>OY720022.1:15503521-16122965 GCA_963082485.1 Eudonia mercurella | reverse complement strand
CCAGTGATAATGCAGATTGGATGGCACTGTGCCGCAATAAGCTCTCAAAAATTAAAAAGCAGTGACTAATGTTAAAAATTAAAATTCAGCGCTTACGTCAGCCTTCCCAGGAGCATAGCGGTCAGTGCAGCCGCTGCCCGGATTGCGGAAGACCCAGGTTCGATTCCTGGCTGGGTCGGGTGGGCGTTTAATTTTTTTACTGTATTTTTTTACTGTAATTTATAAATATTTTATAAATATTCAATTCAGCTTCAGTGCAGCAATTAGCACTTAAAAATAAAAAGTAACATGTTTATAAATATTGTCTATAAGACTACTACGAAAAACGAATAAGGGACTTTTCGCGTTATGAAAGGAAGTAACGCACAAAGTCCAATAACAGCTTTTCATCTCAAGATCCATTTTACTTTTGGACTGCGTTACTCTCCCAGCTATTTTGTCGGTCCGTGACATTGTAAGAGCCCTCATCCACAAGTAGCCATTGTTGTCTCAATTTGATTACTTGTTTTCCCCACTTTTGCAAAGAATTCTTTTTCCAATTAGAAAATTTCCCTTACCTTGCTTTTTCCAATCGTTCTTGAAGTTGCAATCGAGTAAAAGCAACATCTCGTTACAGTAGAATAACTGCCATTACTCGTTTTGCTTTTCAATCACTGAGTTTTTGCTTATAGATAATTACCTTCCAATTATTAAAAAAAACACAAAGATATAGATATTATAATAAAAAATTAAAAAGTCGCAAACTACAAAGTATTCTATACAATATGAGGGCACTAAATTCAGCATGCACGCAGAAAAAGATATTTTACTAAACTACCAGAACCACTAGGAATAGTAAAAATAATAAAATACTGGTGAGCTTTATCAGAACTAGTTTTAAGAATAAGTAATCGCATTATTGTGTACCGGTACTAAAAAAATCTGGAAAAGAAGTTTAGTGTACAAAACATGTCAAAAAGTATTATTTATCAATTTCTTGGTAAATATTAAAATAACTTGATATTGGAAACGACTATTTTAAAGTTAAGTTTTACTCGTATTAGAGTTGGGCGGGAGCGGTGGCGGGCGAAGAGCTACTCTTTTAACAAAATTTCTGGCATTCTTTACACAATCATCATCATCACCAGCTCATTATATGTCCCCACTGCTGGGGCACGATTCTTCCCTATGGATGGATAGGGAGAAGCGGATTGATCGCTGTTAACGACTGCTTATGCAGCTGGGACCAACGGCTTTACGTGCCTTCCGAAGCACGTAGGAGCTCACCCATCTGATGACAGGCTTTCGCGAATGTTGCTTAACGTCAGCAGACTGGGCGCGTTAACCACTGCGTCATCGAGCTCCTCACATAATAATTATGATAATTTAATCCAATTTATTTAGTTTATTTAAAATCTTGTTTTGTTATGTTAAATAAACCCAGTAAGCTCAACTAATGTTCAATTTATTGCTTTAGAACAGTTAGGTGAGTGTTCCGAAAATCTTCTAAACGAGTACGATTGACACGTGAAGCGAGAATTTCGCACCCATTTTTAAACACATTGCGCGTGCGCACTCCTTCTCACAATCACATACTCCTTCTCATAATCACATACTCCTGTATGTGATTGTAAGAAGGAGTGAGAACGAGTCCCAAAATATAAAATTTGTTTTAATATGTGTTACAAATACATTAAATTAAATAAACATTGTTTTGAAAGTGGAAGCGGAGGAAATCTGTCTACGAGTATGCCAATTAAAACAGATAGGTACGAGTATTGTACAGTTTTTTTTTATTTTTCATGTTCTTAGATACATTGATCATGCCTACAGTTTATTCATGTGGATTGTGGATTTACATGTGGATACATGGAACCTACCTAGAGAACCCTTTCACCCGGGAGGTGTGTGGGGTGGGGTTAGACCAACGGCTTTACGTGCCTTCCGAAGCACGGAGGAGCACGAGATGATTAATTTTTGGCCACCCGTCCGATGACTGGCCTTTACGAAATTGCTTAACCGCGGAGCGGGCGCATTACCCACTGCGCCATCGAGCTTTTCTCATTAAAATTACTTTAGCCCAAATGTTAAACAATTTTTTTTTAGCAATGAAACGCACACATTTCAATAGCTCTGGGAGGCTCTTCATTTAAAACCACGCAGTTCCGTTTGATGACTTAACCCGGTCGCATGAATTTATTACCTTAATTAAACGAATTTCATTGTCAAAGGTTTAAGCAGAAAGAAATAAAACATACGTCAGTGCGGCCTTTTATTTTTGCATGCGCATATTCAGTTAAGCCAGTTTCCAATATAATCCAATATTGAAAGTTAGACTCGTCTCGTAGCTGGCACGCTGTGTCAAGGTCAATATCAGCCGATATATCGATTCGTATTTTACGTACTTCATTTATAGAGAGCGATTTCACTTTTATCGAGGTTTAAAATACGCGTTCGGATTACAATAGAGTGAGCGAATCTTTTTTAAAGGCTTGTCCTCTGATGAAAATAACTTTAATAGTGTAACAAACCTAACCCTTTGAATAAAGTAGATTTTTGTAATAAGACGGTGCATGTCCTAATTGAAATTTAACGCGCAATTTAATTTTGCCGCGTAAACGTCGATAAACGATAAAGTGTCATTGCGGTGGCAGACATGTCAACTTCCAGTAAGCACTCCGGTAACCAAACGAGCGGTTCGGTAATTTAGTAAACGTTAAATCCAAAGTTCATAAGTGGTGTTAAGTGCCTCGGTGTGGAAATGCGTCAATAAAAATTCCCAATACTTACATATTTTGAAACTGTTCCAAACAAGAAATATAATGCGAAAAAATGTTTCACATTGGATACGTAGTAACCAGCGTTTATTCAATCAACAAATCTTAATATTGTATTAAATTTACTTGAATTTTATTATTACGTGCATAAGTGCACTTTTTGTACCAAAAGTAAATAAAGTATAATTAAAATTAAAAAAATAGAAATAAACTTTGGTTTTATTCTCGATGAGTCTCAAAGAAGGCTGCTTATATGACGTGATGTATGGCTTTATATTTTATTTATATGTAATTTATAGTAAATAATGCGTTCATTTATGTATTATTGTAAACACTTTACAAATTTTTCCATGGTTTATAAAATTAATTTGATATTTATGACAGACAATAACATAATAAAACTGGTTTTAAAATTCGGGGCCATCTATATATTAATACGTGAAGCAAACACTTTGTACCCCTTTTTACGAAAATTGCGCAGACGGAGGAGTATGAAATTTCGCTCACTTATAGTTTATATAGAGAAGGAATGCAGAATGTTAATATTTTTTTTAATTATGCATAAAAAATACATTAAATCAATAAAACAAACATTACACACATTACCATGTGTTTGACACACACGTATGTATACTCTTTTCAAAAATTAAAAAAATGGAAGAGGAGCGGCCGTCATCTGTCAATGCCAATCCAAATCATGAAGCTGTTGATATAACTGGAGATCAACACAATCCGTGCAGTCTTAATAAAATTACGTCAAATTTCGACCACTGGGCGACCACTAGTAAAGATAATGATATACCACAACATAAACAACTTTAAAATAAAAATATACAACAGGGAAAAAATTACCTAGTAATATTGATTATATCTGTATCTGTCAGTTTCGAAGGAATTAGGGTGAGATGTTTTTAAAATGCAATATTATTGTATAATCTCCAAAAAAAATTTAAAAATTTCGAAACCCCTATTATAAAACACATCAGTACAAACTTGAAATCCCGACCCTATTAACCCTGAGTTGCTATTCTAACGGTTTTGGGCGCCTGCTATTTCTCTGTAGGTATCGTTTTTTTCTATTTCTTTTTTCAATGTACCCTCATTTTTTATATTTTTATGTGCGATATTTTTGCCTGGCTCCTGTTTTCTTTTGGTTAACCGATTTTATTTCATAGCTATATTGTTTATTTTGCTTGTTTTATACATTTTTAACAAATTCTAACTGGTTATATTTGGTTATACACGTAGGTAGTGTTAGTAAATGAGTTTCAATTAAAAAATAATAATTGTGGAAATCCCAAATGAGATGAGATTGAGAATAGGGCAAGCGAATGATGATGATAATTTCTAATTCAGTGAAACGTTAATTTCTTTTGATCTAAACTGTAGCGCGATGTCTACAAAATTCTCATTACAGGACTAAGCAGACTATACGAGTATGAACAGAGCTCCCGGCTGAGTTCTGTCAAAACTGGTAGTAAACAATAACAGTGGTCACGAGTTTAACGGCAAAGCACGCTTCAAGCTACCTAAATTGGTTCCATCCCCAGATAATTCCAAAGCCAAGCAGTCGTAAAGAGGAAAGTTGGTTGCTAGGTAGATTAAACTCGACGACTATTTTTAGCGACGCAAACGTGTGACTGCATCGCGATTTATCTCAAGAAGGATGTCAAAATGATTATTCCATTTCTCCAAGCATCTGTGAGAAAAGTAATTTATGTAAAATTTTAAAACGCGAGTTGACCCATTTTTTATTTAACATTTCAATTTAATAAGTGACAATGAGTATGCCATTACAATAATTAATATTTCAATGGTATTAACATTCTTTGAGAAATTATTCGAGTAAATATACGGCTAATTCATAGCTTATGTAAATGGAAGTTTTGTTATTACGTCATTGTTCCATTCATTTTGTCTTAAATTTTGCAATACAGCGACCTATCTCAATCAGTAAAAGGCAGCGAACAAAGATTTTCATCGGTGGTCGAACCATTAGAGCACTAAGAAGTGAAAAAGGTTTTTATTAAAAACAGGCTGTAATACCTATCAAGCTGCGAGACTTCTAGGCGAGAAAGTGCAAGGCCATGTTTGGGTTCTCGTTTTCTTATTTTGTTTGTGTTGTGTTAAATATTTATTTAAATTAATGGTGGATTATTAATAATCATTAAGTGTTCCTGAATGTGAATGAGTGTTGGCAAATAAAACTAAACAGTGTAACATCAAAATAACTCTCTCGAGAAGTCTCCGACTTTTACTGATGGGGATATGGGGAATATTATTTACCAGTAAACATTTATCAGAATCATAATAATAATATATTTAAGAGTTTTTTGCAAGACAGTCCCTAATTATTATTTAAAACGGGGCACAAGTCTACACTTCATGTGTTTAATAAAAATACACATATGTTTTTTTGTCAGCCTGTTTTTTTTATGGTTTTGCACAAGCATTTAGCAAATGAAAAAGTCTTCAATATAATGATGATGAATGATAATAGACATGAGAAGTGAGAAATGATATACCCCCCAACCCCTCGAGTATCTCAGTAAAGATGTGGGGCTTTACTAAGTCCTCGGGCGGACTTCTTGAGAGAATATGAAAAGTGATGTTGCACTGGTTTGTTTCATTTGCCAACACTCATGCACACTCAAGAACACTTAAAGGTTAATAATCCACCATTATTTCACATTAATATTCAACATAATACAAATTTTAGAAAATAAAACAAAACCGCAGACATGACTCTTCACTTTCCCGCCAAGAAGTCGTCAGCCTGTTTCGTAGTTCAAGTTTGAGTCAGTTTTTTTTCTATACACAAGGAAACTATGGTCATGCAGCCTAGTATCCTTTAACAACATTAAACGAATAAAAACAAAGTTATTACGAGTATTATTTATGTTTTGAACGCCTGCTCATTACATTCCACAGAGATCGGGCGTGGTAGCATAAAACTAAATTATGATATTAGCCGTAAATACCATTACTTGTGAAACAATTACATTAATTAGCTGACGTGTACACTCCGCATGAACATTATTAGGACATTGGGCAGCGTAACAGCCAATTTAATTAATCCTGCTTAGCCGTTAACACAAATTATGTCATCGACTATGAAATATATTAAAAATGTATGCGTTGTCAATTAGGTAAGAGTTTCGCTTTGGGTGATGGAAGAACTCCTTTAAAGATATGCAAATTTATTGTAAATAAATCCTAAGTTATAAAATTAACGAAAACTACTTCTGTATGTACTTTACAAAATCAATTTTAACCATTACTTTGTTAGAAGAGCTTGTTCACCGATGCATGCTGCAACATTGGGTGCCATTACACGATTCTCACACCGTCCTCTAACGGTGGGTGGTCGTATCCAGTGCGCCAAGAACGTTTCTGTTTTGTTTTTTGTTTGATGAGCATTTTATTTTCTTGTATTTAACATTAGTGTTTAAAGTCTATTGTAATTACTAACAGCCTATGGAATTATTCTGAAATAAATACTTATTATTTTTATTATCTCCTTTATTTATTTTCTTTCTTAAAACTAGATTTTTACAATATTTTAATATAAAAACAATAAAACATTATAAAAACCTAATCCTAGAGTACCACTAGCAGCGGGGCAGGGCCCAAACTACCGGTGGTCAGGGCTGCAGATTGTGGTACCTCCTAACAATACGTGCCGTGTCAAGCAGTACTGCTTTCTGAATCTGACCCTTGATCCAACTATCAAGCGAGAGCCTCTTAGGGCGAAGGATAAGGCACACTAGCGCCACCAATTGATAATTTGACAATTACTAACGGACCGGATCTTTTTTTAAACATTGCGTACCGTCCGACAACAGGAAAGCATCCATAGTATTTATTAATAATTGTGTACTACTTTTTGTTGCGTGGTTTATTCACAAAACGGGCTATCGCATTTATTCACAAACAATGGCCACTGTTGGTGTTAGCGAATGAATACAAAAACAAACCTAAAAGTAGTGCACAATTATTAAATAATAGATGTTTGCCTAGTGTCGGAAGGTCCGCAATGTTTGAAATAAAAACCAGTTTAGCAGTTATCAAATTAAATCCATTAGGGGCGCTAGTGTGCCTTACCCTTTGCCTTAAGGTGTTGGTCGAGGCTCTTCGCTATCAGACCGTTCGCTGAAACGACTATCGGAACAATGACCGTCGAATCAACATTCCACATGGCGGTCACCTCGTGATTATTATATTAAGTCGACTTGGAAAGTTGCTACTACTTATGTGTCAAAGACTGTCGCCAAAACAGCAATGTGTGTAGCTGTAGCACTTTAAGATAATACTCGTACAGCCAGTTTCACGGTAATTGAGAAATCCGGGCATAGTGTGTTTCCACGTTCGCCTTATCGTTACTTCTATCAGGTGAGATATCATGCGCTTTATCGTAATAAAAAAAAGGTTCAAAATGCAATTTCCATTTATTTTTACTGGATTCAATTTGGTAACCTTAAATACGGGTGCAATTATAATTATATAATAAGCTCTGATATAAGGTAAAAAAATGTATTTACGTAGTAATATTATAAAAATGTAAACCATAAAGTAATGGTTGAAATCTCAGTAAAAGAAAAACATTTTAAAACGACAGAAAATGTTTGCATGGGCTAATAAATGTCTCTCAAACTGAAACGAAAAAGAGAAATAAACGCGAGACATACCTAATTGGACTCGTAACTTTATGCAAAACTTCAAACGTCCAACTTTAAGCAAAATTTCCTAGACTTGCGATGGATTTAGTATTTGATATATCTATATATTGATACGTGAAGCAAAAACTTTGAACTTACCCCTTTTTACGAAAATTGCGCGGACGGAGGAGTATGAAATTTCGCACACTTATAATTTTTATAGAGAAGGTTATCCAAATGTATTTGACACACACGTATTGTTTGTCTTTAATCTGTCATCTACATTCTACCGTGAATACAGACAATAGAATTTTAATTGTTTATGGCACTGATCAATGCTCGCGGCTGATGACAGGTTAACGCGGCCGACATCTGTCAATGCCAATCCAAACTCACATTCTACCTTTTTTAATTTTTCATTGCTTAGCCATTTTAGGATACAACCCGTGCAGCGTTTATAAAATTACGGTCGAATTTCGACCACTGGGCGACCACTAGTATTAATAAATAAGTAGGTATTGTAACTAGTATTTATGCACACACACAAACACACAACACACGAGTATTCGCACACGTACACATGCACGCACATGCACACACGTACACGCATATGAACATACACATGCACGCAAATACGCACTCCCTTACGTAGCAACCGTAGCCGTAGCGTGTAGCAAAAAGGCACGCTACAGCCACTTGTTGCGTTATACGATGGCCATTGAAAGCGGTATGCCGTCATTCACGCCACATTCATTGATTCAATTAGGTACTCTTTCTCTTCGTTTGAATACTTTTCACTTTTACACACTTTGTAAATTCTGCATCTTAATTTTATCAACGTGTTTTTTTACAACTGCATACTTTATTAGTAGCTTATATTATAAGTGGCAAACATTTCTAATAGTGTTTTTTTTTTCGTTGCAAGATTGACCATACAGTCCACCACTGTCTGGTCTACAATCTACATACATTTTATACTAGCTTATTTTATAACACACTTTTGATTAAAAACTTGTTAAATTAATATTAAAATGAGCAACTACAGATTTCAATTTAACCGGCATAGTATAGTACCTATCTATGTATACTTTTAATTTCGCAACCCTTAAAACCTCAAGGTGAAATTCAAGTCTAGCATTGAATTAAAGTAGTTATTCAAAGTATTCTAGATGCTTGCCCCGTTTAGAATGTCTGTGGTTCCAGACTGTATTAAACTAGAATGGTTTTTGCTTGCGACCTCCCAATGACTTACAGACTTCGGTGTATTTTGACTTATGTTTATCTTTCAAGAAAAAACGCTCTTTTATCTATATAGGTACATATACTCGTATTGTCCTGACTGACTGATTCATCAACGCCGAGCCGACATGACAGATGACATTTGGACAGTAGGTTAATTGTGTGATGTACGAGTAACCAGCCACTAAGAAAGGATTTTACGGAAATCATCCCCTAAAGAGGTGAAATTGTAAGTATGTATGAAAGTCCGTCAATTTTAGTATAAAATACATCAAATTAATGTTTTACTTTTTGGTAAGAAAAAGTGTATAGGAAAATTGCTTCTTTTATCACAAAAACTATAAAAACCGATGTTAAGATTTTTTGGTAGTAAATAAAGAATTTCGCGATTTAGCATTTTTCGAAAACATAGCACTAGACAGGTAAAATTTGGGAGGAAAGTTTTTACAGAAATCTGTAATTAAACTAAAATTAAAATTAAACAGTCAATAATTGTTAGTTGTCGATATGTGGAGTGTGGGTGTAAATGATCGCCGCTCAGGTTGCGTAGCGGCGGCAGCGGCGTATGCACGCCGAGGGGTTGACGTGCCGGTGACGTCTCCGCCGGAGCGGAGGGGCGGGCGGCGGGACGCGGTGCAGCGCACGCGGCGGCCGAGCGACCGGTGAGACATGCGCCGACTTAAAACTGCCGATGGATGCATTTTGCGCCCTGCGACGTGCATTCACATTAAAGGCATCGGGTGACCTACTTATCGAGGCAGCGTTGCTTAATAACACTACTTGGGCACGCAACTCACTTACGGTGTTGTTTGATGCCTCTAATTTGATATGCACTTCAGTTAACAGTTAAGTCCATGAATGTCGGCAGTTGACCCTGGTTAGAAATTATGAAGAGTTTTAGGATATTTTAAATATAATCGATTAAGAAAGGGGTGAAATATTTTTAATGAGAAGTCGTTTTTATTTG
Organism: Eudonia mercurella; assembly: GCA_963082485.1. Lineage (NCBI taxonomy): Eukaryota > Metazoa > Arthropoda > Insecta > Lepidoptera > Crambidae > Eudonia > Eudonia mercurella. The sequence continues at coordinate 16,113,345 of OY720022.1, read as the reverse complement.
TAACCAATCGGATACACTTTCAAGGTTCAGGGTTTCAGATTAATTTTTTTTACCATGTCACATGACGGTGATGGAAATAACTATAACTAAGTCATATCAATACTTCGTTGATATGGGGGTCATCATACCGCTAAATAAGCCAAAGTCAATTTTTTTTCAATTAAACTAAAGAAAATTGTTTTTGAATCGTTCAAACATTTCAGGTTCAGCATACTCACATATACGAGTAGGTCAATACTATTTAGTTTGATATCAAAAAAATTGTGTGAAGAATACTTCAAATGGAGGAGCTTGACGGCGCAGTGGTTAACGCGCCCGGTCTGCGAGTGCTGAGGTTAAGCAACTTTCACAAAGGCCAGTCATCGGATGGGTGACCAAAAAATTAATCATCTTGAGCTCCTCCGTGCTTCGGAAAACACGTAAAGCCGTTGGTCCCGGCTGCAGAAGCAGTCGTTAATAACCACCAATCCGCACTGGGCCCGGTGGTGGTTTATGGCCCGTTCTCCCTATCCATCCAAGGCTCGTGCCCCAGCAGTGGGGACATAAAAATGAGCTGATGATGATGATGATACTTCAAATGGAATATTATTATGCTTCTTATGGTTTTTTAAAGAGTCATAAATGTTGTAACCTTTTTAACTATCATGGTCATTTGCATTAGAGTAATTATTAACGGGATCATAAATAATAAGCATGGTAAGAATCCCGTTAGTAATTACTCTTAGCCATAAAAGTATTTTCTAGAACCAAAGTCACAGAGGTAACTCATCACAAAAACATTTACTAAATAGCAATTCTAGGGTTAGATCTTTATCGCCGATATACCTGTAGCGTTATACCTAAAGGTTATGCCTAAAGTGCGGTCGTAATATTTAAATTAACGTCTCATGGCTGGGTAAAAATAAATCTTATTTCCATTTGAAGTACTTATATCGTGCGTCGACCTTCTTGTGATGTGATGTCCTTTTATGATAGGGCATTTTTCAATATTTTCGACGCTGTAAGGGAGAAAAAAGCTTGACACTTGCTGAGTTTCTTGCCGGTTCTTCTTAGTACAAGGTCTCCCGCCCAGAGTAGACTTACGAACCGATGGCGTAATGACTTTCATAAGAGCTATTTGTAGCCTTAACTGAATGAATGATTTCGATGATGATGGTGATAATGATGATGAATAATTGTTCAATCAAACTTGTTTCAAAGATTTTGTAATTATTCATCATCATCATCACCATTATTATCATCATCATCATCATCATCATCATCCCCAATCACCACCACCACCATCATCACCACCATCATCATCATCAATATAATCATCATCACCACCACCATCGTCGTCATCACCATCATCATCATCATCATAATCATCATCACCACCACCAACATCATCATCATCACCATCATCATCATCATCACCACCACCATCATCGTCATCACCATCATCATCATCATCATAATCATCATCACCACCACCAACATCATCATCAACATCATCATCACCATCATCATCATCATCACCACCACCACCACCATCATCATCATCATCATCATCATAATCATCATTACCACCACCACCATCACCACCATCATCATCACCACCACCAACATCATCATCGTCTAAACCACCACCACCACTATCGTGGTGATGACGATGATGATGACGATGACGATGATGATGATGATGATGATGATGATTTTGATGTTGATGATGATGATGATGATGATGATGATGATGGTGATGATGATGATGATGATGGTGGTGACACCTCCATAAAAAACGTTATTTTACTTATTATGAATACTTACCTCAAAAGTGTTAGAAGTTGCGTACGATAGGCGCGTGAATGGCCGGCGACACGGTGATGGATTTTTTAAAATTATTTTAAATTTTCAGTGCACTTCATTTTTTGAGCCACCGAATTTTATTAAATAAAAGATGATAATAAAAAAAATTACAAGCACTCGTTTCAATATATACTTTTTCATTTTCACGTACTTAATATTACGAATCACGCAAAACAAATATGTTTTATGAATAAGCAACAAAACAACAAAATAACAAACAATGCAGTAGACAATTTCACGAGTCGCACCCATCGAAGGACGTCAGTGTAAAAAACTTCAACGCATGCCGCAAACTACATTTCCATAAACTCGATATTGAAAATTATTTTATAAGACAACAAGCTTTCACTACAAATTGTTGTCGTTATTATGACACTTTAGTGAGCTTTTAAGAACTACTATTTTACGACAACAACCAGGACCAATAGCTAAAATAAAAACAATAGAAAAAAATAAGAATTGTAATTTAAAAATTTAAATATTTAACTTAAATTAAGTATAATATTAATAATTAAAATTTAATTTTATTTATGTTTATTTATTGTCCTTTAGATATGTAAATAATGCTGTGTAAGCGTATAATATGCCTGCACAATTGCACTTATATAATTTTAAAAGGCAACGATCATGTAATCGCTTATATGTGTTTGACTGTACGTTTACCTTATTAAATAAATAAATGATTAATTCGATCACCCATCAGGTGACACGGAATCGCAAAAGTTGCTTACCTTGCAAGATCGCAGCCCGAACGCGCTGACACTTTAGACGCTGACGCAATCGACTAACTTTAGAAATTTATTATTTTAATAAAATAAAATATAAATACAATCTTTGCTTATTAAAATTATATGGAAATACGTACCATTAAAATTAGGACCGTTAAGATTTTTGAACAAAATCACCGAAAAATAAGAAATGTACCGAAAATTAAAACATATTTCTATAATTTATGTAGGTAGTTTAATTTAAGAGCTTCATTCTATTTTGTTGCCTCATCTTCCATATTGTTGTATTTAAGATTAACTTCAAGTAAATTTCTAACACTAATTAAAGCCAAAGGCGTGAAACAATGCTGCAAAGTACAGAACATAATGAGTAAACTTCTTACAACACTAACGAAAGCACGCGGTCCGTCCGTCGTCAGCATTATTTAATTTTACTTTTAACAGCTTAACAGCTGAGAAAAAGTTATGTTTTATATGTCTAGCTGTACATTAATATACTAAGAGATAAAAACATAAACTTTCGTGAAAGTTTTAACTAAAATAACTTTTTTTTAATTACTAATAATTACTTTTTTTTATCAAAAACTACTAAAGTTGCAGCCTTTACTAATTCTAAGCACTAAACTTTGTTGAAAAGTGTCTCGTAGGCAGTTCAATAACGTAACTCCTGATAATTAATTAAATAGGCTTTCAATATTTACAAACAAAAGTCATCGTACAAAACTACAATCTGCTAAGTCCGCATCGCTGTAGTGTAGCTGGAGCGGATTTAAAAATGGCGTGAGCTTTGTTACAGCTCCGGGATAACGGCGCTTTAACGGAAAGTAAAAGTGAAATTCGCATCTTTCGCTCAATATCACCTCACCTGTTGCGTCGCCGCGCCCGCACAAACTTTTACGCGCTCTTCAATTTGGCCACGCTCTGTGGTAGGGTGAGTGCCACACGTATATCGCTAGGTACTCACAATTGCTGCTTAAGCTAGCACACTAACAGCATCAGAATAACGTTCTACAGTCAATAAATGCTTAATTTAAGTTTTTAAAAAAAAATTTTTTTTTTTTTTTTAAAACTTCATGTCGCTTCTAGTGCGCACAATGCTCGTGACTCGGCGGTTGCGTAGCGACCGGCGGCGAAGCCGTGCAGAGAGGCAGTGAGTCAGGCTTAGAGGCTCTGACAAACTGTCTTGATTAGACACCCGACCCCTCCGCACCTGTTAAATCCAAGCTAAACTGTAACCATCTTAATTTTCAAAAAAAATAAATCTTTCATTTTAAAGTTTTTTTCTGATTTTTGAAAAATATACATTTTTTTTAATTTTTTGACTTAAATTTTTCGAGATAAGCAACAAAAAATAATATCATGACATGCTTAAATTTTAGAATCGTGTTGTACGAAATGATATTCACGTTGCCTAGAAACGGTGCGTCCAACGGCCCGAGCGCGCGGCAACTTGTTGCATCTCATACGGAAATCTGCTTAATTCAATTAATACTAGTAGATAACATTTGAGTGGTAAACGGTTGCATTAATAAATTTATCATTAATGGATATTACCTATATTGTTAGTTGATTTAAGTACCTACCTACTAAAAATCTTATAGGTAAGTAGGTACTCATATTTTTGATCGAAAATTAAGCTTTTGGGTAGGTATATATACGGAAATATATAATTATAATTAAGTAAACGGAATATATAATTATAACATAATTATTCATGTTTATCATAAACATGTTCTTTAGCTCTAAATACTGAATTCACTAAACAGCCAGTTCTGATTTCACATAAAATAATAAGTTGTAGGTTGTAAGTTCAAAGTTTAGTTTTTCGTAATCATGTTTAATTAATTATTTTTGAAGCTTAATATTCTTTGGCTTCTGTTTACATTTAGTTAACCAATTTTTATTAGTACCTATCCGTAACCGTAATTGATGCTATATTTTTCTAGTTTTACGTTAAGTATGTACAAATTCTTGCATGCTTACTGTTTATATTATTATTAACGTAAGTTTAAATAATTAAAAATTATTTATGAGATAAATTATTTAAACTCGATTTTTGAAGTTTAAGAATTAAAAGATAAGAAAATTATTTAACACTTAAACATTTTAATTTTCGCCATTATTTTGATTTATTTTTTTGTTTATTAATAACATTTCTAATGTTAACAGAATGTAATCATTCGAAACCTTATGCCAATATACAGAAATATACTATCCTAACTAATTATAATAATGTAAACGGTGCACGAACTTCGAATTATCTAATTCCCCGATACTCGTGAATACGAGAATGATACATTTTATGAATATAAAATGTCTGCAACAAATTAAAACTATAACGTTAAACTAAAAACAATATATTAATAGTAATAAATCATCGTGTAGTTTACTTCAGCCTGTCTGCACAATATCACTAACAAACCCATCTCAAAAACTAAACAGATGGCTGGATTTTTAAAAGGACCTTTTTAGTGATTTATAATAGTCATAGTCATGACTATTTTGCTCCATTTAGTTAGTTTTTAATTTTACTTTATATTATGTCCTTACCTATGAAATTGACGTTTTGTTTATGGATTTTTTATGAAATTATATTTTTCATACTAACGTTTTTTAAATTTTCTTAACATCTATTTATGTTAACACTACTAAAAATTTAGGGCAGTGTGTTTGTTTTACCAGCTAAATATAGCAGACCTTAAAAAGAAAGAAAAAAAAAGAAGTCCCTTTAAAGCTACTATGAAACAAAAGGTCAATTACAAAAAAAATAGTCAATTTATAAAAAAAATGGGCTATAAAGACATAAAATTAAAAAAATATTGATATTACTGAAGCCTATGTTACTAATTCAATGTGTATAGACAATATTAATATCCGGTATTAAGGTTTAGAAGTAATAAACTTATTAATGAGTGAGAATAAAACGTCAATTTCGTAGGTAAAGACCCAATACATTAACTTGTAATTTACAGTTATAATTACAACCGATAATAGTACAATAGCTCCATTGCCACAAAATGTGTATTATGCAAACAATTCACCCAGGTTAAAAAGATGTCATGCGTTTGTTTGTTTTCGTAAACTTTCTTCTGTTTTTATATGATATATAATAAATGATAATTACACCAAACCACTTCAAGTTTCAGTAAAGTTATGGGCACTTTTCTGAGATCACACGCGGACTTCTTGTGAGAATTATTCACGTTCATGATATTGACGACAAAAAATCATCAATTAAACATGCAACAAACAAATGCAAAATGACCATTCAATGTAACTTTTAAAATATTAAATTATTAAAATTATCATGGTCACTTAGAATTATAATTATGATACTCGTAAACAATAAAAGACATGATGAAAATGCCGTTAATAATAATAATTCTAATGACCCCTTAATGATCCGCCAAGACGTCAACTTTATAACTGATTTAAAAATGTTCATCTGAAATAATAAAAAAATACCCGATTTGCAAAGAAAATTTCTTTTTATCTGTTTTTAGAGACAGGCTTTTGACGGTACAGAAAAAACGTTTGCATATTTTTTATATTTTCTAAAATGTTTGTACAGGCGAAATTGATTTTTATGATTAAAGATTATTGCTAAAAATTACAATTAGGAAAGCTGTTCAAAATTCTCTACTAGTGGGATTTGAACCCGCACTCCGTGACAAACCGGGTCAGGTGCACATCTATAAACAAGCCATACTCGCTACTTAACACTTACTTCGGTAAGTCATTACGTTCTTAAAAACGTCATTAAGGAAATTTCATTCTATAAACAAGTAACGTTCATTATTTACATAATCAATTTAAGTATAACTTGTTACTACATTCTGGAAACTTTTAGTGTGCCCGTTATCACTATAAATTCTTAGAATCCGCCTGTAGAGGCTGGTCTGCTCACGCATACTTATCTTATTTTTAGTATTATTCACTATAATTTGACTTTGTTTTTCTTAAACAATTTTTTACTTTTACGATAGTACTGTAGTGGTACTGTATGACATTGTGGAAATTGCAACTGTTACCTGATGCAAATTTGTTAACGTATATTTTTTATTTTGTGTTTTTTTTACATGTTGTGGTTGTCTTCTATATTTTTTGTGTTTATTGTAATGGAAAGTGTCCTGCTATGATAGGGCATTTTCCAATATTTTTGACGCTGTAAGGGAGAAAAGAGCTGGACACTTGCTGAGTTTCTTGCCGGTTCTTCTCAGTACAAGATCTCCCGCCCAGAGTAGACTTACGAACCGATGGTATAGTGACATTCATAAGAGCTACTTGTAGCCTAAACTGAATAAATGATTTTGAATTTTTTTTGAATTTTTTTAGAGAAATCTTGATTGCTCGAGTAAAGATATTGCTTGGCTAAGAATTCAAATTTTGTCGTTTCTAATTTCATTCGTTTTCTGTGATTTATTTATTTATTTATTTATTTATTTATTTATTGTTAAAGGTACAATAACAGAATACAAATTGTAACATTGCAATTTACATCAAACCAACACTTTTTAAATTTGAATCCCAATAAAAATTGTACACAGCATTGACCCAAAACAACAGTAAACAAAATATTCAATTAACTACATAATTTGAACTAATCTAAAATAAAAAGTTAACAATTTGGAAAATTAAAAGAACAATTGAAGCTAAACAATAAGTTAGTGTTTTGAACAAATTCGAACAGAAAAAAGGAGAACAATTTAAATATCACGTAATAGTGATACTTTAAATGAACTTAAACTACAATTAAAAATGTCCTTTTGAGAACATAAGTTATTATGATAAAAGTTGTTACTTAAGCAATTACATACTTTTGCTTAAGTAAAAGCTTTTACTCGTTTATAAATACGGGTGTAACAATGCTATTGAGGCTCTATCAAACCCGTGCAAATTTTAAAACGAATTAGCCTCATTTAATGTAATCAATTACGTCATGAACATCCTCAATATTTTTACAAACATCAAAGATCAGTTATGAATAGGTAAGTTATACTTAAGTATAGTAAAAGTAACAAGCCTATATCTGTCCCATTGCTGGGCATAGACCTTATTGGAACCACTACAATTGATGGGGTAAAGGCTTAAGGCTAAAGCATAGCCTTTAAACTATCCCCACTGTTGGGCAAGGGAAATCATTGAAATCGAGTCATCACTCTATGGATGGTAAAAACATGTGTAACTTATTAAAGTTTTATTATTGCTATGTACTTACTAGGCGTAGGTGTTGTTTTACAAAGTTTACGCAAACGCAACATATTGAAAACCTTATAAGTTTCTACTATTATTTGGTTTACAAGTAAATTAAATTAAATAGCCTATAAGTATCCCATTGCTTTTTTCAGGCCTCCATCAGTGAAATCAAGTCATCACTACGATTGATGGGTAATGGCTTAATCACCATGCTTGCCAAATGCAAGTTGATGATCACAAACCCGGGCTATGCATTTAAAAAATCCGAAATACACTTTGCCGGGACCTCGGGTATCGGCCAAGCACAAAAATTAATTAATGCATTAAAAAATTTTTGTATTTGTATTTGTATTTTGTACTTGCTTTATCCTAATTATTATAAATGCGAAAGTGACTTTGTTTGTTTGTTGTTTGTAACGCTTTCACGCGCAAACTATTCAACTGATCATCATAAAATTTTGTAATTCCCAAGAGTATAATCAAAGACATAGCATACTTATTGTTTTTAAAAAAAGTGATTGTGTTTGTTTGTATGATACGCTTTTACGCGTAAACTATCATTTTAACGATTTGTTTATTTTGTCATCATAGAAACTGTCAAAGCGGTACGAAATTCGCTGGATCAGCTAGTTTATAACACGGAACTGAACGCGCTAGACAAACACCATCGAGCTACCCAAAAAAATCCACGAGCGGGATTCGAACTCGCACCCCATGACATGTCGGGTCAAGTACACTGCCAACTATGCTATCGTGGCTCAATCCAACTCGCTGAAATTAATCAACATTATCTATTTTTACTTTATAAGATAAAGGAGCCATATTCAATGTCGACAACTAGGTACGTCATCAACATCCGATCTTAAAATTTTAACAATTATTGAAAGATCAGTTAAGAATTAGGTCAGCTATATTTATGATTATTTACATATAATTTTACGCAAATATTGTTGCGAACAAATTGCAATTTAAAAAAAGACATTTAGATTTTAATGATGGAAATTTTGCCCAACGATGGGAGCGTAAAAGCTATTTTATTTGTTACTTACAGTAGATAAAAGTATTTATGTACTTCGCGACATCTTATTAAAACATCACCGTTCAATATTTTCTAAACTAATTTAATGAATTCTTTTTCCTTTGGAACAAACTGCCGCGCTGCCTGAACTTTCTGAATAAAAAACTTTTAAATACCTTTAACATCTTACTAGCAGGTGACAGATTTAGTAGGTGCCCGTGCAGTTCAGGTTTAAAATCTTTAAAACTGAACTGCACAGGTACCTACTAAATCTGTCATGTGCTAGTAACATGTTATAGGTTTTTTAAAGTTTTTTTTATTATATATGCAAGTATATGTATGTATGTACATATGTATACAGAGTGGAAAAAAGAGCCCGTGGTTGGAGGAAAAGTACCCTTAATATTGATGATGGCAAATTTTATTGAAAGGATACACAAAAATAATTAAAACTGCATTTGAAGATTTTTGAAAAATCACCTGTTTGCGCCGGGAATCGAAAGTGCCCACTAAGTGTAAAATATTTTTCTTGGTCTTTCTTTAATTTAAGATACTATGTTGTTTACAAGAAATTGATCCCTATGAATGACTTTTTCGGTTAGTATCATAAAATAAAGGTGTTTTTTTTTTCACATTTCACCGGTTCGATTCCCGGCTCAAGCAGATGATTTTTCAAAAATCTTTAAATGCAGTTTTAATTATTTTTGCAAATAAAGGATGGTTTCCTTTCAGTAAAATTTGCCATCATCAATATTAAGGGTACTTTCCCTTCAACCACGGTCTTTTTTTTCCACCCTATATAATAAGATTTTATTTAACTTCTTAAAAAAGCAGAATTTATTTATTTATGTACTGGTCAGATAAAAATGCATTCTATAATTTTTGCGCACTTCCTCTAACTCCATTTTGGGTTCATAAACTAAGGTTTATGAATGAGGATCTCGGTGGCGGAGGAGCTCGGTGGCGCAGTAATTAACGCGCCCGGTTTGCAACTGCTAAGGTTAAGCACTTTCGCAAAGGCCGGTAATCGGATGGATGACCGAAAATTTTTCACCCCGAAAATTTTGCTTCGAAAGGCACTTGCTTCGGAAGGCACATAAAGCCTTTGGTCCGGCCACATTAGTAGTCGTTAAAAACCACCAATCCGCACGTGTGGTGGTTTATGGCCGGTTCTCTCTATCCATCCATAGGGAAGGCTCGTGCCCCAGCAGTGGGGACAATAAGTGAGCTGGTGATGATGTGATGACAATGATGTTTCTAAGCAATAAAGTCATTCATATTATTTATTTATTTAATTTATCTAATAGTTTAATCGCATAACTTCAGTTGGACTATTTTCTAGTGTTTTTACCAACTTACTTACTTTAAGTTTATTAGAATTACATAAATATATAAAATTGTTTAAGACAATTGCGTGAATTGTTAATTTAGCACCAAGTTTATAATCTCAAGGAGTTTTTTGACATGAAAAAATTAACAACATAAGTTGTGGTAACTTAATTATTATATTAGTTATTGTTAATAAGGATTTGTTAGAAAATTTTGTTGAATTAAAAAACATGTGTCACTTACTAATTTTTTTGTTTTACTTAATGAAATTTGATTTGATTTGGTGATTATTATATTTGCATGCCAGTTATGACTTCGTGAAATACGAATCTACTCTTACATCTTATATACCATGTTTGAGGCAAATAAAGTATTTAATATTATTTTTATTTTATATAGGTTTCGTTTCAGACACATCAAAATTTAAATTGTTTAGGGCACTGATCATTGGTCGCGACAGATGAGAGGTTAAATTAAAAAATGAGCTATTTTTTGTTTTCTTTTACAGCTAAAATAGTTTGGTCAACATTTGAATTTTCTGTCGATTTCAACTATTGTTTTGAATTTTTGTGTAACAATTTTTGTTTTTGTTTCGTTTATTCCTTCCTATATTTCTTATTATAATTATATTCTTTTTAATTCTTTGAGCACGTTTGCCCATGTTAGAATACTATTATAAAATATTTGGGCACTGTAGTTCTTTTTTAAATATTTTTTGTTAAATTGTATTGTTAATATAGGTACACGATTGTTTTTTGTTGCCAAAATAAGTTTTAAAAAAACGAAGCAACGGATTTACGTATTTTTTTGACTAATAGAGTTGGAAGGCAGCTAAGTGTAAAAGGCAACTTTTTATTTTAGGAAGTATGCGTTGAAAACTTTTGTGACAGACCGATTTCAAGCAGGCGAAGCCTCAGGCGAAAGCTTGTTACATGGAATGCAATTCTTGTGTATTTGGCTTTTCATAGTATTTTTTTGTTTAAAGCAGAATTTTTTTCATAATTCCAATTTTCCTAATGCCTACAATTAAATGTATTATTTATTTTATTTTTTGGTTGTACAACAAAAGTTTATAAAAAATACTTGTTTTTAATTTTTTGTCAATCTAATAATCTAATCTCAGAATCTCTAATCTAAGAATTGTAAATCATAAAATAAATAAAGAAAACAAAAACTTTAATACTTACATAGACAATAAGTTAAATTGTTACTAAAACCATTTTATGAGCTACGCCTGAAATAAAAGTTTATTATCTTTATTAATTTTATTATTAATAAACAAAAATAAAATTACGTGCGAAAATTAATAGTACAGCGCAACTTAAAAAAAATATTGGTACCGTATTTCACAGAGATTTCTGCAGTTTTACAACATAAATCGAATTATCAACTATCGATAGTTTGTAGTCAAAAACGTTCGCGAATGGCGTAAGAACAAATCAGAACAATCACGATATTTAATAAAATATCGCAAGAATCAAAGTTCAAAGAAGCACTTCGAAAATGGCAAAGTAAAAATATTTTTTATAACATTAAGGAATTAATGAGATAATAATATGGCACGTAACGGACAAGCTCATTATAATCATAATGCTAGGATTAAGATTCTTTGTAAATTATTAATATCCATTGACTTGACTTATGAATTTATTTAATTTTTAATGATTATTGAATTGTGAATTTGAATTTGGAAAAGTTGCAAAAGCGCGCTCTAACGCGTAAAGGAAACAACCATCGATGATTGAATATGTATTTGCCAAATAAAACTATTGACGGTTCCGCGATCCAAAATAAAATAAAAATTCAATATTAATTTTAAGATGAGCTCGATGATGCAGTGATGAACGCACCCGGTCTTTGAGTACTGAGGTTAAGCAACTTTCGCAAAGGCTGGTCATCGGATGGGTGACCAAAACTTTATCGCCTCGAGCTCCTCCGTGCTCGAGGCGATAAAGTTTTGTTTCGGAAGGCACGTAAAGCTGCTGGTCCCAGCTGCATTAGCAGTCGTTAACAACCACCAATCTGCATTAGGCTCGCGTGGTGGTGTACGGCCCGTTCTCCCTGTCCATCCATAGGGAAGGCTCGTGCCCCAGCAGTGGGGTCATAAAAATGAGCTGATGATGATGATGATTAAGTTTAAGCTACAATAGGGATGTTGACAACAACAACAATTAATTTTAGAACATTAAACGTATAAATGAAATCACGTACCAGTTCTTTAAAAATTAACCAATTTTTTAAAGAAACAAAATAGTGACGTCATAGTTTGCTATTCCCATACAATTTGTATTAAATAGAATCGTTTTGACAGTTGCTTAAAAGTTTATTTATTGACTAACCAGTCAACTACCCAATTGAACCCTCGAGCAAGTCACCATCAGTTCGTAAAAACACGATGAGACATCTATAACTAAGAAAAACCGTCAAAAACTCAGCAATAGATAGAAAATGTCTGAAAATGTCCTATTTGAAAAAAGAAAACTTTTCATCACAACAATCAAATAAATCAAATTTATATCACGTGCTAATTTAAATAAAACAATGTCATACAGCACAATTTAAAACAAAAACTAGTAGAGCCGCTCCACAAGTGGTTCTCAGAAAAGTAATGTTCCTACGTATTTTTATTTAGACTGTGATAACGTGATTAATTAAAAATCGAAAATTATGTATTTACTATACTTGAATGACCATTTCCGACTTCGTGTTGTTTTAAGTTAGTCAGAATATATTGAATACAGCTTTGCAACTTGTTGAATATACAAAAAGCCGCGCGACCCAACGCGATTAATTTGATCGCGATCTAATTCTTAACATTTTCTTTGGCAACGGAAGTTCAGGGAGACATTTTCATTAAATACCGCTTATAAAAAGCTCAAGGAAATTTCAGTAGGGTCCACAATCTAACGTGCGCTTCTCTTGAGCTATTTAAATACAAAAGAGATAAACATCAAGAAAGTTTTTCTTTGAGGGCGGTGATCAGAGAACCCAGATCGGTACTAAAATATTTCCATCATCATAACGAAATTAATACGCAGCTTATACACTAGAACTTTGAAAAATAAGCGTCGTTAAATTAACCTTAAAAAAGTTTTCGAAAAAGTATTATCGTATCAACTCTGAGTTCTCAGCTCGAAAACTAATACTTGTAACATAGTTTTTAAGTAGTCACCCGATGACGTTCCCGCCTGGACACTATCACTCGCGATACCGGTATATTTTTTTAACAACATTCTGTCCTTCAGACCTTCGTTCTGAAATTTATTTATAACAACATAAAATATTTTATAACAACTTAAAATATCATTTCTTATTATAACTTAGGATAATGTATTGAAGGTCTTACTTGGCTAGTTATCATATACGAATTATTGTTAAGTACCTGTTCATCATGTTCGATGGCTAGTTTCTACCAGCCAGCCAAATTTCCGGAAGAATAAAATAAGAACTTACAGCTTTAGAACTTGCGAAGGCTATAATTCGTATATGAAAACCAGCCAAGTTAGACCTTAGGCTTCAATATATTATTTAAAACAACTACCTTCTAAAAGTTTTGTAAGCCTTTCCTGTCTGCATTTTAATATTAGGTCAATCAAAAAGAATTTTACCAAACTACAAGAAATAATTCATAATTGCACCCTTCCACTTGATATTATAGTGCTGACTGAGGTTGGTATCACGAATAATATTGTTAACCTATTTCAAATACCGGGCTATAACCTGTATTCACAACTACGTGAAAATAAAAAAGGGGGAGGTATTATTATTTTCGTTCGAAATCATTTTAAATTCACTACAATTCAACACAAAACTAAAATGTATGAAAGTCTCTTGGGCACAATAAGAGTAAACTCAAAATTAAACGTTGTTGTGTATGCAGTTTATAGGCCACCATCTTACAATAAAAACCTGTTTGTTAACGAGTTAAGTAGACATATCTCAAAGTTTGATGTAACACAGAACTTCCTTTTAATTGGTGACACCAACATCGATCTGAAATCATTAACTTCATTCAGAGACGCATACGTAGGGGCGCTCAGCGGACACGGATTGATGTGTGGAATATCAGATTATACAAGGATCGAAACTAGACAAAACATTACCACTAAATCGTGTATAGATCACATTTTCGCTCGTTTCCCCACATTACATCCGTTCTCCGCGGCGCTCGGCGTTGTACTGGCCGATCATCGAGGTGTCATTATTACATGCATTGACGATGCACCGATAAAGCCCGAGCGTATAAAGCGTGTAACAAAATATTTAGTTGATTACAATGTTCTTATTAAGGAACTTAAAAAAGTAAACTGGCTAAATTCTAAAAATATGAATTCCCCAAATGAAATTTTAAACCTAATAAGTGACTCATTTAAAATAGCGAAAGATTCAGCAACAAATATTAAAACTTGCAATATAAATAGAACGAATGCTAAACGGTTTAGTGCCCCGTGGATTGACGCTAATATCACTAGACTCTGTGATAAACGGAATCAATTATATTGCAATTGGAAAAATAACCCAAATGATGCTAAATTAAGATTAGAATATAATATAACACGCAATAAAGTGCATAAAGTTCTTGAAAATAAAAGAAATTTATATTATATAAAACAAATTAATAATAATTTCAACAACATAAAAAAAATATACGGTATTGTTAACAAACTGCTGGGGAGAGGTACCTTGTCTATTGACACTGCTATATTAAAAGCGTTTGATGCACAAGGCCTCACATCTAAAGCTTTGGCTAACAATTTTGCGAACAGTTTTGACAAAGCGGTTAAAAACATTATCCCAAATTGTAACATTAAATTAATGACTCCAGGTAGTGCATGTAAACCCCTAGACTCAAGTATTCGTTTTCAAAAAGCTACTCCTAGTTGTGTTTATAAAATCATTAATAAATTAAACTCAAATAAGGCACCAGGCCTTGATAATATCAGGATTTCAGAAATTAAACAAATAAGTGATTACATATCCCCAACAATTGCAGATTTGATTAACAAAAGCATTGAAACTGGTTTATATCCAGACAAATTGAAAGAGGGATGTGTCAGACCGGTGCTTAAGAAGGGAAAACGCGATGATTATGTAAATTATCGGCCAATTACGCTGCTTTCCTCAATTGACAAAATTGTGGAAAAATATGTATGCGAGCAGATGCACAATTTTTACAGGAAACATGACGTTATCAACGACTGTCAGTTTGGGTTTCAATCAGGCAAAAGTACAGCGGGTCTATTGTCTAAATTTACAGATGAAGTCAATGGGCATTTGAATGAGAGAAGGCAAGTGTTGGCTTTGTTCATTGATTTTTCGCGCGCTTTTGATACCTTGGAGCATGATCAGCTGGTAGACAGACTAGACAAATGCGGAGTGCGTGGACCGTTACTGAGGTGGTGTGGAAATTATCTGAAAAACCGGAGTTTCTCGGTGAAAATCGATAATGCCTACAGTGAACCCGTATCAGTAACGGAGGGCACAGCACAAGGATCAGTGTTAGGACCTTTGCATTTCTTGTCCTATGTTAATGACATGAGCAGCTGCATAGTAAACAGCACCTGCTACCAATTTGCTGACGATACTTGCCTTGTAATCGGTGGAAAAAATCTACAAACCGCCAGCGATCTACTGCAGTCGGACCTTGATCTCCTAACTAGATGGTGTCATGACGCTGGCCTGGTTCTTAATGCTAGCAAAACAAAATTACTGATAATAAAGTCTCCGTACATCAAGGACTCGCCCGTCAATAAACTAGTGGCGCACGATCACAGTTGCTTACATAGTAATAGTGCATGTCGCTGTCCACAAATAGAGATAGTTGACAAGCAAACATATCTAGGCTTAATTATAGACAGTAAATTTAATTGGATTCATCACGTCGAGCATGTTTGTACTAAATTAAGACAGTTTCTGGCAAACATTACTATACTTAAAAATCGCATTCCATTTAAAGTGAAACTTATATTATATAACGCATTAGCAGAGTCATACATTCAATACGGCCTTAGTAGCTACGGCCGAACCTATAAATCATACCTAGATTCTATAAATAATTTAAAATTAATAATACTTAAATCAATTGTTTCCAAAAAAAATAGATATAAATTCCGGGACGATGCTGCTGGTCTTTTCAAACACTGTAAAACCTTACCAATTCATGTTCAAGTACAATATACTTTATTGAAAGAACAATTTTTCAATGAGTCTTTAAAAACTCCAATAGAACATCCTGTATACACTCGAGCTATTTCTAGGAATCGGCTTTGCACGCCGCGTGCGGAGAATGCGTACGGCGAGCGAAGAACAGGTAACCTTGTACCTCGACTCATCAATAACTTGCCGTCCGAAGTAATAAACAGTGTTACACAAAAAAACATTAAATTTAAACTTAAAAAACACTTTTTAGACTTATTGTAACTCTTATTTACATGAAATAGTTGTATATTATACCTAAATGTATGTGTGTAGTTAAAAAATTAAGTTAGTTAAGTTAAAATAATAATTATTAATTACTTAAGTTATATTTATTTATTGTAAACTCTCGATAACTTAAGCTTAAATCTTAGTGGTTTTTAAGGTTATCGCTTAATGTGTTTTGTAATAACAATTTAAATGATAAATAAATTAAAAAAAAAAAAAAAAAAAAAAAAAAAGTTATAAGAAGAAATGATATTTTAAGTTGTTATAAAATATTTTATGTTATTATAAATAAATTTCAGGACTGACCATTGAACTTGTCACCCATTTAGATCTCACTTCTTTTGTCGTTGAAGTCAACAACCAAGACATATATCATAATATTGAACTTGGCTCTCATTTCACATAATAATGTTTTTGATGGGATATCATTACTTTTTGTACAGAAATTATTAGTAGATTCATAATAAAATTATCGCACCGCTCCCCACCCCGCTGCTCCACGGCCGTCGCACCGTGTGCCGTGGTCCGTGGTATTATTTAATTATTTATAATGTTAAGTTCATTAATAATTTAGTAATTTATATCCCAATTGATACTCGTATCCGAACGAACACAATGTTTTTATTTCACTGGCTTCGTTCCCGCCAACACTACTGAGTGTTACTATTGATGTGCGCTAATTATAGAAATAATAATTAATACTAAATCCCAGTTAATAATAACGTAATAAATACAAAAGTCGTCTATACTCTTAGTTATAAGTAGTTATAAGTACTAAAACTGATATGTTTGGATATAAAAAATAAGAGTGGTAACTCCACTAGTTATATATTCACGTGAAGACCTTAAAATCCACATAAAGACCGGCTGTCATCAATTTTGATTGCTGATTCTTACATTAGAGGCATCTATAAGTAAGTGTTCCTAATAAAATCAATTAATTGAAAAATATAATAAATTGATAAAAATTTACTAGTTTCTGATTTGTTCCTTTGTATTTGCACAACTACCTATCTCGATGCCAAATTTGAACTTTCTATGTCACAGATGACACAGTTCCAGAGAACTGGGTTAGATTTTTGATCAATCTATGATCAGTAAGTGATAATAATGACGATTATTGGACGTTAATATTTAAATAACCGTTTGAGGTGTGTTTATGAAATTTGAAGCACATTTGTATCTTGCAAGTCTCAATATATGAGCCAAATTTGACATATTTATGTGAAATACTTTTTGAGTTATGAGGGGGTCAAAAGTGGCTCCAAATGGTTCGTGTAATATGCTCACACGGTGCTGTTCGCCAGTTCTGTTAGCTTCAACTTGGCTTGATGTCACTTTCACGACAAATTATTTTTCGAACGGTATTTTAAGTTTTTAAATAAACCATGTATTATAAAAAAAACATTATTTATTAGATTTTTAATGAATTGCAAACACAAAGAAATATGGTATGTTTATTATGTTTTTGGGATTTGAAACGCACATTACTTTTGGTTTTGGCAACTCGCTTACGGTGGCTACCTGAGTGGTTTGACAGGGGATCAAACAGGGAAAGACGTCCTATACGTGTATACTTTATTTCTCTGAAAGTGTTCAAAGAATTTTAACGGACAGGATTTAAACCAAATCAAATAAGAATTTTCTCACAACAAAATCTGCGTAAAATTATATACTTGTATATCAGTAATGGATACACATGAATATTAAATGAGACAGTGAGCGCCTGATTATCAACTTTATTCTGGCTATTTTCGATAAAGCTCTTTAGACTTGTACAAATTTTTGGCGAGACAGGAGAAATGTTTGTGTTTGCAGACATTGTATAATTTTCTAAAATTTGAGATCAATCGAAATTTATTTTCGTAAAATAATAGATTATTAACCGTTTACCGTTCTGCCGTAAACGTTGTATACACTCAAGTGGTAAACGTGCATGAGTTTCAAACTTACAATATATCCGACTTAGGGCTCGCGCACACTGCAGACAGATCGGCCGATAGTTTGGTCGGCGGCTTAATCAGTATGGAGAAATATGCAAATGCGCACATTACAGCAATTCAGTATCGGCCGATAAAAAAGTTTGAAGGGCTTCACAATTGCCTTCAAACTATTCTATCGGCGAACTATCGGCCGACCGCTTGATCAGTGCGGCGTTCTTCCCCGCCGCAGACGTGCCGATAGTTTGGTCGGCCGACAGCTTCAGTTCGCCCCGCGTTGGATGCGGGAATGGTCGTGCGCGGGGGCCCGTGTTATGTTATGGATTCAACTTCGTCTCTACTTGTCGAAACATGTATCCCAGATCTTATAATAAGCTTTCAACCTCTTTCAATGTCACAGGCAAAAATTACGTCGTGAAACGTAAAACATAATTTTTTACAACAAGATAAACTTGACTTAAAATAAACTGATAAAACTTATTCGTTTGATAAAGTATTAGATCTTCACACCTGCCGAAAGAATATATAAATATACAAACATTCTGAACGTTACGCAAACTACATATGTACCTATATTATACTTGTTTATTAATACGTAAAATTTTAACTAAAAATACACATACACAAATAAGCTTTACAAAAAAGAAACAAATACAATGCAAATGACTTAGTATTGCGGCCACCAAGAACCAACTATGGCAAAAGGAATATTTTGTTTGAAGGCGCACAAATTTATACCTAATAGGCTTCCCAAAAGATATTAAAGAAACTCAATCAATAATCTATACTAATATAATAAAGAGGAAACCTTTGTATTTTTGTATCTATGTATGTTTGCAACGAATAAACTCAAAAACTACAGGACCGATTTAAAAAATTATTTCACCATTAGAATGCTACATTAGCGCTGAGTAACATAGGCTATATTAATTTTTTTTTAAATAAAATACTAAAAACGACTATTTAATTTTCCAATACAAAATGATTTGTTTGTTTTGTTGTCATGGAAAACATTGATATATAATATTTAACTCAATGATGGAAACTATCAAAGCGGTACGAAGTCCGCCGAGGCAGCTAGTAACATATAAAAGACTTTTAAAGCACTTCATCATTTCTTAACTTAATTTTTGCCTCAAATCTAGTTTCAGTTTACATTTACAAAAAAAAGCCTTTAAAAATAATAATAATAATAATAACAATATAGTACTAATTCATTTTTGATTAAAACGAAAACATATAAATTTAGTTTATTAATTGTTTTGTTTAATTTAGTTAAATATTGTAAAATAATAATAATACCAAAATATTATCTTTAAATTATAGGCCGAAGAGCTCGATGGCGCAGTGGTTAACGCGCCTGGTCTGCGAGTGCTGAGGTTAGGCAATTTTCGCAAAGGCCGGTCATCGGATGGGTGACCAAAAATTTATCATCTAGAGCTCCTCCGTGCTTCGGAAGGCACGTAAAGCCGTTGGTCCCGGCTGAAATAACAGTCGATAACAACCTCCAATCCGCACAGGGCCCGCGAGGTGGTTTATGGCCCGTTCTCCCTATCCATCCATAGGGAAGGCTCGTGCCCCAGCAGTGGGGACATAAAATGAGCTGATGATGATATCGCATTTAGTAAACGTAGTTAGTTCGTACATCTGCGGTATCACTACTGAGAACGTGTTTGACATCTTAGTAAAATTGTGTGGCGGTGATTTGTAATAGATCTACCGTCTTTATGTACGTATTTCTCTAAAAATTTAATAACTGTGTTTTTCTCATGTAAGTGAATTTATTTGTAATTTTTAATGAGAATAAATATCTTAAACCAGATAACCATTATAACATGACTTTTCTTTTTAAACAGGTGACATTTTGGATAAGTTTTATCCAATGATTGAAAAATCAGCCCTAAAAAACTTCTTAAAGTCTAGAAATAATAGTTATTAAATTAAAAAATAGACTCTTACAGAAGTGATTTGCTATTATTGTACATTAAATTTTATGGTGACGAACGAGGTCAGCAGGTACGCGACCAAGGTGACTCCAGTTAAAACAACCTAATAAACGTGAAAAATATTTTTTTTTTTTTCTTGTTAAACATCATCTCGGTGGCCGAGTGGCATAGCGCTCGGTCAAATACGCGAAGGTCCCGGTTTCAATTCCCAGGTCGGGCAAAGTGTCTTTCGGATTTTTCGATGCATAGCCCGGTATGATCATCAACCCGCATTACATCTTTATAACATAGAAAAAAACATAAATAGGCTTAAAAATCGTCAAATTATTTTTCAAATTGAAATTTAAAACACTGAATAAATTTGAGCCGTTCAAACGCCACTTCGTTTCGACCAATGGATTCCTTCTCATATTTTTCACTTTTTATATAATATTTTCTTGGTTTAAATAATAACTAAATAAAAAAAAAACCTTTTAAGTATAATGTAAAGACAATAGAGAATCTAGAAAAAAATATACTAAATTCTATGCATATCTATTGTAGCGATGACTTTATTTCAACTAGTGGTCGCCCTGTGGTGGGAAATTTTGAAGTGAAGTAAAGATGAAAGAGAAAGAAAGTAAACGAATATAAAAAATCCATTTCAAATCATTTATTAAAGAAAAATAATTATAATTAAATATAATACAATGAGCTGGAGAAAAATAAAAAAGAGTAAATTTTTACCTTAAATTTAGTTAGTTAGCATACCCTGTATGTACATATTGATAATAACGAACAAGAAAACTAGATATATTGTCCTAGAAAAACTCACAAATTAAAATAAATTTTATTTTGAATAGAATTATAGATCTCAATATTGCAACACTAACTTATTGTTTTTATATCACTTCGATACGATTCGTATTTAAAAAGTTATAATACTTACTTATTAATTTTGTAAACATAAGACAAACGAGGAAAACTAAAATTTTGCTATACAAATTCTCGTTTCATCAACGTGATCAAACTTTGAATAGTAATTTAAACTCACACTAGGCACTCTGATCAATAAGCCAAGCAATAATAATTTCTTTTTATTGTTGCGTAAAAGAGAAACATTGTATGGAAATAACTTTTCAAACAACTTATGTACTTCGAAAGGGGTATGAGTAATTTGGGTGGGTTTTTTTTTATGTATTTTTATTTATTTATATAAAATATTTCATGTTAAAGATCTTATCTCAATATGCAAAAAATTATTAAACAGAGTATGTAAGTCTATTATGGGCAGATTTTGAGCTATTTCTTATTTATAAAAATAATAATTATTCAGTATGTATGTTGCTCTTGTAACATAATCTGCTTCTTTGTTCTTTTCTAACTATCTTGATTCCCTAAGAAACTGAATGAAAATATACTGAAATTCCAATTCCACATTTACACATAAACAGGTTAACGGAAAGGAAACAAGAGGCGATATCTCAATAACTGCCCAATACTGGGAAATGTTGTCATAGTATTTTTTTGTCTTGACAGATGCTTTCAAATAAAATAAAAGTTGAGGCGCGACAAGCAAAATTTTTTTTATACATTTTCGTATTTTAATGAGCAATTTTCCACAAACTATGAGGTTTCCGGCTTTGCATTTTTTTATGTTGAAGTATATTTTATGTCGGTAATGAATTAATTAAAAAAAATCCCACCCCTCCATACAAAATTACTTAAACCCCTTTATCTTTGCAGCAATGAAGCATGCCTATGTGCTTAAATCGAAAAGGATTTTTTTTAGTCGCATTTAAGTCATATTTTAAGTTGAAACTTATACATATAGGTATTTTAATAACTAAATTAAAAAGTATTCCCAATCCCACCCAAAATAAAGAAACTCAAACAACTCTCTCATGGTCACACTACACTACTGACACCTATCTAGGTGTCCACTCAACTATGATTAAATGAATACAAAAATCAATTTATTTAACTTTAAAACTTATTGAAACTTAAACCCAAGACTAATTAATGTATGGAAAACACTTTAACTCAACACTTTATGAGGATATAGTCCAATAATTTGTTGAAAACCGTTTGATATTCTTTGTGTAGTAATAGTTTTATAAAATTGTTATTTATGTGTAAGAACTGATATTTTATTTCACATCCTGGATACCATGTACTTCCACAACCACGCACTACACATTTATGGATCATTTTACTTAATAAAATAATCTATTATGTGAAATTATCAATAGAAAAACTTGAGTCGACAACTAAACATGAGTGACAGCCGGCATCATTATGAGATTTAAATATTTAATGGCGGCCAGTATTGTCCACATGAATAGGTCCTCAAAAGTCGGTATATATTGTATATTACATACAGTTCACGAAACATGGTAATGTTATGAAAATAAGTTTTAAAAACTTGAAAAGTTTTTGTTAAAATTTCCGTTTAATATTATATTAGTTTTATTAGTTCAAATTGCGTGTGCGATCTTATTTTAGTTTACTTAATAGTGGTTATTTGATTTTAGTTCACCCATTTGTCGGCAGATTTGATTTATTGACTATGAATACCTACCACCAAACAAAGTGATTTCAAGGCTGCTTCAGCAACTAACAGGCCTCGCCAGTTATATCTACAGCTTCATGATTTGGATTGGCATTGACAGATATTGGCCGCTCCTTTTCCATTTTTGTAATTTTTGAAAAAAGTTTATATGCGTTTGTGTCAAATACACATGCGTGTGTGTCAAATACATGGTAGTGTGTGTAATGTTTGTTTTATTGATTTAGTGTATATTTTATGGATAATAAAAAAAAAAAATCTGCAATCCTATAAGTGTGCGAAATTTCATACTCCTCCGTCCGCGCAATTTTCGTAAAAAGGGGTACAAAGATTTTGCTTCACGTATTAATATAAAGATAACTAGCTGACCCGGCGGACTTCGTACCGGTTTGACAGTTTCCATCATTGAGTTAAATATATATCAATGGTGTCCATGACAACAAAACAAACAAATCATTTTGTATTGGTAAATCAAATTGTTGTTTTTAGTATATATTTTTTATATAGCCTATGTTACTCAGCGCTAATGTAGCATTCTAATGTTGAAAGATTTTTTAAATCGGTCTAGTAGTTTTTGAGTTTATTCGTTGCAAACATACATACATACATACAAAAATACAAAGGTTTCCTCTTTATAATATTAGTATAGATAAAGGCCTTTGCTGAGCAGTGGGACAGTTATAGGCTATTTACTTTACTTTACTTAATGTTTAAATAATTTTTAACGCAAATTTTGTTGCGAACAAATTACAAAAACACAAATGCTGAAAAAAAAAAATCTTTTTTAGCTTTACTTGTTGGACAATAATTTATGAAGTGTTATATTTCAATATGTAGCGTTTGCGTAGACTTTGTAGAAGAACACATTACACCTAGTGCAAAGTAATAATACAATTTTAATACGTTAGACAACTTTTTACCACCAATAGTAGCGATGACTAGATTTCAATGATTTCCTGTAGCTAGCAGTGGGACAGTTTAAAAGCTGTATTTTACTATTTTAAAACTTCTTATACTGTCAAATACCGTTATTTAATATCTTTAATTAAATACGTAAGTTGAGCAACTTTCGCAATAACATATCATCGGATGTATGACCAAGTTAAAAGGTATTGCGCTTCTTTGTGCCAAGCCGTTTTGTAAAAAGAAAATACAAAGAAAAGGCATATGTGCCCTGTATATTACAAGCATCCGCCCCGTGACTTTTCCCGCTTGAAATTCGGTCTGTCACAAAAGTCTTTATTGCGTGTCCACGGGTAGTAAGCTCTCATCTATCTCATCATCAATCTGCGGCCGGGTGTATTATAATTATGTTATTGTAAGACTAGAACGAAAGCTAAATTTAAGTAAATTAAAAAATGTACGAGAACTACCTACTGCCGAAAAACCGCTCAGCAGTTTGGCCGAACATACATTTTTATCATAAGTGTAATTATGAAGTAAATAAGTAAAATGTTGCATATTTCACTATCCAGCCCCCCAAATATCTCTGTGCGATAACTACGTACGAGTAGATCCGTTGCTCCGTTTTAATTAGGTTAACCACATTAGACTTATTTTTAACCGACTTCAAAAACAGGAAGAGGTTCTCAATTCGGTTGTATGTTTTTTTTTGTTACCCTTATACCTGTGTGTACTTACATAAACTTGTAAAATAAAAATAAATAAATAAATAAAAATGTAAGTAACAAACTATGTTTTTTTCAATGGTAAAAATACGTTACATCAAAAGCAGATTCATTTAAACGCAACTTTTAATGTGAACAAATAAAAATAATTCAGAATCCGTGTCGAGAAAAATTACACGAGCGTGATCAGTTTGTTTTTTTAACAGTTTTAACCGAATCAATTTTGATTTAGAATCTCAATCAATAGATAACTAATAACAAAGGTTTGGAAAAATATGCCTTGCGTAAAAAAAATACCTGAAAATTTTACGACCGGATACTTCAAGTCGCTACGCCATCGAACTACCCTTACACTTAATTTTATAGAGCTCTAAGGTTTCAATTCACATAAATTCACATAAATAAACAATTTTTAATGTTTTTTTCACTAACTCTCTATCTTTTTTTCGTTTATTTTGTTTTCTTTTTATGTTTCTTAATAACTACAACCTTTACAAATTTTCTAGTTTTCGACAATCCTTTTTCAATAACAATTCAGAATTCATAATTGAACTGTAATTTTTTTTGATTGATTTTGTTAATTTTGTATTTCTTTTTTTTATTTTTATATTCTATTAATGATGTGCATTCTTTCGAGTGGCAAAAGTAAGAGACTTGTTCTATTACACCGCTCTAAAAATTTTATGCAATGTATATACATTTTACTGTAGGTGTTCCAATAAATAAGTACTAAAACGAATTGTATATTATACTTTATTTTCCTTAGAATTGACTTATCTGTACTATTGTTAAGCTTTGAAGTTTGTCTGTGATACCAACCAATTTTGAGTTACGACAATACAATTCCAACTCCAAATGAAGTACCGCGTAATTTGCCTATCCTATATTCGGCAAAATGGTTTATCACGCTCCCGTTGTCTCTGCCAAACGTTATGGCACGGTTATGGTTTAATGGCTACATTATTACAGTATACATGGCAACTTACAAATGCGGGGGCGGATTTAAGTCTGCTTCTGACTATTTCTGTTTTGTACGAATATAGGCAAACTAGCTTTTTGCCCGCGATTACGTCCGCGTTGATTTCGTTTTCCGTTTAAAAAATTAAATCAAAATAAAATATAGCCTATGTTACCCGCAAAGACTGTATCATTCTATATCCCGTAGTTCCAGACATTCATCATCATCATCATCAGCTCATTTTATGTCCCCACTGCAGGGGCACGAGCCTTTTCTATGAATGGATAGGAAGAACGGGCCATAAACCACCACGCGGGCCCAGTGGGGATTGGTGGTTGTTAACGACTGCTAATGCAGCCGGGACCAACGGCTTAACGTGCCTTCCGAAGCACGGAGAAGCTCGAGATGATAATTTTTTGGTCACCCATCCGATGACCAGCCTTTGCGAAAGTTGCTTAACCTCAACACTCGCAGACCTGGCGCGTTAACCACTGCGCCATCGAGCTCCTCAGAGATTACCGTCCTCAAACCAACAAAATCACAAACTTTACCTCGTAATTATTATAGAATAAATAAAGAATGTATATAATTTCAATGCCGACGCAGCATACATATGCATGCATACAGCATACATGCATGCATACATACATTTTATTTATTTATCGACGGTAAGGCTTGGCTTCAATTCTTAGGTCAGGTAAAGCGTGTTTTATATTTTTCAAAACGTTGATTTTGTGATTACAAACCCGCATTAGGCAAGCGTGATGATTTAACCATCATTGCAGCGATGACTTCATTTCAATGGAGGCAATTGCCCAGCTGTGGGACGGCATATAGGCGTTTCACTTTTCTTACTTCAACGGAGAATCGTTAAGCAGTCATGTCACCTGATAATGATAAACCCGAAACTCAGTAATGGGAGCAACGGTTCTACGTAGTTTTTTTGCACCTTGGAAGGTCAGGGAGTGAAATCGGCTAATTGGCTTGTCGTGGACACGCAATGAAGACTTTTGCGACAGACTGAATTTCAAACGGGCAAAACCAGGGGCGGAAGCTTGTTTGTAATATACATAGTGTAAATCGTGAAATTTGCCTTTCCTTGGTATTTACATTTTACAAAAAAATGCCTATAAAAAGTTAAATTTTGGCTATGGTTATAACATTTACGAATGGTAATATTATTTTCTATTCTAATTTGTGCATCTGTTATTTTTTTTATATTGCTTCTATGAAATATATCTTCTTCGCAAATTACTTACTACTATTCTTTGTTACTCGTTCTTTAGAGAGTGTAAGTTCGATTCATCTGAGTGACTATCGCAGAAATCGCTTCGAGAGATAATACCGCTAATTTTGAAACTTTTTAATGTTCCTAAACCATATAATTATGGTCAATGTAAATTTTTGAGATTGTAGAGTAACATTATACCTATCTATAAATCAAAAACAATGACAAAAAAATCCTAGCGGAGACAAAGACAAAGACAATGAAAAACAAAGTAAAATTGTAGCTAATTGAAGAAAGTAGGCAAGGCAGACTCGCTCCACAGGTGGTTCTCAGAAAATAATTTACATATTTTTATTTAGGCTGCTTTGTGTGTTATTTTAGACTGTAATTAACGGAAGGGTATTTTGGCTTTAGGACAGTAATGAAAAGAAGAGTGTAATTTAAATTCACGATACTTGAAGACAACTCCATTTCCGACTTCGCGTTGATTTTTGGGACCGCCCGAATATATTAAAGACAACTTTGTAACCTGTGGAATAAACGTACAACCGCGCGATACAACGCGATTAATTTTATTCGCGACGATTATCTAATTCACAATATTTTGTTCGGCAACGGAAGTTAAGAGAGACATTTTAATTAAAAACCAATCTATCTAACGTGCGCACTCTTGAGCTAGTCAAATACAAAGATGATCAAAAATATCAAGAAAGTTTTTCTTTGAAGGCGGCTACCAGAGAACTCAGATCGGTACCAAAAAGTTTCTATCATAATGAAATTAATTCGCAACTGACACACTAGAACTTTTGAAAAATACGCGTTGGTGAAATTACCTTAAAAAAAAGTTCCCGAAAAAGTATAATCGTACTTATTCTGAGTTCTCTACTAGAAAACTAAACTTGTTTAACAATGAGTACTCACCCGATGGCGTTCCCGCCTGGACACTATCACCCGCGATACCGGTATATTTTTTTAACAACCTTAGTAACTGTTGAGAATACTTTGGCTATTTTATTTTTTTAAACTACATAGCACTCCTTGCGTGGAGTGCTTGTAACTATGTGTCTACGGTGCGTCCGGCCACGGAGCCGAGCAGAGAGACAGTGAGCCAGGCGCGAGGCTCCAACGTCGCCGCTCCTCAAAATCCGTCCCGGCCCGACCCCGACCTATGCGCACTTTTTAAATCCTGCCCCAACCACCTCCTTCGTTCCCCAAAAAAAATCAAATCACTCTTTTTTTTAATAAATGTTTTGGAATAATTACAAAACTAATTTAACACTTTTTTAATGAACTGATCACGTGAAGCTAAAACAGATATGATTGCGTTAAACGAATATTAAACTTCAGTTTTAACTCTAACACTGAGTTTAAGAACCAGACTGGCGCTACTTGTTGCGTCTTCAAAGTAAATCTGTTGCTTGCTTAAGTTTATAAATTACTTAAGAAGTTAA
The DNA here is from genome assembly GCA_963082485.1 of Eudonia mercurella. Lineage (NCBI taxonomy): Eukaryota > Metazoa > Arthropoda > Insecta > Lepidoptera > Crambidae > Eudonia > Eudonia mercurella. Next base: position 16,085,107 of record OY720022.1, on the reverse strand, counting down.
CGGAAGCTTTATGCCTTATTCTTGCTAAGGTGCTTCTATCATACTCATATACAATTATCTGACACTTGAACTTTTTAATTATTCTCGTTGACTTTAAAAAGTATCTCTTGCCCTACACCGTTTTATTGTACCTTACTATAACTGATACTTTTAAGCGAGCAATTCTTGTATATATGTTTAAAGTACCTGGATGACCGGCCTTTGCTCGGTATTTTTTTTACGGATAAAACGACGTTTTCTTAAAGTTGAACCGATTAAGATCGATTTATCGCCCGCGAAACCCCCTGCATACTACATTTAATGATAATCGTTGGAGCCTTTTCCATGATTCAGATTATACATATATATATACACGATTGCTCGTTTAAAGGTATTAGATATATAATCTGAATCTCGGAAACGGCTCCAACGATTTTCATGAAATTTAATATGCAGGGGGTTTCAGGGGCGATAAATCGATCTAGTTAGGTTTAATTTTTAGAAAGCGTCGTTTTATCCGCAAAAAAATACCGAGCAAAGCTTTATACATGTAAAAATCAATTTTTAAATAAAAATGTAAATGAACTTTAATCAGGAAAAATAAAGCAACGTAAAAAAATATTAATAGGTATCCTCAGTGTTTCTTTAAATCATAAACTTACCATAATGAAGGCCATATTTACGCTATCCCATTTTTTAAGTTGTGTCTTTGCGGCGGCCGGTGCGGCGATAGCTTTTCCTATAATTTTTATTATATGTCTATTTGTATATTATTAAATTATATAGTAAGAGTAAATGGGATTTTAAAAGGTATCACAAATCACAAAATTATTGATACCTATACCTTAATGGTGGCTGTGTGACAAAGTGCTCGACCCGAACCCGAAGGTCCCGGCTTCGATTCCCAGGTTGCGCATAGTGAAAGTGTGTTTCGAATATTTCGATGCATAGCCCGGGTTTGTGATCACCAACACGCATGGCAAGCGTGGTGATTAAATTGTAGCGATGATTTGATTTCTATGACGGAGGCCTTTGTCTAGCAGAGGGATAGTACTCTATAAAGGCCATTTACTTTTAAAATATTAGCTGTTAGTTAAGTTTGTTTCTCGCTTATTGTCTTTTTTTTTATGATCGAAGATTACGTTACGTTAAAACGAGTTAAAATATTTAATGTGATGGTCGCTCAAGAAGAGAGGTTTTGCGCTGCCGATACTTCGAGCATTAGTTGTCCTAGACTTTTAAGAATCGAGCCAGTGAATTTTAGCGCTCATAAAATATCGATTTGAAGTACTATCGAGTTAACGGTTTCGAGCTAGTACTTTGCTCGTACAGCATTCGATTTCAAGTACCTGGGCACCCCTAATTTCTCTATTTCGGTACGAGGACGCCCTTGCTACGTTAGGAAAATTTTACAAGCAAACAACATCACTTACACACGTGAAACGACCGAGGATACGCCGCCGTACTTATTCGCTTGATGAACTTTTAATATGCAACTTTACTTTTGATCCATTATCGCCTGCTGTGAATGCAGACACAATATACTTTTAATTTTGATTGTTGACTGATCAGTGTTTGCCTCATATAGCGGTAAATCGTGTTTCGATGTGAGTTAAAATTTTGATGCATTTAATTATGTGTAATATAAATATTCTTTAAACAGAAGGGATTTGCGTAACACGGAAGAGGCATATGATACACTAGCTTTTGTTCGCGGCTTTACTCACGTGGGCTACACGACTTGTGTTTTTATACTACATAAATTTAAGGAATGACAGATTTCCATACAAACTTTCTACCCTTATTTCACCCCTCTAGGGGAGGTTTTTCGAAAAATGCAAAACACGTAATTCTTTATTTTTAATGAAAAATCTAAATATTCATTAAATTATTCATTTGTATAGATAATACTTTAAAAATAACAAATTCCCCAGAAAAACCCTCTTCCCTTTTTTACTCCTTTAAAGGAAAATAAAAAAATTTCCTGAGACATATCATTCTTTATTTGTTTTCAAAAATCCAAATACCAATGTTTATGTATTTTACTTAAAAACTGACGGACTTTTATACAAACTTTCACCCCCTATTTGACCCCCTTAGGGTATGATATCCTTAAAATCCTTTCTTAGTGGCTGGTTCGGGTATGTCACTCAAATAACCTTCCTTCCAAATTTCATCTAATTAGCTCCAGCGGTTTCGGCTCGGCGATGATGAATCAGCACATCAATTTTATCTAAGTCTGTCGAAGTCAGTGATAAGGTAGCCAGTTTCTTATGAAACTAGGTGAGTACCTAAACATATTTTTAAACCTTACGAGTAAGTACGGTGCTTTCATCTCACCTGACGTTAAGTAATGATAAGGTCAATAGTCAAAGCGCACTTCACCAGGAATCCTCAATTACTGGGCTCTGGCTATCTTATCTCTAGCTGCTGGAACACAAAAATTTTACATACACGACATGCGACATGTTTAGATAAGATGGTGGTAGCTAGCCAGGCGGACAAACAAGCTCTACCAAACCGAATACACGAACATGTACCCCCGTTGAGAATCGAACCCGGGACTTCTGGGTCTGAGACCGGGTGGTCTTAGCAGCTAGACCACAGAGTTTCGGTGGTATATGGCCCGCTCTCCCTATCCATCTATTGGAAAGCTCGTGGTCCAGCAGTGGGGACATAAAATGAGAACTATCTCATTTTTTTTATTATATTTTGTCCAATAACAACTAGTGGCTAGTAAGTTCTGCTCCAACAAGAACCGAGACTTATAGTGCTTACGAAGCTTGATACCTTAATTCGGTCACCCATCCAAAGAGTCGGCATTAAGAAAGTTGCTTAACTTCCACGATCGCATTGTGTGGCATTTCTGCATAACGGAATCAACTAACAAATGGAACATAAGTTCTGAATAATATTTACTAACTTGTATGTTAGTTCTGTGCCAAGATACAACTGCCACTTAACTTTCATAGTCAGTTTAGCTTGTTAGTGAAGTGGGAACCGCACTTGTAACAATTTTCAGAGCTAGAGCACACATATTGTACAATTAATTTCTCGGATGCGTGAACGAGATAACGATGTCAACTTTGCTTTCATAGTTTGCTTTGCTGTTACAAAGAATCACTTGCTTTGTTAAATATGATACTTTTACGCTTGAGCTTTGTGAATGGTGAAAAGAAAAATCACAGCAAAGCAAATAAGTCGCCAGGTTGCATATGCTTAGAGATCGCGTTCGTAGGATATTATTGTGTTAACGGAACTCACGTTCACTCAAGGCAACGTGCATCGCTGTTAGATGTGGGTGCACATTATAGAAACATGATTGATATATGTTTATTTTATAAAAGAAAACTAACAAAACGTACACTAAGTAGATGTAAACAGTTAGAAATTACATAAATTTGTTTGATGACATGTAGATTCTTATAATAATTATAGGATTGTACAAACCATCAATATATATCCTTAGAGTGTATTTTCAATGAGAATACCTAATATTAAAATATCGATAGTTTAAATATCTATGCTCAAAATCCCTAGAACTTAACTAAAAGCCTAATATTTTTAAATATATAAAGTAGTAAATCTTGACTGACACTGAAATCTCAAACACCTAACATAAAATACCTAACGGTCATATCACCTGACGTTCCACAATCTCTAGCTGCATAACACCTAAGTATAAAACTCCTAAAGTTATTATTATCGAATAATTATAAAATAATAAAGTTTAAATTACATAAAATTCAGATTTACAATATGGATTTCAATCAACTCCTTAAAGCAAAGTCATGAAGCAAGTAATCTATACTAATATTATAAAGAGAAAACTTTATATTTTTGTATGTATGTATGTATGTACATATGTTTGCAACAAATAAACTCAAAACTACTGGACTGATTAAAAAAAATCTTTTACCATTAGAATGCTACATTAGCACTGAGTAGCATAGGCTATACTAAAAAAATAAAAAAATTGGTTGTCTGTAAAGTCGGTTTACTGACGATAGTTGAACGTGACAACGTCTTAAGAAGGTGTCGGGAGGTGTTGGGGGTGTCGGGAGGTGTTGGAGGTGTCGAGGGGTGTTGGGGGTACGTACCGCGGTGGCGATGCCGGCCTCGGGCTTGCACAGCAGCCTGCAGCAGCCCGTCGAACAGGTAGGCGGGAGGAGTTGGGGGTGTCGGGAGGTGTTGGGGGTGTCGGGGGGTGTTGGGGGTACGTACCGCGGTGGCGATGCCGGCCACGGGCTTGCACAGCAGCAGCAGCCCGTCGAACAGTTAGGCAAGAGGAGTTGGTGGTGTCGGGAGGTGTTGGGGGTGTCGGGGGGTGTTGGGGGTAAGTACCGCGGTGGCGATGCCGGACACGGGCTTGCACAGCAGCACGGCTAAATTTCTACTCAGCCGATTGTGCTTCTTTGTCGCTCGTTCCGCACTCTCGCTTGCACTTCAAGCCTTACATGGAACGCCTCAGAGCGAGGTAACGCCGCATTTTTTCGTGCGTGCAGCCGGCTCTATCGAATTATAAGACGTTGTCACGTCAAAAAAAAAGAAATGCGGTATGAAGTCCGCGTCAATTAATAAGTACACATGCCTGCACATCACTACCTCAAACTGTCAAATTTCCTCAATAGATTTCGAACTTTATGTATTTGGCATATGGTTGAACATTTATTGAAAAAAATTTACAGTTTTGGATAGCTTGATGTGTCTTTACATTAACTATTCTTGCGCTTCGCTGGATGGCGCCGCGGCCCACTCGCTATGATCGCTCAGCGCGGATTCTTTATGTACACTTAACGCTCGTTGCTGCGCTCCTATCAAACTTGGATTAAGAGACACCTCGCTTTGTGAACATTCAAAAAGTCTGATCCTTAGAGGCGCTGTCATAAGGTCGAAAACACGTAGTGCCTGCGACCATTAAGACCGCAAATTTAAAAAAAAAACAAAAAAATCTTTTTAGTTATTCAAATATGCAGAGCTACTAAATTACGAATATTGACGTTATCAATCTATTTAACTGGTTTCCAAGCATATAATATTTTTTTTGTGGTATTTTCCAAAATAATTATGATCGAGTCAAAATTATACAATCGTGTATCGAGCAAGCAAATTCAAGATAAAGACATGAATTTACCTATATCAACATTTCAGATTCGCGAGTCATAGAGAACGTTTTACAAAATAAACCAATAATAAAAATTGCTGTAGCTGGTCTCTGAAGCTAGGACCGCCGCCGGATGCAGACACAAAAGAAATTAAATTGTTTGTCAAATGGCGCCTAAGATCCCAGTTGTTACTACCGATCGTTATAACGATCAAAACATGCAATGTGAGTTTCCATTTTTTTCAAAGAAATTATTAGTAGTTTTTCGGACAACTCAAATATCCAAAAGATGTGAGATCAAAAATAGTTTCAGTAACAACTGGGTATAAAAATGGATTTCTGAGTATTACTTGTGATCTCGTATTGCAGCTCTGTTTGAAATAATAAAAAATCAAAATTAAAGTAAATTTTTTTTATTCAAATAAACTTAAGAATGCTTTTGAATCGACCAAACATTTTTTTACCTACTTCCTATTCAGGACGTCTGTTTATATTTACAATTAATTTACAATAAAAACTTTTAAGAGCCTGGAATTACAAAAAAATCTATACATTTACTTAAGGGGGTGCAGCGCGGAATTTGAAAATTTACGTGTTTTTAAGTCACTGGTGCTAGGCGCTGAATAGGTCTTATACATTAAAAGGACTAGTGTAGGTTAGCTTGATCCTTTCACGAGGTAATGGTTGTCTTGGAATTTGAAACAAATACCCAGAAACTGCATAAACATTACGTAAAATAATGATATCTAAAAACTTATTTATTCAGAAACTTTGTAAATATAGCCCAAATGAAACAATGATCCGACATTAAAATGTTTGTATTGATATTCCGCAGGTCACTGTTGTCTTATTTTTCCATTAAAAACATGAATATGAAAATATTAAGACTTTTCTTATTTTTTACCTAAACGCCTATGATTTTACGAAAGTAAACATTGCTCTAATTAAATCACCAGCCTACTCTGTACAGATATTAGTGTGCGTGCGTATTCGTAGTCGTGCGCCGTTGTCACACCAATGCCACGCGCCGCTCGCTCGCTATCATAAAGAAACTTGAAACTCGCAGTTTTGCGTCCGCGCTGCACCCCCTTAACTTTACACTTGATTCTAAAATAACGTACTTGGGCACTAGGTATGTACTACTTCAAAACTATAGAATGACGCTTTACACCTATACAATGTGCGGGAATTGGAAACATTTTCGTATCACCCGATTTATGGAATTCTATGTTAAACTCCAATTAGAACTACAATTTGTAGCAAACGATTGAAGCGGCCATTACTATATCAATAGAACCTCGACGCCAGATACTAATCCAGCTTTTGCTCCGCATAACCGCCTTTAGTTGATGCCCGGATCATCAATTATTGACGCTCGGTTTGCAGATCAATTAGTGCAATAATTCTCCCTGAATGCAGACTGTATAATACTGCTAAACATCTACAGTTCTTTGAATGACTTCAAGCTTTTTATTTAATTTTTAGAGTAATTTATTTAATTGATTCATCATCAGCCTATAAGTGTCGCACTGCTGGGCTTTTTGAAAAGAGTTTGCAGTTAGTTGAATGTGGCGTTTACAGCGTCACCAGACATTATGGGGGCGGGGAATAACTAAAAAGTTCCTCAATCCATGTGAGAGACGTCGTCAGGAGGTTTTTAGAGGGAATGGAATCATTCAAGCGTGTCCCCATTCCTACTAGATTCTCCGTGGGGTTCAGATCAAATTGGAGCGGAACTTGAGAACGCCTCTACACGACCTTGATTCGGGTTGATCGGGTCGTGAGGGCAGGGAAAAGCGCCCAGGTACATGTCTGTACCTGGTATAGAGCGCGTGAAAACCGAGTCTTCGTACCTACTCTTGTTTTGCAAGTATACCGTATACACTAGTATAGAGTAGTGTACAGTAGTTTACAACCCACATTGCTAGCCACGCTAGGTTATGAAGATTGCCATCTTAGTAGGTACGCCTGATACATTGCTACGACGTAGCGTGGTATAGCACCGTAGCAAAACTGCGTAGCGCATTGCTTTTCACCCACCACACACACTTCGATAGTAATAGAATAACGCCGCCTGATCCTCAAAATACCATTTCACATACAACACTAGAATAGGCTAAAAACACCGTATTCGTCGAAGATCCGGTTCCCACAAGCTTTAAAACAGTACAGATATTATGTAGCTGGACGCTCTCACATATCCCTATGACCCTGTCAGCCCGAGCCAAGGTTCTAGCCATTAGGGTCGTATTTGATCCGCAACCTTCGGAGAATCTAGTATGAAAAGGGGACGCTTGCGTTTTGTAATATCCTCTAGAAACCATCTGACGGTGTTTCGATCACACGGCTTGGGAAAACCTTTAAGTTTTTCACCGCCCCTTGTCTGGTGACGTTGTAAAAGCCGTTTAAGGCCAACAGTAAATTCTCTAAAAAAATTTTTAAGTTATACATCTATGGGAGCACGCTACAAACTGGATTACTGGAAAAGTTACAAAAACTTTCTAAATAATAAATGTTTTTAGAATATTATTTAAAATTACGTTTTATTGATAGGTACTTAAACTTAAGTTAAATATTATTTCTAGGTGAGGCCTCAATTATTAAATATAGTCATCCTTTTATGATCAAGCTTGCTCAATGCGGGTTGGTGGTCAAAAACGCGGGTTATACATTAAAAAGTCAAAATGGAACTCCCGACCTAAAATTAAACCTAGGACCTCCGAATATCGAGACCAACAACAGCGAAACGTGTCTTCCGATGCAAGGAGGAGCTCGAGCTATTTTTATTTGGTTTCTCATCCTTTGCTTCGACTCGGCCCACATTGTCACATTCCTTCATTAATATCTGGTTTGCGGCCGCTGCAGCAAAGTCTTAGTAAAGTACAGACGCCACAGCACATCAACCTATCTAAAACTGACAAAGGACATTTTTAATTTCCGGTTAGGACTTTGTACACTATTCGTACTAATAGTTAAAAATATAGTAAATACTTATAAAATATAGTGAAAAAATTAAACGCCTAACCCCACCAGTAATCGAACCTGAAAGCGCTGAATTTCGTCACTGCTTTTTTAATTTTTTTAATGCTTTTATGTAATATATTACGGTATAGTATATAGTATGGTACGGTCACACTGGCAACCATATTTGTATCACGTTCGGAAACATTGATTAAATAAATAAGTTGGAAATGTTTCGGACTATCTCTCCTTAGTCTGTGTTTCGGACTGTGGTTTTAGATGTGTTCATTTTTTTTGTTCCCTTACGATTGTACGCCTAAAACAATTCAACATTTAGAATAGAATTGTCGATATCAGTTTTTAAAAATGTGTGTGATTCAATTCAATTATAAAATGGCTTTTGTGTTGGTTGACACAATCTATAAATCATCGACACATAACATATTTTTTTATGTGAGTGTGACGTTTTACCGCCATATTGAGTCAGGGTTGCATAATGTGTGGGTTTAAGTCCCTGGGTCTCGGCTGGTCTTACAGACGCTGACGATATCGAGAGGGAGCGGAGGGCGTTGGCTGTAAGATACAACATGTTGGCCCGTAGATTTGCCCGTTGCAGTAAACAAGTTAAAATAACTCTTTTTAAAGCCTACTGCCAGAAATTGTATACGTGCAGTCTATGGGTCAACTATACGCAGAAGGCATACAACGCCCTTCGCGTTCAGTATAATAACGGCTTTAGAATGTTGTTGGGGCTTCCGAGGCGGTGAGGCGCATCCGGGATGTTCGCGGTGGCGCGCACGGACGGGTTCCCGGCCTTAATGAGGAAGCGAGTGGCTTCCCTGCTCCATCGAGTGCGCGGCAGCACCAACAGCATTCTAAGAGTTCTGGCTGGTCGAGTCGACTGCCCTATGCTGAAGCATTGGATCGCCTTCATGTCCTTTGTGCATGAAGTACCGGATCTAGAGTAATTATGTTGCCCTATATTCCATCTTACTAACATAGTCCTTAAGTGCATTGTTACTAACAAATTCTATGGACATAATATGTCTGAATTAAATAAATAAATAAAAAAAATAATAAATAATTATTACCAGAAAATGCTTTTGTAAAGGTCGCGCCAAACTTCTAGTCCCCTTTGAAGTTGCTTCGTTGCGCAGCTGTACAGTCAGGCCCTACCGCTCGTCCCCGCCTTCGCCCTACTAACGCCTAATTTTTACTACTGCGACGCGAATCGCGCCAACTTCAGAGGGGTCTAAAAGTTTGGCGTGACCTATACCATCAAACGCGTTAGCATGATGCAGTATAATTAGTTTTTAGTTATTATATTTATCTTTTGCTTGACTATGGTATAGTGTACAAAGTCCTAGCCAAGGCTCCATACAAAATTGAAAAATATCCTTTCTTCAATAAATGTTCAACATGTTCAGTGGTAATCTGATGTGCAGGCGCATGTACTATTCATAGCTTAACATGAAATAATGCTAAATGCTAATTCGAAAATAAGTCTGCAGTATGCGAACATGCCCAACCATTACATCAGATTTGATAAACCACAAATACTCGCTAGAGAACAACGATTCATCTCTAGGATGATACGCGAGGCTATTAAAATTAAAGACATACTAATTTCAATAGAGAAGATGGTTGGAATCTACCACCAGCCTGGGATCCCATCATACAAAATATTAAATCGCAGTCCCAACACCATATTGCTAGACCAAAAGATACTGTAAGCTTTTTTGCGTATAACGGAACGCACCTAATTAAATTTAAATACATGAGGGTATACAAGCTACTAACTAATTATGAGACGATCAACACCTCAGTCTCCCTGTGACCACGGACCCTGCAAAAGTTTCGAAACGTCAGGATAAATATTAAAAAGTATGTGTAAAATAAACGCGAGTAGATCCGTAAAAGTTGTTTCATTTCAATGCTAACTTTTTTTAAATTATGCTAATGCTAATTCGGGTTAAAGTTACTCACGTCCGTATGTTTACCCATGAGACCCAACACGTGACCCCTGGCTGGTGCTAAATGAATGACACTGTCTGAGTTGTAGAACCACGCTGCGGTGCAGCACAAAATGCGCCAGCTCGCCCGGCGTAATACCCTCTTACAGAATATCGGCGTGAAACAATGTGAAAGTACCGGAGGCCCATCACTCACCCCTCCCCCCTCCCAATTCCTACTCTCTCCTCAAGATCCAACTCCTTCCTCAAGGCCAGCAACGCATCTGCAATTACTTTGATTTTGCGGGTATCCATGAGCGGCGGTGATTACTTTCCATCAAGTGTGCCGCCTGCTCATTTGTCTCCTTTTAATATTAAAAAAAGAAAGACTCTTAGAAGAAGTTAACAGGGACGCGAACACTACACATTTAAATTAAACAACTTTTATGTATCTACTCGCGTTTATTTTACACATGGATTATTTCGACTCCTAAACGATCGATCTACCCTCGTTTTTTGCGCTCGATGCCCGTACCACCGGTTTCTAAGTCACTATTCACTCGAAATTGCTCACGACATACTACGCTCGCAATATCGGAACACGAAACGGCTTTATTGTTGTTTTTGCGGTTTTTAACAAGACTAATCACTGGATTCCACGCAACAGTTTGAATCCATTTTCACGATTAAAATTTTTGTATTTCGTTATTTCAATCGCTTCTATCTAGGTACGTAGTGGCGTTCTGTCGAAATTAACTGAGGGTTGTAAAACATGTCTATACTAATATTATAAAGCTGAAGAGTTTGCTTGTTTGTTTGGTTGAACGCGCTAATCTCAGGATCTACTGGTTCAAATTAAAAAAACATGTTTGTGATGAATAGTCCATTTATTGAGGAAGGCTATGGGCTATATTACATCACGCTCACGCATTAATAGGAATGGAGCAGCAATGAAAAATGTTGCAAAAACGGGAAAATAAAATAGTTTTGTAATAGATTGTTCGCTAATTAACGCGGGTGAAATCGCGGGGCACAGCTAGTAACAATAATAAACATGGTAAGAATCCCGTTATTAGTTACTCTATCGCAAGTGACCATGATAGTTTAAATAATTATAGATAGATTGTTGTGCAGGCGTCTGTACTGGAGTTACTGGTTACTGACTTTCCTATGTAAGTCAAAACCAAAACCTGTTTAACGTTGTCGTTGCAATTTACTCAACGTTATATTTTTATGTTATGCATTGTATAGCCTCCTTGGTAGTTCTAAAAACTATCTGTCAAATTTATATGAACGGTTCTGAAAAAGAATACTTTGAATGTCATGCCATTGTCATGGAATTTTATTTCGGTTTTGTTATGATCATTCTTTCAAAGTTCTTCAGTCTAACAACATTGTTTTAATATCGATTGTTTAGTAGAAATGTTTAAAATATTTGAAATGTGTATTGTGAAAAACCTGTAGCTTTATACAGGTTTTTCTCTTTAGTTTAAAATTTATCCGATTAAACTTTGACCTGCGGATTTCCTGAGTTTTTATGGTTATTAGGCCACACCTGCCTTGTGGACCAACGTCTTGATGAAAAAGGTAAGTTAAAGTAAATAATGGTGAAGAATGGCCGATGTTGTCACAAGTAGAGGAACAACTTCAGCGAGTGAAAAAGCGTACCAGCAAAGTCGAGCCGGTTCGGAGTTTCCTACAGTTAATTATGAAACCGAGTAATTCAAACACCAACTAACGCAGTATTTGAACACTCAAATTGAAAGTTTGTGTTAAAGTGTTTTAATTCTGCTTTCTGGTGTAGAACCGTGCAAAAAATACTTCAGAATTAGCTACTTCCTTTTAGATTTACAAAAGATACACATTGTTTTTGTTAGAATATGTTGTATATGTCTTTATATGCCAGTAAACGGTAAATATGCGAATACCTATGTCCAGCAGTAGGACATAGGTGTAGGTGATGATGATGATGATGATGATACATAGTATTTTTATTTGATTTTTTTTTTCCTTTAGTAGATGGCTTCGTGCGATTAGCACATTAAGCCAGTGTCAAAGTATTTTTTCTTATTTTCATCTTGTATGATAATGATGAATGATAATAGAAATGAGAAGTGAGAATGATATACCCCCCAACCCCTCGAGTATCTCAGTAAAGATGGTGGGGCTTTACTAAGTCCTCGGGCGGACTTCTTGAGAGAATTTGAAAAGTGACGTTGCACTGTTTTGTTTCATTTGCCAACACTCACTCACGAACACTTAGCGGTTAATAATCCACCATTATTTCACATTAATATTCGACATAACACAAATTTTAGAAAATAAAACAAAACCGCAGACATGACTCACTTTCCCGCCAAGAAGTCCTTTGAGTTATTTATTTTTTATTTATTTATTTTTTCTTTCTTTACTTTGATTGATGCAGTTATATTAAATCTACACACCTTTTGTAATTTGCTGAGGCGTATAGCCCCTCTTCACCACATGTGGAGAACAAAGCATGACAGCATAGGGTGCATAATTATTCAAGTTTCGTTTGAAGGACCTCATTATTCACGGTAAGTATTAAAAACCCTAATAGTTCATGACCCATTTGTTCATTGGGGAGTTCTTTTGAGGGAAAATAGTATCTATTTTAGCAAAGGTAGTGTGGAAAGAGTGACGATTGACGACATACGTAAAATGACTGGTCGTAGATAATAGAGAAGCGACGGGTTTATGCAGCAGTGTAATTATAATTATGATGATACATACAATAAAAGCGATAGCTATACGGATATTATTTTCTAAAGTTAACTCAAACACTACAAATTGAAATGAAACTCTCTTACGGATCTACTCGCGTTTATTTTACATTAATTTGATTTATTGTGTAAAATGTTGGCATGCGGCTAACAATTTCAATACATTATCCAAGGAGGTTGGACATCGATTTATTTAACCCTATTGTGCGTCTGCGAGGCGTCTCTTGAGCCAGTTGTTTTTAGGGTTCCGTACCCAAAGGGTAAGATGGTAATAAGAAGGGTTCACAGATGATGTATTTCTGTTGCTGCTATAAAAACATATACTAAAAAACAGAATAAAATAAATATTTAAGGGGGCTTCCATACAACAAACGTGATTTTTTGCTTGTTTTTGCTCGATATTGATAACGGCAATAGGTAGACGCTTGAAATATTCACATAATATTTATATTAACTTTAAAAATAAATAATTAAATTAAAAATAAATTCATATTTAAAGGGGCTCCCATACAACAAACGTGATTTTTTTACAATTTTTTCTCGGTCTTAATAACGATAAAAAGTAGAAACTTGAAATATTTTTATAGATAATGGTACGGAACGAACCCTTCGTGCGCAAGTCCGACTCGCACTTGACCGTTTTTTTTTGAATGGTTAAAGTGCTGTGCTACGAATATTAATGTGTCTTCTTGTTTTTATTGTGAATTGTAATGTAATTTATAATCCTACTTTTAATTTGTTGCTACATGTGAGGTGATGTATTTGGGGTTTGTTTCTAGTTTTAGGTTTCTGTTATGTTTGTTAACTGTTGGTTTTCCAAATAACTAAACACTAAATGACTAACTAACTAAAATAGACGCAAGTATATCCGTAAAAGTAGTTTATTTAAAGCATACTTTTAGTTTCCCTGTGTGGTGCCGGGGATAAAGAATTGCACCACCCCATCTCTTTCCGTGGGTGTCGTAAAAGCCGACTAAGGGACCATTCCAGAGGATGGGCAGCAGCATCTCTCTGAGGTTACCCTCAACCTACTGCGATCGCCAACCCGCCTGCCAAGCGTGGCGATTACTGCAAATACCCCTCATATCCTTTGGGGAGGCCTTTGTCAAGCAGTGGACGTCTTTTGGCTGAGATGGTGGTGGTGGTGGTGGTGGTGGATACTTTTAGTTTATTTGTTAAATAGCTATTTGGTTATTAAAGCTCAGAATATCAAAGAAAATGCATGAACCACTGAGCGGTGAGTGGGCAGAGAGTGGAATAAATACACTATAGGCTATTTACGTTCAGTGTCGCATGAAATGTCTAGACCAGACAGACATAGCTGTTTATAGCGCATGAATGGAAAACACGCTTTTCACAGCCGGGCAGCCGTCTGGTGTAGCTCGAGTGTGACATAGGCATACACTTTTCTTCTTTTTAGTTGAGCGTACTATCAATGGTTTGAACAATTTCATTGATACTTAACGTTACGAGTAGTAATATTACTCTCGTCACTTTTATGTTTTTTTTAAACTAGAGTGATTACTACCGAAATAAGACCAAAGTCAACGACGTCATGGCTGTCATAGCAAAGAAGCAATGGACATGGGCGGGACACATTGCGAGAATGGACAAGAGTCGCTGGACAAGGTCCTTGAATGGAGACCAAAAGCTGACACCAGAGGGCGCGGCAGACCACCGCAGTGCTGGATGGACGATATTCGACGACATGGAGGCTGGGACTGGAAGAGCCGGGCCACAGGATCGGCAGGAATGGAAGAAGAGGGAAGAGGCCTACATCCAAGATTGGATCTTGAAGAGGCCACCATGATGATGATGATGATTACTACCATGTTTTTGATTGTGTTTTATCATCCGATATTTCGGCAGTTGCATGCATGGTTGCATGCATGGTTGCATGCGCCATGATCTGTGCCGAAATATCGGATACTCAAAGTCAACAAAAACATGGTATAAATTCCATTGATTACTCTTAGGCTTGTTTCACAAGTACCACAACCACACTACAACTACAACACGAGGGCGGGCGCAAATTTGCATGAAAATTAATAGCTGAATTCACACGGGCCATATTTTGCCATCATTATTGACCGCGTGTTTGATACCGACTACATCGCAGTCACGTCGCAACCAAACGCAAATATTTTGTAGGTAACACAACGCAACCGCGAGAAGTCGCAGCGACACTATTCACTCGTAACCACAGCTTGACCACCTTTGTCGCGACGGTGTGGTGTAGTTGTGGTGAGTGTGAAACAAGCCTTATGTCCGTGATCATTGTAGAGTAGAAAGTAATCATCATCATCATCATCATCATCAGCCATATGACGCCCACTGCTGGGCATAGGCCTCCCCCAAGGATCGCCACACCGATCGGTCCTGCGCTGCCCGCATCCAGCGGCTTCCCGCGACCTTGACCAGATCGTCGGTCCACCTTGTAGGGGGCCTGCCTACGGAACGTCGTCCGGTGCGTGGTCGCCAATCGAGAACCTTTCCGCCCCAACGGCCATCGGTTCTCCGCGCTATGTGTCCCGCCCACTGCCACTTCAGCTGAGCAATCCTCCGAGCGATGTCAGTTGTTTTAGTTCTCCTGCGGATTTCATCATTTCTGATTCTATCGCCACCACTAATACCACACCACTAATACCACAGAGTAAATATTTACTCATGTGGTAATACTGTCAAAAGCTTCCGTCATTGGAATCAAGTCATTGCTACTACTGATTGTGGAGTATGGCGGCTTAGCTACCTAATGTAATGATTCGCTTATCTATTTTCCATTATAAACTTGATTTCGCATAATTTACCGTTTTCTGGAATGTATAGCCTCATACATATAGTTACTAACAAAACAAAGTGTATCTTTACGTTCCATCCACGGTCGATCAAATTCTTCTAAGAGTGAAGTTAAAAAAAACAATATTATTGTGATTCTTGGAAGACCTTTATGTAACACGTACTCACTCTTTGTTTATTTGTAAGTCACATTATGTCTTAAGTTGTATACGCTACTGGTCTTTCATTAAATAAATAGTGGATAGGTAACTTATAAATAAATCGAAATGAAAACTGTGTTGTGGCAGCCCATAAATTAATACTACTCCATCCTTCCCCGTGGGTGTAGTAAAGGGTTAGTGGTGAGGGCAAATAGGAGCATTATGCGGTATCAGTTTCATATTTAACTTTGAGTGCATTCGCAGAAGGGGTGATATGGTAAAACGTGAAATGGGGTGTGATTTGTTGATCGATGACTATATTTCTCACTATGATCTTAAGTGAGCGCCTTCCTCTCTCTTATCGAAGTCACCTGTGGCTATTTTGACACTGAAAGTTTGAGAACTTGAGTCAAAATAATCCCCCTACGACTCGGTAAACCCGAGCCGAGATCCTAGCCTTTAGAGGCGACCTCGGGTTTTTCTGCTGTTGATTCCATTCTGACCACCTCGGAGAATCAAGTAGCGGATGGAGACGTTTGCGTGATGCCACCCCCTATAGAAACTTTGAGAAAATTCGATCACTAAGGCTAAAGAAAGCTTCAGTCTCATGCCACTTCTAAACGGTCCGGTAACGTTGTAAAAGAAAAAGGCAGCAATCAAAATAATATAGAAAGTTCTCGAAAGCTGTGTGGTAAGTAACAAAACGTTATTGTTAACGAGCGCAAAAAACGACCAAGAAAGAGGGTAGATCGTTTTGTCTGCTCATAAAAAGCCACCCGCATTAACTTCAGTAATTCCGTGATCATGGCGCATGCAACTGTGCCGAAATATCGGATACACTTCTATACTAATATTATAAAGAGGAAAGCTTTGTATTTTTGTATGTATGTTTGCAACAAATTAACTCTAAAACTACAGGACCGATTTAAACAATTCTATCATCATTAGAATGATACATTAGTAAGTTATCTTACAAAAGTTATCTTACATAAGTTATCTTACAAAATTTATTTCACAAAAGACGGACTCCAGTTTCTATGTACATATATGAAACTAGATTTCCGGCCACTGTGCGCCGGTGGAACAGCTGCCTTACTAACTTGGACTGTGATCACCAACCCGCCAATCAACCCAAAGTTTGAAGATGATAAACTAGGACAAAACTCAATCCAAGTTAGTCAACTCATAGCCACAGCTGCCCCAGTTCTGCTGCGTGCTTTGCTACGGCTGTATGCCTGACGTACAAACGGTACAAACTTTCTAATGAAAACTAAGAGACACTGCAACCTTTGAAATATTCAAGATAAATTAGTTCGAGAAAAACAGTGTGTGTTTATCAAGCGAAACATAATATTCTCCGCAAAAAGGGGCAGATGAAATAGAACCTATGTTGGTTACGAAAACGGCTAAGCTTATCGGCTATCCAAAATCAAAACCTAGCAAGGGATATTTTTTGTATAATACAATTTTTTTCAACAAAGATCCCAGAATGTTAAGGTGCGTCTAATGCAAAAACAACCGTATTTCTATCTTAATTAGAATTAGACTTATAAACAAGCGCGAACCTAGCAAGTGTCATTCGTACTCCAAGAAAACAACATCAAAAACCTAGCAAGTGACATTTCCAAGTAAAAAAATCTATTAAGTGCGGTACATGCTATGTTTTTGAATTTGTGGATGGACATACTAGAATTATGAATTTGGAATCAGTCCCTTACTAAGTTTTTAAGCTTGGAGTTGAGTTTACAAAATTAGATATAAAAAATAGTAAGTTAGGCGCATTTGACATTTAGTTAAATAAGCAATTAAAAACCTAATTCAGAAACCCAGTTAGTGTTTTTTCTGGGTTTTGAATGTTAGACCCAGAACAATTCGGATAATGAAATCAATACAGAGAATTATAGGTAGGTACTCTAGGCAAATTCGATAAAGAATAAATGTAAACAAACCAAATGAGGGTCATCACAAATTTGGGCACAAATGTGTTCAAGTACACTTTTTGTATTATTTACTTGATTACTGCATTTTACATGAAAGATATTGTTAGATTCATTATTCTCACTACTCATCTCACTTAAATCAGTCACGCATCGTGGTTAAAAACGTAATAATACGAAGAACGTAAAAGAAAAGTGAATTTTTATTTCATTTTTCATCCAAATGTCATTGCTAAAAGAGTGGTATTCTAAACAATTTCTCTATTATAGAATAGCATTCCAAACGAAGATGACAGAATATCCATAAAAGGTCGATTATCTTAACTACCTCTGAAATCTGCTGCGTAAACAGTGCATTTGCAATGCAGAACAAACATTCATGAATGAACAAATTCCATTGACGTTATAGAAAATTGGATTTTAACAGCAGTTAATTAATTAAGTAGGTAAAGGTAGCTAATTTATTCACTCACATAGGTTAAAATTAAGCGATATAATTATATAAAGACGATGATTTTTGGTATTAAATTTTTCATACAATCTTTAATATAAATAAATCTTTTACGTAAAATCTTTCCTGTTGACCAACTGGAAAAGGTTGTCAATACATGTCTGTCGCTGATTGCTCGGCAACTCTTTGTTGTTAAACATTCTTTATCGAATAATAATAATATCTATAGTAAGATACAGACCTTACGAGGTTTTCATTTTGGATTTGGTACCATACATATTTTGAAATATATAAACTATCTTTAGTAAGACACATAAAACTTGTCCAAATACAAATATACTTAATTTAATTTTATCGTGAAGTATAGCAAGTCATAATAATCCATATGAATAAAAGAAAATTACAAAAAGATAGTAATACAAAAATGGCAGAAGCAAATGTTTGATGTCTTCTTCTGTAAAATTCAGTTAGATGCACTTGCTAGGCTTTGCTTTTGGACAGCCGCTATGTAAATGATAACGAGACCTTTAAAAAGTCTCAAAAATTCTAAAAAAGCAAATCATCATCATCATCATCTCAGCCAAAAGACGTACACTGCTGGACAAAGGCCTCCCCCAAGAATCCCCACAACGACCGGTTTTGTGCTGCTCGCATCTAGCGGCTTCCCGCGACCTTCACCAGATCGTCGGTCCACCTTGTTGGAAGCCTGCCCACACTGCGCTTCCCGGTACCCAGTCGCCACTCGAGGACTGTTCCGGCCCAGCGGCTATCAGTCCTGCGAGCAATGTTTTTAAAGCATGGGAATTTATGTCTTATTTATATTTCGATATGTTAGAATGTCCTTTGGTAAAAATTTAAATCCTTTGCCATGCCGTCCCAATCTGCGTTGCCCTAGAAACTTACTTACTCGATTCTGCCCGCGTCGTCGTCGGCGTGTGCCCGGATGGTACACAAGTTTTCAATAACGTATTTTGCCGTGGTACATGAAGGCATAATCCAGTTTAAATTCCGGTTTCAATTACTCTTGAGTAATTCAGTGCACAAAATCAATTAAAGTCCTTATTTTTATTGTTTGACA
Source organism: Eudonia mercurella (assembly GCA_963082485.1). NCBI lineage: Eukaryota > Metazoa > Arthropoda > Insecta > Lepidoptera > Crambidae > Eudonia > Eudonia mercurella. Next base: position 16,065,965 of record OY720022.1, on the reverse strand, counting down.
TTAAAATTTGGCGGTCTAAAAATATATATAACTACCATTGCTCGTACTTATTCCAATATTCAGACTAAGTAAAAACACTTTCTTATATTTACATTAGCCTTCAATGTCCGTTTGATCTATTAGATTAGATGGTGATTCTTTAATATAATCCTGACTTTTGTGCTCGAAATCCTTGACCAGAAAAAGCATTGTAGCAATAACAAAGTAAGTATCATATTGCACAATAAACCATAACTTCAGTTGAACTCAATAATAAAAATGAAATATCTAAATCAATTTTTCCGTAACATTACTTAAACAAATAAACACACATATTTCCATTTGCTCTCTGAATACATCCTGCAAATAGCATTACGCAGATGGAAATATCTAAAACGGTATCGGTCGGTAGCGAAATATAAATGCAATAAAAAATCATAGAAATGAGGTACCGCTCTCGCTATCGGTAACCTATTTCCTAATAGGAAATCTGCAAATAGAAAATGAAAGCTAGAGCATTCACAACTAGCTTCCGCTCTCGACTTCGTCTGCGACAACTTTGACTTGTAAAATGTAAATATGTGCAAACTTGCAGTGATAGATAACATAAAATGAGGACAACTTGTCCATTCTTGTCCATGTAACCAACCAATCAAAATCTGGGCAGAACAAAAGATAAGTCGATTTTTAAAAAAATTGCTAGTCCCTATAATCAATATCAATAAATAGTACAACCATTTTTTAAGCTTTAATTATTAATTACAGAACAATACTTAAAACAAAAAAAAGAAACATAACTTAACTGAACTTAAAAAAAAACAAAGAAATAAAAATAGCAAATTAAAAACTAAATGTCTATAAATAAAAGATGTCTTCCAACTGTGGGCTCATGGGAGCGCTCCCAAGAATGCTGGCAACATTGCCCCTCTGGATTGCCAAGCTAATACGCTGGTAGAGGTAGCTGCCAGCCTTCTTGTCACCGGAGGGTTCAATAAGGCGAGCACTTAGCTCTTTAACAAGTTGCCTTGCCTACGGCACCCATGGACCCATTGTTTCCACCGCAAACGGAACAAATTGATATCACACTAATATTATAAATGCGAAAGTTTGTGTGTAGGTATGTGTGTGTGTGTGTATATTTGTTGCTTCTTCACGCTGCAACGGATGGATGGATTTGGATGACATTCGGCATACAGATAGTTTATAACCTGGATTAACACATAGGATAGTTTTAATCCGGATATTCCCACAGGAATGAAACTCATAATTTACTACTTGGGTCTTAGATTCGATGTTGGGAATAGAACCTATTTGGTAGTTTTTTATACTTTTTTACTGAAATTTTGACAGACTTTTGAAACTGTCAAAGCGATACGAAGTCCGCTGGGTCCACTAGTCTTGAAATAAATCAATCAATCACATTTCCAGTCTCATAACGAGAACTCAACGCTTACTTGTGCTATAATGTGTTCCCAAACAAATTCAATATACTGCTACTACCAAACAAATACCATTCTAACCCTGAACTTCGTATGTTTGATTATTTTGAGTATAATACATAGTCGGCAGTGCGGTTGATTGCGCAAGCTTTCACAAAGGAATTGATACAGTGATAGAAGCCAGTTGAGCACGTTCGGTTGAAAATGAAAAATCGAGCGGCAGAGTTGAGAGAACGCCATTCAATCGTAGCAAAACGTTATGTGGGATTGCTTGAGGGAAATTTGCAACTAAAATATATTATTTAGGAAATAGGTACTCTCTGTTATATTATTGTGAATATGCCAATGATTGTGCGATGTTTTCGTTAGCAATTGTTACTCTAGCAAATATTTCGAGTAGTACTTTCCCCGCCACTTTACTCTAGATAAATAAATATTTTTTATTAAAATGAACCATAGCCTATGTTACCCGCTAGGAATGTAACATTGTATTAGTTGGAATTAGTCCAGTAGTTCAAGAGATTACCCTCCTCAAAGTTACAAACGTTACTTCTTTATGAATAGTAAGACATTAGATAGATAGGTAAAATAAATGCGAGTAGATCCATAAAATTTGTTTCATCTTAATGTGTAGTGTTCGCGTAAACTACTTAGTTAAATTCTTATATTATATAAATACTAGCTGACCCGGCAAACGTTGTTTTGCAAATTATTTCTAGGGGATTTGTAGGGTAGAAAATTAAAACTAACTTATTGTAGGTGTGTGATGATGTGGTATATGAGTGAAAGAGGCATGGAGCGCTGTGAACGATGACGGAATATAAAAATAACAAAACACTAAACATTTATTTTTTTAATTTATTATAATTTAATTATTATAATTTGAGGAGCTCGGTGGCGCAGTGGTTAACGCGCCCGGTCTGCGAGTGCTGAGGTTAAGCAACTTTCGCAAAGGCCGGTCATCGGATGGGTGACCAAAAGTGTATCATCTCGAGCTCTTTCGTGCTTCGGAAGGCACGTAAAGTCGTTGGCCCCGCTTGCATTAGCAGTCGTTAACAACCACCAATCCGTACTGGGCCCGCGTGGTGGTTAAAAGCCCGTTCTCCCTATCCATCTATAGGGAAGGCTCGTGCCCCAGCAGTGGGGACATTAAATGAGCTGATGATGATGATGATGATGATATACACTTCTCATCAGAAAAATCGAAACACCTTGCAAGTTTATGTTTTGTAAGGATTATCAGAAAAATGTGTATATTTAGGAATATATGTCAAATGTCGTTTAATAGTATATAATATAAGGTTTTCAAATCCTAATGTTAATGTTCTAAATTCAAATTAAATTTTCATAGGTTTTGTATTTTGTTCAACAAGTCAAAGGCCGGCAACGCGTCTGCGATTCCTCTGGTTTTGCGGGTGTCTATGGGCGGCGGTGATTACTCTCCATCAGGTGACCCGCCTGTTCGTCTGCCTCCTTCTTATATTTAAAAAAAAATCTAACCCTGTATGGAATATGAAAGAAATTGATAAAACAACACACTCTTATTACTGCTTCCATACGATTCTTCATCGATTAGAATTTTCGCTTGGCATGTAATGGCCAAACGCCAGCTATACAATCATGTGATTTTTTTCATGGAATGAAAACTTTTTTGTGTAAAATTAGGACAGAAACCATAAAAGCGGGGAAGTGTTTCGATTTTTCTGATGAGAAGTGTATATATAGTGTTGTAACTGCCTTTGATTTATTTCATAACTACTTAAGTTATGAAATGCGTCGGTGGCTAATAATATTAAATTTCCCTAACACCTCCCTTATTTTCATTTTTCTATTTCATTTATCATATTTAATAGGATTTTGTTTGAAATGCTTTCTTCACATTGTTTGTCTTTCGACATTTGTCACGGGAGCCATGATGAATATTTCCTGCTATAATATCAAAAATAATATGTTACGATTACCAAAACAGAATTTATAATTTAAAATACCTAGTTAGTAATTAACAAAATAATCCGTACATGTATATCTAATTAATAAGATGCTAGGCTACGCTTACATTTTCATTTACTTTAGTTAAATCTAGTAGACAAATTTTAATTATACACTGGCTTCGTTCAGTTAATCAAACAGGTACCCATATAAGTAAGGTTATCAAAACTAAGCTTTGCAATTTTCCAGTTTAATAACGTAACTCAATATAACGAATCTGATAATAAAATCGGAGAAGGTATATACATAAGTTCTAAAAATATTTTTTAGAGTAGCTACACACGTCAAGCAATCAGCTACTCTAAAAATATTTTTAGTTCATGTAAAAACTACGTATATTTCTGAGGCATTAAATAAATAAACACTCATCACTAGCTTCCTTTATGTCCCCACTGCTGGGGCACGAGCCTTCCCTATGGATTGATAGAGAGAGCCGGCCATAAACCACCACGCGGGTCCAGTGCGGATTGGTGGTTGTTAACGACTGCAATTGCAGCCGGGGTCAACGGCTTTACGTGCCTTCCGAAGCACAGAGGAGCTCGAGATGATACATTTTTGGTCACCCATCCAATGACTGACCTTTGCGGAAGTTGCTTAACTTCAGCAATCGCAGACCAGGCGCATTAACCACTGCGCCACCGAGCTTCTCGTAATAATAATAACTAGTGTTCACCCAGTAGTCGAAATTCGACCGGAATTTTTTATTATTTCGACTGATGGGTTTGCAGGTACCAATGGACATGCCAATTTTAAAAAAATGTGTTTAACATTGACAGATTCCAATCATCCGCATTTTTTAAAATCAGTACTTTGAAGGTTTTTTTTGTAACACATTTTAAACTTACTTTTTATCCTTTTGCACTCCGTCTTCTTATGAACTTTAACTATGCCAAGTTTTACAGTCCTCTGTGCGCGCAATGTGTTTAAAAAGGTGCGTATTTATGGCATGCTAAGTCTTCAATCGGCGCTGCATGACTTTGACTGAAAAGTCATACAGTGTCATTGAAATGTATCATAAATATTTTGGCTACAGTGATTGTTTGACCATCACCAAAGCGGAAAATCTAACATTGTGACATCGCCTTCGAAATCTTGCGAAATGCCAATACCCATATTGACTATATTAAAAAAATCATGTTCGCCATTTTGAGTCTCAAAACAGATGTCATCGACACCCACGAAAACCTAAAAATGAATACAAATATTCACTTTAAAAAAATCACGGCCGCCACCTTGGATCCCGAAATAAATGTCACATTCATAATTGGCACCCACGAAAATCTTAAAAACTATACCCATATTGACTTTTAAAAATAAAATCACGTCCGCCATCTTGGATCTTGAAACAGATGTCATATTCATAATTGGCATCCACGAAAACCTTAAAAACGATACCCAAAATGACTTTTTTTTTAAAGATTACGTCCGCCATCTTGAATCTCGAAATAGATGTCATATTCATCGATTTTTTAAGTTTTCAAAGACGAATAGAGCCTCAGAATAATCAAAAGGCTTTAACAGACTGTTTGCTGACAATATTTCCAATAAAAAGACGTCGAGACGGAGACCGAGTTCGTTCCCGCGTATTCGTGATTCTTTTGTTTATCATCATTCGCAAATCTCAAATTTGGTACACACCTTTAGTTCTGAAAACAATATCTACTACTATCAAATGAAAGGGCTTGATTAATAGAAAAGTTCTTGTTTTCTAAAGTTTACGCGAACACTACACATTTAAATGAAACAACTTTTACGGATCTACTCGCGTTTATTTTACTTTTCACATTATTTAATGTTTATCCTGACGTTTCGAATCTCTAGGTACCAGTCATCACACCACTCTCCTCATCAACCTAGTGCATTGATCAGACAAAAAAATTAAATCGTTATGCGTGTTAAATTTCGATCAAGTCTACCGCTATATCATAATAAAAATGCTATTTACATATTTAAGCAGGTGCGCCCAACGATTTTACTTTTTTGTCTGGTCAATGCCCTATAGTTATGAGGAAAGTGGTGTGATGACTGGTACCTAGGACCTACCGACTTATTTTTTAGCTTTTAGTACACTGTGAACATAATTTTCTTTTAAATCTTTATTTTTGAATCTTTTACGTCGAAATAACTAAATCCGAACTTTATTATTTTATAAGCGTCGGAAGATGCTATCGCAGTCTATTTGCGAGATTTCCCCTTCTAATTTGCAAATAATTATTAAATTCCTCTAGCATTCAGTATCCACTTGCAAATTTTCCCTGAACTCGTCGATTGCACAAGTCTAACCTTGGATATTTCCAGAGCATAAGCTGAAGCGGCTTATATTACACCAACGTCTGTAAAAGGAAATACTTGAAAGGATAGCCAAGTTCAAGTGCACTTTGAAAAATAGTAAACAAAGCCGACACACGTGCAGGTGAGGTCGAATGTAATACGAGGAAGTGCACATCTTTCATGCGATCCGAATCTAAAGGTTTAAAGTGTGTGATTGTTAAAAGTTTATGTGTATTCTTTCGTAAAGCTGTTGCGTGTGTGTCACAATGCAGTGACAATGATTAGCTTTTGTTTTTCATTGTGGACGTTTGATGTTAAGTGCGCTCACGACCGATAATCGGCGACCGATTTTTTAGTCGGTGAAAATGAAACGTATTATATACCGTACATATTATAAACGTATTATATACGTTCGGTATGCAAGAAAGTATGGGCAGTGTCTTTGCCTTCAAATATTTCTCTATAGGTATCTGTCAGTTTTGCACCAAATGTCAGATGGAGTCTATAATATATGGCGTCGGCGCTTACACATTACTTTTGATAACTTGTGAATACTTACTAACCTCTGACGAGAGGAATACCAGGAAATAGTCCAACTTTGAGTGTTTAAAGTAATTTTGTAATGTCCTAGCGAGGACAAGTATCGTTGAGTGTTAATTAGTAACATAGTTATTTTATAAGTGAAAACTTGAAACACCAGGTACTCTGGGTGTTTGGCTCTTGGGTATGTAATCGCGGAGGCGTTAACCCAAAAATAAGCCCTGCACAGGCGCCCCGGTGACGCCTGCAGGTAGTGCGTGCCAATTGGAGGCACCATACACGCGGCTGGCAAGGATAGCGACCGATTTAGGCGCGGGCTTTTGGCTTAGGAATCTTTATCTTCCTAGATCCTTCCTTGCCACCATCGCCTACTTCTTTCCCTTTAGCCATACAGCTCGGAGGAGCGGCCAACTGCAGCTTGGGTAAGTGGTCTTTATATTGTGCACAGGGAGCTGTCCCTTTAGCCACTCGTAGGAGCGGCCAGCTAAGCAACAGGCATAATAATAAGTCTATCTCGGTGTATCGCCTGAATAGACGGGTATTCCACCTTGACAACTTGGCGTTTGCGCTATGGGCCCCGCAAACCCAATAGCCAGCTGGTGGTTTACTTAACACTATTCTATGTTGTAACGCACACGTCCTACAAAAAATCGATCATAAAATCAGTACTATTACCTCCGCGAAAAAATCGGTCCGACTATTGGTCCTACGATAAGTCGGTGGGGGGCGGGAGCCATAAAGCGTTGTGTCCTTAAATTAAATTTTAAAACAACGTTGTGCTTTATTAAAAAGTGCAATTCTGAACTATAAGCTATTTTTGATTTTAAATAGAATACAGAGAGAAAGACATAAAAGTTAAACTTAGTATACGGAAAGACATTAGAAACCACAACACTCAGTTAGTCCATGAAGCTTTAAACAAAAACCGTTCCCTTAAATCAGCTATGCAGGGTATGGAAAAAGGCAAATCCACTATAACTGCCCTTAAAGATAGTAACGGTGTTAAACACGGCGATAGGGCAAAAAATTCACAGATCTGTCTCATTTTTACCAAACTCTTTACTCTGACGACACTAACTCCCATCAACAACCCAACCAAATCTCTTCATGCTCAGAAGACATTCCACTCATAACGGGGCTAGAAGTGCACTGTGCTCTCATGAGCATGAAATTATAACAGGAGCCCTAGTGTAGACGGCATAACAAGTAAAGCTTTGAAAATCGGCGAAAACTTTTTAATTCCCCATATTACAAACCTGTTTAATACAATATTGCAAACTGGCACATTTCCCGATAACTTTTGTCACTCAAAAAAATATTACTGCACAAAAAAAGGAGATTAGTCTTGAATCTAGAAAACTACCGTCCCATCAGTCTGATTTCACATTTATATAAAACTTTTGTAAAAGTACTTGAAAGTAGAATCTCCGGTAAATTAGGTTAATCTCCATCAGCCACGCGAACAAGCGGGATTCCGCAGAAGTCTATCCACGACGGACCATCTCCATTCCCTCAACCAGCTCCTTGAAAAGCATATAAAATTCAACTTGCCTCTATACTTAGCTTTTATAGATTATTCAAAGGGCTTTGACAGTTTATTACACCCCGCCATATTTAGTGCTTTAAAAACTCAGCAGATCCAAACCACGTACATACAATTCTTGCAAAACATTTATTACAACAGTATAGCTTCCGTAAACATACACACACCTGGACCAACCTTCCGAATCAAAAAAGGAGTCAAACAAGGCGACCGGTATCTCCAAAACTCTTTACAGCCACCTTATAAGAAATGTTTAAGAAGTAAGCAGCCAGTTGGGCGGAGAAGGGAATCGCCTTCGGCGATAAGAGATTAACCAATCTCCGCTTCGCTGATGACATTGTCCTTTTCTCCTTCTCAGCATCCGAGCTAGGCGAGAAGCTTCAAAAGTTACGACATCATCGAGCATCGAGGTAGGGCTTAAGATGAATATGACGAAAACGAAACTGATGACCAACAACACCGAACGCTGACTATATATTGCGGGTGTGGAAGTGGAATATGTCCATGATTACGTTTATTTGGGCCAAATTGTCTCTTTCCAGGCGAGACAAGACGGAGAAGTTGCTCGACGCACCGAAAACGTCTGGAGGAGCTTTTGGTCCATGAAAGATCTAATGAAAGGACCACTTTTCTTAAAGCGTAAACTTTAGACTGTAAAACGTAAGCACTAAAGTGAAGGATCTAAACTGGCGCTACAATACTCCTAATTGATGAAACACAACAATGCGGTATTTTTTTACATGACGGCAGAATTAGTATAATATTAATTACCATTGTCTTAAATAAATTTGTCGTCTATTTCAAAAAAACTAAAACTCAATGCCTACAGAACTACAAATACGAGTAGGTATATTGGAGTTATCTTACATTTAATTTAATTGACAACATTACGAATAATGAATACTTATATTTTGTACTACAAAAAATTACTTTTAGTTAGAATGTACGAACTTTAAAAATAGAAAAGTTCTGTATATCTACTGGCAACACAGGCATTTATGACGGTGGCAACAAGTGGTGGAATTAGCGTCCCAATTTGAGCTTTCGCCGTAAAAGGTTGTTACGCGGGGCAGATGCTTTTGTGAATACGAAATTTAAAACGTTTCTCGAATCTGTAAAAACTCCACACCTGCGCATGTATACGAACAGTGAGTTAGGAAGCGATTAGTGAATAGTGCGGTTCGCGTGCATATAAAAAGTAAAGTAATGGTTTTGTCTTTTAAAATGTTGCTGTCTTCCTATCTCGACCGTGCTTTTGTTTAACATCATGGTGGAGCGGAGAGTCATTCGCCTACTTATTGTAAGAAAAATTTGATGTCTATTTTCACTTGATTCTTTAATTGATATGAAAAATAAATGTACTGGCGATTCTATCGATCTTTTCTTGGACGCTGTGCAAAACAAAGGACTACACCACTCTACATGAAGGTATGCAATGCAGTTGCTATTCACGGAATGCAATTTAATATTGTTGTTGTTCCGTTAAGCGCAATTAGCAAATACGTTGGTGACTGTTCTCCATTAGCTCTTCAAGGAATACTTCAGTTGCCATTTAGCTGGCTTATATTCAATCAGTATTTTCAATAAATATACAAACTTTTTATATAACTTTAATCTCTCGTGGTAAAAAGCGTCAACTGGCGATTTTCACAAAAGGCATTTATACATTTACGTATGTATATATTTTTTTATGCCAGAGGAAATGTTTAATATTAATATCGGAAAGCTATTACGATAATAAACTATCATGAATACTTATCATTTATATGCCTACTTGAACTTAATGTGACGTGTAAACTTTGCCGAATTTATAAAACTTCATTTGTTTAAAATATCTAAATAAGTGGGTTTCTCCCCTATGAAAGGCTGTTACAGGAGTAACTACGCACGTGTAGGCCCGAACAGTTAGAAGTAAAACTTTGCATCATACAAATCCTGACAACATTTTCATTGTGTTGCACTTTTTAATGCTCTAAAGGCTCTGCGGTGCGACGTTCGTATCGCGTTTATGTGTTTCGGCTCTAAATGTTGCACGTTCAAATTGTACCTATTGTATTTGGTATTATGATAAAAATGAAATGTTTACATATTTCTGAACTCATTGGTCAGCTAGATATGTTTGTGACCTTGGAACCTTCTCCAGTACTGATATGCTTGTAACTTTGGGAATGTATGTAACGTGTTAATGAAGTTGCGCAAAACCTAATAATAGTTTGTTCAAAATGTAGGTCATAATTAATTTAAAAGAAACATTTCAACCACGCCGTTTTTTAAATTTACTTAACTTTGTCGTCTTTTCTTTTGTCTTGCGCGCCAAACGTTACGACCTGATTGAATTCAGTGATGCATGATAATTATGCGCGCATTTAGTTTCTAATTTGCAAGACCTAACAAAACCCAAAAAAAATTATAGTTATTCTTATAAAATAAAATTAATTTCGTGTGTGGGTTTTGAGCTTTCATAATCAACACGTTGTCGACTGTACTATGTACTTTATATCCATTCCCATTCTGTTGCACGCTCGCATTGTATCCTTTCCTGCCGGCTCCTAAACTAAAACGGTCTGTTCGTAATCGGATTTGGGGGCGGTACTTTTTGCTCAGCCATTTGTAAGCTATTTTGTTGCAGTTCCCTGTCATTTGTTTTTAGTATTAAAACATTTGCACCTATGAGGCGTCATCCTAAATCCAGGGTCGTGGTACCTTTTAGGTGCCTTGTCATTATATCGATCCAAACCCGTCGGAGAATCTAGAAGGTAAACGAGACACGCATTAGTACGTGAAAAAAACTAGACAACCTCTGACGGTGATTCGTTTCACACGGCTTGAGGAACCGTTCAAGTTTCTCGCCGTCGTCGTCGTCCCCAAAAATGTCTAGTGACGCTGAAAATGCTGCACGAACTGACTGAACCGCACTGAATCGGCAAACTCTACTTTGTGTCTCAAAGAAAATTTTCTTATGTTTTTATTTTTGACACTAATCAATGTTTTTTATTTCATTGCCAAACCTCAGAACAATAACTAAAGCTATTAGTTATTTATTATTGTGAGTTTCTAAACAAACAAACTGGCATGCTACAAAAGTCATGATACAACACCGACTCACCAAACGGTTTTGAATACTAACGGTAATTTTGGTAGGTACCTAATTAATATTAACTAGTGTTGATACAAGGTGATAAGTATACGCGTAGTAGTTTAACTCTTTCAGGCTCAGTGGGATGTATATTCTCACCACATTTTGAACTTTATGTGATTGAGATAAGATTGAAAACCAAATGAAACATGTGGTTAGTTTGCTAACCACTGACCATGAAAGAGTAAAGGAACTAACTGCATGTCTGATAATTTCTGATTAAGAATAACTACGGAACGCATTGTGGGGACCGTAGCACTGTAGCAACTACGTAGCAACGCAACAGCATTTACTACGTAGCCGTAGCAAATGCTGATAAAGCTTAAGCTACGGCCGCTCGCGAGACTCGCTACTGTGCCCGCCAGTCATCTTGCGCGCCTGATATATATAGAGCATGTACTTTTGGATCTGCGAAATATACCTGGTACAGATCTGACACGAGTTTTACAAAAGATCGCTCTAAAATTCCTCCTTTGATGTTTAACACACCCGTGTTGAAATTGTCGTGAAAAATTAAATTGAACCATGAAAAGAATACAATAATTACACATCTTATACGCCACTGGCTGCGTTTGTGGAAAAGGTTACCGGTAAAGGTAGCTTGGGTAACGATAGGTAGGTATCGGTGGATCTTTTAAGATAGCACTTATTAAGTGCTTAGTTCCTCGGTACTTTGGAAGGCACGTAAAGCCGTTGGTCCCGTCTGCATTTGCAGTCGTTAACAACCACCAATCCGCACTGGGCCCGCGTGGTGGTTTATGGCCCGTTCTCTCTTTCCATTCATAGGGAAGGCTCGTGCCCCAGCAGTGGGGACATAAAATGAGCTGATGATGATGAGCACTTAGTGCGAGCAGGGTCGTCTTTAAAATTGGAGGCCCTGAGCACATTACGATAATGGGGCCTCTATAACCTTGGCAGAGCACTATTTTGTTAGATTAGACCAAGAAAGTAAATAAGCAAAGTTCTATATTTATTTTAATTTCAAACACTAGATAATTTGACATCTGTTACGGATATCAAGCTATATTGAATAGACTATAACGTCACAATACGATCATCGAGTCGGCTTATAAGTCGGTCGATCACGTTCAGGAGGACTATTACGAAACGCCGATTCCGAACATGTGGGCCCAATCGCGACAATCGGTGACAATGTCTAGTGTTTTTTTTATTTTTTTTATTAATTTTGCAGTTATTTTTAAGGTTTTTTTTTTATAAAACATGCAAATAATCGATGAAATTATCAATTTTAAACATAACGAAACATATTTTGTATAATTTTTGTATGAACTTTCTCAATAAATATCGGTTGTCGTTTGGTGATCTCGTGATCTGGAAGGATCAAGATCAAGGGCTATCGCTTGGCACGTGGCCAGAGTGCCCAGTGGAAAAGAGAAGAAGAAGAAGAAAAAAAAGAAGAAAATACATTTATTGACTTCACAACAACATAAAAATAAAAATGAAGAGCATGATAAAATAAAGTACAAATAGAAATCAAATAAACATAAACCGAGAAATAAAAAAAAACATAACAAAAGTTAACATAAAAAGTTTAAAAACGCCAAACAATACAAAAACTCATAATTTTACTAAAAAAAACATTACAATAAACAAATAAAAAATAAACAAAAATTTTGATTTTAATTCTATGAAATTAAGTTGTGAGGCCAACAAGGACCCTGTCTCAGCATAATACCCCCACGACACTCAAAGATGGGCTGAGTGCCGTAGAAGCGCTGTTATTCTGACAGGGCCGGAGGGAGACGACGCGCCGCGACGCCGACAAACAAAATGTCTGGATTATAAAAATACTTTAAATATATTAATAAATTAACTCCTCCACTCCTCTGAAGGTTGGGGACTCTGCCCTTGAAGTTGTGGACGATTATGTTTACCTGGGACAAACGGTCCAGCTAGGTAGGTCCAACTTCAGCAAAGAGGTCAATCGTCGAATCCAATTAGGCTGGGCAGCGTTCGGTAAGCTACGAAATATCTTTTCGTCCGATATACCGCAGTGTCTCAAGACGAAAGTCTTTGACCAGTGTGTGTTGCCAGTGATGACATACGGGACTGAGACGTGGTCGCTCACTATGGGCCTTATCAGAAGGCTCAAGGTCACTCAAAGAGCAATGGAGAGGGCTATGCTCGGGGTTTCTCTGCGAGATCGAATCAGAAATGAGGAGATCCGCAGAAGAACAAAGGTAACCGACATAGCCCGAAGAGTTGCTAAGCTCAAGTGGCAGTGGGCAGGACACATTGCTCGCAGGACTGATGGCCGCTGGGGCGGAGCAGTTCTCGAGTGGCGACCGCGTACCGGAAAGCGCAGTGTGGGCAGGCCTCCAACAAGGTGGACCGACGATCTGGTGAAGGTCGCGGGAAGCCGCTGGATGCGAGCAGCACAAAACCGGTCGTTGTGGAGATCCTTGGGGGAGGCCTTTGTCCAGCAGTGGACGTCTTTTGGCTGAGATGATGATGATGATGATGAATAAATTAAAATACAAAATCTGTTAAATATTTAAAGATAAATAAATATAATTTAAAATATAATATTAAATATCAATAGCCACAATCCTCAAACAAAAAGTCTGGCTTGGCTGTATGGGTTAACCCCTTTGTTTTGGCTCTTATGACAGGTCAAGAAGACATTTTTAGACAAAACATTGCTGTTGATGCCAAAGAGAATTTAACACTACGTGCCGTAAACAAAAGAAGAAGAATGTTGGATGATTGGATGGAGGCACAGACTTAGTGGGGATGCTATGGAAGTCAGGCAAACATACGGGGAGGAAAAGGAAAAGGAAAAGGAAAAGAGGAGCCTGAGTGCGAACCTAAATAAGGAGACTGCCAAACGTAAGCTTCATACATGACGCGCTTGACTTTCGCACACCTTAGGAGACGCAACAGCTGCGCCCGGACTGTTGCGAGCTGTTGCGAAATTCCGTGACCGTGTGAGGTGTCTAAGCGTGCGTTGCTCGAGCGCGTCAATTGTATGAATCTTACCTTCTTCTTCATTTTGTGTAGCGAATTTTCATTCGTCAATCACGTTAATTAAACTATTTTTGTATGGCATTGAAGCAGCCTCTATCGGTAACAAACAAACGAAGAGAGTTAAAAAAATTCCATACTAATTCTGGTTTTCATAAATGCGCTATCGAATAGCAAATAAAACTTGCACTGGGCAGCCAGATTGAGAATCTGTTAAGTTTGATAAAAATTCTAAACGAACATACAAGTAACTAAAACAAACAAAACACGATATAGAAAAACAAGTGCAATAGTGTTGCTTGTGTAAAGAATACAGCTTGCTATAAATACTTTTTATTTTTCTCGTTTATTTGTTAAAGGAAGTGTTTGATTCAAAGGGCAGGTATTTTAAAATAATTCTAACATTTTATAAGAGAAGGGACAAAAGAAAAGCTCTTGGCACGAGCTTACTGGTTTTTCTCGGAAAAAAGTCTACCGCTGCAGCCGTGGACTTACAAACCGCTTTTTAAATACATTCCGTGAAGATATTTACAGAGAAAAATGAATGCAGAAACTTTATTGAACAGAAAACAAACAACTGTAGGAAAATGCTGAGGGCCAACCCTGTTTCGTAATACAGGGGGAAGAGTTGCACGCCAGAATAGACCTTAGTCCGATGCCTTTTGTTGGTGATTAATTGTTGAAAAAATATCCACGAGCGGGGTTTGAACTCGCACCATCTGACATACCCGCCCGATCCTATAAATGCCACTACACATTTACAGAATACACTAAACATGCACACTAGTTTCGTAGAACAAGGGAACTCTATACCAGGTACAGACATGTACCTGGGCGCTTCTCCCCACCACCACGGCCAGGTCAACCCGAGCCGAGGTCCGAGCCTTTAGAGGCGCCTTTGGATTATTCCGCTCCCCGATCCGATCCGAACCTCCGGAGAATCTAGTAGAGCACGGGGACACGCACTAGTGCGTGATGCCGTCCCCTCTAGAAAACCTCCGAAGGTGATTCGTTTCACACGGCTTGAGGAACCCTTTAAGTTTCTCGCCGCCCCCAAAAAGTCCGGTGAAGCTGAAAATGCTGTTTGAGGCAATCAGCTAACTCTCCAAAAAAACAAACCATCTGACATACCATATGTACATAATTACTACGTGTTAACCAGTTAAGTTTTAACTTAGAATAAATATTTTTAACGGGATTATTACCATGTTTTTTGTTGTGTTGTGTTTTGTTGTGTTTGTTGTGAATAACGATACGCAAAAATCGGCCAATGCTGAACATTTGATATACAAACTGTCACACGGAATATAACCTCAATTCAAGCTTGTCACAAGCTTGTCACTATGAATTCTTTGAGAAACCTAGATTGCTTGAGTAAAGATATTGGTGACTATTGCTTGGCTAAGAATTCTAGCTTTTGGCGTTTCTAACTTCATCGGTTTACTAAAGAATATGAAATTTTACTTAAGGGGGTGCAGCGCGGACGCAAAAATGCGAATTACAAGTTTCTTTATGATAGCGAGCGAGCGGCGCGTGGCAGTGGTGTGACAACAGCGCACGACTACGAATACGCACGCACACTAATATCTGTACAGAGTAGGCTGGTGATTTAATTAGACCAATGTTTACTTTTGTAATATAATAGGCGTTTGGGTAAAAAATAATAAAAGTCTTAATATTTTCATATTCATATTTTTTAATTGAAAAAAAAGACAACAGTGGCCTGCGGAATATCAATACAAACATTTTGACGTCGGATCATTGTTTCATTTGTGCTATATTTACATACAAAGTTTCTGAAGAAATAAGTTTTTAGATATCATTACTTTTACGTATTGTTTATGCAGTTTCCGGGTATTTGTTTCAAATTCCAAGACAACCATGGCCTTGTGAAAGGATCAAGCTAACCTACACTAGTCCTATTAATGTATATGACCTATTCAGCGCCTAGCACCAGTGACTTAAAAACACGTAAATTTTCTAAATTCCGCGCGGCACCCTCTTAAGCAATTACTTTGCTTCAGTATGAGCTTTTACTCGTTTATAAATACGGGGGTAACTCTATTCACTTTTTCTTTATTGTTTCACTTTCATCACATTCACTTTCGTTATTGTTTATCCTTTAATATATTTTGAGAAAACTTTGTTGTGTTATAATAATAATTGTTTGACCAAGGTTTCTTTATCCAAATAAGTTATCAACGCAATTAACCAATTAAACAATTACAAATACATTAGTTACATTAAGTAATTTAAAAATAACATAAACAGTTAAAAAAATACTTTGGCAACAAATTGACTATCAAGTTACACAAAAGCTGAACGAAATACAATCGTAGCTTTAAATAAATATTACTTGACACGAAGACTTAAGTTGTTCATTGATTAACTCGATTATTTGGACGGCAATTCACGTCGCTCCGTAAATATCTGCCGAATACAATAAAATATGAATAAAAAGTATAAAACTTTTGATAACATAACAATTGATAAGCCATGAACGTTCGATCATTTGTTGATACTGTTATAGTTTTATTTTTTAGTGAACTGCAATGTCAATATTTGAAATTATTATTTGTTTGTATGTAGAACGACATTTTGTAACTCTTCAATAAAATTCTCACAACATGAACATCAAACTTATTATTTAATAGTTTTTTTCAACAATTACGATATTTTGAACGTTCGATGTAATAACAATTCGATTAATCGTTAGCGATCAGTTGATGTTCGATCAATTTGCATTAAATATGGGGTAGGTAACCCGGCCTGTACAAATTGTTAAAAAAAACGTATTTTTTTTGTATTTTACATAATGAATAACTTATGTACCTAAGTGGTACTCTGATTTAGAAATATATAAACAAAAATAAATATACACTTTAAAACTTTCACGTTTAAAGGGATTAACGCAAACTAATTAGTAAAAAGGTTTCATACCTTCTTTAAACTTGACGACGCGAAGATTAAAAAATCATTACTTGAAGAATTCTTAAAAATGTCGTGAATATAATATTTTCCTTCAATAAAAATGTATCTCGTGAAATTATTTATTTCTAAAGTGCTAGCCGTCACAAATTATTGACAATGCTTTCTTAAAATGTTTACTTTTTATTTCTTAAGTGTTAATTGCTACACTTAAGCTAATGTCGCTCTAAAGCATTTCAAAAAATCAAAAAGCAGTGACAAAATTCAGCGCTTACGTCAGCCTTTCCGGTAGCATAAAGGTCAGTGCAGCCGCCCGGATTGCGGAAGACCCAGGTTCGATTCCCGGGCTGGGTCGGGCGGGCGTTTAATTTTTTCACTGTATTTGATATAAATAATTAATGCTTTTTTAATTATTCTTCTTCTTCATTATTTTACCAAAAATTTGATTTGGTTGATTTTGTTAGGTATACAGGGTGGCTCATTCAAATCGGTCAGTATGGGAATGTCTGAAACTATAAGACATACGAAGATTTGTTCTTAGGAACCATGTCACCGATTTTGATAAAAAGAAAAACTGCATTCATACAATTGAAAAAAAACTGTACCTAGCTCGGGAATCAAACCCGGTTGTTTTGAAAAAATAAACTTACACTTTTTCTATTTAAATATCGATTGTGTAGGTCTTAAGCTGTAAATGTCTCTAAGAAACATGATGTCTAAAATGAATAAAATGCATTGTTTTGACATACTTTAATTTATCATAGTAGGTGTTCGAAGTGACCACC
The DNA here is from genome assembly GCA_963082485.1 of Eudonia mercurella. NCBI lineage: Eukaryota > Metazoa > Arthropoda > Insecta > Lepidoptera > Crambidae > Eudonia > Eudonia mercurella. Next base: position 16,048,370 of record OY720022.1, on the reverse strand, counting down.
GTTACAATATTCAACAAGTTAAGGCATGTAAAATTGTCTCTATGGCTGTTTGTATGTACCTCTCTACTTGTTACATACACCTTATCATGTGGCATTAGCATTGCATTAAATCTTTAAAATATTAAAATAATAAAAAATAATAATTAAAATATTGTATTGAAAAAAACGGTGGTCACTTCGAACACCTACTATGATAAATTAAAGTATGTCAAAACAATGCATTTTATTCATTTTAGACATCTTATTTCTTAGAGACATTTACAGCTTAAGACCTACACAATCGATATTTAAATAGAAAAAGTGTAATTTTATTTTTTCCAAACAACCGGGTTTGATTCCCGAGCTGGGTACAATTTTTTTTCAAATGTATGAATGCAGTTTTTCTTTTTATCAAAATCGGTGACATGGTTCCTAAGAACAAATCTTCGTTTGTCTTATAGTTTCAGACATTCCCATACTGACCGATTTGAATGAGCCACCCTGTATAGCGGTGACAAAAACCGTTTTAAAATAACTACCTCCAGCATCATCGATAACAGATTTACAATTTTCTAGATTAAAAAAAATCTATTTGACAATTAATTACACTAACACTTCTGCGAAGTTAACGTGTTTCAGACACATAACGCTACGCTACAAAAAGTAATATATTTCCGGTGAAGTGCCTACTCTCTCGTCAATATAGCTCAATGTCAACTTGGTCGTGCCAGCAATCAAAATAAACGTTTACCAACATAAAGGTTATTCTCTTCCTCAGCAAAATTGATCGAATTTCAAGTACGCTCATCAATAAGTCATGAAGTAACTCCACAAAGCGCTTTGAGAGAGATCGTTATTGCCGAGTACTGTGGTAGCTACGCGTTAGATCTGCAGGTTTTCTTAACGATTTCCTATTTATTTTCCGTGTGGATGGAGCCTGTTTAGGAATGACTACTGGCGTATACCTACTTGTCAATACAAGTAGCTATTACAAATGGTGTCTAAAAAACTCTTTTTTTTGTTATATTTGGGTTTTGAAAGTTTTCGGTATAATCGATTTTTTTATAAAGAACCCAAATGAGTGTAAGTGCACCAAGCGTAAATTGTAATGACGGCAAGCAAACAACTGCTTACCAAGTTTATTTAGCTTTATTAACGAACTACTTCACATTTTACGCAACAATATCGATCGGCCACTACAACACGAAAATTAATTTAATCACACAATGGAGCACATAGACTTACCAAGGGTTATCTGATACGTCGTACTCCATCATACCCCGGAAGGCATGTCAAAACGTCAGTACCGGCTGCTGTTGCGATGTGATCATTATCTAACTGCACTATCTCTAATTACCCTGCATACAAATCAACCGCAGGCTTTTTATTAACTCATTAGTACACCGTTACATAATCTGAAAAGCGCCGCGCTACGTAATCCACCGAGCCAGCCGTAAAGTAATGCCAAATGAATTTAAATTATTGTAGCATTGATAATTTATTACGTAGTTGTACTACCAGCAAAAGAAGAGATTTTTTAATATAAATTTTTTGGGTAAGCACAGTGCCTCACCAAATGTTAAGTGATGATAAGGCCAATTGATGAAAGCGCACTTCACCCGGAATCCTCAACTAGTGAGGCACTGGCTATCTTATCTCTACCTGCCGGAACATAACAATGCTACAAAAATTGATGTTATGGCGACATACTCGTATTAATAGAAGATAAAGACAGATTACAACATTAAAGAAGTTTAACTAAATTTAAAAACATACAATCAGTTTTCAACGTTTGACGAATGCATGACGATTGGGAACTCCGACATTGTCGCTCGGTGGACAGTTTGTTTTTTGCAAGCAAAGATGCAAGCAAACAAACTGTCCACAGAGCGGCTGACGTTGCCGCTCTGTGGACAGTTGTCGGAGTTCCCAATCGTCATGCATTTGTCAAATGACGCGCTGTGGACAGTGACCCAGGAAAGGCTTTTGTAGAGGGACAAGCTGCAAAAGATGCATCCTATTGCCAATCATAAGAAATAATAATAAAATAGACAATAGAACTTTGTACATTTTGTGTTAGACTTACAATAAAGACGAGGAGCTCGATTGAGTGGTTAACGCGCCCGGACTGCGATTGTTAAGGTTAAGCAACTTTCTCAAAGGGCGGTCATCGGATGGATGACCAAAAATGTATCACCTCGAGCTTCTCCGTGCTTCAGAAGGCACGTAAAGCAGCTGATCCCGGCTGCATTAAAACGTATCATCGTAACGTAACCGTAACGTACCATTCGCGACGAGCTTGATACGTTATTGCTATCTGACCAATGACAGGGCAGAGCTCGCGGCGAGCGGCTCAGCTCACTGTACTGACCATGCGAATGCTCGCATCGAACATGATACGTTACGGCAATCTGCTCTGGTCAGTCTTCACCTTAACGCGCAAGTCGCGCTCGCGCACCCCCTCCGTGCGGTCGCGTTGTCTTTTTGAAACGAAACGCGTAGGTGCGTGTTTAAAGATGGCAAATTTTATAAACTGTAACGTGTGTAATGTTGTCATTGACGAATTGCTCTCGTACATACAGAATAAAGTTTCCGTAATCGACGAAGAATCGAAAAATCTAAGACGCTTTTATTTCAATCGATTCCAACTAATAAGATTAAAATTAAGCGCAAAATTAAGGGTAAAGAAGAAACCTAACTGACATCGTAAATGTATTCAAGTCTACAGAACCGGACCTGATTCCTATTTTTTGTGCAAGGGAACTTGAAAAACTTCCACCAGATTTATTTGACCATCTCGACTGTACAAAGCTTTTTAAAAGATATGCTTCGCCAACAAATTGAGTTGAAGGATATAAAGTCCACCTACGTTACGCAAAATGATTTGAGATCGGAGTTACTTAAACTGAAAAATGATTTTCTGCCGCCCGCATCGACATGTCATGTGAACCTAAGACAGCGGGGTGCGTGGTTGCTAGATAGCGGGCCGATGGGAATCTCACATCTACATAACTCATCGCTGAATAACGCTGAGCACAATATTCAAGAATCATCCGAACATCATAGCAATGACATTCAAAGTGTTTCGCAACAACAGGGTTACGCAGAAATTATACGGGTAGATTATAAACAAACCATTTGTGACTCAGTGGAGCTCAATTCATTTCAATTCAATTCAATTCAATTCAATTCAATCATTTATTGTCGCCGGCAGTGCCCCACTCCCCACCAGTGCACAGCGGCGTGCCTGCCGCCCGCACCTCTCTCGCTGTCCGCAGCCCTGTCGTCCGCAGCCCCGCTCTGCCCGCTGCCACTTTGGTGCATCGCGGGGCTAATCCGTGCACGACTGCAACTTGTTTGAGGCGAATGACAATAACAAATGAATCACTCGCACAGCCAGAGCATCGCTCGCGCGCTTTGATAACAAGTAATAATAACGCAGTAAGTCCAATTATCGCGTCGTCAATTAAGAGTAGAAACGACAGTGAAGGATGGCAACAAGTAGGCAAGCCTAAACGTAAGAGACCAGTAAAATTTCGTTACCTAGGAATAAGCAGGGATAACGAGGGAAAATTTTAAACAGCGGAGAAAAAGTTGCCAATTTTTATTACGAATGTATACAAGGATACGATGGAAAAGGATATAACAGATTATATCTACAAGAAGACTCAGGAGTTAATTATGCCTATAAATTTTTTGTGGCGGAACAAAAATTGTTTATGTTCCATAATGACAAACTATGGCCTAGTGGTATCATATTTACGCGGTTTGTGAACTTTAAGCGGAAGAGTTCAAGCGGTGATAATAATAAAAACACTGCCCACGACACGATACCTTCTTTTAATGACAAATGTTCATAACTTTGTAAGTTTTAACTGTAAGAGCGTTAAGCGCTCTGTGGAGTATATACGTCAATTATGTATAACGTCTGATATAATAGCCTTGCAGGAAACATGGCTACTTCCAGATGATATTCATTTTCTGAGTTGCATCGACAAGGATTTCGGATACGTAGGTACATCAGCGGTTGAAAAGGAGGCTGGAATGCAGAAAGGTCGCCCCTACGGAGGAGTGGCACTGTTGTGGAAGAAGAGTGTTTTCCCAAATGTCTCAGTAATCCCATGTTATAATCCGCGTGTGTGTGCAGTAAATATAAATGTAGGACAAAGTGCATTCATAGTCTCTTCTTTATATATGCCCACGGATAGTGCAGTGAATCTTGCGGACTTCACGGACTGCCTCGCGTTGGTGAGTGCTATAATTAGTGATGGCAATATTGAATCGGTCTATTTACTCAGTGACTAACGCGCACCCATCTGAGCTCTGAATATGATCTAACCTGCGCAGATGTTGAGTTATTAAGATCAATGTCAGGCACGCATACCTTTATAAGTGAATCCCATGGATCTAGGCGATGGTTGGACCACTGTATTGAGAGTAAATGTGCCTTGCAGACTATTGTAGGTGTAAATGTATTGTATGACGTTTTGTGGTCCGATCATTTCCCTCTAGTGATACGTTGTAACCTGGATAGGTACTATTAAACCAAAAATTGTGTTTGAGTCTAAGGAGGTAGATACTGGAGTAAGGTGGGGGGAAAGAAAACCTGACCAGCTGAGTTTATATAGTACATTGAGTCATCAAAAGTTGCGTTATCCTAGTGAGCTAAGTGCTTGCAGTGATTACAGTTGTACGAATGTGGACCACAGATACGTTTTAGATAAATTATATGACGATATTGTAAGTGCGTTATCTAGAGCAGCTTCTGAGAGTTACCAAGGTAACAGTAGGAGAAAAAAGCCAATTATTGGTTGGAATAAACATGTTAGTGAGGCTCACAGTGACGCTAGGTATAAGTATAAGTTATGGACACTTTATGGCAAGCCAAGATCGGGTTATGTCTGGAAAGAGATGCAAGAAAGTCGTAAAATATTTAAATCCCGACTCAAACGGTGTCAAAATAATAGGGAGCAATTAAAAATGGACATGCTAGCCTAACACCATGATAAGCATGATTTATGACCAATTTGGTTTCAAAAACGGAAGCAAAGTTAAGTTTAAAGCAAACCTTCAAGTTTTACACGGATCGGAGGACACCTGTGATTGCCTGTTTCCTCGATTTATCGAAAGCGTTCGACCTGGTTTTCTATAACATCTTATGGCAGAAATTAAACAGTACTTCTATGCCTACTGAACTGGTAAACCTGTTTAAATACACTGGTACGAAAACCAGGTCAACTTTGTTCGCTGGTCGAGTGCATATTCGGACCCATATAGGATGGAGTGCGGGGTGAGGCAGGCAGGGCTGACCTCACCTAAGCTCTTCAACCTGTATGTGAATGCTCTTCTGGAGGAGCTCAGCAGCACACATGTGGGTTGTCACATTGAAAACGTTTGTCTTAATAATATAAGCTAAGCGGACTGTTATATATTGTAACCGTATGTATTAGTGCAAGAGTAAGCCCCCTTGCAGCAACCCTTGTAAACTAGCTGACTAAGCTTTTAGTCGAGGTAGCGCCGACGATCGGCGCGGGCAGTCAGTCTCGCCTAAACCTTCGAGTTGAACACATCCTAATTCCAATTGTAATCGCTCCTCTGTTTCCTATAAATAAAAGTGTTTAAATTAAATAGTTTTTTTTAAAAAGACTACCAGCGGGCTCAATCTAACATTGGTGGCAGCGTTAAAGGGATCTAAAGAGGTCCCCCGGTACGCCTCAGTTCCGCGAGTGTTTCTTCTGTGAATATCATCTGTGAACTCCTGTGTACTCCTTTCTGCTGTGCGTGTCTCCAGAACTGAGACCTTGAATATTTAATCTTTTGAGAACTTCTACTGATTCCGGTGAACTTCTGTGAACTTCTATGAACTTCTGTGAACTTCTGTTATACATTGTGCGCGTCCTTAAAACTTCCAAAATATCTTCGGTAAACTTCTGTGTTCCTGTGTGTACCATACCGCGACCTGAAAAAGAAATCTTTTTGTAAATATATACATTATTTACTTACCATGTCCAAGCTGAGCAACATCCTCCTCTTCGTGTTCCTGTAAGTTGAAAAACAAGTGATTAATCAAGTGACTTAAAAAGTGATAGTGACATAGTGACACGAAACTTAATTAACAATTCTTTCTAATACTAATTAATTGTCCTTATCTGAGAGCAACGTAGCTAACCACCGTAGACTCGTATCGCGTAGCTTGCCCGGAGTTTTGTTTTGACTAACTCCTTATCTCGTCCGGTACCATATGCCTAAAGACGAATCAAATACCATGGCGTCTAGCAACGAATTCGAATTAAGCATACTTTGTAAGTTCATAAACAAATTCGATGGCAATCGAGATAAATTAAACGCGTTCATTCACAATTGCCGAAACGCGATAAACCTTGCGTCACAGTCCCAGCAGGACATTCTGTTAAAATATGTTATTAGTCAACTTGAGGGGCGCGCCGAAATCGCGTGCTCAATTAAAGATTTTGAATCATGGCAACAACTTGAAGACTTTCTAAAGTCACAATTTGCTGAAAGAAAACATTACGCTGCGTTGCTATCAGATTTACAAGAATGTCGCCAACAAACTGGCGAAACAGTCAATCAGTTCGCACTCCGAGTAGAGTCTTGTCTATCAAAGTTACTTACAGAAATAAATATATCGATACCTACCAAAAAGAAAGGCGAACTGGCAGGCCGTGTCGCAGCAATGCAAGATCTGGCATTGCATACTTTTGTAATAGGATTAAACCCTCAATTGTCAACCGTCGTCAGGTGTCGAGAACCTGAAACTTTAAATGACGCCATTAACTTCGCAGTATCAGAAGAAAAAATTCTTCAAGCTACTTCTCGCAGGCATTTGCCTTTTAATAACTCAAACCAGCCACGATTTCCTAATCGCTCACAGTTCAGTCGTCACGTTCCTCCCAATTCCAGTGGTTTTCGTCCATTTATTAATAATGCAATTTCTCAAAACCGTCCAAGCACGTCCTTTAGACGGGACAATATTCCCGCTGGGAATTTCAGACCCAGAACGGAACCAACAACTTTTTCGTCTAGTGTTCCAGTGTGCCGGTATTGCAAAGCTCCCGGACATGTTATCGAAGAGTGCAGGAAACGGGAATACAATAATCGTATTCGGAATACCAATTTCGCTAACAACAATAACAATCAACGAGTTAATCTCGCTGAAGAACAATCTATCGAAGAAATAAATGGGGATGATCATTTAAACTAAATCACGTCTCGTTCAGGTGTCGCGCGAGACGCCTCCCACTTATAGACACCCAAATCATTTTACGGGACCACATGGGTAACCAGCCCCAAACGAGAGCTCGTAAATCCACTGTTTCCACTGTTTCCGCTGTTCCAACTATACCAAATAAACCCACTGTTTCCACTGTTTCCGCTGTTCCAACTAAACCAAATAAACCCACTGTTTCCACTGTTTCCGCTGTTCCAAGTATACCAAATAAATCCACTGTTCCCACTGTTTCCGCTGTTCCAACTATACCAAATAAACCCACTGTTTCCACTGTTTCCGCTGTTTCAAGTATACCAAATAAATCCACTGTTTCCACTGTTTCCGCTGTTCCAACTATACCAAATTAAACCCACTGTTTCCACTGTTTCCGCTGTTTCAAGTATACCAAATAAATCCACTGTTTCCACTGTTTCCGCTGTTTCAAGTATACCAAATAAATCCACTGTTTCCACTGTTCCAAATGTACGAGTTAATCCTGCTGTATCTTACGCATCTGTTGTCTGTAAACCCCGTTCAGCTCGCGTCATTTCTCCGACTTATACCAATTCTGAAAATAGAAGAACACAAATACCAATCCATAATATTACTACTAATCCTTCAAGAAAATACTTACCCTTTGTCGAAGTTCAAACATCAGTTTCTAATAAACCATTAACATTTCTCGTTGATAGCGGAGCATCCATAAGTCTATTAAAACAATGCTCAATAGAGTCAATGCCTCCCATAATGTCAAAAGATTACGCTACTTTTACTGGAATTGGAAACGATGCTAAACCTATGAAGTCGTTGGGTACTATCCCTATTGAATTCAACTCATTACGGCATAAATTTCATGTCGTAGGTAGTCTAGATTTTCCTTATGATGGCATAATTGGCAATGATTTTCTTACAAATTCTCAGAGCAATATTGATTTTAAAAAAGAGACACTTACTGTTCGCGAAGTGAAATTCAAATTAAAATTTAACGAACCAGTGTATATAATCGCTCCTAGAACCGAGACAGTTATAGAATGCTCTGTCGTTAATCCCGAATTAAAAATAGGTGTTATATTAGATCAACACTATTCCAAAAACCTACTAATAGCAAACTGCCTCGCCAAAGTCAAAGATAACAATAGAATAAATATTTGTGTAGCTAATATATCAGAACGTCCTATATCCATCAATTCTAATCTTAATTTAAAACTTACTCCTGTCGATTCTTCAAACACCTTTCCACTGAATCCTATGTATGAGTATAACAAAAATACAAATGACTCTTTTTCTAGATCCGAACAGGTTTTGAACCAATTACGTACTTCTCACTTAAATCTAGAAGAGATGAAATCTCTTCATCAGCTATGTTCCGATTACTCTGATATTTTCCATCTCCCGGGAGAAGATCTTACCTATACTTCTGCTCTAAAACATGAAATAAAAACAACCACTGACAATCCCATTCATACTAAATCATACAGATTTCCTGAAATCCATAAGGCCGAAGTTAAAAAACAAGTTGATCAAATGCTAGAACAAAATATCATTGAACCTTCCAATTCCCCTTGGTCTTCACCAATATGGGTCGTCCCTAAGAAGAAAGATGCATCCGGCTTACAAAAATGGCGCATTGTTATTGATTACAGGAAGCTCAATGACGTCACAGTAGGCGATACATATCCCATACCTCAAATCGCAGAAATCCTCGACCAACTTGGGAAGAGCAAGTACTTCTCTACCCTGGACCTTGCATCAGGTTTCCATCAAATCCTCCTAAATGAATCAGATAAAGCTAAAACAGCTTTCAATATACCCGAAGGGCATTATCAATTCACGCGCATGCCATTCGGCCTGAAAAATGCGCCCTCAACGTTTCAAAGACTAATGAATTCTGCTCTATCAGGGCTACAAGGGATCCGTTGCTATGTATATTTAGATGACGTAATCTGCTATTCCTATGATTTAAAATCCCATATTTCTAATCTAACTTCTATTTTCCAAAGGTTTAGATGTTTCAATCTAAAACTCCAACCCGACAAGTGTGAGTTTTTGCGTAAAGAAGTTGGTTATCTCGGGCACATAATAAACCTAATCCAGAAAAGATCAAATCAGTCACTAAATTTCCTATTCCCAAATGTCCTAAAGACATAAAATCTTTCCTTGGGCTAGTGTCCTATTATCGGAAGTTCATCCCCGAATTCTCGGGAATAGCAAAACCACTAACATCTCTTTTAAAGAAAGAAACTCCTTTCGTTTGGTCAAATGAGCAACAAATAGCGTTTGAAAAACTAAAAAATAAACTCGTGTCCGCTCCTATTCTAATCTATCCTGATTTTTCAAAACCGTTTGTACTCACATGTGACGCGTCCAATTCCGCAATATCTGCTATACTATCTCAAGGGGAAATCGGCACAGACCGACCCATAGCATATGCGTCAAGAACATTAAATAAAGCAGAAATAAACTATTCCGTTACTGAAAAGGAATGTCTTGCTATTATCTTTGGCACCAAAATGTTCCGTCCATATCTCTATGGTTACACGTTCAAAATAGTTACAGACCATAGGCCGTTAAAATGGTTATTTAATTGCAAAGACCCCGGATCAAGGCTGGTTCGGTGGCGGCTAAAACTAGAGGAATTCGATTATCAAATAGAATATAAAAAAGGCAAAATAAATAGCAACGCTGACGCTTTATCGAGGTATCCTGTAAACCCTATTCAACATCCAAACCATCAAACGTCACCTCCCCCTAACGAAGATAACATTGGTTCCCCGTTTGATCCAATTACACTAGAAGATCTAAATGTACCAATTCCTACTGAAACTAATTTTGATAACTATGATTTACCTTTGACAGACTTACTTGAAAACTATGACGAATTAACTTTAAATCATGATCCTTCCAAATCAAGCCAAGTCACTAGAACCAAACCTCATCCTTCCAACGTTGTTGATCCTCAACCTTCTACTAGTAACCAAGATCCGTTTTTAGATGATTTTGGCCTCCGGGATTTAAGTCCCTACGGTAATGATTTTAATATCGATCAAGAGTGGTTACATTTACCACCTACTCCTCCTACAATTCTTAAGACTCCTACTCCTCATGCTCCTACACCGTCTCCTCATGATCCAACACCGTCTCCTCACGCACCTGCACCTGTAACAGAAAATGAAAATAAATCACTAAGTTATAATTATTCACAATACTCGAAGTCAATAAAAGATAAAAATGTTTCATTTAATTCTAATATAATTGAACACAACGAAAGTATCATGAAAAGCGCCTGTAAGTGCATTATTATTCCAACTTCAATTGATCTAGATAACTCCAATCCCCATGTAGAAGAAACACTAGGCAACTTAACGAACAGAGATATCCTGGGAAATGAAAGATCCTTATATTCCTTCCTCTCATTTGAATCTGCTGGGAAGAAATTTTACTTCCTATTCACTAAACTCTACCACTTTAATGATTGCACTTATGAAGATATCTACAAAAGTTTACAAAATCTGATAAAAAACTTGATTGAAAACGAATGTCTAGAAATCGCAATAACAGACTTTAGAAATCCGTTTGATAAACATATCTGGACTAAAATATATAACATACTATGTTTCTTATTCGCTAATTCAAACATTTCCATACACATATACCACAATTCTATAATTTATCCAACTCCCAGTGAAATACCTAAAATTCTAAAAGAAAACCACGATATACCAATCGCTGGTCACCTGGGCAATACCAGGATGTACAATAGATTAAAAGAAAGATATTACTGGAAACATATGAGATCTGATATAGAAAGTTACATAAAAAATTGCTCATATTGTCAGTCCAACAAAGCATTGAGGCAAATTAATAGAGCCCCAATGCAAATAACTACCACTTCCACACGTCCATTTGAACGTATCGGCCTAGATTTAGTAGGACCCTTACCAGAAGCAGGGCTGACCAAATTACGTTTCATTCTCACATTACAAGACGATCTGACAAAATTCTCCATAGCTTATCCAGTTTCCAATGCGACTGCCGAAGAATCATGCGAGTGCCTGGTACATTTCATAACCCTCTTTGGTATTCCTAAATCTATCCTAACGGACCAGGGTACAAATTTCACAGCTGATCTTTTTAAAAGGACTTGTGAGTTCCTTAAAATCAAACAACTTTGGTCTTCGCCATATCACCCTCAAACTCAAGGAGCACTAGAGCGCAGCCATTCCACCCTTAAAGAGTACCTCAAGAGTTATGTAAACGAAACTCAGACCGATTGGCACAAATATGTCTATACGGCCATGCTCGCTTATAACACTAACGTTCATTCAACCACAAATTTTACGCCCTATGAGCTCGTATTTGGGCATAAGGCCTTTATTCCAGACTCTATCTATAATGATCAATCAGAACTATCTTATCCCGAATACATCAAGGCTCTTCATCATCGCCTAAAACTGTCCCGTGAAAAGGCAATTGAAAATATTCAAGCGGCAAAAGAAAAGTCCAAAAGTTATTACGATGCCCATTCTCGTCCCGTACAGTACAAAGCCGGAGACTACGTTTATCTAAAAAATCACCTTCGATTACGTAAAGCCTTATCACCTCTGTGGAAAGGACCATATAAGGTAGTAAAAATTAATGGTAGAAGCACTTTAACTTTACTCATAAACCGGCGTCACGTGACACATCACTATGACCAAGTAAAATTAGCACATTGTTCTTAATTTTCTAATTTACATTTATTCAATTATTACCTAATATAAATATTAAGTTAGTTATTAGTTTATATCTTTTACTCTTTATAATGATAATATCATATTTACAGCACCAGCGCAACCCTGGCGCAAGACGTCATCCGGCCCGGGACAAATGGTTCCGGACTATATTTCGATAGTTTAGGATCTTTACGGTTAATAGATAGTTATTTAAGTATAGTTATTCCTGTAGAAATATCTTTTATTGGTCCTCATATAAATAACATATATAGTTTTATGAATAGTTCTAAATCAATATGTAGGAGTAGTGATATATTTGACACTATAGAATGTCAAAACTTGTTCCAACCACTTTATACCCGTCTCTTCGATATCATGCTCGACTACGACTCTATCTCTCACCTTATCTCATCTCGGTCTAAAAGATCTGCTTGGTTCGGAGGAATTGGAACTCTATCAAAAAAGTTATTCGGTACAATGGACGAGGACGATGCTATTCGTTATGACAAAGCAATTAACGACTTACAAGACGATCAGAAAACAATAGCCTCTCTAATGAAACAGAATATTCTAATAACGACTAATACTTTAAAATCTTTTAATAATACTCTTAAAAATGTTATTGATAATGAACAGCATTTAAATAATGCCATTGTAGAATTAAATAAAGAAATTACAAATCTCACTGTTGTGTCTAGGGAACTAGGAATAAGATCTAGATTATACGAACTTATATTTATGCTAGAAAATAGTTTACTGGCTTTGTCATTTAAAGTAGAAGATATTGTAAATGGTATTATGTTCAGTAAATCAAATGTGCTACATCCTTCAATTTTGACACCTAAAAATCTTTTTAATGAATTATTGAATAGTTATAGATTTCTCTCAAATACAAAGCAACTCCCATTAGCCTTGACATTAGATAACATACAAACCTTGTTAAATATTTCGGAAGTTAGCTCCTATTACAGTAATCTTAAGATTGTTTTCGCATTAAAGATTCCACTTGTTGACCCTAAAACTTATAATTTATTTCATAACTTACCTTTTCCCGTTGCTCATAACAATGATGACCCAGAATCATATGCTACTATAATACCATCTGTAAAATACTTAGGTATAACTAATGATAAGTCAACTTATTGTAAAATAGAAAATATAAGTATGTGTAAAACTATGTATAGTAATACTTACCTGTGCGAGATGACAGTAACGTATTCCGTTGCTGCAACGCCAACCTGTGAAACAGAACTTATGACTAAGTCACTTACCTCAGTTCCTGAAATATGTAATACTAAAATTATTCATGGCCATCTGGAAATCTGGCAACCTGTAAATAACGATAATTGGATATATGTAATATCACAAAAGTCCAAATTAACATTGGAATGTAATAATACCCAAACCTATGATATTAGCATTAGTGGTAGTGGCGTATTATATCTACCGAGGAATTGTATAGGATATTTTAGAGAAACTCGTTTAATTTCTAAAACTTCTTTTATAAACAGAGAAAGTCAAATTGTAAAATCAGATTTTAACTTATTAAATGATAAATGTTGTAATGTGTTACAATTTCAGAATATTAAACAGAATTTACCTATTGTTAACTTAAAAAACATAGATTTGGATAAAATAGCATTAGATAATAATAATATTGTAAAAGGTCTGGATAAAATTATTGATAAACCTCATATTGTGCTTTATGGTAATTACTACTCTGGTGTTACCATATTTATATGTATGTTAATTTTGTTTTATATAATATTCAGAATTTATAAAACTGGTGTATGCAAGAAAATCATATTAAGAAAGAAAATTGTAGAAAATTCCCCTAAAGACGTAGACATAGAACTTTCTTCTATTCCTGCACCATCTCTTAGAATTACATAAATATAAACTTCACCTCAACGTGTAAGTTTATTCTTATGCGGGGGGTTGTTATATATTGTAACCGTATGTATTAGTGCAAGAGTAAGCCCCCTTGCAGCAACCCTTGTAAACTAGCTGACTAAGCTTTTAGTCGAGGTAGCGCCGACGATCGGCGCGGGCAGTCAGTCTCGCCTAAGCCTTCGAGTTGAACACATCCTAATTCCAATTGTAATCGCTCCTCTGTTTCCTATAAATAAAAGTGTTTAAATTAAATAGTTTTTTTTAAAAAGACTACCAGCGGGCTCAATCTAACAGGACGATATATATATATTTTTTATTTATATCAATACATTTATAGGCACAAAATTTGTTAATAGTATCTTAAAGCCTAAATTAGGTTTAACTAGATACTAGATTCTCAGTATATAAATACAGAAAAATCCTAAAAATTTAATTAATTCCAGATGTGCGCTCGCGCCCGCGTATATAGGCTGCTCTAATTTAGATCGGACTTGTTCAAGTGTAAACTATAGTGTTTGTTATGAAAGTATTTCTTAAGAACTGTTTTAATGTTGTTCTAATTGATTTTATCTGTGATTTCAATGGGTAAATTACTAACAAGGAGGGATATTAAATACTGTGACTTTCTTTTACCATATCGTTATAAAATTTTGGAATGCAAGGTTTTTTATTTGTAATTCTTCGCGTTGACATTTTATGTTTCACCAGTATTTGAATGTCTTTGCAGAAGTAATTTTCAAGAAGAAGATTGAGTTTAACTTTCTCGTGTATAGGTACAGCCAGTACTCAAAAATCCCTGTCGAATCATCTGTGTACTTTTTTATTATTTTAGGTGGAACCAATAGTTTAAGGATCCTATACTGAATGTTATATATTTGATCAAGATATGTTTTATAAGTGCGACCATAGCTACTTAGGCCATATGATAAAATACTTTCTACCAACTTCTTATATATTGTTAGTAGAATGTCAAACGGTACTTTACACTTGATAATATACATTTTTGCCATGATAGCTCTAAGTTTACTACATACTTTGTCTATATGTTTCACGCAGTTAAATCTATTGTCAATCACCAATCCAAGGTATGTATGCTCCGTCACCTGCTCAATCTCAAAACAGTTGTTCATTTGACATTGCACAGACGCATGAATACAGTAATGACTGTGAGCTACTACTTTAACATTTCTATTATTAGGACAATGATTGTGACTAGAGTAGACGTGAATAAGTTTTGTTTTGTCAGCGTTAAGCACGAGTGCTGAATCATGCGACCACTTGCATATTGCATTGAAGTCGGCTTGTATATGCTTTTGTGCAGTCAATGGATCCCTGTCAGCATATGGTGCTGCTGAGTGCCTCAGTATGTGGGTTGTATAAGCTGTTATCTATCTGTGTACGCACGTAGTCACGGGCTGCTATATAACTCAAAAAAGAGTGAATGTATGGTCTTTCGGGTCAGCGGTAAATGTCTAGATAACATACCAGCTATCAAACTTAATAGCTCGCCACTTAAGAGGGTTGAGAGTTTTAAATATCTTGGGCACATGATTACCGCTGATCTTAAAGATGATGCAGATTTAGAAGAGAGCATAGGGCGCTGTCTGTTAGAGCCTACATTATCGCACGCAGGTTTGTTCTTTGTTCGGAGGGGGTCAAACTTACCCTGTTCAGGGCATTTTGTACGTCCTTCTACACGAGCAGCCTGTGGGTGGACTATGCAAAGAAACAGTACAGCGCCTTACGTGTTCAATATAATAATGCTTTGAGGGTGTTGTTGGGGCTGCCGCGTTTCTGCAGCGCATCGGGTATGTTTGCCGATTATCGAGTGGATTGTTTTTACACGACCATGCGTAAGCGGTGCACATCTCTGGTGCGCAGGGTACGCGCCAACCCTAACAGGATCCTCAAAGTGTTTTTAAATCGATTTGACTGCCAGTACATGAACCTAGCCGCTATGGTTCATGTAGTGACATAACAATATGCCCAATTTTGATTTCAATTTAATTGTAATTTTATTTTAATTGTGATTTTTATTATTTTATTTAAATTTTATTTTTGATATGATTTTAATTTTGTATTTAAATTGGATTGTAATTGTGATTTAAATTATTTTATTAAATTTGATTTTGTAATATTAATATTAATGAATTGCCTGTATGATCTAAAGTGGTCGATATAAATGTATTTTATTTTTATTTTTTAACACTTTTGCAGTGTGGTCACGGCTATTTTTTTATTCATTGAGTTTCGAAAAAAACAGTAGGGCTATTTTTCAAAAATATGGCTGTAGCAGTAAAAATCAAATGTAAAAATTGCAGAACATGACAAATCCAATTACCTCTCTGCTTTTCTCCGAACTTGAAAGGAACGTACTGCTCGCGAACGTGCTAAGAGTGTAAAGGTGAGTACTGACCGGAGCATTTTGCCGTAACGTAACATGTTCGATGCGAGCATTTAAACTTGTGCCGTAACTATTTTGTGTTATTTTTTTGTACTTTCTCTACTCTTATTACTCTTCTTCTTTTCTTTGTGAAGAAGAGAAAAGAAGAAGATCTTTCTGCAGGCCTGCTAGAAGAAATATCACCCTTTAAATATGTGGTCACTCGTATTTGTTTATGATAAATAAATGAATGATAATGTACAGTACTTAACGAAAGTCTTTCACCTTTTTCGTTAACCATTATCAACTATCGAATCCGAAGCAATTGTGGAAGTCAAACTCCTCTGAATAAACATAATACTACACAGGGATAGCCCCAACCAAGTAGGGCACATGTCGTAAAACTTCGGTGACAAGCGGCTCGCTACCCGGCAAGCGGAACCACTAAAGACTGGGCGCTGTGTACCCTTCCAACCATAGTTATACCAAGCAACCTGTCACGCAATAACCGAGCGGATCCGCTCGCGGCGAAATTCCGTCAAATCCCAAGCGATCGAATTCGATCACGCTCCCACTCGACATTAGAATTTTAATATCGTCTATTTAGAGCCTACTTTTGTATGAAGAAGTTTAGCCATAAACAAACTAGAATAAATTTGCTACACTTGAAACACCCACCAACTTAATTCTCTGTGCGTTTTCCATTTTATTTTTCAATGTCAATTTTTTTTCTCGTCTCATTGCGAATTACGTCATCGGCGCAGGTGCTTTCATTTGTTTTGTTCCGGAATTGAAAGGATAAAGTCGATAGTTACTGTAGTAAACTTTCAAACATCGTTGATTGTTACACATTAATCTGGCAACTTTCCGAATTGGTGACGCATTTACTGTACGGTTTGACCCACATGTTTGGCCGTAAATCATTTAATTGTTGACAAACTTTAAATGTATGGTAAGCTGGCAACTATTCCAAAATGGTGGCACTTGACTGTACGGTTTGAACGTAGCACAGCGACTCGACTTCTAGGCTCCGTCGAACCGTTGCAAATTGAATAGAGTAGTTGTTACGGAGTAAATACTTATTTTTAGGTTTTATACTTTTTCTTCTTTTCTAAATGTCATTTTCTTTTGTTCTGTTTTTGTATTGCATTGTCATCGTGGTCGCTGTCTTATGTTTTATTTTGTTATTTCTCCTTCTATTAATTATAATTGTACGTTTTACTTTGCCTCTTATTCCTTAATACAGTCCACCTTTTCCCTTTCGCCTCCTTCCGTTACAGTAGTTGTAATTATTAATTTTGATTAGTTTTAAATTTTGTATTTTTTTCTTCATTTCATTGTAGAGCACACTATTTTTTAGCATCCTGTGTTTGCCTTTAATTGTTTGTGGCAATTAATTGTAAGATTGGTAAATGTAACTAGACATAAGTTTCATTGTACACAAACGTTGGCTTACCTACTGAAAAAAAAAATGTTTGCTTAGTAGCATAATGGGTGACGAGTACACGAGTAGTAGGTACACTCTTTTTGTCTCTTATTCCATTGTATCAAGAGTTCATCATCATCATAAGCTCATTTAATGTCCCCACTGCGGGGGCACGAGCCTTCAGAGGAGCTCGAGATAGAAAATTTTTGGTCACCCACCCGATGGCCGGCCTTTGCGAAAGTTGCTTAACCACAGCAATCGCAGACCGGGCGCGTTAACCACTGCGCCATCGAGCTCCTCAATATCAAGAGTGAGATTGTTTAAATGTTAATATCTGTCTAAAATCTTCTTTTTTTTCTTCTCGTGACTGTACATAAAGTTGCAGCCGCAAACATTCCTGTTAAAGTATTTTACAATTATAAAGTAGTATCGCAGCAATCTCGCACTGTAAAATAGCATAACTTTTTCAATATTATCGCGTGAATCTTTGCGAAAGTTTTCCTTAGTGTCACTTAACTTTAACTACATCGTCGTGCTCCAACAACTAAAACTTATTCCATGTACACGTCCACAACGTAAACTACGTGGTACACGATATATTTACGGGAAAATAGTTTTTATATTCTTCGAACACTATTTCTGAATGCGATTTTCTCTTTTCGTTTTTATTGTTACTTACCTAGCTGACCAGGGGCCTTACAGCCATTTTTTATAGCAGTTTGCTTTATTCTTTTATGTCAATTTTGTACTATCAACTGCTTAAAGTAAGCATATTTTAATTTTGCTTCTGTTGGAAGTTTTGTGTTTTTTTCTTTTGAGAGCCGTTTAACCGCAGCAGTATAATTTTAAAGTCAAATTTTGAAGTTGCTTTTCAAGACGAAAACAAAATATTTGATTTTATATTGGTTCATTAATTGTTTATAGTGTTATTATAAGGTAACTTTGCTTTAGTCGGGCTGCGGTCAATCACGATTTAGAACGTATTATAGGATCAACATTGCTATGAAGATTTAGATAATACCTGACCGCCCTCGTACTCATAGTACATCAAAAACATATTGGTGGTTATTAGTCTTTATTGTGGTGAAACTGTCATATTTAGCAAAATGGCGTCGACCAGTGAAGAGGTGCGCTCACGCCGAAAAGGGCCGGTAAGTTATATTAATTTTTATAAAAGAATTGAATGATTTTTCGAAACAGACTTGTATTCGTCATATGTGGGATGACATGTGGTTTTTAAATATCCTTTGTATAGTCCAATGTCATACTATTATGTTTTGATTGCATACACTGTTAATGTCCTAGGTATAGTACATAGCTTATTTTTATTATTTTCTTTTGTTTTAGTATTGACGAGACAATATCGCCAATATTTTGATTTAATCTGACTTTGAGAGCGGTTCTTATGTATCAGACAATGATTCTAGTTACATTCCACAAAATGATCGCGACGCTCTGGCAATTCTTGATAATCTTTAACCAATTTACAAAACACAATCAAAGCAAAACAAAAAAATCATGATCTGTCAAATTCAAAAAGAATTCCGTAGGCTAAACATAATATTTTTAAATATTCAAACGGCCAGTGAAAAAATTAAAAGGATCTTCTTACGCGGGAATAAAAAGGTCGAATGTGGCAAACGCTACAAGCCCCAACATTGTAGTGGGAAATTATTCTACATTATTCTATCTGGACAGTATTTTAGTTGTGCGTTGTGTTATTGTAACTGTTTTTTATTTTTAGAGATAAGTCATGTGAAGTGCCAAGTTGTGTGTTTGTAATGTTTGCCATTTTTTTTATTGGAGGCATATATAAATACGTCGTACAAATTAAACGACGCCTCTTACGTGCTATATTTAAATCGTAAATAACCTCATAAACGACATAGTTGAATTTCCCCCAATGTAAAACAAGAGGAGCTCTATAACGCAGTGGTTAATGTAACCGGCCTGCCGTGCGATTACTAAAGTTAAGCAACTTTCGCAGAGGCCAGTCACCGGATGGGTGACCAAAAACTTTCATCTCGAGCTCCTCCGTGCTTCGGAAGGCACGTAAAGCCGTTGGTCTCGGCTGTATTAGCAGTCGTTAACCACCACCAATCCGCGTGGTGGTTTATGGCTGGTTCCCTATCCATCCAGAAGCAAGACTCGTACCCCAGCAGTGGGAACATAAATGAGCTAATAATGTAAAATTAGTCAAAGAAAACAAAAAAATATTGAGAAAATTTTCTTTAATATTCTTGTCATCGGACGCTTTGATATTCAGGTTACTATTTTAGATTTTTATTCTATATCACATCTTGCCCCAATTCGGACACCAAGTGGCAATAAAAGAGTACACGGCAGGTCTCTCGGGCAAGCAGTAGCCCAGGCTTTCCAGCAGCGAAGGGGTCTTCATCACTGAATCGTAAAAATCCTTAAAGTTAATGACACCATCCAAATCGGCATCCATTCTCTTTAACATTATGTCCACCAGTTCCTGAAAAACGAAAGACTTGTTATTATCATCTCGCCTTAGGTACCATTGCTATACTTTGCACTTTGTATTGTATTATTGAGCTATGAGTAGTTTTTGTTTTATGTATATACCTATATATATATATGTCGCAGCCGGACATGATTACGGTCACTAAACGGAACGCGAGCGCGCCCTAAGCGGTGTAGGCCGCACAACTACGTTTCCTTTGCGCTTCGACAGAGTCGTGGCGTTACCAAGGGGCTTTTGGGGCTGGACGGAAATCACTTTCGTTCGAATCGCCAAGAAGAGAAGACGTCGCCACGAAACTGTCCTACGTTTCGCCTAGTGCATTATATAATTAAAAGAACTAGTGGTCGCCCAGTGATCGAAATTCGATAGTAATTTTATTAAGGCTGCACGGATTGTATCCTAAGCAATGAAAAATTAAAAAAGATAGAATGTGAGTTTGGATTGGCATTGACAGATGGCATTAAAGACAAACAATACGTGTGTGTCAAATACATGGTAAGGTGTGTAATATTGTTTTTGTTGATTTAATGTATTTTTTATGCATAATTTAAAAAAAAATTAACATTCGGATAACCTTATCTATGTAAACTATATGTGTGCGAAATTTCATACTCCTCCGTCCGCGCTATTTTCGTAAAAAACGGGTACAAAATTTTTGCTTCACGTATTAATATATAGATTACTAAGTTGTAACTTTGGTTCCTTGTATTATAAATAGTGTTAAAGTAAAACGTCTTCTCATTTGCACGATTCTTACATCTGCCCACACAATGTCTGAAGAAACAGTTCATAGTTTCTTCTAAGCCGACATATATTTAAGTAATATAGGTATGAGTTATTATTATCTTATTTACAATCTTGTCAAATTTTAGTTACACGCGACGGCAGTTCGACCAGCCCAGAACTGTCGAACTTCTCTAGCCGATATTTAGTTCTATAAGCAAAAGGTTCGTCAGGATTAGTTTGGGGGGATTGACCTGCTGGCATCTTATTTTATTAGATAGATGTATTTTATTATAGATGAGACAAATAGTTGCTAACTACGTAATTTGATAAATAACTTTTTCATCCCCCCATCTCGGAAAGAGTATTTTTTCTCTTCGATATCTGAGTGCAAAAGCCGTTTTTATCCCCTAGAGGATAAAGTAAAATGAATTTAGAACATCGTGTGCACTAAGTTTGTGAATTCAAAACATCATTAAACCTATTTGCTTCTACCTCCATGGAGCCCAATTTATCAGTACTGTAGCAACCGAGACTCCTTGCTCGGGCATACTTACTGGCAGCCACCGAGGCCTGCATTAAAATATAGTAGAAGAGAAAAAAGAAGAACATCGCGGACTCGGTGACGGGTCTAAACGTAGTGTTAAATTCTCTTTGGACGGGTCGCGACGACGAATTGATTGTTATTATTTCATGTTGAAAGTAATATAAATATTTAAAGCTAAAAAGCATTATTATTCGATACAACCCCCGTTCCTTAAGTAACGACCCAGCGAGGTGTTACAGTACACAAGTTACTAACACCAACATTACAGTACCTAACAAAAATATTACACTTAGTAACTGTAGCAACGTTACTTTCAATTTTTCTTAATTATACCTAAGTATTGTTTGTTATAATTTAAAGATTATTCTGTAATACTTACCTTTCATAATGTAGTAGTTATTACCTAAACTGAAATAAAAGTATCTTGTGATTGTAAATGTTTTTTTTGCATTTAGTCATTTCCTCGCTGAGGTGGGATGAAAAGTTAAGTGTTGCACTCGAGTGCAAAGATTTTTCACCTGGTGCTCTTTTGATTCCCTCGCTAACGCTCAGGATTCTAATTTTTGAATCACTCGCTGCGCTCGTGATTCAATTTTAGAATCCTTCGCTTGCTCGGTCATCAAAATTGAGCACGCGGTTAAAAAACAACTTTGCACTCTTGTATAACAAATAACTATTATCACAATAGTAGTATAAATTATTGTGGATAACGGAGTTGGTTACACTTTACACCATTGTCAATTGTTTTTGTCATTAGCATAGTATATTTGTTTTTTTGGACACAAAAAATTAAAAAAGCGATACTGTAGGCTTTAATTAGATTTAGAGTGACTGCAGTTATTTATAAATAATCAGAATCAGAATCAGAATGAAGTTTATGAAATTTAGAATTCAGAATTATTCTTCAACAGGTGCTGATGATTGTAGTGCACTTTACCTGAAATCCTCAACCGTTGAGGAACTGGCTGTCTTATTTCTAACTATACTTAGTAGCATTATTGCGTTCCATTAGTTCGAGTAAACAGTTGTGTGCCCGCTTTCACCGATGATCCCTAACTTTTAGGATTTTTATTAGTATTATTATATTATCAGCAATTACTTTCTCGCTGCTGGGCAAAGGCCTCCCCTCCCTCCTTCCACTTATCTCTATCCTGAACTTGTTCTTGCCAATTATGTTTAAAATGACTCCTTTGTTTGCTTGGTTTCCTTAATTAATCTAACGAATACATGCCGCACCCGGGGAGTTCGGCGGTTGTGTGGGACTCGCCCCTGACGTCACTAGGGGGCTAGCCACTAAAACACCGGGACACCCTCGCTGCATTTTGGGGATAGGCAACGGGCGTAGTTTCATACTCATCTTAAGGTAATGTTACATGAAGGTTTTACTCCGGCAACTGTCACTCAACACGGTATTAAGGGCTACCTAAAAGTTATGGTTTGTCAGTGCTGATAGAACTACCATAAAACTATCCAAGTACAATATACTATACCACCACTGGGAATCGAATACGGGACCTGTGGGCCTGAAACTGAAGATGTACCACAGTAGATCACAGAGGATATAAATTTTCAGACATTTATCTTATAAGGTCAGCTACGGCGCTCGTATTAATGTTTGTACGTTTGGCCCTCTCGATTATCTGCGGGACGTGCATGCATTCGGCTATATACGACAAGATGTGAAGATGATGTACTGACTCAATTTGATATTAATTTGTTTAGGATTAAGTCTACATACTAGATAAAATAAAAAAGATTTTAATATATTTATTTCTTAAGTGTTTATTGTATGTATATCTTAAAGTTTATAATATTAGTTTATAGTAAGTTTTTACGCTTAAATACGAAATTTTAACTTGTACCCTTCTACCTACTCGGATCTATTCGCGTTTATTTTATAATTTGGTCTTATCCTGACGTTTCGAACCTTGAGCAGGGTTCGTGATCACAGGGAAACTGTGGTGTCGGTCGTCTCATAATAATTAATCACTGCGATAAATGATCGGTCGATCTAAAAAAAATATCGATAATTGAAATTGACCTTTATTATTATTATAAATCACTTAACTAAAGGTAGGAAATAAGCAACATAATTTTCGCCTATTCAAATTTTTGTAACGCAATGTCGGCAGATTATCCACTTCGCAAAATAACACCGTGTGTACCAGCAATAGCTCGCGCAGTCCAACTTCCACGTCAGTCACTGTCGGCAGACAGCGACACACTAGCCGATTCTGCCGATTGGCTGAGAGTACTCCCGCCCCGCGCTCCGCAAACCAGCAGCGGGAGGGCCCAGATTACGGCAATTTACCTACAGTTTGGGAGTCTATGGATTCTGTAACATTTAGTCACAGTCATGTCAGAATATACGTGGACAAGGTTACTACATGTATAGTGTTTGCAATGTAATTTAATTTACAATTCGTTGCTTTTTTATATTTTACGGGTAAGCACTTGGCCCACCTCACCTGATGGTAAGTGATGATAAGGCCAAAGTCAAAGTCAAAGTCAAATATTTTTTATTCAAATAAACTTTAGAAAAGTGCTTTTGAATCGTCCAAACAATTTTTACCTACTACCCATTCAGGGCGTCTATTTTTTAGCTGTGGAGAAGAATGGGCGCAAGAAACTCCACAGCTTTAATATAAGTAACGACATTTACAAAATTATATGCCGTTACCAAGTCGTAGGTGGAAGCGCACTTCACCCACAATTCTCAACTAGCTACTGAGGCACTAATGGCTACCTTATCTCTGGCTGACGAAACAAAATTCTACAAACATCGATGTTATGGCGATATATTTAAATAAGTTGGTGCTAGCTGGCCAGGCGGATCAACAAGCTCTACCACCAACCATACCGAGTACACATGTACCCCAGGAATCGAGCTTTGGACCTCTGGGTCTGACACCAGTGGACTTTACCACTAGACCGCAGAAATGGTTAGATCAGGTTAGGTTATTTAGCATGCTTATTTCTCCGTTGGGTTTGGAGGGAAGTCCAGCGTTAAGCGTGGGACTTATTCAACAGGTTCTTAATTACTTCTGACTAATTGACGGGGACGACCTGGACAAATTGTACTATGATTCAGTAGTCACTGAGTAAAACAATGAAGACACTTAGGTACGTTATACTGTCGCTTACAGTGTAGGTCCAAGACCCAATAATACAACAAGATTTTAGCCGCTCAGTTAATTACTTCTAAGAAAACAGTTAAAAGTTACCTTTAAAACTAATTGCAGTTACTAATGAACATGTACAAAAAAAAAACAATCCATTAATAACAGACGTGATTCTCACAAGAAAAATAAGTCATCTCATACAACTTTGTAAACATCATTTAGGTAAAGAAAAAGAAACAAGCAAACAAATAAATGAATAAAGAAAAACATTGACACACACACGATTTTCAGTACAGCCATTACACAACAACAAAGCAAATAAAATAAAACAAAAAAGAACAAAATCAAAACAGAAACAAACAATATAAAAAAGCGCCAACAATAAACAAAAAGGTGTGTGAGGCCAACAAGGACCCTGTATAGTACCACAAAATACCACGACACTTACACAAGATGGACTGAGTGCCGCAGGAGGGGTTCCCTCTATCTGGCAGATTTTGTTGCTCCGAATTTTATTTGGCATAACACACTTGGCATAATTTTCTTTAAACAAATATGTTCAATGCATAAAATTATTTAGTATAATTATTATTTAGTCGAATGTTTATATGTCCGAATTCCCAATGGCATACTTTTAAGATGGCAGATTTTCACTTGGCATAATTATATTTAGCACAATTACATTACGCATAATTTCGTTTAGCACAACATTTATTTAGTGCGACGATTACTCGGTATAATTTCACTTGGCATACAACGACGATGGCAGTTTTCTATTTGGAATAATTTCATTAGGCATTCTATTTCTAATGTAAACATCCATAGAGCAGGGTCGAACCCTAGCTGTGGGGGCATAAAATGAGCTGATGATGTTGACGATGACCGTGCCAGATCAAAGAAACGTCACATTATTATCATTTATATGTGAGATTTCTACTTGTACCAAATCAAGATTTTTTCTTTATCTTTATATATGTATATATATAAATCTTCTGTGCGTGTGTATGTTATTGAACTCCTTCTAAACAGCTGGACCGATTTGGATGAAATTTTCTATGTATGTTCAAGTGGACTCGAGAATGGTTTAGATTTACAATTGAACCTGGTAGGTGGCGCTGCTATAGGGGTCCATCATGGGATGCGGGTGTTCTTAAGCGGACGAATGATTTGTTTGTTTTGTTGTCATGGAAACTATCAACGTTTTGTTTGTTTAGTTGTCATGGAAACTGTCAAAGCAGTACGAATTCCGCCGGTCAGCTAGTATTTCTATATAAAGGCGTCGATTCTGTGCAGTATACAGTACATTCTATTTACTTTTACTTAGCAGCAACACTGCACGTTGTAAAAATATATTGCAGTTGTAAAATCTGGTACATTTAAGTAAATAAAAGTAGTAAGCCTTTTTGTACTTGTCTATTCTTACTTTGTTGTCCTTTATATTTGTTTGTGTGTACTCATTAATTATAAATCAATAATTTTTGTCATTGGTTTTTTGTTTATAAATGAGCAAACTTGTCTCCACTAGTCTTCTTATATCAAGGATAAATAATAACAATGAAATGCAAAATAAATAATTTATTTTTATGCACCTCGCACTATTTGAAGTTTTGATAGCGGGGCGCGGAGCAACAATATGTATACGTCCATCGAGCAACGCGCCTCGGCGGCCACTGCCGATCAACCTATATAAACTACCTGACCCGGCGGACTTCGTACCGCTTTGACAGTTTCCATCATTGAGTTAAATATATATCAATGGTTTCCATGACAACGAAACAAACAAATAATTTTGTATTGAAAAATTTAATTGTCTTTTTTTGTATTTTATATATTATTTGTTTTTTTTTAATATAGCCTATGTTACTCAGCGCCGATGTAGCATTCTAATGGGGAAAGAATTTTTTTAATCAATTTTTTAGCACCGCGCCTAGGCACTTCCAGCCACTTCCAAGTAAAAACTAATTGCTTTTACGCCGGCTCTACGCTCTCCGGCGAGACAGGACGAGGGTGCACTACAGTCACGAGCATTAACATGACTGTGTACACCTTTAACTAGTTTTGACTCTTATTCCATTGTAGTAAGAGTTCCATTGTTTACATATTAATACTCGTGACTGTATATCAATGCTTATTGTTTGCTTGTACACCTAGATTCCTATTTGAAATCGTCAAAGGATCGATGTACTGTGCTTTCATCGCGTCACCTAAAAGTGAAGTGAAGTGAAAAAAAACAAAATTGAAGTTTAGAACGAGCGGAGCGCGGAGCTATGTGTACACGTCCATCTGGCAACGCGTCTCAGCGCTCACTGTGACCAAAATAGCTCGACGTGGCTTCCGAGCATGATGGAGCTTATATTTGTTAACCCATCCGGTTACGAGCGTACCAACATGTCACTGTATTTAGCTTTCCCGATTGCTGGCGCTCACAACTTTGAAATGCGTTTCACTAATGCATGGTTTATTTAAAAAGTATACAACATACAACGCTAAGAAAAAAACATGTTTGAATAGGCAATAATTGCAAAAATGTTATCGTTTTCAAATACGAATTCATGACATTTTTTTAAAAACAATCCAAAGTCACCTCGATACGGGTGTTTATTAGAATACAGATTTTTTTGATATCGAATTTCATTTTACCGAAAACTATTCCACGATTTTTAATATATTTTTTTTCATTCATCAAATAGTTAATCATCGCTGTTTTCCCATCCACCTGCTCCTCAGCTCGCGGGCCGCCTCGCCCCTCCGCGCCTACGCGCTTTTATATTGCACTCTAGCGTAGGGCAGACAAGACTACGTGGAGTCGGTTTTGAAGCGATTCGTTTCTGTCAATGATTTGACTTTAGTAGCGCAATATTACAGAAATCACAACGTGTTAACTTTTTAAAACAATATTAATTACTTACATTGATGATGATAAGTATTGTATCCCGTAAAGTATAGGACAAGGAAAATTAAAAACGACGGGTTTAAAAGGTAAGCCTGAATGAAAGAAATGCCTTTACTAAGTAGTTTTGCATTAAATCCCGTTTAAATATGTGAACTTTGTTAGTATTTTGTATTTTCGATGTATAATGACTTGAGTGAAGTGAAATTTGATGTAACCGGCTATTTTGTGAACTGAAACTTACGTGGAAACAAAGTTATAAGAAACTAATCATCGATCCAACAATATATCGATGAAATAAAAAAAAAATACGATGAAGTGAGTTTAGTGATAAAAACTATTCGAGAAAATAAATATACGATGTAATGAGATTCGCGGAATTGTTCATTAATTAATAAAAACATCGGTGAATAGTGTTATGGGAAATGAAATTCGATCTAATTAATCGCGATAAAGTGACGGTTTCCCCCTCGAAACAGTACCTATCTATAAACGTGATTATCTTTTTCGTTTACTAAAGTACGTCCATGAAATTAAATAGATATTCTGATTCGTAATACTTATTAAAAAACGCTATTGTTATGTTTTGTTAAAACATGTAGATTTTACATAAATGGCGTTTTTAGAATTATCTGACTTGGACTAGTGGATTACGCACTATTTGTATCTCTTTGATTGTATGCCAGATTGTCAGTGAGCGCTGTTTTATGGTTGTCCAGCGTTTTCTGATTTATGTGCTCGAACTCGGATGAGTATCCGTGTCGGTATCCATTTACAAGCTTATTTAGCTTTCCCGATTACTCAACACAATCACAAACATAATTTAGATCCATACTGAGGGGTGTTCGATTGCTTTTCACAAAACCGCTTCGTATTTGACGCTGTAGATGAAGTACACATCTCTGATATGCAACTGATTGGAACGTTTGATGGCACTACCGCTTTGTAGTCCAATCCTGGATGCCCGTAAAACAAACCGATGGAAGCGATCGTTTGTTCATCACTAATCAAAGGAATGACAAGTCAACAGACTTGACAATATACACTTGGTGGGTAAACTTCGTGGAAACTTTTACAGCTATTCAAAGTCAGAGTAAATTTTTTTTATTCAAATAAGCTTACGAAAAGTGCTTTTGAATCGTCCATACATTTTTTACCTACTATCCATTCAGGACGTCTATTTGTTAGTTGTGGAGAAGAATGGGCGCAAGAAACTCCACAGCTTTAATAGAAGTAACGACAATAACACAATATTTAATTTAATACATACCAACATTCCACGTCTATCATAGAAAGAGGATAGATATTCTCCTAATAAAGCAGATGGCGAGTGTAGTAAATCTTTTTTTTTATTAGACAACAGGAATCTAGCTCCATACAAAAATTTTCGGTGGGCAGATGCGATAACTTGTTTCGTCCATTCTGTTATATTGTATAACTAATAGTATAACTAGATGGACTAACCCAACATTTGATGCTGATGTATCATTATTATAAAAGAAGATATGGGGAAATAAGGTATGCCTAATGATTTAAGTATTCTGAATGAACGTTATGCCAAACGAAAAGAATGCCAAAAAACGTTATGCAGCCTTAAAATATGCCTCTTTAATTTATGCAACCCAATATGGACCCCACGGAGGAGCTCGAGATGATACATTTTTGGTCTCCCATCCGAAGACCGGCCTTTGCTAAAATTGCGCGTTAACCACCGTGCCATCGAGCTCCTCAGAATTATAACAGCCTAGAAGCTGATAATAAAAGTCGAGATAACATAGTCGACACATAACTAGATGTATTATACGATATTGTCTACAAGCCCTACACAAAAAAATACTCCTTAAAAATCATATTTAATTTGAAGAAGACAAACTGTTGAAAAAATTCATAAATTCAAAGGCTTGTCATGGGGTGCGGGTTCGAATCCCGCTCGTAGAATTTTTTATCACTTTGTCCTTTTTTCAAATTGTAATTTGTTCACAACAAAATTTGGGTAAAATCATATTTAACTATAATCATAATCATATCTAGCTCAAAACCAAACCTGTTAATGTCCGCACTTAGGTATTTATTTTATTAATTGCTTTATTTGTAAGCATTTGGTCTGTATCTCACCTGATCTTAAGATGATAATGCTGAAAGTGGTAGTCTACTTTTTGTCAACTTGTTTATTTTTTATTTTTCATTTAAGTACTTACATATTTTTAAACTTTTTTAACCTTTTATGATAATTCTTTTTTTTTCTATTTCTCGGTGTATGTTCTTTTTTGGGTTTCTATGTTTACTTTTATTGTATAATGTTCTTTGTTTTTCTTGTTTCGTTGTGAAGTCAATAAATAAATTTTATTTCTTTCTTTTTTCAGGTCAGTTCAGTTTAGTTGTGGAAAAGAGACGCGAGTATATTCGCCGCTACGCGCGTCTCGTTTTCACAACTGCAATAATACTGCTATAAGAGCTCGTGGTTACCCCCCAGAACACAACAATGCTATTGATTTTATGACAACATATTAGAAAAGAACTAGCCAGCTGAACATACAGCAAGCCCTCACCAACCAAACCAGTACAAACTAAATCACTACATAAAACAAAGTCGCTTCCCGCTGTCTATCTGTCTCTATGTATGCTTAGATCTTTAAAACTACGCAACGGTTTTTGATGCAGTATTTTTAATAGATAAAGTGATTCAAGAGGAAGGTTTATATGTATAAAACATGCATATAATTGGACCCGGTAGGTGGCGCTGCGCTGCCATAGGGTTCTTTAGGATACGGGTGTTCACTCAAGCGGACGAAGTCGCGAGCGGGCCGTTAGTTGAACATAAACATGAAACGCAAAATCGTCTAGAACAATGCATTATTACTAAATAACTTAATAACTTAATCATACCCTTGGTTTGACTAACATTAATTTGTTAATTAAATGTATTTGTATTGAGAGTCGCAAACGTTCTCTGAAGTTAAACAATGGTTCGTTTGCACAAGCTATAACATGTTGGCGTAGCGACAAATTGTAGGTAATTACTGAAAAGGATAGCATGATAGTTAACGACGGTTGATACGGCTAAAACGGATAGTCTAAGTAGTACCTACAAACTTACATATTATTATATAAGGTCACATTTTATCAACTGCAAATATTTTGAGGATAAATTCAACAACATATGTATATAAACTATTTTTATGAAAAAACTTTAAATTTTTATACGCTAGTTTTCAAGAAAAACGCCAAAAGACATTTCGATTAAAAAGAAAAATAAAGCACTTTCGGTAGTTTCAATTCAAAGGAGCCGAAACAGAGAGGCCGCAATGCCTTCACCGCTTACACGTGCCTCTAGTTTCATTCAAAAAAACCGACAAAAAGGCCGCTCTTAAAAATATTACAATTTTTGTGTCAGAAAAAGTAAAAAAAAAAACTAGCCTGAATATTTTTTTAAATGCTAAGGCCTTATTTCTCTGATTGAATTTGATGTTTTGTCAAAATATTTGCAGTTGATAAAAAGTGACCTTATATATATTTAAAATAATTTTATATCGAAATTCCTTCTAAGTTCCTCTTTCGTATCTTCTCATCATCATTATCTTTCATTTGTTTGTAGAACATGATTCTTGTAAGAATATCCGTAGCGCCCTCTATGATCGCTTTGTGTAGTAAAACGCTAAGCCTCGAGACCGAGAATTTCAGCTTACATCAACTTCAACTGAAATCGTAGTTTTCGCTTTTTCCGCTAGGGGCAGTAGTGTGATTTCGCTTAGATTTAGAAAGATGGCGTCACTAACATCTGAATATGCGAATGACACTGAAGTAAAAGAAGCAAATAAACAGTCTGTCTGTCTTACAAAACTTACATATGTTTTTTCTCAGCCTAGTTAAAGTGACAAAGTAAAGATTTATTTCATTTATTACGGAAAATAATAGAAAACAAACCACATTTCCTTCGTTAAATAAATATAAGTGGGAGTAACGGGCGCTTGCTTTTTCTATTGTAAAAACATGAAAAACAGAGTAGGTATTATCTCCATAAGTACGACCAAAGCTTTAGGGCTAGCTTTTTTATTTTGGGTAATACGGAGAAAAAGCAGTTGAATCAGTAACATATATTGGTAACCGATTTTCATCACCTGTCTGCTTTTAGAAAGCTTTTAGAAAACAAGAAGAGACTTAAAGTCAACCAAGGTCCACTTTACCAAAGCCTATTTTTATTATTTTTGAATTTTGCATTTACAATGCTGTATTTAACGGGTGATTCATTTAGACCTGATTTTTTAATCCTCAGATAAGTTTTATCCAATGAATAAAGGCTAGGCCAAACCAACGCGTTCAGCTCGCGTCCACGTTGGCGTGCACGGTGGCGTGCGTGCAAAAGTTGTGCACACTGTCGCGATTGTTCAGGCGTTCACCAGGTTGGAGTCACGTCAATATAATGCTGTCTGATACAGATAGTTTTTCTCAATTACTGCGTGCAGCGTCCTAACGCTACAAACGCGATCTGATCGCCACCGCACCGCCGCGTGCAGACGCTGCACCGGACGCCGCGGCCAATCAGAAGACGCATCGGTGTGAACACGTCGCTACAAGTTCGTACACAACAACTGATCGCCACCGCGCACGCCAACGCGGACGCGAGCTGAACGCGTTGGTTTGACCTAGCCTTAACATTGTCATTGTGACATATTGAATTTAGAGTACCTGTCATTATGTCAAAATTATTCAATGAATAAACTTTAAATGACGATTGAAAAATCCGCCCTTAGGGTGGGTTGCCAGTATGTAATGGTTCTAATTACACCACTGCCTTCTTATTGTGTCAGATAACCTATTCCTAAGTCTTGTCCCTATGCACCTTCCCACTCTGTACATAGTAAATTTTATTTATATTTCATATAAAACATAGTTATCATATACCTACAATTAAATCAGTAATATTTCAGTTTTCATGTTCGGCATGACTGACAAAATAAATACGTGTACCGAAACATATATTAATGTGGATTGTTAAACATTGTAATGCGGTAATGAGAATACGATATTATGAGAACAAATACGAAACTACGAAATTGATATCAGGATGAGGGCAAAAGTTTTTGATAAGGCTGGCCTGTAGTGTATTTACACTTCATTATTATAGTTTCCCTGAAATATACAAAGCGTATTGAATTTCATTATTCAGTATATTATACAGTTAATGTTTGCAAATATTTCATTGACTAAGCTTTCTATGAACTATCTATTTCCAAAAAGTTCGTCTCCTAATATATAGTGTCTATGGTTAACGGAACTGCGGAAGCTAAAAACTTTGTAGTATGCCATAATAAGAAGTGTCTGTGGCCAAACAGTTAGATGTAGGATTGAATGCGCGAAATCGTGGTACAATCATTGACGAAGATGCCGTGACAAAGAACTAACTATAGTTTAGCTTGTTAGCAACAAAAGTTACTGAACACTAGTTCAGTAACTTTTGTTGCTAACAGTCCCCCCACCGTCACAATAATTTGTTGTCTGTTGTAAAGAAAAAATGCTCAGTCCGATTCCCGAAGATCCTAGGTAGAATTCCCAGATCGGACAAAGTGTGTTACGATTTTTTTTAAAGGCATGCCCGGGCTTGTGATCACTAACCCGCATTTGGCAAGCTTGGTTAAGTTAAGCCAATACCCATCAATTGTACCGATGACTAATTTAAATGATGGAGACCTTTGCCTACAGTGAGACAGTATACAGGTCGTTTTTTTATCAAAATCCAAACCTTCCCTTGACTCCCGTGATACCAACGAACAACTTTTACTACTGGACCAACTTCCTAACTCGAAAAAAAATAATCAGCTGTTCCATACAAAACATCAATATTCATTCGACCAAAATGGATGCAACTAAAAAAAATAAAAACAGCATATATTTTTTTTCGAGTTAGGGAGTTGGTCCAATAGAAAGAGTTGTTCGTTAGTATCACGGGAGTCATCTCAGAAGGTTTGGACGGTGATAAAAAAGTCGACCTGTATAGGCTTCTTAATTTATTTATTAAAAGCTATATACTTACATATA
This sequence comes from Eudonia mercurella, assembly GCA_963082485.1. Classification (NCBI taxonomy): domain Eukaryota; kingdom Metazoa; phylum Arthropoda; class Insecta; order Lepidoptera; family Crambidae; genus Eudonia; species Eudonia mercurella. The sequence goes on along the minus strand of OY720022.1, from coordinate 16,014,943 downwards.
TTTTGTCATTTGTAGTGTGTGTGTATGTTCATATTATTAGATAAATAATTTATTCATGTACCTTAACAGCTTCTTCAACATCATCGTCTCTGGAAGCTTTGGCCAGACTTTTTTTCATCAGCTGATACATAGTCTCTCTTCGTAGTGATCCCTCCCCTAGCAAGTCATAACACTGTAAAAGATATAATTAAATAAAACAATTTTTCGGAAATGATGCTTCAAGTGACTATGCATGCAAAAAAAGCATTTTGACGAGGAATATTATATTTTGAAAACATTTGCCGGATTTTTGCTCAATAATATATAATTTTAATTCGTTGCTCTAGCCCCGAACATGAGATTCATTTCATAATCATCATCTTCGAAAATTTAAAAGCGCTTATTTTTTTCTTTATTTATCATATTATATATTATTTTACAATATAACTTGTATATAAGCATATAGGAAACCAACGAGGTTTATATAACAAATGCTATAAATATGATGAGTATATATACAAATAACTAAAACTTTAATAAAAACCGTTGTGGCAATTAATTACAATTCGCACTGAATGTTAAATTACTAAGAACACTAACTTAATTTATTAAGTTTACTTGAAAAAAGTTTCATTTTAATCGAGTGTGACCGTGTGTGACTGTTTCTTGCACACATTTACACATAGGACCACTTGCGCATCTGTTTTTTTTTCCTTTCACATAAAAAATGTCATCATCAGTCATTTCAATCAATTATTGAAATAATGAAACAGAATAGTTTGGTGCAGTTATACAAGAAAAAGCATAAAAGCAGAATAAAAACGGTGGAGATAAGATCGTTGCGGCCAACAAAGGTGTACAGATTTAACGAAATGACAAAACATTTTGTGTTAAAAGAGATATATAATATTACCACTATCTTTCATTTTCCGTCTAAACCCATCAGACTCCTAGAGTGCACGAATAAAAGGACTAACCAAATTGATTTACTGCGCGCTGAGGATGATACACTGCGATGAGTTGCCACAGAAATACATTTGCAGATGTATCTGAAAAGTCTGGGATCCGCGATTGTAAAAACAAAAAGCATTATGAAAATTGTATTTGAGTTTTAACTTAATTTTGTACTAGGCACTTTGCGGTACTTGAGACCATGTGAACTTGCGTCTATTTCTTTTTTAATAAAGTAATTGTAACATAATTGGTAGGTTTAACCGATCAAATAAGTAAATCAATTAAAAATTAAGCTCAATTCTTAAAAAAACATTAAACAAAAAACCTCTTGTGTAAAATTACTATCTTTACAATATTATTAATTAGTTATCTGGGGGGTTTTTAATTTATGTCCATTTTTAAAAGATCTCTTCCCAACTTACAGACATGTACACAGTCACCATCAGGTCTATTGTAGCCATCTATTAAGAATACCAATAAGTTCTTAACACTACCATCATCATAATCATCATTATCTCAGCCAAAAGACGTCCACTGCTGGACAAAGGCCTCCCCAAAGATCTCCACAACGACGGTTTCAACATTATACTTGATCACTAATATCTGGACTTTTTTTTATATATTAGAAGGAGGCAAACGAGCAGGCGGGTCACCTGATGGGAAGCAATCACCGCCGCCCATAGAAGACCAGAGGAGTCGTAAATGCGTTGCTTAAAGGCCTTAAGGAAGGAATAGGCTCGTTTCTTGAAGATCCCTAAGTCGTAATGGTCCGGAAATACCGCGGCCGAGAGCTGGTTCCACAGCACTGTAGTTCGTGGTAAAAAATTACGTGAGAAACGCACAGTAGTAGACAGTTCTCCATCAAGATGGTGTGGATGGAAAGATAGTCGATTGCGTGTAGTGCGGTGAAGGAGATGAGCAACAGCATTTTTAGCAAGTTTTTAAGCAAGTTTTTTTAATATAACCGCACAACTTATAATGTAAACTTAATTCACGGGGAATTCTGTAATCGACGACAAAAAAACTAGTGAAATGTAATCAGTTTAATAACTTTGTGTGCCGTAAACCAGTACAAGTTTTGTTTAGGACCACTTAAACAAAATAAATAGACTATAATAAACAAAAGATGACTTTAATAAGATAGTAACATCATACCGTAAAAGCATAGGATATTCTCTCTTCCAGATCGCCTCGAAGATAGAGAGACATCGCTTTGGCGAATGTGGACATAGTGACGAAGGGCGAAGTGCCGCGGTCAAGGGCCACCATGACCCGCTCCATCATGTACGCGTCTGTCATCCCGAGTCCTGTATGCAAAACATCTCGGAAGTGAGCTCTGGAACACAACATTATCTTCATTCATTACGTTTAAAAGTTCTACGCATACGGTCTCATACACGAGTTTTAGTTGCCAAAAATGAAACATTAATTTACACGCATTTACTAGCACTTATAAACTAATTATTATTATTATAACCTTAAAATTAGGGTTACCTATGGCCCTACTAATTTCCTTGTTGAAAGGCCTGAATCCAGCAGTAGGTTACTACAAACCTATCGCTGTCGCCTTTAATAGTCGCCTGTCGTTTGTTGTCGTCGCGTGTCGCTGTCACCTTCCGTAGTTGCCTATCGCTTGTGACTGTTGCTTGTAGCTGTCGCTTGTAGCTGTCGCTTGTAGCTGTCGCTTGTAGCTGTCGCTTGTAGCTGTCGCTTGTAGCTGTCGCTTGTAGCTGTCGCTTGTAGCTGTCACTTATCGCTTGTCACTGTCGCCTGTTGCTGTTGGCTTTGGTAATCGTCTGTCACTTTTCGCTGTTTCTTAATGCTTTTTCTTGTGGTTGTCGCTTGTCACTGTCGCTTGTAGCAGTTATCTTTAGTAGTCGTCTGTCGCTTGTCGCTGTCGTTATACATTGTTCCTTATCCTGTTGCTTGTCTCTATATAATTTCAAACAAAACGGTCGCTTCCAGGTCGCCTATTTTGTGTGGCGTGTTGCGGCCCACTGCAAACTCAGACGAAGCCATCAACTAAACTGGAGATAAAATGTACCCCTGCTGGAAAATTAACCTCTGGGTCTGAGACTGATCTTATCTCCAAATGCGGTTAAAAAGCTTTACAAGTTCTGACGCATTAAACTCATCCATCATCACGTAGCACGATACACCTAAACTTTGTTATTTCAAAGTACCTACGATTATTACAGTCACTGACACCGTTAATTATTTTTTCAAGCAAGTACAACCTCTTTATTTTACCACCCAGTCAACATTTTATGAGCGAATAACACAAAGAGGCTGACGTTGAGAGCTTAGAATATATAGCGGCCATTCTGAAGCCATAACTTTTCTAGACATTTATAATAGTAACCTTTTTACTACACGGTATTTTTTAATTTAGAATCTAAGCTTAAAAGCCAGTTTGTGTCATAAATCAACATTTATTAATTAATTAATACTTGCTGAAAAAGGTGACCTCACCTTGATATTAAATCACTTGCCGCTGGTTTCTCGTCACGTTTTTGTATTTTGAAAAATATCACCATTATTTCTGCAACAATATAATTTATCATAAAGGGAATACAGGCCGTTGTTAAATATACAGTCCACCATACATTGACTGTAAAAGTTAGACGTTAGGTTAGGTTCATTGAGAAAATACTTTAGGCCAACACTTTAACAATATGTTCTAACTGGTTATTGCTTGTATTTGTGTTTGTCTTGTTGGTATTCCTTTCAAAAAATAAAAAATAAATATATGTTTGGCCACATGAATAACTTCAGCGCGTCTAGAATGTCAATAAACAATATGCATACGGTAAACATCGTGAAACTCGGAAATTGTTTATACACTTCCATTTCCTTACTGGATATACCTTCTTATCCTTTCAGGACAAATAGTTCCGATGGCATTCATTGGATTTCTAATATTGGCTGGTACACATCCAATGAGAAAAAGAGCGTGTGGAGACTATAAATAGAGTTTATCATTTTTGAAACAAGGTATCACATGCTTTAATCAAATCCCGAAAAATATTATAAGTGTTTTTTTCTTTGTGGTTTGGAAACGCTGTAAATGTTTACGTCAATGACAAAAATGCATGGTATTCAATTCCTCCAATTCTTCTCCAAATTAACAAATAGCTTAGGTGATAAATCATCATCATCATCAGTCAACACTAGTCCGCTGCTGAGCATAGGCCTCTCCAAGTGCACACCACTGAGCTCGATCCGCGGCTACTCTCATCCAGCTCTCGCCAGCCACCTTGCGAAGATCATCGCAAGGTACCTACATGCAGAACAAATTTAAAAGTGTTAATCGATTGCACCTACGTACGCCGTAAACGGTAAATAATTTAATGAATATAGGGCTCTGGATTTTTTAAAACCATCATGGTATATGAGTGTTCACTAAAGCAGACGAAGTCGAGAGCGGGCCACTAGTTTATAATAAAAACCTGCAGATTTAAGAGTAGATGATTGACAAATTGACTAAATCTGTGTCCCATGGTCACCGTAGTAACAAAGTAAGCAGCATTGCAAGTTCGTCAGTGGTTGAAGAACCCAGGTGAAAAGCGCTAAGATAATAAAGTAATTTAAAAAAATACCTAAATGTTTCTTCGAAGAAAGCAAACATCTACGTTAATAACGTACTTACCAAAGGTACAAGAAGCATTGCTGTTTATTTTATATTGTATGGTTTTATAATGTCGTTTTATTCAGTAATTATCTCGTAAAAATCGACAGATGAAAACATGAGTCTCCCAACTAACCAAATATTACCAAAACTCTTGACGCAAATACTAATATGGAAGCATCCTTACTTGCATGCAGAAAATGATAGAAGGGATGTAAGCCAATCAGCAATTTCGGTGTCCAGATTTGCGTGAACTTGCCCACGCACTGCACCTGTCGGGCGCGTCAAGCGTTTGCTGATACGCAAATTATGGTATTCCCGCTCCCAATACTAAAGTGCTCTGTAGACAGAGCGACTTTAATATCCAATTGCAGCAACCGGCAACACACCACTAGCTATTCCATAAAACTTAAAAAAACTACGCAGACAGCAAATCTAGTTTCGAGTTTCGAGTTTCGATGATCGCCACAGGGTGCCTAGTGTGAGTTTTGTTTACTATCCGACTGCATTCGATTACATTTACGAATATTTTTTAACAAAAAAAAACCGACTTCAAAAAGGAAAATAAAAAAAGTAAAAAATAAATTTACTTAGCACAAAGTAATTCGGTTTTTTAATTTAGTTAATCAGAAATGATGATTAAATAAGTATACAAACAAGCAAGAAATAATATTGAAATCATATTATTAATTACCTAGATACGCTTATCAGTTTTAAAGAATGTTTATTGAAGTCGAGAACTAAATAATAGTCGAGAACTTAATTTTTGCATCCAAAATTTTTAACAATAGTATTGACTGTCCCCAGCTATTAAGTAAATTTAATTTGCGTGTCCCAATTAGATACCCTCGTAATAAGATAACCCCTCTTAAAAGACCTTTTCGTAGAACCGTGTCAGGCTCCAACTCCCCTGTCTCCAGACTGCGTAAAGTGGTAAATGAATTTAGAGACATCATTGATATTTACTCGGACCTAACTAACAAGCTCCGTTGCACCGTCATGAAAGTTGTGTCATAGTTGAAAAATAGTAATCATTGTGTGGAAGCGCCTAGTTATAGATAAGTATAATCATGTATAATAAAAATATCTTAGAGTTACTTAGTTTTCTAATGGTTTATGTTGTATTTACCTGTAAGTGTTTGTTACATTTAGTTATGTAATTGCCCAACTGTTATCTGTTTGGAAACAATGTAAACAAACGTTGGTGAATCTAATAAATAAATAAATAAATAAATAGTCCGATATGCAAGCGTGTGTACAGTCAGCTTCAAAATAATCCTAGCGTCCAAACCTGCCAAAAATATCTGAACGTTTGACAAAAATCACTCTTAGCCCAATACGTGAAAGATGTACTTTCATTGAATGTCATTTGTTCTCAAACAACAAATAAAAATGAATTTTCACGTCTTGAGATAAGGTTGATTTTTGTCAAATGTTCCGATATTTTTGGTATGTTTGAACGCTCAGATAATTTTGAAGCTGACTGTAATTTCCGAATCACTGATCCATACCATATTGACACACGATTACACAAAACCAATAAAATAAACATCAAGCAGCAAAAACCAGTGCAAAACAACCACATTTAACTGCTGTTTTGGCATTTGATTTCAGCCAAATTCAAAGCCATTCAAAGCCAATGTCAAATGAAATGTACTCTCCAATGCATTCGAAAAAGCATTGCTTTTAGCTAACTAGTGCGTCAAGATAAATTAATTGAACAAATGACTGAACTTGAAGTTCACTCAATATTATTTTTTTGAAAAGCAAAAAGTGAAAATGTTTTTTTCGCGCAAAAGGGAGTAATATTGTACCATGCACGGATTGTGATTTCGCATTTCAACCTGTGTGCTTTATTAACAGTGAAGTTTCTAATGGATTTTAGTTTGATATAAGGATTTTAATTTTTCCGATTGTCATTTATACACAGAAAATAATTTTTAACACTATGCATCTCATACGGGACTATTGTTATTACGGGGAGCAAGCAGGCTGTATTGTGGTGTTGTAACATGATATAGATTAACAACACTGGAATGCCTACTCTTAGTAAGTGCAAAACCTTAGCATGAAGGAATACTATAAGGGGTATATGTATGCTGCGATCTAGTTCACCGTGTCACGCGTACACACTTAGAGCCAGTTTCAATACTTCTTGTAGTTATAGCCTATACGAGTATAATGATTGATTGATTTTATTAATGTAATAATTTTGTAAAATTCATTGTAATAATAAATATTTCTGTTTATAATTATGTAATTGGGATTAATCTTGTATAACTATTAAATATTTAATTAAATACTAGAATCCGACGGTACAGTCTTGATAGCGACTATCCTAATATTTATTTAGCCTTTATACAGCATTGTTTGGAATGAAAAAAAAATAGAAAATCATTTATTTACATCAAAACACAATTTACATAATAATAATAGGTGACAGGTAACAAAACATATATACATAATGCGCACTGTTACGTGATGCCAACACTGTGCCCAGCTCAGTATACAATGTTCTAAGCAATGCTGTGTCCCGATTAACCCTTTCTGTATGGAGGCATCATATGATGCCAAGAGCAAAGTAGATATACCTATATACGTTAATATAGTACTTTTAAAGTGTCATTTACAACCACACACAAACGCCTGGTCGGTTTAAATGGGTTAATAACTCCTCACCATCATCAACCTTTCAGCCAAAAGACGTCCACGGCTAGACAAAGACCCCCAAGGATCTCAACAAGGACTGGTTTTGTGCTACTCCCATCCAGCGGCTACCCGCGACCTAACGGCTACGTAAAGCAGTCGCCACTCGAGAACTGTTGCACCCCAGCCATCAGTCCTACGAGGAATGGTCCCTGACCACTTGAGCTTAACAATTCTTCGGGCTATGTCGGATACCTTTGATCTGTCCGGTTCTCCTCATTTATACACTGACTTGTTTTTAAATAAATTTTGTCTAAGTCAGATCCTGTGGCTATTAAAATAACAGAAATAGTGAGTTCTGATAACTTTTCTTTTAATTTTTTTATTGAGCAACCTATTATGCACTATTTGAACTTTGATCTTGAAATATTTGTATTATATTCCGGTGCTGTAAGTATTAAAGACACGACATGATAGTTTTTGAGTTTATTTGTTTTCTTAAATAAAAGTACACCCGTGCGAGGCCGGGGCGGGCCGCTAGTGTTTTTATATTTACAGTCTTTTATATTTGTAACCTTTCAGAAAACTGAAAAACTTTGTATCGTGCTTTCACAGAATTCACAGAACCGAATTCATTTATATTCCGTGTAACAAAAAAAGGTTTTTTTATGACCAAAAACTCGTTATATCTTTGAACGGAATGCAAAGACAATCATTTTTACCGAAGCCTACTCGATTAATATGCAAACGTCGAAATTCTGCTTAAGGGACCCCAGACTCATCTGATGTAATATTAACCGCCTTTGTGGTGTAGGAGTTACACCACCGGTCTTAGTTACAAAGATCACGGGTTTGATCCCAGCGGGGGGATTATTTTGTTTGGTTAGTGGTAGGGCTTGCTCTTAGTCCACCAGGCTATCTGTAGGTTAATTGAGTGACGTAACCAGCCCACTAAGAAAGGATTTTACGGACAAAATGCCCTAAGGGGCTCAAATAGGAGGTGAAAGTTTGTATGAAAGTCCGTCAGTATTGAATAAAAATACATGAAAATTGGTATTTGGCTTTTTGAAAAGAAATAAAGAATGACATGTCTCAAGATTCTTAATTAGCAGATTAAGCAGATTGACTTAGCCATCGCATGAAAACACAATGTATCTCACAAGTAATACATTATTATATTATATTAAATTAAATTGTTTAGTGCGATTACCAAGTCAATCTATTTATATAAAACATAAAAGATTTTTAATATTGATATGGTCACTATAAGATGTTGTTAGGTTAGCTAATTACGTAATAACTTAAGACAGAAGGTCCCTTAAGTAGGGACTGAATAAATTAACCGACTTGGTATTACATGTATCTCACAAATTTTTTCGGTAGAAGAACTGAGTTGCGAGACTTGGTTTTTTTACAAGTATGTTTTTGATGGCATCTCATTTCTTTTTGTAGATAGTCTTACTTTTTTCTTTTCCGGTACCTTGTACATCTTGAATACAAACAACGAATTTTCTTAAAGCCTCAATATTCCCATACATAGAGAATGACAAAGAATGAAATAAACACGAACCATCGCCAGGTATAGGGACAACCCAGTGTGGGCAAGGATGGTCTTTCACATACAGTATTACCGAATACATTACGACTACTAGTACTGATACGCAAGAGTATTTTTGTGCAGGAATACGATTAATAGATAAACGTGGCTTTAAAGTACTTAAAACGTACTAATATATTTTAAAATAATCCAAACAACGTCCATATCGTTGGCAAATAATATAAATAATCCAATGAGTAAGTCTTCCAATCGTCAAAGTAATAATATCAATCGAAATTATAAACGAAAATCACAAACTTATAGGTAAGATTTCTAGGCACATCCGAACACTTAAAAATATAATATGTCTTGTTCTTATTATCATAACAACTAGTGGACCCGACGGACTTCGTACCGCTTTGACAGTTTCCATTCAATCCCGTAGGAAAATCGGAATAAAAACTATCCTATGTCTTAATCCAGGTTATAAACTATCTGTATGCCGAATTTCATCAGAAGAAGCAACAAATATACACACACACATACACACAAACTTTCGCATTTATAATATTAGTGTGATTTTAAATTCACAAAATGGCGCGCACTTTCGCGCTTCCGACTTCGTATATTTTTTTATAAATCATAAAGAGAATGCAGTAGTAAATACTCATTAGAAGATAATATGTCCTGGCGCGCAATTTATGAACGCAGTCAAGAACATGTGAACAGTTTCGAGAAAATAGATCGTCATGTCAGCACCTCAAATATCACAATCACAAACACAGTAAGTTGTACTTACTGCGTTCATAAATTGTGCGGCAGTGTCACACCGGTATGCGGTACACTGATTCATTAACTGCAAATGTAACATTATAATCCTTTACATTTATATAGGATTACAAAGTTATTTATGCAGTTAGTGTATCTATAAAACTGAACCAAAATTGCAAAAAAAATTAATTTTTCCTTGATTTATACACTAAACCCTAATTGTATTCTAAATTTGAAGCTTCTATATCAGCTAGAAGTGCCTTAGAGTTATGATGATCGGTCAGTCAGTGACTGAGTGACAAAATAGAAACTTTGAATAGTTATAATTCTTAAACTACTGGTTCAAATTGAATGAAATTTGAAATATACCGTGTTTATACAATACCAACTTGGTTACTGAAAATTAAGGCTTCTAGTTGTATCCACAACGAAGTTATAGGAGGTCGAAAATGGCCTGTCGAGAAAAGTAGTACGGCCGTGCCGCTTTTTTGTTCGACTTGGCGGGGGCACAGCCGTGCCCCCAGATTAAAAAATAAGAAGAATAATAAGAAAAGGTAAGTCTAAGTGATTAAAGTATCCAGTATAAACTATTATCTTAGAAGTTTTTTGAAATCGTCCTCGTCCTTTATTAAAATACCAGGTTGACCTTCTTCCTCTTGATATAAACTTTCCCGAATGAAGTCCAAGTACCCGCTATTTTACGGTTCCTAACAAGTTCTCTCGCCTTATAATGGATGTGATTAGCCTTGCAAGTGAGGGCCTCTGTTAAGTATACGTGTCTTGGAAGTCCTGGGATCTTAAGAGTCTGAGTAGTTAACTGGGGCAGTTTGGACTCGCGTTTCTGTTTATTAAACTCATTGAACTTCTGAACTAGGTTTTGAAATCTACTACAACAGTATTAGTTTTATTTCTGTATATCTCGCGTAACTCTCGAGTCCTGGAGGGCGGGCTCAGCTCCGACGGTTGAGCTTATGTTCTTTACTAATTCACACAGAGACTTTTTGGTCTCGTTATCAGACTTCGGAATGCTGTTCGGAATGTTCTTATTATGACATATGTAGCCCTGTTTTCCCTTTCGAGCAACTCAAGTTTTGCCTTAGATTGTTGGTTTATTTTTTCTAAACTGTCGACTTTATTTACAAGGGAATCGTATTGAGATGACATGTACTCAACGGACTTTTTAATATCAGCTTTTTGTTCCAGCAAGGTGTTAATCGAAGAATTTAACGCGAAAAATTTACTCTCTTGGTCTGCTTGGAGCTTTTCAAACATCAACTTTAAGTCGGTCATGACCGAGTTCATCGGGGTATCAAGAAGTCTACGCTTGTATCTTTTTGTGACGTTACGTCTTAGTTGTACCATCAGAAGTCAGATTAAAATCTGATTTCAATCCACAGCGGGATGGAGACGGGTTACTTACGAGATTGATTACAGTGTCACTTCCACTGCGCTGCTATTGTGGCATTTTCTTTATTTAAAAACTCCAGAGTAGGCCTAAGTCAGGCGCGTGCCGACGGCAAAAGTTTCGCGAAGGAGGCGTGATCACCACACTAGCCAAATGCGGGTTGGTGATCCAAACTCGGGTTAAGCATCTAAAAATCCGAGACTCACTTTGCCTGACCTGGAAATAGAACCCAGGACCTTCGGTGTCGGGCCGAACGATTTGCCATTAGGCCACCGAGGCACTTACCTCTAGATGAGTGACAAAATAACATTGAGTCTGTACAAAGTTTAAAATATAGATTTAGACACAAATGCAGACTGCAAAGACAATCCTACTTTAAATTACTAAAAAGTACAAATTACCCACTTACCTACTGTCGAGATGCGAAGAGAAACTTCTTTAAAGACAATCTTTTTATATGGTTAAAATAGTTCGTTCGTGCTTTCTTGTTTGCATTGATTTTAAAAAATAAACATACTAATATATTTCTATATACATATAATGACTTGTCCTGACTGATTCATCATCGCCGAGCCTAAACCGCTGAAGCTACTTAGATGAAATTTGGACTGTAGGTTAATTGAGTGTCATAAACAGCCACTAAGAAAGGATTTTACGAAAATCACACCCTGAGGGTGTCAAATAGGGGGTGAAAGTTTGTATGAAAGTCCGTCAGCTTTTAAGTAAAAGACATGAAAATTAATATTTAGCTTTATGGTAAGAAATAAAGAATAACATGTCTCAGGATTTTTTTTTATTTTTCTTTAAAAGAGTAAAAAAGGGAAGAAAGTTTTTTTGGGGAAATCGCTATTTTCAAACTAAAAACTATAGAAAAATATTATTTAAATTGATATTTAGGTTTTTCAAACTAAAATAAAGGATCACGTGTTCTAGCATTTTTCGAAAAATCTCCCCTAGGGAGGTGAAATAGGGGTGGAAAGTTTGTATGAAAATCTGTTATTTTTAAAGTTTAATTCACGGACTGACTAACATGTACGTACCTTTAATCAGTTTTGCTTTTATTACAAACAATCACACGTCGTGTAGCCTACGAGAGCAAAGCCGCGAGCTTTAAAAGCTAGTTTGTCATAAAGTTGCTGTAAGATCAAACTACTTATCTGTGGCAAATGATACTAGTTTTAGATAGGTATTATAAGATTTATTTTGACGACCTCTGTAGCCGAGTGGTTTGCACGCCGGACTTTGGGCGGCGCTAACGGGTTCGATTCCCGGTCGGCTCATGTCATAAACGAACTTTTCGGTATCTGGATGGTTTCGGTACCGTCGTTGTTTCAGATTTCCATAAAAACGAGTGCTTTTATTTACCTTGGGATCAGAACAATGTATGTGATGTTGTCTAATATTTATTTATTATTTATTTATTTATTTGTTGATAATAACACCTCAGTGTTGCTGAAGGCACGTAAAGTCTTTGCACCCGTCCCTGGTTTCATTGGCAATCGTTAACCACCACCAATTCGCACTGGGCCCGCGATGTGATCTATGGCCCGTTCTCCACGTGGTGTTTCAATTTTCATCTAAAAGGAAGACTCGTGCCCCAACAGCCGGGACATAAAGAGCTGGTAACAATGTTGGCTGTACAACAATGGACTTGGGAAATATAAAAAAAAATATTATTTATACTTTATATCATTAAAGAAGACGTTATTCTAAAACGTATAGTTTTTGTTTTACTTCGGTACGATAAGTATTTACAAAGTTATTGTACATAATTAATTTGCTTAAAACACGCTTAGTTTGCTGGCAGTAGGCTTATATCGGATGACGTGACATCACATTTTGAAAAAACATTGCAGTACTACAGAAAAAAAAAGGTATATTTTAAGTTGAAACTAATAAATTAAAAAAAAATACGTTCCCACCCTCATTAAGATTTGCAGTTTGACGCTTCTTGGCGGGAAAGTGAAGAGTCATGTCTGCGGTTTTGTTTTATTTTCTAAAATTTGTGTTATGTCGAATATTAATGTGAAATAATGGTGGATCATTAACCGTTAAGTGTTCGTGAGTGTGCATGAGTGTTAGCAAATGAAACAAAACAGTGCAACGTCACTTTTCAAATTCTCTCAAGAAGTCCGCCCGAGGACTTAGTAAAGCCCCACATCTTTACTGAGATACTCGAGGGGTTGGGTGGTATATCATTTCTCATTTCTATTATCATTCATCATCATCCATCATACAGAAAATAAATATTGTTTATTTATGTATTACTTGTTAGAAAAATTACTTTGACACTGGCTAAATGTGCTAATCGCACAAAGCCATCAACAAAATGAAAAAAAAAAAAAAAAAAAAGATTTGCAGTTGTGTACACACGCCTACACATTAGACTACTACAAACTGTCAAATTTCTTCAATAAACTTTGAACTTTATATATATGGAATATGGTTGAATATTTGCTGAAGAATTTTGACAGTTTTAGATAGGTTGATTTTAGGCGTCTACACGTAGGGTAGTGGCACCAGTGTTCGACAGGAACCAGTGATCGACATTTATTTTCTTTTAATCATTAGAAACAGGTGCCGGTAACGGTTTATGTATTTAGCAACAATTGAATACAGACCATCCTGCTTCCTAGCTGTCATCTCGTAAAATTTTAATAAAATTGTGGGTATTGTATTTTATATACACATTTATATACACACTAGTGGACTTGGCGTACTTCGTACCGCTTTGACAGTTTCCATTCATTCCCGTGAGAATATCGGGATAAAAAACTATCCTATATGTTAATCCAGGTTATAAACTATCTGTATGCCGAATTTCAACCAAATCCATCCATCCGTTGCAATGTGAAGAAGCAACAAATATACACACAAACTTTCGCATTTATAATATTACTAGCGGCCGACCGCAGTTTCACTGGCGTGGTTCCCGTTCCCGTGGGAATATAGGGATAAAAAGTATCCTATGTGTTAATCCAGGTTATAAACTATCTGTATGCTGAATTTCCTCCAAATCCCTCCATCCGTTGCAGCGTGAAGAAGCAACAAATATACACACACACACAAACTTTCGCATTTATAATATAAGTGTGATCTTTGTGATATAGTGTGATTCGTGCATAGTTATTCTAAATCCAAGCCTGGTGCAATTGTAAGTTGTGCGTAATAAATAGGTGGACGTTAATATGTGCTGTTGGTAATACTTACGTTCCAATTCGTCGAAAGAGAAACGTGTCTCTTTCTGTATCTCGATCCACATTGCGCCGTGCTTTTTGCGGAAGCGGATTTCCTCCATAGGATCCAACGATGAGTCCAACGACGCAGACATTTTGGATTTGGTTTTGGTAATTGATTACAATAACGAAATAGGATTTGGTTTAACACTGAAATTAGAAAAGATTATTTTATGGACAGGATTTGTTTGTAAACATGTCAAATGGCTATTTGTCAAATTGTTCAAATTGCCACATATAGACAAATAAGTTGTACTCAAAATCTATGGAAATTAACTAAGGAGTTTTGCGTAAAAAGTTTGATTATGTCATGCAAACCTTTACGCTCGGCGCTCGGCTCCTTGTTAAAATTCTGACTTACATTAGAATAATACACTCGTGGACAAATAATACGGGTCAGTAGGAAAAATTGTAATATCTCTTAAAATAATAGAGCTAATGAAACTATATGTTGTAGATAATTTCATAGTTAATAATAACGACACTAAATGGTGGAAACGTTATTTGTTTATTTATGAAAATTACATAAGAAACAAAATATCAACATTTTTTGCGTTGAAAAATTAAAAGACATTACCTCACACACCACATAAAAACGAACTTTAAAGTCATATTAATACTTCGTATCACGGGCTCTTCTTACAGCTGCCAGACGATTGGGCATGCTGTTTATTAAGTGTGTTATACGATGTTGCGGGATATTCAGATCTCTAAGTGTAGCTGGGGCGGGGTTCCGATTTCTCACACGCCTTCCGAGCTCGTCCCAAGCGTGCTCAATCGGATTTAGATCCGGGCTTCTCGAGGGCCAGTCCATGTAATTGATGCCAACGTCCGGAATATACTCATTTACAATTTGAGCTGTATGTGGCCTAGCATTGTCATGCTTCCGAGACAACTCGACTGCCATGTGAAACTGCATGATGCGCAGTTCGGCTTCAGACCGGGTCTATCCACCGAGTGCGCAATCTTGTCACTGAAACACACCGTTGTGTACTACACTAAGGAACACTCCTGTGCCAATGGAGCTGATACGTACCATAGAAGGAAAAATTGTTAATAGCATTAGTTATGCGGATGATATGATTTTGTTTTTTTTTTGTTTTTTTTTTTTGTTTTGTCCGACCATAAGAGCCCTAAGGAAGCTGATTTCTATACGGGAAGGGTATTCTAAGTAACATGGGCTGAGATACAATGTTAAAAAAAGTGAAGTGTTGGTGTTCATTACAGGAAACAAAAAGTTGACATACATTCCCCTGATCAAACTCAATGGTGAAACTCTTCAGAGGATTAAAAGTTTAAAACACCTAGGCCATGTGGTTACAGAAAACCTGAAGGATAACGAGGACATAGAGAGGGAAAGGAGAGCTTTAGCAGTCCGATGTAATATGTTGGCCCGCAGATTCGCGCGTTGTAGTGCAGAGGTAAAAATAACTCTATTTAAAGCTTTTTGTCAGAACTTTTACACGTGCAGTCTGTGGGTCAATTATACGCAGAGGGCTTTCAACGCTCTCCAAGTACAATACAATAACGCTTTCAGGGTGATGTTGGAGCTTCCACGTTACTGCAGTGCCTCGACCATGTTCGCGCAGGCTCACACTAGCTACTTCCATGCGGTGTTGCGTGGGAGGGTCGCTTATTTATTCCGCAGGGTGTGGGGAAGCTCCATTAGTGTTCTGAGTGTGGTTCGAGAAAAGCCCGAATGTCGCATCTGGAGGCACTGGGCGCATACACTCGTTAATGTGCCTGGTGGACCAGAGGGGCATGGTGGGTTTTTTCTTACAAAATAAAATAAATGATGCCTCAATGTAGTAACATAGTTCATAAGCTTTCATTGTTACTAACACTTATGGGTGAAAATCTGAATTGAAAATATTGACCCATACTTATTAATCAAGTATGGGTCGACATACTCATTAAGGATTTCTTCTATATATCTTGCACTAGTAAGCGTACCATTTTTTATCAGCACTAACCTATAATTTTTCAGTAGATACAAAAAAAATGTTATTATTAATTTTAAAAAATTTA
Organism: Eudonia mercurella; assembly: GCA_963082485.1. Lineage (NCBI taxonomy): Eukaryota > Metazoa > Arthropoda > Insecta > Lepidoptera > Crambidae > Eudonia > Eudonia mercurella. Next base: position 15,998,759 of record OY720022.1, on the reverse strand, counting down.
GATTTTTTTATATTAATAATTATTTTATTTTTAATATAAAAAATCGATACCTCGTTTAAAGTATAAAACATCAGAAGACATGTGTGGTTTTTAAGGCAAATATGTAAATAGGTCTAAAAAAAGTTGCGTTCAATAACTCGATTTCTAAAAAAGTGGCGTTTGTGTTGTTTTAAAATCACACTATTCACATAAAGAGTACTAGCCGTCACCCGCCCGCTTCACTGTGCGAAAATAATGGATCAATGAATCCTAAATAAAATAATTATTAGGTTTACCAACATCATATAATATAGCCTATACTTTGCACAATCTCATGTTCTCACTACATACAAATTTTCATTAAGATCAGTCAAGCCGTTCTTGAGTTATAAGAGGACATACAGACAGACCGGCAGACAGACAGACAGACAGACAGACAGACAGACAGACAGACAGACAGACAGGCAAAAATTTCAAAAATCGTAGAATTAGTGTCAGTGAGTCATTAACGAATAATTATCCCAAAATTTGTCAGAAAAATTGCATGTACAGACAGAGCCTACAGATTTATATAGTAGTAAGTATATAGATATAGTTAGATATAGATATATATTATTATGTTATCTCTTGTTTAGTGTAGAATCGTGTAGCTGTGTGTTGCCATTGACGTCAAGGGAATAAGTTAGGGTTTTCGATAGTACCAGCCAAGGTATACAATATTTTCGGTGAAATATTCCGGTGTCATTTGATATTCAAGGCACGTTGGTGCTGTGTAAGCACTGCACTGCACAGCTTTTTCTAACTCTGTAACTGTAAACTAATAGCTGAGCTGCGGTCGAGGCTCAGTTGATAGAACCTGATAGTATAAACTAGTTGTCAAAATTCAACCGTTGCACAAAATATAAAATTATTAAGTAGATAGATTGACATATTATTAAACAAAATACGATACCTTCCTTCCACGAAGCTATTGGCACTGACCAGATTTCATCATTATCATCAGCTCATTTTTATGTATATATAGGATAGGGAGAACGGGCCATAAACCACCACGCGGGCCCAGTGCGGATTGGTGGTTATTAACGACTGCTAATGCAGCCGGGACCAACGGCTTAACGTGCCTTCTGAAGCACGGAGGAGCTCGAGATGATACATTTTTTGGTCACCCATCTGATGACAGGCCTTTGCGAAAGTTGCTTAATCTCAGCACTCGCAGACCGGGCGCGTTAACCACTGTGCCATCGAGCTCCTCCGACCAGATTTACAACGCATTTATTTTTGAAACAGTATTTTATTTAGGCTGCAAGGATTCTATCCATGACCATAAAAAATTTAAAAAATTTGAATATTTGTTTAGTTCTTTCAACCTCAGAACAATGACTAAATCTTATTATTCTGAGCTTAGAACAATAATTAATGTTAATGTTCAAATAATTTTAAACGCAAATTTTGTTGCAAACAAATTACAAAAACACAAATGTTGAAAAAATTTCCACGAGCAGGATTTGAACCTGCACCCTTATGACATTCCGGGTCAGGTGCTCTTCCAATTGAGCTATCGTGGCTCTAACCAGCCCGCCGAAATTATTCAACACTTTTTACTTTGAAAGCCAAAGGCGCCTATTCAATGTCAACAACTACCGTCACTAACATCCGATCATAATAATATCATAATATCATAATAATAGGAAGAGCACCTGACCCGGAATATTAGAAGGGTGCAGGTTCAAATCCTGCTCCTGGAAATTTTTTCAACATTTGTGTTTTTTTTTAATAACTAATGTTATTTATTGTTCTGAGGTTTAGTGCAAGAAGGTGTTGAAAGTGTAAGATTAGTGGTGTTTAAATAGCATTGACAGATTTCCTTTGCTTATATTTTTAAAATAATTAAGAAACGAACCCGGGACCTCTGGGTGTGAGACCTTTACCACTACACCACAGAGGCGGTTGTATATGCTAGGCTGGTCGCCGTCAAGTCGGGTGTCGGGCAGAGTCCGTCGCAGTAAATGGATGCTGTAAATAATACCTTATTAAGTTATAATTACAATGAAATTAAAGTAACTACCTATATTAGAAGCATTTTGGGGCAAGCAAGCTTCGATGAGTTCCAGCTTAAACTCCCATGTGTATTAGCTCATGTAATAAAAAGGCTCAAGGCGCTGACAACTGTGAAATGCGCTTACTTATGCATTGTTTATGTAAAAAAGTATACAACATTCATCATCAAGAATAAATATATGATAATATAGACTTTAGTATTAAGAACAACATTACTATTTCCAAAACACAGGATTATGAAATTTCCTCTGTAGAAAAAACATCCAAAGTCTTCTCTAAACAGTATCTATATGTAACAGTTTGGCAGAATGATAAGATAAATATTTTTTTGTAAAACTCTCGCTCAGAGGAGTGTGAGATTTGGCATTATAAAAGTTCATATATTGAGTGCAGAAAAATAAAATCAATGTATATTATTGTATTAAACATTGTATATTTTGTGAATTACTGTCGAATTTCGACCCTGGGCCATTACCACTAGTAATTATGATTAGTCTGAAAGTATTTGTTACATAACGCCAAACGCCAACTGGGTTTTTGAAGTGCTACATTACATGCGGCTTGAACCCATCCATCTAAGAGGGATAAAAGCCATAATAATACGAGTATATTGTTACACTCGACAAATTGGTAAGAATACAGGGTGAAAATGAAATGTGATATCATGTGACATTTCCCGTAGGTGGTATATAAGTATAATGGCAGCCTGCGACTTCACCTACGTAAATACCCGTAGCTATATACTTAGTGGTGGTTACGCCAACTCTAAATACTTACTTAAGACTTACTAAAGATTCAACACAATCGACGATGAGTATTCCAGGAACACAAACGAGACAAACATATTTTATTTTTATACTAGCTGACCCGGCGGACTTCGTACCGCTTTGACAGTTTCTATGACAACAAAACAAATAAATCGTGAATTAGTTTACGCGTGAAAGCGTAAACAGAAAAACAAAAAAATTTTTTTTAAATAATAAGTAATGTCTTCGATTATACTCTTGAAAATATGTGTACAAAATTTCATGATAATCGGTTGAATAGTTTACGCGTGAAAGCGTAATAAACCACAAACAAACAAACAAACTCACTTCGCATTTATAATATTATTTAGGATAAGCGATCCTACAGTCTTAGTTAACTAAATTTGATGATGAAGATGATTGATTATGGTAACATTGTGTAAAAAATTAATTCACTGAGCAGCTCAGTCATTTCTACCGGTTTGTAGTAGATAAATTAAGTAAACTGAAAATAAAAATGAAGTAATCCGCAACACAACTGTTTGAATGGTTCCCACAGTCTGGCATGCTTTATTGTCTGGCATGTATGTATTTTACTATCTAAAGTTCTAGTCAAACTATTTTTCTCCTTACAGCTTTATAAAAAACAAGTACAGGAAACTCATAATATATGTTTTCCTACTCAACTTGGTCAATCACCTTCCAGTTTCTAGCTATAAATTCTTGACGACAGTTAAAACTAAGTATGGAGATACAGCTGAGAGGTACGAGCATATTCAGCATGACGTCACAAACGCAGCCTCATTACGTGCACATCAACGTCTGTCTTCAAAATCTTCAGAAGGGTTGGCACGAACTTGACGAGCTATTAAACGAAGAGTTTGTAACCCTTACTAAGGCTGAGCAACCCCAGGGATTATTTAGGAAATTCTACTGACTAAATATGACTAACATAATTTCTCTTAGCTACCTGAGTGATCAATACATGTAGTAAGTATATACCTCTTTCATATGATTATGACTATAGTTATGATTATGGATTATGATTATGATTATGGTTGATACCAGTCCCAGGAAGGTCGAGTGGGATTGTACCCACGACCCTTGGATTACCGGTCCGATGCTCTGAAAGCTGAGCTACCGAGACGCCAGGCCCGGAAGAGACGTTAAATGTTTCTAGTACTTTGTGATTCACACTGCAAGCCAGCGGTATTACAACACTGTTAAGTTGCCCTCACAGTCTAAATAACACTTTTCGACGTAATTCTTTATATGTATACATATATCAATCTTGTGTGCGTGTGTACGTTATTGAACTCCTTCTAAACGGCTGGACTGATTTGAATGAAATTTTCTGTGTGTGTTCAAGTGGATATGAGAATGGTTTAGATTTACAATTGGACCCGGTAGGTGGCGCTACTATAGGGGTTCATCATGGGATACGAGTGTTCTTAAGCGGACGAATGATTTGTTTGTTTTGTTGTCATGGAAACTGTCAAAGCGGTACGAAGCTAGTTTCTTACAAATATTTTTAATATTATAATTTCAATTCCCACTCGAGCTTCCTGTGACTGGTTAATTTTTTTTTGTAAAATTTTCTCTTTTAACTACAGTATTATTGTGAATGCAATAATAAAAATATTAAAAGTAGGTACTATTATTTATCTATACTAATATTATAAAGAGGAAAGCTTTGTATTTTTGTATGTATGTATGTTTGCAACGAATAAACTCAAAAACTACTGGACCGATTTAAAAAATTCTTTCACCATTAGAATGCTACATTAGCGCTGAGTAACATAGGTTATATTAAAAAAAAAACAAAAAAAAAAAGAAATGCGGTTCGAAGTCCGCCGGGTCAGCTAGTATATAATATTTGTATTGGACCAACTCTGAAAATTCTGATATCTACGAATTAAAATTACAAAAATATTATGTTTGTATACATTACCACTAAAGCCTCAAATAAATAAAAGCCTTCAATGTGACCTGTACTCTGCCTCCTATACCAGAGAGAACGAATATTGAAGGGTTTTGTGTAGGCAATTCCAATTCAATTGTTGTTAAGGCGATACCCGTAAGGTCAGCATGAAAGAAGGCTTTGTGCCGTAAAACTTGTTAGGGTTAAGTTATCTACAGACTGACATGCTCATTATTAGAAAAAGTGCTGTGTGACAAAATGCGCGAATATATTGATTGATCATCACCCAACAAAAAAAATGAACTTGCTTTTTACTCGCAACTTCGTCCGCGTAGATTTAGAATTAAAAAGGGGTATAAAGGTAAATCGCCAATCGTAGATTTGATTTTAACACTAGAAGATAAACCACGATTTACCCGAAAAAAATAGTATAGATACTACAGCATACTTGAAGGGGACTGGACTAAATGAAAGCATAATATAATTAAATTTTAACGATAAAAAAAAAACCACGAACTTACGTCTACTTTTCAACTATTATCATTTTATTTTCAATTTGATGCATATTACTGAGCCAATATTTTAAGACTTAATATCAAATTATATTACCAAGCGACCCTATTAGCGATTTGGAAAAACAATGTATATTTTACGAGTAATTAAACTAAAACTTATTGGGCGCTAACGACATTCTTATTCCGCGCAGAAAGCTCCACAGTCTGTCGCATCTGACCCGAGGCAACAGGCATGTTTTGTTTCATCGAACGTCGTGGTTTATCTTATAGTGTTAAAATCAAATCTACGATTGGATATTAACACTATAAGATATTTTCAAAAAAAAAATCTAAAATAAAATATGTCACCTCCAGCCTATGTCACCCGCAAGGAATGTAGCATTCTATCTGTAAAAGAGTTTTTGGAATTGGACCAGTAGTTCCAGAGATTAATTAGCCCCGACAAACAGACAAACAAACAAACAAAGTCACAAATGTTACCTCTTTATTAATATAGATGTGTGGAAAAAACCACATTTATGTATATCCATACTTAGTCTCGTTCTCCCAAGGGAACACAAGCTCGAGTATATCTCAGAAAAACATTTTCTCAAACAACTTTCTCATTTTATATCTAATTGGAACACAATCGTAGTGTAAATATTATGATCGGATGATAGTGACGGCAGTTGTTGACATTGAATGGGCGCCTTTGGCTTTCAAAGTAAAAAGTGTTGAATAATTTCGGCGGGCTGGTTAGAACCACTATAGCTCAATTGGAAGAGCACCTGACCCGGAATGTCAGAAGGGTGCAGGTTCAAATCCTGCTCGTGGAAATTTTTTCAGCATTTGTGGTTTTTTTTTTACAATCGTAGTGATTAGGTTAAAGAATGTAGGTACTTGCCTTTTCGATAGTGTATTATCGATGTTGTACGAAGAGTAGACTGAGTCGCATAATCTAAGTACATATTATATGAGTACTAGCTGACTGGCGGACTTCGTACCGCTTTGACAGTTTCACGTTGACAGTTTCCATGACAACAAAACAAACAAATCATTCGTCCGCTTAAGAACACCCGTATCCCATGATGGACCCCTATAGCAGCGCCACCTTCTGGGTCCAATTGTAAATCTAAACCATTCTCGAATCCACTTGGACACACACAGAAAATTTCATCGAAATCGGTCCAGCCGTTTAGAAGGAGTTCAATAACATACACACACACAGAAGATTTTTATATATAAAGATATATAGAAAGCTTCTCTGCGGTAGTTAAGTAAAGATTTTTTTAAGAGGAGTTTCCAAACTATTACTTCGAAATTTCCCATTTTCACGCTGCCATCACTAGATCGAGTTCTAGGCGAACGCTGATGCTTTTAATTTTAATAAATTCAATTATAACGTAGTTACCACATGAGAGACTGCAATAGATTAGCGGCCAGAGCGTTCGGGTAGCCATCTTGCAACCTAAATAAAAGTTGAGTGGACTTAATTTGAGATGATGAGATTGAGTGAATCATTTCATTTTTCATTTTCAGTTAATTATAACTTTATTACCTTAACATAAGGTTGGAAAGGAGGAGCTCGATGGCGCAGTGGTTAACGCGCCCGGTCTGCGAGTGCTAAGGTTAAGCAACTTTCGCAAGGGCCAGTCATCGGATGGGTGACCAAAAATTTATCATCTCGAGCTGCTCCGTGCTTCGGAAGGCACGTAAAGCCGTTGGTCCCGCCTGCATTAGCAGTCGTTAACAGCCACCAATCCGCACTGGGCCCGCGTGGTGGTTTATGGCCCGTTCTTCCTTTCCATCCATAGAGAAGGCTCGTGCCCCAGCAGTGGGGACATAAAATGAGCTGATGATGATGATGATGATGATGATGAAGGTCGGAAACCAATGAAAAATGTCAGTATGCTGTACTCATTAAAAGGTTAAATTTTGAGAGCGCCCACTCTTTCTTCTTCAATATAAACGCGGTGTTTCATATATAATTCTTTCTTAGCAAATTTCTACCCTATAAGAAACTTACCTGTCACAAATCTTACTGAAATATATAAAGATTAAACATTTAGAAATTAAGAAACATCTTTTAATGCAATTTAAAACACATATTCCTTTACACGAATGATACTATAAACTAACTAAAATTTCATTTTAGTTACCACCAAAGCTTTGCTGGTAGATATCTAAGTATTGATATTTCGGTATGTACACGTTTCAGAATAATAATATGTAGCGGTCGCCATCACATATTCCGCATTTAGCGTTCACTTGTTGTTTGAGATGTTGTGGTTACCACAGAATATATTATGCTTCTCTCGTATTTCAATGTGAGCGTCCACTGTAGCCTTTGATTAACCAAAATGAACACCAACACGTAACCAAAGGTCCTTCTCAACGGGCAATACATTCACTGTTATATTAGACAACATTTCCAACTGTGGCCGGGATTTACTGCAACACTTCCATTTCAACTGAAAAGTTTGATTAACTGTATATAACCTTTGATTAACCATAATGAACACGTAACTAAAGGTCCTTCTAAACGGGCCAATACATTCACTTCTATCATCATCATCATCATCAGCTCATTTTATGTCCCCACTGCAGGGGCACGAGCCTTCCCTATGGATGGATAGGGAGAACGGGCCATAAACCACCACGTGGGCCCAGTGCGGATTGGTGGTTGTTAACGACTGCTCATGCAGCCGGGACCAACGGCTTAACGTGCCTTCCGAAGCACGGAGAAGCTCGACATGATAATTTTTTGATCACCCATCCGATGACCGGCCTTTGCGAAAGTTGCTTAACCTCAGCACTCGCAGACCTGGCGCGTTAACCACTGCGCCATCGAGCACTTCTATATTTGGCTAAAACTTTTTCAAAACTGTGGCTCGGTAGTCACTGCAAAATTTTCATTTCGCCTGCAAAGTTTGTGACTCGCTTATTTACTTTTATTTTTGTAATACAACTTTTAAGTTATGTGATAATAAAGTGAAGTAAAAAGTAAATAGCCTATAATGGGTAATGGCCTAATCACCACGCTTGCCAAATGCGGGTTGGTGATCATAAACCCGGGCTATGCACCGAAGAAATCCGAAACACACTTTGCCCGATCTGGGAATTGAACCTGGGACTTTTGTGTATCGGGTAATGTACAAATTTATTATTACATACCCGTAATAATAAATTTGCGAAAAAATAAGTTGGTGACGCCGCAATAAGTTGCTGAATTGTGTTTCTTTCCGCTGAAACGCATGTTATGATTTCAATAGCCATTGTTGCCCGATCGTAAAGCTCGTTTACGAGACCAAACTTTCAACCATACTGTTACAAACATATTTCTAAGATATATCTTCATGTGTTATTTTTCAGATTAAAAATGTTGCTGTGATTTCCAAGCTACAGTTAAAACATTGTAGTCAGATTTGTAGTCAAAGGAATGCTCTAGACTTCTAGAGTAAGAATTGCTTTAATTATTACTCTAATGTAACTGGACCATGATAGTTTAAACAGTTATAAATTATAAATATATTTTTCAGTCATTAACTGCATTAAAATGCTGTTGTGTAAGCCGGCCTACATTTTGGGTTGCTACATTTGCAGTAAAAATACTGCCCGTTTAGAAGCATCTTAACAAAGTTAAGCTGAGACGCATCACAGTGCACAGAGACAAAAGGATCAGTCGCACGAATACGCTCGCAAAAGGAAAACAGTTTGCGCGCACAAAATAAGAAGACTGCAGAAGGCGAGCTTCAAACAAACGCGCTCGATACACAACCTCTCACGGGCACGGAAATACAAGCATAGTCTTAGTCATCTTATAGATAGTCACTCGAATTCATTTGCCAAGCTCAAATCATTGTTGTCGCAGAAGTGGCTGCACAATTATTAGTGATTTCTTATTTATGTATTATTGTTTCATTTAACCCCTCTAATAGTTCATTTTTTTATTAAATAATACTAGTCTTTAACCCCCTTATTCATAAAAATTATTTAAGCATAATTTAGTTAATCATTGTTTTGTCTCTTTTTCTCAAATTCAAAATGACGTTTGTGTGACGTTGACAAAACGATATTTAACTAAATAATGCTTAAATAGTTTTTATGAATATGGTGGTAAGTATAGATCGCGCGAAACTTCTAGTCTCTTCTGAAGTTGCTTCGCGAAGCTGTACACAGTCAGGCCCTGCCGCTCGTCCCCGCCTTCGTCCTACTGACGCTTATTTTTTACTACTGCGACGCGAATCGCGCCAACTTCAGAGGGGACTAGAAGTTTGGCGCGATCTGTACTTAAATGTTTCTATTGCATGAGATGTTTCAACATTATGTTACTTAGTTTGTAAGATTATTATAAGAATATTTATGTTAGCAAATGTTGGTAAGCCTATAAAATCCGCAACAGCAGCGCTCGGACTGTTCCGAGATCCGTGTCTGTGCCCCTGCGCGCACCGCACTCGCGCCGGGTATGTAAAGTTTACCTTCTGGGTCCTTCTTATTTTGTGATGCGCGTGTGTGTTAAGATAGGACGGGTCGTTCAGTCCGCATCTTCGCGTCCGGGCTAGCGGTCGGCTAGGGCGACTCGCTTCGGAGGCTCTCGGTCTCGAGAAAACTTTGTGACTGACGACTTTCAGTCATCAATATACTAAAGTGCTAGTACCGTGATAAATTACTAAGGTGATTTTTAAAAAAAGTAGTAATAATAGTAATATTTAATAATAGTTTAAAAAAAATATAACCTATATTTTGTAAAATTGTACATTATTTTGGGTTTCAAAGAGGATTGAGTGATGGCAACTAAGGTAATGATTCTAGTAAAATCTCATCTTCAGACACACAAACAATGCAAATTTATTATTATTTTTAACGCGGCATGAATGAATGCAAAGCAAGTATTTAGATATTCTTCTAATAATAACAGTTATTGTAACCTTAAAACAAGATACGATCGAATGTTTGTTTTTCGAGTTAAAAACTTGTTTCGTGTTCTTGTTTCTTAAAGAACAGGAACGGCTATGTTATCGTAAAACTCAGATTGAGAGATAATTTGGAAAGTTACATTTTCCGTGTTTTCGTAGCTGGTTATCGCGCTCACAACTCTACTATGCTACGTAGCTACAGTGTACCATCTATAAATTCAATTCTAATTATTTAATAAAAACTTATCATTAACATCGTTATTATTTTATTTATTTGACTTTTCAACAATGTGTACACCGTTATAATACATTTAAATTTTTTATCTTAACAAAAGACAAAGTCAAAACTTTAATTCAATATAAGCCTTTACAGGCAAAACGTCAAAACTAAGCACATAAAATTCAAATAATGTTAAACTAAAATTTAGATTAACTAAACAACTGAATCCACAATCAGTTCGGATTTTGGGAGAGCCTTCGACCGAAAAGAGCTGGTAAGAAACTCAGGAAGCTTTTATTTATCTCCATCTTTTATTGTTGTCTCTATTATGTTTGACCCATAGCTGAAATCGCTATGTTAAGTGACTCAAAATATTCTTACATGTTCTTTATTAAGCAATTACAATTATTACAATGTAGCGTTAATCAGAAGCATAAACTACAAATGCAGCTATAATACGAGTAATAAATACAATATAAAACTCTTTTTCTGAAATTAAACATTGAGACAGTTTTTTTCTGTTTGCTAAGTATTTACTGTACATATCTGTGTACTGTTACTATATAAATGTATAAAAATACCTTCATTTTGAGCTCGACAAAATCACCAATCGTCCTTTTTTAGGGTTCTGTACTCAACAAGGAACCCTTATAGTTTCGCCATGTCCTTCTGTCTGTCTGTCTGTCCCCAGCCTAGCTCATAGACTCTTAGTACTAGAAAGCTGTAATTTAGCATGGGTATACATATTAATCACGCCGACAAAATGGTGAAGTAAAATTTTGAAAAATATTATTTTTTAGGTTATCTTCACTACCCGTGAAGTGGGGATGTAATTGTTTTTTCTTGTCTACCCCATAGTGTGGGGTGTCGTTAGATAGCAAATTCAAAAATATTGCGGGTTTGTAAAAACAGTTTTTTGATTGAGGCATCAGTTTGTGAACTATTAAGCTTTAAATGCAAAATTTTGTTAGAGTCAAGTGTTCCCCCCCCTGCCAGCCAAATGGTTGTTTTTGGATACGTGAAAAAATTCACGGTAGTTGTATATATGACGAAGTTAAAAGGAAAACTATCACAGCTAAGTAGGCTTTACATGTTTACGAGTAACAGTCGACCAACTTATAAAATGTACTTGGCGCAGTATAAATTCCTCATTGGGAACTAAGTACTTAAATAACTTGTCAGGTGTGTGAACCTCTTGACGTTAAATAAATGTTCATAAAAGCCCTCTTCTCAGAGTCCGCATTATTGAGATGGGCTACGGAACCCTACACTGCGCGTGGCCCGACACGCACTTGGCCGGTTTTTTTACAATTAATTAATCTGTGGCGTTTTATAAACTAGCTTAGTACACATAGGCTTAGGCGGGTTATTGTAGATTTGCCACAAAGTAACTTCGTCAAAATATATAATCGAAGACGAAAATATGTCGTCTTCGGCTTGTTTCATACACCTCTCCTGTTGTTTTATACATACGAGCAAGAAAATCGTACGCTTAATAGCAAGCTGTCACCGGAGAATATTGACGCTTGCAACACCACTCTAAGTGTGTGTAACTTGCAATGATGTTAAGGTCTTACGATCAACTTTGATCAATTGTACTACATAAAGGATCGGGAACAAAAATGCATTTTGAAAGTGGTCCTGTTTGCAAAACCTATACATTTAAATTTCGAATAACAAAATCTGAAAAAACATTGGATGGCATCAACAACTTCAGCTTACTATGAACCTTAAATCTTAAAAATGAAGATTAAACTAAGGTTGCAAAATATTTTTACTTATTACTGTCATCGTTACTGTGGCTCCGTGACTCAAAGTCGCCTACCGTTTTTCAAGCTCTCATCAATTGATCAAAGGGTAGATATGATAAAATAACCGCAAAAAATGCTGAAAAATTTTTCGTTAGAATATCGAACGCAGCGGCAGCATAGATGACACCACACGGATACTCATTTTTATTAGTTTAAATATACATATTTTTGATGTAAAATGATGTAAAACAAATTAGAGCGTAATTACAGTAATGGAGAAAAGTTAAAATGTAAAAGATTAAAATTAAATTAAAATTGTAAATCAATGGTAACTTACGCGTTGACGTACCTGAAGCCTTGTTCGCACTAGGCGAATAATTTAGTCGTACTAGAAGTACATATCATCGATCGCTACTTTGTTTATTTGAACATAATTTTAAAACAGTCAAATTAGCGGGACAATGTACTCCTACTTCTACTAAACTACTCACTCAGTGCGAACAAGGCTTAAGTCTTAGTTCTTTAGTTACAGTTTCAAGATTTCCTAAATGACACTACTGATCCACCTTATAAGTAACAGTTTATAGGTGACAGATTTTTAATAAAACCACTAATTTTGTATCTGGTACTTCGCTGTTAGCTATTTTTTTCTACTTTACTACCAAAAATTTAAGGACAATTAAAAAAAAATTACCTAATTCAAAAAAATATTTTTGAGGCTAGCGTGGGGATGTGGTGTGTGTGATACTTTTATTGTTTCTAGTATCACAAGTGCTCTCATCCCGCAGACCAATAATTATCTATCAGAAATATAAGTTTCCAATTCTTCAGTTTGTTAATAAAAATAGTTATTTTGACTTCTTATGCGAAACTACCTACCTACATTACGAAAGAAAATTTTTTTGTAAGAATCTATTTAAGCCTTGAGGAGAAAAGACTGCACATTGCTAATCAGAAAATTAAATCAGCGGGTTAGACCAAAGCGTTTCGTTTTGAATCATTCATCCGAAAAACGATCTTTGTGGCTAGTAGAAGTAGAGTAACAAGTAGCTCAAGTTTTGAAACTTAAAAAAAAATAACTTCTTCGAAAGAAGTTTTTAATTGAAAAAGTTTTGGTTTTCAATTGATAGTACTTTTAAAGCCTCTCTAAAAATTAAGTTCTTCAGGCTGTTGATTTAGTTCTTCAGATACGTTAAACCGAGGTTTATTTTTGAATGCGTTTTAATATACAGATAACAGCTCCAGATCCCTTAATATAACTATGACATATAAAACCCTCGATGGGTTAGATTAGGAGGACGTGGAGGAGCTTGTTCGCTCAGTGGTAAACGCGCTCAGTTTGCATTGCTGAATTTTTTCAATTTTCGCAGATACTTTCGAATCTTTGCAATTGCGTAGAGATATACCGCCACTCAGCGTTTTTTACCGCTTATACCATGGCGAGTGCTCTGAAGAGCTCTTTCACCTCATCGAACCTTCTCCCTTCCTCCAGTACACGTGCTGCTCTCCGGTCACCGCTTCACTGTTTCAAATATCCCATCCCACCAAATTTCTTTGTGCGCACAAAGAAATTTGGTGATTCGTTTTTTGTCGTACCTTCAAAAGATGGAATAGTCTACCAGCACACGTTTTCCCTCCTTCCTTTGATATGGGGTCCTTCAAACGAGGTGTGAAGAGGCACCTTGTGGGCCTGCAGAGTCATGGTAACTGATGCTTTTTTTATTTATTTTTTATTAAAAGGAGGCAAACGAGCAGGCGAGTCACCTGATGAAAATTAATTGCCGCCGCCCATAGACACCCCCCGCAAAACCAAAGTAATCGCAAATGCGTTGGCAGCTTTGAGGAAGGAGTTGGATCTTGAGGAGGGAGTAGGAATTGGGAGGGGGGAGGGCTGAGAGATGGGCTTCCGGTACTTTCACTCACCAGACGAAACACAACAGCAATGATGTTTTCACGCGGCACCAGTTGTATTCGCATCTGGACTTTATTTTCACTTGACATTAGGTGAAATGGAGTCATCTGCCTTGCTAAGAATAAAAAAAATCATCAGATGGGTGACTAAAAATGTATCATCTAGACCTCCTCCGCGCTACGGAAGGCACGTAAACTCGTTGATTCCGGGTCGTTAACAACCACCAATCTACAATGGGCCCACGGTTATTAGCCCATTCTCTCGGAGATTTCTCTCGGGAGGCTAGTGCCACTGATAGGGTGTGGGAACGTAATATTAGCTGGTGATGATATAAAACCCTCGGCATGATTTTGAAGCTAACACACAGGGTGTCTACAGGCTGTCTAGGACGCTATAGGGACTCAGTTAATTACAGAGGAGGGTGGGGAACTTGGTGCTTGCTGTTTCTGATGTCGAGTCATCCCAGTGGTATATAAGTAGATACTACATATAAGTAGGCAGCATTATACCTAGTAACTACCATTAAACGCCTCGGTGGCCATGTTGCAAAGCGCTCGTCTCGATACCCGAAGGGGTTTAATTCCCATGTCGGGCATAGCGTGTTCCGGAATTTTTCGATGTCTGACCGGGTTTGTAATCACCAACCCGCGTTTGGCAAGCGTGGTGATTAAGCCATTTCCCATCAATTGTAGTGATGACTTGATTTGCCCAGCAGTGGGACAGTTATAGGCTATTTACTTTTTACTACCTAAAAAGGGGCATGGTTAATTGTAGTACACTTAGAAATGTATAATAAATAGTTAACTACTATCAATTAACTGACAAATTACGGCTTGGTAATAATCTGCTTCAGCTTCGATTCAACCTTATATTATTTTAAATGCTCGCGTTCCATCCAATGTTTACGGTATAACAAATTACCAAAGTGTCAATTGGATTTATTGGTTTATTCAGAAAATTAATAGCATAAATTTGGATCGGTCATAAAGTTTACTTTGTAGATAAATTTTGCAGGAAACCGATTTATTTGTTTGAATAATTGTATAATGATTACTATACTAAATAAGTGTGTGTTTTCATGGCCCAATTGTTTTATGTAGTTTGTAAATTATTTAGTAATACTAACGAGCCATAAAGTATATTGACACATTTACATTTTCGATAGAGATTCACATTAGTGAATTTAAGACGCACTGTGAAAAAATCCTGTTGAATATACTCATTATGCCTGATATCCAGTCCACTTGAAAAATAAATTCTTACAGACTTTAGTTTTATAGTGAAATTTAAAATCTGCTATTTGAAAAACGCACATATATTTATAATTTTCTACAGATAAGGTGTTTTTCACGCCTCACTACAATAGTTTTAAATATATTTATTTTTCTTATTTGATGCCGCGATTGACAATTTTTTACTGACCTAAGCAACATGGCGGGATATAAAATCAGAATCAAATGAAAAAGTTTTGAACATGTTTAATAAATGTTTAATAAATTCTAGTATTACTCGTATTTATCTGTTTTCCAGATCTTTTTGACTAAAGCGTATAAAACAAAATGAATACATAAAAATTAAGGTCATTAAAAGTGTAGCAAAATTAAACACTGAAAAATTCGTATTTGTTATTTCTTGGTTGTGGCAAAACTTACTAAGTGACATACAAAAGCATTATAACTGCAACTTGGTTGTAAAATACGTTTGTGGCAAAACTAAATAATATTTTTTTATTTTTTTATTTAAAATAATACAAAGTAACATCATTGCAAAATATTTAATTAATAACATATCAAAAGACCGACAATAAATTATCTTGACCTTAAAAAGTTATCGCCATTTTTATTGAAGAAAAAAACAGAAAAACGTGAATATCTCGAAACTTTGGTTTTGTTAGTAATTTAATTTTGCCACGACGGGGACGATACACACAAAAATACAAAGCTTTCCTTTTTATAATATTAGTATAGATGAAATTATATGCCTACCTACATAATTCACAAGCGACTTGTGCAAACCAAACACATCAAATGGCATTAGCTATTCATGGTAAAATGTTTGCGAACGACGACGTGGTCCAGTCAATAATGAATTCCGATGGGATTTACAATGTGCCTGAAGCCATGGACAAACCTTCATAGTAGGTAGAATAGTGTAGGAGTATATTTATATAGTGTGGTACTTTTTTGTACTTATGTAAAGATTGTTCTATTCTGCCCGCTAACGGTTGGTTACACTCTTGTGCTGCCAAGCCTGAGTTTTCTTAGTGCACATAACAGGATTTAACAAATTTCTTAGTGTTGATTATTAATATTCTTGTAATTTATGTACGAATATATTTTTGTAAAACCGTTTTAGTTATGTACATATTTAAAAGAAATCATATCGTCCGGTTTAAGCACAGTGCCTTCATCGCACATCTTAACATCAGTTAAGTGATGATAAGGCCAATGGTGGAAGCGCACTTTGTTGAATTTGTTATAAAAGTTATGCAAAAATTAATATCCTGAAACTCCCCAAATTAGTGCTATGCTCCATAGTTCTTGATACAATTAATTTTTCTACGTATGAGCACATCGCATACAGGAGCGATATTCTGCGGCGATAGGTGATAGACGCGTACGTGTACTATATCTGCTTCCAGTGTTAAAATTATTTGAAATAATTAAACTTAATATTCCTCTCAACTATAAAAAACATTTCTTTTATTTTGAGCCACGGCCTCCTATAGGTTATATATTGTCGAATATTTATTAGATTCTTGTCTCAATTTCGTCAATGAAATTATAACAGCAAAAGAAATATTTCAAAAATTAGATGCACTTTATGGACGCAAAAGCCAAGCAACGCAATTATTGCCTTTAAAAAAAATTGTTAGGGTTGAAACTCCGAGGCGATATGTTATTGATAAAACATTTTACAATATTTGACGAGTTAATTACGGAACTATCAGCAGCTGGAGCAAAGTTAGAAGAAACTGATAAAGTTTTATTTCTGACATTACCATCTAGCTATGATGGTGTTGTGACAGCAATTGAGACATTGTCTGAAGACAGCTTAATTTTAGCGTTCGTGAAAACGAGGCTATTAGATCACGAAGTGAAATTAAAAAATGAAAATGGTAACACAAGCTTAAAAGTATTACATGTTGAGTAAACCAACCATACAATAAAAGAAAATTTGATAATTCAAAATCTGAAAATAATGTGACACATAATACCTATAAAATATTAGAACAAACATGAAATATCGATTTATAAAAAAATGCAACCATTGTGGCCGCAAGAGACACATTTGACATATAAAACAGAATTGCTATTTTTACAAGCGAATGAACAAACAAAAATATAATATGACAGACAGAAATAGAACAGTACAAACTGTTAAAATACAACAAGCATCGTCAAAAGATGATTTTTCAGGTTTTGCATTCATGAGCAAATTGCCCCAACAAAATCATTATGCAAATAATAAGAATACATTTTTGTTGGATTCTGGAGCATCTGACCACATCATAAACAGGGACGATCATTTCATTAAATATGAACATTTAAATACACCACTTAAAATCTCTATCGCTAAAAATGTGAGGCATCATACAACCTGCTATCGGTTACAAATAAGCAGCAGGCTGGCTTAACAATAATTTTTGATTGATTGGTAAGTGTTTGAACAAATTAATTGTTTTAGAGTTTGAAATTCCATTAAAAACAAACGAATCTGTTTCCCAAGTATACAAAAGCAATAAAAATGACTATGAATTATGGCATCAACGCATAATGGGAAAAAAAATTCCTGGAATTAAAAAATAATAAAATGGTCGACGATGTCGAACAAATCAGAACAGTGTATCCAAATAATGATTTATGCGAGGCTTCTATAAATGGGAAACAGGCACGTTTACTTTATAATAAAGCTAAAGATAAGAGTTATATAACACGACCATTGTTTGTTGTACATATGTGACACCATATGAATTGTGGCATAATAGAAAACCGAACATTAAATGTCTTAAAGTTTTTGGTTCTATTGTGTAGTCTATAGTAAAGCCAATAAGACAACATTTTATGAAAAGTCATGGAAAGGTATATTAATAAGCTATGAACCTAATAGCTACAAAGTATGGAGCACAGAATACGAAAAATTTGTAACTGTAAGGGATGTTCATCACCTTGATGGATGGCGGTCTACTACTGTGCGTTTTTCACGAAACTTCTTGCCTCGAACTACAGTGTTGTGGAACCAGCTCTCAGCGGCGGTATTTTCGGACCGTTACGACCTCGGAATCTTCAAGAAACGAGCCTATTCCTTCCTTAAAGGCCGGCAACGCGTCTGCGATTCCTCTGGTTTTGCAGGTGTCCATGGGCGGCGGTGATTACTTTCCATCAGGTGACCCGCTTGCTCGTTTGCCTCCTTCTTTTATAAAAAAAAAATGTTATTGTTGATGAGACGATTTTTTTTAAATCCAGGCTACACTAAAGCCTGATAGGGATAATATTGAATGAAAAACGACAAAACTGATAGTGGCATTACGTCGAAATCAGTGTCTAAAAAGTCTCTAAATATCATTTGCCCTAAATCAAGAATTTCAAAATCTGTTGAAC
The DNA here is from genome assembly GCA_963082485.1 of Eudonia mercurella. NCBI lineage: Eukaryota > Metazoa > Arthropoda > Insecta > Lepidoptera > Crambidae > Eudonia > Eudonia mercurella. The sequence continues at coordinate 15,980,161 of OY720022.1, read as the reverse complement.
AATGCAGTCAAAGTAAAATTCGCAAAATTACTCGTAAAATTTCAATTCAACTAGAAAATAATTTACCCATTAATAATGAGAACGAATCTGATGAATCATTATTGCTTAGAAGGAGTGGCAGGATTAAAACTGGGAAGAGTATCGTATTGTGAAAATGACGATGATGTAATATATACACCGTTGGCCTGAATAACCCGAAAGATTTAACTTAACGATTCTAAAGCCTAATTAGAGTATATAAAGTTATGTAACACATAGTCCTAAACCCCATAATAAAGGAGATATTCATTATTTAAAACAAATAATAATAAAAAAATATCAAGTATAACACACCCTAAGGTATGACGTAGACACCTACTACTTTCACGCAGACGCACTTACCTAGGTGCCTCGTGTGATATCGGAGCGATTCGTGAAGTGTCATGCTCGCTCCCTGTTTCTCAACTTGAGATTAATATGATTCGCTTACTCTCTGAAGTAAAGGCTTGACCATAAAGAAACACGCTATTACTATGATTTAATTTGTATTGAAAAAGTGGGTCAATTAAAACACACATTTCGACCCATGTTAATATAACGTTATTTACTCGTACTGTCGTTAAGAATACGTGGTTTAAATCTTTCGGGTTATTCAGGCCAACGGTGTATAGTGCTCAGACAACCATAAGTAAAGTACCTAAGTCATTAGATGAAATAAGATCGTTGAGTGATAGATCTCAATGGGAGAAAGCGATAGGGGATGAAATTAATTCTCTTAAAACAAACAATACATGGACCTTAGTACCAAGGCCACAAAATAAAAATATTGTTGACTAATGGATCTTTACAATTAAAAATGATGGATTTGGAAAACCTTTAACTAAGGCTCGTCTTGTTGCGAGACTTTAGTCAAGAGTATCTCACTGACTACAATGAAACCTTTGCGCTTGTCGCAAGAATAGCTAGTTTCCGATTTATAATTAGTTTTGCAAACCAACATAATTTACAAATACATCACATGGATATAAAAACTGTATTCCTAAATGGTATACTAAAGGAAGAAATTTACATAAAAGTTCGTGAGGGTGTAAACTATGATGTGATGTGATGGTTATGTGTGTAAACTTAATAAAGCCTTGTATGGTTTCAAACAGGCTGCAAGATGCTGGTACAAAGTATTCGAGCAATCTCTTAAAGAAAAAGGTTTTCGAAATTCACTCGTTGATAGATGTATACACCTTCTAGATCAAGGAGAAATTAATAAAAGTATCTATGTTCTACTGTATGTAGATGACTTGCCGTGCCGATATTTAAATAATGAATAATTTCAAAAACTATTTAATGAGTAAAATTCAAAATTACATATTTATTAGATATCAATTTCTTGGCATTAAAATAACTAGATACTCTAATAAAATAACATTAGACCAAAGTGCATATATTCAAACAATTTTAAAGTAATTCGATATGAATTATTGCAACCCTATAAGCACTCCTGTTGAAGTCAAACTTAACTATAAGCAGTTGAATTCTGATAAGAAATATGACGCACCGTGCCGAAACTTGATCGGTTGTTTGATATATGTTACGCTTTGTATCTGGCCCGATCTCCGTACTTGTGTAAACATACTAAGCCGGTATCTAAATAAGAATTATGGCAATGTTTGAAGCGAGTACTCAGGTATTTAAAAGGTACCTACTATTGATATAAAATTAACTTTTAAGAAACAGAATCATTAGAATAATGTTTTATGTGGTTATGAAGATTCTGATTGGGGTGGCCATGACCATTCATGACCGAAAAAGTACCACTGGGTATTTTTTCAAATTCAATTTGACCAATGTCCCTTGGTGTACATAGAGACAAATATCCATTGCAACCTCATCTACTGAGGCTGAGTATATGGCTATGTACGAAACTATCAAAGAAGCTTTATGGCTCAAGTCTCCAGCAAAAAGTATAAACTTAGAAATCACTAAACCCATTGTTATATTTGAGGACAATAACGGCTGTATTAGTATAGCTAATAATCCGATCAATCACAAAAGGTCGAATTAATAAAAATTAAGAAAAATATAGTAAAACTAAACTATATACCCATAAAAAACACAAATGTTAAAAAAACATTTTCCACGAGCAGGATTGTTTTTTGTAATAACAGTTTTGTGTTTTGTAATTTGTTCGCAACAAAATTTGCGTTAAAAACATTTTATATACCCATAGGTCAACAGCTCGCCAATGTATTGACAAAGCCGTTACCAGCACCTACTTTTAACGAAATGAGGAATAACATGGGCTTAGAATGAGTTTTTATTATTTTTATTACTTTATTATTAAATACAATTAAATTCATATTAATGAAGTAAATGGTCTGATTAGGTTTTCTTGGGTTTTTCCTAATCCAAGCAACAGATGTTGGACCATACAAATATTGTACAATTTCCTAGAGAGAGAAAGAGAAAACACTTGTAAGAAAAGTAAGATTACGCAGTACGATTAAACATTACGATTAAACATTAAAAAGTAATGTGTAAAATAAACGCGAGTAGTTTCCGTAAAAACCACAGTACAGTTTCGGCTCTCATGAATATTACAGATGATATTCTCACTGAGTCAGATGTAGGAAAAGGGACCTATATAGCTCCCTGGCTATGGCTTGGACCGACTTTATTCGCAATTTATACGTCTGATATTGTCAGGGTAATCAAACATGCTAGTCTTCATTTGTATGCGGATGACAGTCAACTTTATGTCCATACACGGTGTTCTAAAGAGAATGTGACAGTCGCCGTCTCTAATCTTAATCAAGATCTGAGGGCTGTAGCAGATTGGTCTGTGGAACATGGTCTTGTACTCAATGCCAGCAAAAGTATCACTATTACATTCGGTACCAAACATCAAGTCAAACTGATAAATTTTCATAAACCTGCTATCCAAGTGTGTAATGATGCAGTAACCTACGAGGCTTGTGTACGCAATCTTGGACTTATGATGAACGAAAATTTAAAATTTGAGCAACACATTCGCAATAAAATAGGGAAATGTTTTGGGTCGCTGAAACAAACAAATTACGTCCGTTTCTAAAAAAGGAAATTAGAATTTTGCTTTGTAACTGTCTGGTATTGTCTCATCTCAAATATTGTGACATTGTATATCAGCCATGTATATTTAAGAAAACCGCTCAGAGTGAGCAGAGGGTGCAGAACGCTTGTATGCGATTCTGTTTCAATATTTCAAGGAGAGATCACATTACACCTCATTTAGTCAAAAGTAACATTTTAAATAACACTAAAATGTAGTATAGATAAAGTATATCACACTGCCCTTTTATTTATAAATATTATAATAAATAAGGATTATTTATATAAAAAAGGGCAATGGGCACACTAAAATATTATCAAGAGGAAACCTTTGTATTTTTGTATGTAGGTATGTATGTATATATGTATGTATGTATGTATGTATTTAAAAAATTCTTTCACCATTAGAATGTCACATTAGTGCTGAGTAGCATAGGCTATATTTAAAAAAATATATATTAAATAAAATACTAAAAATGACAATTTAATTTTCTAGTTTCCAATACAAAATGATTTGTTTGTTTTGTTGTCATGGAAAGAAACCATTGATGAAACTGTCAAAGCGGTACGAAGTCCGCCGGGTCAGCTAGTTTACTATATATCCCCTTGTGCGTCGAGCGACCGGCCACCGGCCGATAACAATTAAAATTCTATTGTGTCTGGTATTCATGCAGACGAGCTCATAAATAATAAGAAAAAAACTTCATATTCACTGAGAGATAGAATTAACTAAATTTTATTACCGATGTCAAAACTGGCCAACACCAGGGGATGCTTCAAGTATTTAGTGTATTTAGTGTGAATATTTGACAAAATAATCACACTAAATACTGTAATCGACCTTCCAGATCTGAATGAGACCAAAAAGGAGTACATCTTATGTGGTTTAATTTCTCTGACCGTTTTTAAGCGCTAATCGGGAATCTAGTACTATTTATTGATTGACTTCGCGTCAGGAAGCCCACTGCTGTCTGTTTATAAATTTCAGTTTGTTGTCCTCAATGTTCTTTTCGACTGTTTTAAAGATATCTACATTACTATACCTACCTCCATTTCCACAGAAACGAAATAAACCAAAATATTTTATGCCACAGCAATACGTTGCCGAGTAAGTTAGTAATACACAATATTGTATTTTAGATATTTATGCCAGATTTGAGAAAACAAAATTGATAAAGTATACTAAGAACATTAATTAAAGGGTGAAATGCATACGGCCCGTAGAATCAGTATAGGCCGTAAATCCCATGAACTGAAACTAATTGCACCCACCAATCTGCAGAATATAATCTGTACCCAGAAATTTGGTATCTTATGCTTTTCACTAAGTTATCTATTCTGGGAATTTTAGGCTGCAGCAGAACTTTCCTTCTAACTACTTTAGCTGGCCCAAAATTGGATTTGGCCCGTAGCCGTTGGCAAAATGTGTGCATAGCGGCATCACATGAGTTAATACCCGAACAGAGTTCAAGCTTTCTTAGAGCGCGCTGCGACAGGTACACTACTACCAATAACTACCATAGCATGGTTATGTGTGCGTGACCTCTCACCGACGGGTTCACGTACGCGCCGCGAGAGGACAAACCGGTTTACACCGGCACAGCCAGCGGACAATCTCGGTGAGTGTCACACGCGATGATTTGTGTTGCTCGTAAAATATTATAATTATTTGAGGTTTTGTTGTTTGATTTAAACTAGAGTTGTTTAATGAAAAATATGGTTAAATACTGTAAAGTGTGTAGGAACAATGCCAAAAATAAAAATATTGCGTGTTTCACGCGAACATTTCGATCTTATAGCAAACATTGTAAATAATTAATATTTATAAAATACAGTAAAAAAATTAAACGCCCACTTCACTGTATTTTATAAATATTTTATTCAGCTTCAGGGCAGTAAATAGCACTTAAAAATAAAAAGTAAAATTGTAAATATTGGCACTGAAATTTTAGAACTTGTGCATGACTGTAAATTTTATCTGTCATGTGAGTATATTCCAATTCAGCTTTTGAAAAGACTTTAATGTCAGATTTAGGATTTATCACATGATTAAACAAAATAACATCGTATTGAAAATAAAAAATAATAAAAAGAAAATATTTGGAGTAAGTTTATAAATTTATGAAAAGATAAAATGAAATAAAATATTTTGTTTTATTTATCTTATACTCATGTGACAACCCTATCAAAGTAGGCATACATTTTTCGCGCTATCCTTATAGCGCGAAAAATGTATGCCTACTTTGCATCCTTATGCATCCTTATCATCCTTATGCTCTGGACTCTGTTCGGGTATTTACTCATGTGGCGGCACCGCCGTTTGATATGAACGGTTGCACGCTCTGTACGGTACGCGGTTGTGTAAGCATATCTACAACGAAACGTTTTTACTATTCTGCTTCTTTTACTTTATCATTATGATCATTTTTAGCCTCTATCTACCCACTGCTGGGAATAGGCATCCTCCATGTTACACCATTCCCTTCTGTTATGAGGTGATCGCATCCAGGTTTTTCCAGCGACCAGCTCTACATCTCTGGTCCATCTAGCAGGTGGTCAGCCACCGCTCCGCTTGTCTGTCCTCAGCAGCCATTCCATGAGAGCTTTACTCTACCTGCCATCTCTGGTTCTTGCCACGTGTCCCGCCCATCGCCATTCATGAGTTTCGCAATTCTGTTTACTTGTTTCGTAAATATATAATCTTTGCTTGCCGACTTACTTAATAGTTAACTATTTTAGGAGTGATTACGATTTGATCAAGGCTGACCAGAGAGCTGCCACGTCAGCAGCTTCTGGTTAAGAAGAATATGATAGTGACGATGCCATTATATTTTTTAATAATGGCTCTGGATTAATGTACCGGATAATTGACCGTAAGGTCAAAGATACAATGGCATTAATTACAGTCACATTAGTTATAAAGATGTCGCTGATACGAAAAGGAGAAAAGCTTAGAAGTGAAGTGGCCCATAAGGAAGGTTCCGCTCCCCGATCCGATCCGAACCTTTCGGAGAATCTAGTAGGGCACGGGAAAACGCACTAGTGCGCGATGCCGTTCCCTCTAGAAAACCTCTGAAGGTGATTCGTTTCACACGGCTTAAAGGGTTCCCCTTTAAGTTTCTCGCCGCCCTCAAACAAGCCCGGTGAAGTCAAAAAATGAAAATGCCATCTGAGGCAATCAGCAATCTCTCTCAAAAAAAAACGACTTAACAGCTTTCCGAAGCACAGAAGAGCTCGAGATGATACGTTTACCAATGCGCCATCTATTCCCTCCTTTTTTACAATGGTATTCAACGTTTACAGTATAAATAAAAAGAATAAAAGTACTGAGTTGTCAGCCGTGATGTATTTCACGTAAACATGTTATATTTTAATAAATTACTTTACTAACCCTGCAAATAAACAAGCTGTCGGTTTCAGTTCCAACAAGAATTGGAATATGTAAATAAAACATGAACACTTCTGTAAACAAACGTTTTTAATATACATACACACATACTCACTGATGGTGAAGTGATTATAGACTACCAATCTAAGACCTATAAGACCCGGGTTGTATTCTCCGCAAGGATATTATTGTACTCTGTTTATAGATAGTAAGTACCTGGATGACCGAGACCTCGGTGTATCGCCCCCAAAAGCCCCTGCATACTAAATTTCATGAAAATCATTGGAGTCGTTTCCGAGATTCAGATTATATATATACATATATACAAGAATTGCTCGTTTATACATAGGTATTAGATAGATTAGATAACTAAGTTTGTCGCCATAACAATTATGTTGGTAACAGGTTTTGTTGAGTCGGTTAGAGATATAATAGCCAGTTCCTCAACTGTTGAAGATAAAGTTTACTGAACTGAAGGCCAATCGATTTACTTTAAGTAAATAGCCTCTATACTGTCTCACTGCTGGGCAAAGGCCTCCATCATTGAAATCAACAATTGATAGGTATTGGCTTGATCACCACGCTTGCCAAATCTGGGTTGGTTATCACAATCGCTATGTATCGATATAAAATCCGAAACACATTTTGCCCGACCTGTGAATTGAACCTAGGACCTTCGGGTGTCGGGCTGAGCGTTTTGCCATACTAAGCCATCGTGGCGTTTTACTCATATTTGATACAAAACACATACTTTGCAAGACACAGGTACGGTCTTGCGTGGAGTATTGCTCGCACATCTGAGACGGTTCCGCAAAGTACCTACCTTCTCGATGCCTTAGACAGATTGCAGCGTCGCCGTCACGCTGAACGCATTATCGGCAAAGCAGAAGTCGCAAATACTCTCAAATCTCTGCAATTGCGTACAGATGTTGCGTCACTCAGCGTGTTTTACCACTTGTACCTACCATGGCGAGTGCTCTGAAAAGCTCTTTGACCTCATCCCACATTCTCCCTTCCTTCATAGGAGTACACGTGCTGCTCTTTGGAGTCACCGCTTTACTGTCTCAAATATCCCATCGCGCACAAAGAAATTTTGTGACTCGCTTCTTTGTCGCACCTCCAAAAGATGGAATAGTCTACCAGCACACGTTTTCCCTCCTTCCTATGATATGGGGTCTTTCAAAAGAGGCGTGAAGAAGCACCTTGTGGGCCAGCAGAATGAGGACAACTGATGCTACGTTTGTTTTCACGCTGCACCAGTTATCTTCGCGTCTGGACTCCATTTCCACTCAACATCAGGCAAGATTGGGGTCATTTGCCGAGCTATCTATAAAAAAAGAAAAAAAAACTTACCTATAATAAATATAGAAATATACTCGCATTTTAGTAGTGGAATGTTTTTTTGTAAATCTTCCTGACGCTAGTAGTTCCTTTATCATCTTGTATAAGTCTGTCAAGAATGTTATGTTTGTTATACAATTTAGTCATCACCAGCTCCTAATGTCCCCACTGCTGGGGCACGAGCCTTCCCGGGATACAGGGAGAACGGGCAATAAACCACCACGCGGGCCCAGTGCGGATTGGTGGCTGTTCACGACTGCTAATGCAGCCGGGACCAACGTCATCACGTGCCTTCCGAAACACGGAAGAGCTCAAGATGATATATTTTTGGTCACCCATCAGATGACCGGCTTTTGCAAAAACTGCGTCAGCAATCGCAGACCGGGCGCGTTAACCACTGCGCCATCGAACTCCTCCATAAAATTTAGTATAAGCATTCTCATATTGATACGACACAGTTAGAGATAAGATAAACAGTCTTTCATTAATAGAGTTTCCGCGTCGAAATCTTACTGGGCAAAGTACACTGCCATGCAATGTATACTTATCTTATTTTTAGTATTCACTATAGTTTGACTTTGTTTTCTTAAACAATTTTTGACTTTTACGAGAGTAGTGTACTGTAGTGGTACTGTATGACATTGTGGAAATTGAAACTTTTACCTGATGTAAATTTGTTAACTTATATTTTTTATTTTGTTTTTTTTTTACATGTTGTGGTTGTCTTCTATATGTTTTGTGTTTATTTGTAATGGAAAGTGTCCTGCTATGATAGCGCATTTTCCAATATTTTTGACGCTGTAAGGGAGAAAAGTGCTGGACACTTGCTGAGTTTCTTGCCGGTTCTTCTCAGGACAAGATCTCCCGCCCAGAGTAGACTTACGAACCGATGGCATAGTGACATTCACAAGAGCTACTTGTAGCCTAAACTGAATAAATGATTTTGAATTTTGAATCATCAGAAAGATAGCCAGTACCCCAGTGCGTCCTCACCTTGCCTAGTGACTGGCTAGTGAGGCAGAATCTTACTCCACTAGGTGTCCTCATGTCTGAACTCCGCTTCTGCTTAACATCAGACAGAGCAGAAATTTTTGCCTAACTTTTTATATAAAAAAGGTTAGATAAAGGCCAAACACTGGGTGGTGAAACAATTTAGGGGTGCGCCGACCAAAAAATATCAAAAATGCAGTCACGATTAAGTTTATATAATTAAAAATACTATCGTATTAAATAAACAAAATATATATTTAGTATCAAAGGAAACGTGTTTACAATTAGTCCGATCCATAAGTTCAGTGGGATTTGCCAGAGCTAAAACACTGAAAATATTATATTGCACTTTTGTTAGAAGTCACCTGGAGTACGCATCTCAAGTCTGGAACCCGAATTACCAGGTAGGTATACATTACTCGTCTTGAGAACATACAAAAGAAATTTTTGAAGTTCCTGTGCTACCGTTTAAAGGATACTTCTAACTCCACGAATTACCTAAATGTCTGTAAGAAACACCACCTTTTACCTCTTGAACTGTAATGTTGTTTTACGTGATATCAGTAATTAATAATAAATGGTGACAAGTGACAGTGACAGGTGTCATTGGTTGTCGAGTATCTCTGATCAATAGAGACGGGTGTATTGATTGTAGTACCGTAAAACAAAAAAGGGGGTATTATAACCGACGTTACCGATTCAACTTATATATATCTAAAGCGTAATTTTCATGAAGTGTACCTTCTGCACAGATTGGCAGTTAGATTCCTTTATAAAGTAAAGTTATTTAATTTTTCGGCAAACAATTAATTTTTTTTTTACTTTGAGGCATATCTTTCTAATAGGTATTACATAATTAATATATCGATTAGGATTTTCTAGACGCGAGATAGCCGATATTACGTACCTATCTGCTTAAAATTGCCTCGGCTAAGATAAACTGTCCCCAACTTTTAACTAAGCTCTCGTTAAAAGTTCCTCAAAGGAATTTTAGGAGTAACCCTATCATCTGTTTACCAAAAGCGAATACCAATTATAGGCAGAATATTACTTATGGCGTGCGTGTGATAAATTTAACCTACTTATCAAGCAGTTTGAACTGGACCTTTTCTGTACCAGTGTACCATCAGCGAGGCGGATGTTGAGCGAGCAGTTCTTTAAACCCCCATAATATTCGTAACTAGATATTCTTTTGCGGTAATACCAATTCGCTAATAGTTTTAGCGATGTTAATAATAATGCGTTGCTTAGTGCTTCTAGTTTCAACTAATATGTACTTTTATCGGTGAGAACCTATTGTTAATTTTTATGTGTAATAGTTTGTAACACTATTAAAATTTTGTAAACCTTGGTTTTCCTATGATATTAAAAAAAAATAAAAAAAAATAAAATTAAATCATAATACACTATCACTTACTACTACGTTTTTTCTACAATATCATTTAAAGTTGGGCAAAAATCATGAAAACGAGTGGCGGTGTTTCGTTGATATCTTACCCCCTTATTCATAAAAACTATATAAGCATTATTTAGTTAAGGGGGTGCCGCGCGGAATTTCGAAAATTTACGTGTTTTTAAGTCACTGGTGCTAGGCGCTGAATAGGTCATATACATTAAAAGGACTAGTGTAGGTTAGCTTGATCCTTTCATAAGGCCCTGGTTAACTTGGAATTTGAAACAAATACCCAGAAACTGCATAAACAATACGTAAAAGTAATGATATCTAAAACTTATTTCTTCAGAAACTTTGTAAATATAGCACAAATGAAACAATGATCCGACATCAAAATGTTTGTATTGATATTCCGCAAGCCACTGTTGTCTTATTTTTCAATAAAAAAATATGGATATGAAAATATTAAGACTTTTATTATTTTTTACCCAAACGTCTATGATTTTACGAAAGTAAACAGTGCTCTAATTAAATCACCAGCCTACTCTGTACAGATATTAGTGTGCGTGCGTATTCGTAGTCGTGCCCCGTTGTCACACCACTGCCACGCGCCGCTCGCTCGCTATCATAAAGAAACTTGAAACTCGCAGTTTTGCGTCCGACCTGCACCCCCTTAAATATTGTTTTGTCAACGTCACACAAACGTCATTTTGAATTTGAGAAAAAGAGACAAGACAATGATTAATTAAATTATGCTTAGATAGTTTTTATGAATAAGGGGGTTATAGTTCATCTATAGCGGAACCATACCATAGTGGAACTAACCGCTAAATTATTGGACCTCTGATTTTGTCTAAACAATCACCAATGATATAAACTACAAATCGTCAGTCTCACATTTTCGTTTTATCAAGCAGTTTTTTAAATTATAATTTTTCAAATTAACACGTTAAATTTCCCATACAAAATTAGTATGGCCGGGCGGCATCAAATAAATATGGACGAAGACATTTCAATTAAAATATATGACACTTGTCACTTACGGATGGCGCACCCGTAAATGAAATGAATCTTTATTCAATTAAACTTAATAAATAAGTAGTTTTCTTCTCTAAATATTTTGCCTACCACCTGTAGTTCATTAGACATTTATCCCATTTAGTCCGACCAGGCATTGGTGTGTTGTTGTAAATGAAACTCTAAAAGTATCGCATTAGGGTATAATATATAACACTTTTAGGGGTGTTATAACACCCTGTCGGACCAAGTGGGTTGTACAAACGGCTGCACATAAACCTACCCAAAACTGTCAAATTTCTACTTTTTTCAACGTTCAAAGTCAATTAAAGACTTCTTGGCGGGAAAGTGAAGAGTCATGTTTGCAGTTTTGTTTTATTTTCAAAAATTTGTGTTATGTCGAATATTAATGTGAAATAATGGTGGATTATTAACTATTAAGTGTTCGTGAGTATGCATGAGTGTTGGCAAATGAAACAAAATAGTGCAACGTCACTTTTCAAATTCTTTCAAGAAGTCCGCCCGAGGACTTAGTAAAGCCCCACATCTTTACTCAAATACTCGAGGGGTTTCTCACTTCTCATTTCTATTATCATTCATCGTCATCATACAGGAAAGAAATATTGTTTATTTATGTATTAGTTGTAAAAGAAATATGACACTTTTTCATTGGCTAAATGCAAAGCCATAAAACAATAAAAAAACAAAATAGAAGTTCAAAGTCAATTAAAGCTTGCCAGTTTGTGTTAGGTTGATTTGCAGGCGTGTGTACGATGATGTGTCATACATAATGCACTCAACCAACTTATAGAGACCAAGTCGCTCTTGATGACCACGCTCCGTTAGACATCATTAAACAAAAGACGAAAATGACTGACTGCATAACAACAATATAGCACGGGTCACGACTCGCATGAATAATCGGAAACGTATGACGTCACTACTACCGTTTAAGATGCTGGACTAGTTACTATAATATTAAAATGGCTACCTATTTTTAGAAATGTTAATTACCGTCGTACCTTCTAACAATGTTGTTTTTTTTTCTAATACTGTGGCTTTATATACCGAAACTGTATATTGCCGCCATCTATTCACTGAGCCTATTGTTTGCCTTAAAAAATAATTGTCACTGTGTTTTATCTTGTGATGTAGTGATGCTAACCTCGTTTTATTGACATATTGATATAAATATTAAGTTGTTTAAATAGTTCAAAGAGTGATAAAAAATTGGTGAAGCGAGAAAAGGTTTTTGCGCTCTAGGTGCCTAAGCGATTTTCATTTGAAATTTGATCACGTTAACGAAAAGGAAAATTTGTATGGCATTGACGCCTTCTGGTGACAAATGATGGGAGTTAAAATTATGACATACAAATTTTCGTTTTGATTACGAATAGTAAAACATAGGTCGCTAAAGGTAAAACCGACAGTGGTGGAACAGTTGATTCAAATAGTTGAACGGTACTTGCATAGAATTTTTCAATGTAAATAATTTATTCAGTGATAAAAAAATATCGACGACGACGTCTTAACCACCTCTGTGGTCTAGTGGTTAAGACCACCTGTTTAGACCCAGAAGTCCCGAGTTCGATTCCCAGCGGGGAGTACATGTTGGTTTACTCGGTGTAGATGTAGTTGGTGGTAGGACTTGTTTGTCCGCCTGGCTAGCTGCCACCATCTTATCTAAATATGTCGCCATAACATCAATGTTTTCAACATTGTTGTGTTCCGGCAGCTAGTGATAAGATAGCCAGTGCGTCAGTAATTGAAGATCCCTGGTGAAATACTCTTCCACCATTGGCCTTCATCATCACTTAACATCAGGTGAGATGAAGCCACTGTGCTGACCCGTAAGATATTTTTTTAAACATTTTATTTTTCTAGTGGAGTTGTCGAGGCTTTCTACCCTATTGAACTCTATTACCGACCATTTTGCAGGTCCAGCATGGACTTTCTTTGTTACATACACGTACTTTTCATGTCACTGATCTGGGACTCGTGGCAATATCTCATTTGAAATGAGACTTGAACTAAAGTTTCTCTGTAGAAACACGTTAAGATAATATTTAAGCGTTCCATTCCTTTGAATGAGGATTCCTTAATTGGAATTCAGCTATCTAATCAAATTATGTACATTATATTATGTTCGTTTTTAGGGTTCCGTACCCAAAGGGTAAAACGGACCCTATTGCTAAGACTCCGCCGTCCGTCCGTCTGTCTGTCTGTTTGTCCGTCTGTCACCAGGCTGTATCTCATGAATAATGGTGAAAGAATTTTTTTAATCGGTCCAGTCGTTTTTGAGTTTATTCGTTGCATACTTACATACAAAAATACAAAGCTTTCCTCTTTATAATATTAGTATAGATAACGTTGGCATCTATGTAAAAATATAGTCGTTTATGTTGACGTTCTCAATAACTAGAAACCGGACTAAAATAGCAATACAAATACCTACATCAGTTCGCACTATTTTTACTAATGAACCTAGGCGATGCATACCTAGCTCTTTCCACTGTACACTAAACACTGAAGTGTTAAAGTGTATAAGCATAGCACTTGTATTCTTTATGGTACATGGTATATAAATATTACATATGTATTAAATGAAAATAAGATCACTTACGCAATTATTAACAAAAAACAAGGCAAAGCTGAAAATAACCATTATATCAAACATAATTAGCATAGGGTAAAGCCTTCAAAGAGCACGCTCTACTAAAGAGTATAGGTACTCATAAAAGCAGAGCCGCATTCGTGAAATAAATAATTAGTACAAGCTTATGAATTCCATTCACACAATAAGGAACAGCTAATTGCCAGACAAGTATTGCTAACTGATATAACATTAAAAATCAGAAGCACTGCAAACTCTTTGGTTGTACGTGCTCTTTGGTGGCGTTACTATGATCAACGATCGCGATACAGATACTTTCTACAGGGCGCTTATAGGGTAGGAGATACGTCGTAGGTTGTAAGAGGGCGGAAAAAGTCTAGTAAACAATGTGGTAGGCTAGTAGTCCACGGAATGAAATAATTATTTACTTACTTACTCTGCTGACTCAGCGACCCGTAGTTGATCTTGACCTCCGACACATCAAGACGCCATTCTTCAAAGTAGGGAAATAATAAATTAAAGACTGCTTCTTCTGCAAGAAAGTAATCAATGTAGAAACAAGCAATTTCAAGGACTCATGGTGTCATTTTATTTATGCTAAGAGTATATTGTAAAAAGCTAGGCTTTCCGCTCACCTGATTGAAAGTGTCAAAGAAAGTGTCAATAATGGTAAAAATGAAATCGCACATTTTTTAATTAACAATAACAAACCACAATCAAATCGAATCGAATCGAATGAAACCAAGTAGATACTATAATGTGTACCCACCACTGTAAATCAAACGCATGAATTCAGAATGATCTAACCACTAGACCACAAGCAGTAAAGGCAAAATACACTTATCATGCACACTCGCTTAGGCCCAAGACACTGTACTCGTAGAACACGGTTACGACGACCCGGTTCACACGCGCTCTATACCAGGTACAGACATGTGCCTGGGCGCTTCTCTACACTACCATAACCCGGTCAAGACGAGGCGAGTTCCTAGGATTTAGAGGCGCCCTCAGGTTGTGCCGCTCCCGAACCCAACTCTCGGCGAATCTAGTAAGAAAGGGGGACACGCAACATTCCCTCTAGACTACCTTTGACAGTGTTACGTTTCACACGGTTTGAGGAACCCTTTAAGTTTCTCTCCGCCCCCAAAAAAGTTCGGTAACGATGTAATGCCCAAAAGCTCCCCAAATCTCCCCAAAACAAAGTAAAAGCCGACAATGACTGTCTCCGAATTGAATATTCCCTAATTAATGTGTACAAAGAGCATTCATGTTATAAATGCGTTGGGTGTTACTAACCGCATGCGCTAAGTGTATGCACAGTACACACACTACAAAAAATAAAATTTACCATGTGGCCAATAAAACTTTCATTAGAGAAATAACGTTAGTATTTAATATTTACTCTATCCTGCTGAGAGCTCACTCTGCCTGGTGTGAATCACTCGGCTGCTGCATTTGGTATGTATCGCAATAATCGCGGCGTAGATACCGATTTGATAATGTTTAAATAGCTGTAACAGCAGTTATTGAGCGTGACGCCGATTCAATCTATACTGATCATATTTTGTATTGTGTTGTGAAGGGGTGCGCCAAAATTCACCGATTTTTACAGTTCGATTATTGAAAGACCGACAATTTTCTTCATAAAATTTTACATAATAATAATCACTATTCATAATTGGTTTCAATAGAAACTAATAAATAATGATAATTAATAATAATTAATCAATAATTCCTTAATATTATTATATTCATTAATAGTTTCATTAATAATAATTAATGATAATAACTACGAATATTTATATTCAATATATCAGTATTTATAAATGTCTCTGGTACAAATTTTTGTCCTTATATAATTTCTCATCGTAACTGTTTTGAATCAGACAGTTTTTATTCATAAACTTACCAAATATGCGAACAATTGCACAACTTTTTTGCACCGGTCACATCACGTCGTCGTCACACAGTCTCGCGTGAAGAGGGTTCATAGTTATGAATCAACACGTTACGTAACACTTTATACGCATTTCTCTTTACTAATATTTGCATTCAATTTATAATTTACGTTTACAAATATGTTTTATCCGTTAAACAATTTTTTTTTAAATAATAACGATAATTTAATTGAGATGTTAAAAAGGTTTGATTTCTGTTGGATATGCTTTACAAATTTAATATTTTTAAATAACTTTATGTAGTTAAAAAAATTGCTTTAAATTATAAACTCCGTCATTCAATTTATGCTATTCAATAGTCATGCCAAAAATTCGCCCACATAAAATTAAGCGTGCTCATTAATTGTCATGAAGCGACATTATGGTTTTAGTATAAGCTAATCCTAAATCATGCCTTACTTGCCGTCACGTTGTCTTACTTTTGTTAGCAAAAAAAAAACCTAAATTGATAGCTACTCGTCTCATAAAGATAGCGATTGTTAAAATTGTGAAGTGCGATAAGAGGAAAAACTAAATCCAGGGATTTGTTCCTGCTTATCTTGCGGTGTTAGATGTAACCGTAGTGCCGCTATCGGGGTTATCATCAAATAACAAATTATACTCGAAGTCTGCTCCAATTTAAATGGTGTGATTGTCCCTGGATGTTCAGGAGATGCGTCCGAACGGAACGGTGGACGGGTCCAGAGACCCGAGCCTGCATCTGCTGGACGGATTGATGCGGGAGTGCTACACGGCGAACACAAGCCACAGCGAGATCAAAGCCTTGGACTCCGGAGATTGGCAAGGTAAGCTTTTAAGTGCGTCCGTACTGTAGTTATTTTAATTTTTCTAACAAAGATACACTTTTTTTATATTTACGGGTAAGCACAACGTCTTGATCTCACCTGATGTTAAGTGATGATAAGGCCATTTGGTGGAAGCGCACTACACCCGGGATTCTCAACTAGTGAGGCACTGGCTAACTTATCTCTAGCTGCCGTAACACAACAATGCAACAAACATTGATGTTATGGCGACATATTTAGATAAGATGGTGGTTGCTAGCCAGGCGGACAAACAAGTCCTACCACCAACCAAACCGAGTACACAAAGATGTACCCCCCGCTGGGAATCGAAGCCGGGACCTCTGGGTCTACACCGGTGGTCTTAACCACTAGACCACAGAGGCGGTTAAATAAAATAAAAAGTTTTGAAAAAGGTTATTTTTATGTTACGGTTAAACACTTGGCCTTCGTCTCAGGCTGGAGCTGAAGCTGAAGGTGGAAGCGCACTTCCTCACCTAATGAGGTCAAATTATTTGCCACATATAATAATATAATAATAATTGAAAGGTTGGGTTAAGGGTCAGATGCAAAAGGCAGTACTCCTAGACACGGCACGTATTGTCAGAAGGTACCTCACTCTGCAGCCCTGACCACCGGTAGCTTGGGCCCTGCCCCGCTGCTGGTGGTACTCTAGGATTAGGTTTTTATAATGTTTTATTGTTTTTATATTAAAATATTGTAAAAATCCAGTTTTAAGAAAGAAAATAAATAAAAGAGATAATAATTATTTTTATTTCATACCAATTTGATCCATAGACTTATTAGTAAATGTTAGTAACAATTGGGCTTAATCCTATGTTAGTGTTGTTAGCATATTTATGTTTGTGTGCTACTTCTTAAGCCCCGTTGCAATCTCTACCCAGTATCTTTGAATGGGGCAGTCCTGTCTGACAGCAATAATCTTAAGGATACTTTAGGATACTGTTGCCGCTCTTACGTAAACGCTGCAGTAGAGAAGCCGCTTTTTTGCGCATTATAGCATGAAACCCGTCTGTCTTTAAACTTTCCTCGAGACACTTTTGAAAAAGTTCATTAAATTTATATTTTTATATACTGGCAACAGAGTTGTCTTAAAAAAGGTGTAATAAAGTCCTTCGCCATACAAAACATTAAATACAGTTCACCATCAATTTAACATCTCAAACAGTTAGTAAAAGCTTGTTGTCTTGTTAGGGTTCCTATATCTTGGTGACTAGCTCGTGCAGAATACCTCTAACGGGACTTCTACATAAAGGTTTAGTTGATTATTGTCCTCTACACCTAGAAACGTTACGCTATGAAAGTAACAGTTACTTTCAAGCTTATGGTACATAACGACTTTCGTCACCAACTTTTTACGTTATTTCGGTAAGATATGGATATTGCTTTCACCTGGGTTCACAGATAATGTAGAGGATGATAAAGTAAGGGACGGTAAAAACGGAGCTTGTCGTTTAGATTTGTTGAACACAATGACTTTATAACCATTTGTTTTACTAGTTACTAAAAACTAGATGCTATATTTTTTTTAAATGAAAATGTATTATATTAGCACTTTACCAGCCACTTTGACCGCGTGGCTTTGAGATTTTAAAAAGAAACTTTTTTATCAAAATAAAATATAACCTATGTTACCCGAGGGAATGTAGCATTCTAACAGTGAAATAATATTTGAATATTGGACCAGAGATTACTCTCCTCAAAACAAACAAACAAAGTCACAAACTTTACCTCTTTATTATTATGATGAAAAAGTTATCAAAATCATAAAAGCGCTGGCTGTTTCCGGCCATAGAACTGCTGTGGTCTTTTGGTTAAACCATCGGTTTTATACCCAGATGTTAGGGTTTCGATTTCCAGCGGGGGGAGGGGGGGTACATGTTTGTACTTTGCCTTTGGGTTATCGGTTTGGTTGCCAATAGTATTATTTTAAGTCTACCTGGCTTCCCTTTTTGTTAACTCTGTCGTCATTATGCAATATGTTAGCAGGATTGTTTTGTTTCGACAGTTACATATTTAGCATGGATTCTGAGTTAAATGCGATTTCACCTTCGCGCTTCGGTCTTATCGTCACTTAGCATACATAGTTAAGTTAAGGCCATAATATGCTTCCTCTCATTGAAAATACGTACACCGAATATTTTAAATCTATCTATCTATAATAAAGAGGTAACATTTGTGACTTTGTTTGTTTGTTTGTTTGTATGTCGGAGCTAATCTCTGGAACTACCGGTCCAATATCAAATATTATTTCACTGTTGCCTAATGAATACCCGGCTTAAAAGGGCGCTGGCTATGTCAGGTTAAAATTTCTATTAGGAGGCAAGAAAAGGCCTCATATAATAGTAGACTATTTGCGCAGTTCCCAATACAGAATAACTACGATCTTATTTGATCTTATACACATAGACCTACGAATTTAATTACGCACAAATATTGATAACAGAATTTAGGCTAAACGTACAAGAATGACGACATACGCAACTAGACAGATAGAAGTTCTTTTATGCGCAAATTATATAACGATATGATAGCGGCGTCTCAAATACTAGGTAGCAAGCCATTTAATAGTCATTTAAATACTGATACTAACGTCGAATAAATAGCCTATATATAGTATGTTGGCTAAGCAATCGCCTCCATCAATGAAACCAAATTATCATGACAATTTTTGAAGATCGGTTTTATCAATGCGGGTTGGTGATCACAGACCTAGGCTATTATATCAAAAAATCCGAAGCAAGCTTTACCCGATCTGGGAATCGAACCCATTCTCCGGCTATCGACCAGGCGCCTAACCACTCAGACACTGGGACGAGGCGTAAAGTTTTTTTTTGAAGCCTTTTTAAGATACCATGGTATGAAACGGCCGAAGTGGTAAAATGTGTGCCCCCCTCCCCTGTAACCTCTGGAATAAGAGAACGATAAAACTAAAAAAATATATGATGTACATTACCATGCAAACTTCCACCGAAAATTGGTTTGAACGAGATCTAGTAAGTAGTTTTTTTTTAATACGTCATAAATCGTAAACCGCAATTTACCTTTTATTCAATCAACTCAAATATATAAAAAAACATTTAATTTAGTAAATACAACGAACTACAAGAACTTTTATATTATGTAACTTGCTGCTACGGAACCCTTCATGGGCAAGTCCGACTCGCACTTGGCCGCTTTTTATCACTTGATTATGAACTTAGGAATTGTGCGCTTTCAACCCGCTGTGCAATTTTGCAGATTTGCTTTGTGTTGATTTTTTAATAAGACATATAATTTTTCATTTTTTTATACTAATGCAACTTCTTTTGCATTGTGAATAAAGTACATTTATTTTATTTTTATAACGTTATTAATTCGGTGTAAAAATATAAATATTTTTAAGGTTCTGGCAACAGAAATGCGCTCACATGTGCATGGTTTATAAAAAAGTAACTATACAACATACAACACCAAGAAAAATATATAAATTATTAACAGTCATAGTGTGATGTAATATAGCTTATAGCCTACCTCAATAAATGGACTATTCAACACAAAAATATTTTTTCAATTCGTACCAGTAGTTCCTGAGATTGATAAGCGCATTCAACCAAACAAACAAACTCCTCAGCTTTATAATATTAGTATATATGATAAACTATATTTGCGACAATGCTATTGTTTCAAAAATGCAGAATTATTACATTTTCTTGATAAAAAAAAACCAAATACCCATGTAGGTACTCGTTCGTATTTGTAAAATAATGTGTACGAGTATATGGGTACTGTTCTAGTGTTTACTTACTAGAAAAACGAAATTGGTTTTTTTTTTAATCAAACATATTATATAAAACATAATGGAGTGAAGTATTCACTGTGCACCGATCGTGGTAAAGTTAGTTGCACGTAAGCACCACTAGACTTAGGACGCCTTAGCCCGTAGCCAAAATAACATTACAAAAACGATAGCGAAACGATAGCGAAGTTAGAAAAGAATAAATGTATGGTATTGACATTACGTTGACCACGTGATTTAGCGTGGCTTATGTCAATCCCATACATTTTGTTCTTTTCGAACTTCGCTATCGTTTTTGTAATGTTACTTTGGCTAAGGGCCCATATAAAATAAATAACCTAAATACAGCCTACTACAAATTAAATGTGGGGTGTCAGCCACTTTAACGTTTATTTCGGGTGTCCACATGGTATTTTCAAATATCGAATTTCGCTTCACAGAAAAAAACCATTTCACGAATTTCAATATATCTTTTTTTTCAGATGATTGTTTTGCTGTTTCACCATCGGAAAAAGTTTCGTAAAATATATATATTTTCATATTTGCTTTTATTACAAGAACAACTGTTCATCGAATTCACTTTTCACATACTACTATTAAATCGATTAACTGTTTAACCGTGTTAAGTTAATCGCAGTAACGTTTCATCGAACGATGCATTAGAATGACAATTAAAATATTTGTAAGCAATCATGAGCCTTTATGCATCCAATATTTATAATTAATAATAAAATATATGAAATATAAAAAAATATGTTTTATTTTTATTTTAGGCATAATGTTAAATAAGTAGATGGAGCTAAATCATTGATATCGATGGGTACTAATGTAAATATTGTTATGCCGTCATGCTTGAATCAGTCAGATTGCAGCTCAAGTAACAAGAAAATTAACTAAAGTAGGTACAAAAGTAGCGCTCAATAAATAAATACCTCTAGGTAGCCACTTCGCATATACGGCGTAATTTCAGTACCAATGTACCTTCCCTTACATTTTTAATGTGAAATTTAATTAATGTTTCTGTAAATAGCTTTGTAAGTCCCTTGAGTTGAGTATATGAAAGACTGCTCTTTCTGAAGTATTTTCAATACCTACCTACGTAAATTTTAACTTCAATTTTCACTATGAACAGAAAATTGTAAGCAAACGATTTGTTTCATTTCTTGCTCGCCGTGTGAGCAAGCATTTATTATTGGTATATTTTATTTTACATCTTAAAATATTTGTTTGCGCCTTTTGCTATGATTTACAATAAGAAATAAATATAAATATTTTTAAAGGTAACAAGTTAATTAAGAAAATGAATACTTGTTGTTGTGTCCTCGAAATTCAGTAAGTAGATACACAGCTCAAGGGAACGCCCGCTCGCTACGGATGACAGATCACGACTGAGACGTCAGCATAGAGGGCAGTCCTTGTCGGTGCGCTAAACATATATTTGTATACATAATACTTGTTACAAAAGCAAATACTTAACTGATGGTAGGAAATTGATAATTTCTGAACAAGTTTATAGTAAGATTAACAAATTCAAACATGGTTAACAACAATTAAGATTTAATAATGTTGTATGTACTTATTCAGGAGACATAGGATAAGTCCTATATATCCTAAGGTTACACCTGAAAACCTACAAGTAGATTTTAAAAATGAACCTTTATATTTCTAAATAAGGGGTTGGTAAACTTTACCAACTTTTTAATAAAGACTTCCTTTTCTCAAGGAAGGAAAACCCTTTACACAATTCGCCAACCATCACTACATAGTATAAAACAAAGTCGCTTTCTCTGTCCCTATGTCCCTTTGTATGCTTAGATCTTTAAAACTACGCAACGGATTTTGATGCGGTTTTTTTTAATAGATAGAGTGGTTCAAGAGGAAGGTTTTTATGTATAATGCATGCATAGAATTGGACCCGGTACTCAAGCGGACGAAGTCGCGAGCGGGCCGCTAGTTTACAATAAAGCATGAAAGGCAAACAAAAGCCTTGTGCTCATTTACCAACCCAATTAGTTTTTTTTTTTAAAACAGCTTATGCGTTTTCTAGTTTTGAGCTGAAAAAAATATTTTACTTTTCAAACTCAATCACTCTATCTGGTTTATTGTTTCAAATGGTATTGTCGGCCATAAAACGGCTTCACCACTTTTGACAAAAACTTCCATTACAACAAAACTTTGCTAATGTAAATGATAACAACGTATTGTCACTAGGTTTTGTAAGCAAAAGTAGACTTTGCTGTCGTATATGCTAGCAACATTCACTTTTAAGGTGGTAAAGCAATTTCATACAAATATAAGATGACTATCTGTATGCCGAATTTCATCCAAATCCATCCATCCGTTGCAGCGTGAAGAAGCAACAAATATACACACACCCACACAAACTTTCGCATTTATAAGATTAGTGTGGTTAGGGTCTAAATTTACGCAAATTTCTTTGCGAAAAAATTTCAATTTGAAAAAGAGTTGAATAATTTTCCACCTGCGGGATTTGAACCCGCATTCCATGACATACCGGGTCAGGTACTCTACCAACTATGCTATCATGGCTCTGTCTAACCCGCCGACATTAATCGTAAGCTAATTTTGTAACGGGTTATAGCGACTCGTTTTCATTGGTAGATTATTGTTTCTTGATTTTTGATGTTTTTCTTCTGATCTTGATACTTGATTCTTGATTGATTTTTTTTCAGAGACACCATCTCTATTCCTAATAGTTGTCGGTCAATGGTTTAAATTCAACTGTTATTCCCAAAATATACAACGTTAACACATGTATGCAAAAAAATATATTTCGGGACTCCTCCTCTATATAGACTTTAACTATATTAAATCTCACACGTCTCCGTGCGCGCAATGTCCTTTGAAGAAGCACGAAATTTTCGCTTAAAGTCTCTTTGAAAGCATATTGCCTAAATGTAATATGTTAAAAATTGGTTCTAGCTCGTAGTGTACTTCCTTTCTTACTTACGACAAACGAAGTAAGCAGAAATTGCAAATTAGCATACTATCAAAGATGGGTTTGTTTAGGGTTTGATCAAACCATCGAGAATCGGTTATCGTAAAGCTATGCACGCATAACCTAAAGGTCGCACATACTTACATACCATGCAGAAAAGGTCTGCACATACTTACATACCATGCCGAATTGTTTAAGGCGATGACAATAATGAAACAGCGCTAACTGTCGATCTACATACATACAAGCAAAAGAGATGCAAATAGTGCGTGATCCACTAGATACTTCGATAAAAATCTAGTATGTACCTACAGATAAATAAAGATTTTTTGTATTATATTCTAGTATATTCTACATAATTGATCGAAGACTAGATAACATGTAAGAAAATTCGAAAAACGCCATTTATTTAAAATCTAACAATAGCATTTTTTTTGATAAGTGTTACGAATAATTATACTTAATTTCATCGAATGAGAAAGATAATCATGTAAATATATACAGGTTTGTACTTTGTTTTTTTTTTTTCTATCGGGGTAATTTTATAATTCTGCACTTTAGAAACAATAGCATTGCTGCAGATATACTCTATTTTATAACATACTAGCACAGTATATATATAAGCTAAAGATACTAGTGTTCTTCAGTGAGCACCCTTATCCTGTCGAAAACTTTTTAATACAAACATTGTGTTCACAATTACGAACACAACAAAAACTAAATCAGCAAAATCGGTCGCGCGAACCCTTTCCAAGTGATGTTATGACATACATGTAGCAATTGAATTTTATGAATATAGATATTTATCTTGGCAATGTATGTTGTAGACTTTTTATATAAACCATACATAAGTGAAGCACATTTCACAGTTGGCAGCGCCATAGTCGATCCAGAATAAGTTTGGACTTTGCGATGTTGTAAATACGACTTTGTTATTGTCGCCCGGACGTGGAAGCTGGACAGCGGCTCCAGGAAGGTGAGGTTAGGAGGTCACGACCTTACCGTTTTCCTTTTTGTGTTTGCAAGATATCTGCAGAGTTGGTAACATGCCTTAATTGGGGTACATTTATAACTTAACACGACAACGTGGTGGTGGGACGTGGAAGAGTCTTGGTCGTCATCTCACCAGATGATAATGGCAACGATGGAAACGTATTTGACCCATACCTACATCTCGAAATAGTTTTCAACGATTTTTTTTTAACTTTTTTTTTATTCAATAAAAAATATCTTACCTTATCTTATCTAATTAATGCATCTACAAAACTTATTCCTCCGCGAAAGTTAAAGCTTTATGACAGCAACATGTCGAATCGAGCTATGGGGCTCGGCTCGAACCACGATTTCTCATCTTGTACCCGAGCATAATTGTCGATTGAGTTATGAATTTTTGAGCTTAGCTTTACCTGTTGATTAACTAGCAAATAGCCAATCAGATCGAATCGGCTTAGTTGAGGATGTGTTTGGTAAGCCACTTTCACATCCACAAGCCGATTTCGTGGTGTAACGTTGAGATGTTCGCGTATTCCTATACAAGCACCAGTAAAGAGCACCAGCGGCAGCGTCTTGCGACGCGGCGAACGGATTTTACGGATGCAACAACTTAAAAGGGGGTCTATCTTTATTACTTTTTAAGTTATTGATTTTTTTGAATATTTGAGTAGAGTCCGTGACCTTGTTTACATTTTGTACCATATCTCCGATGTTATTGGCTCGATTTCAGTTTTCTTTGATGTTTCTTAAAGCTTAAGAGTTACTTTATCATGCAATATAGCACACATAATCCAGAACTGCTAACTTTAATACAAAAAATGGTATTTAGACCAAAAAATCGGAGATAAAATTGAGTTTTTTTTTAAACTGACGTGTAAGTCGTAAACTGTCAGCTTAAAAGAGCTTTTTTATTTATTATTATCAATCTAGGACATAAAAACAACAAAATAACAATAATTGTTGATATCTTACTCCAACAAAATAAGAGGCAAACTACGATTAATTAAGGAAATTTAATTCAATAAACAACTAAACTGAATTTGTAAGTGTCAAACAAGTAAATTAACGAAGAGGAGTGCATTGAAATTAAAAACAAATTAGTAAAGAAAAAAAAGGCTTTAATTAAAAAATAAAATTCCTTAATTTTAATTTAAAAAAAAACAGTTACAAATCATTACAACCTAAAAACAAAAAAAATTAATTAATTGCATTATTGAGATTAATTGAGAAACCCTGCAGAATTGCGTTGAACAACAGTTCAACAACAGTTCAACGCAATTCTGCAGGGTTTTTCTTATTTCTGCTGCAACTGTGAAAATTCTAGCCGTCAATTGCTCGCGGCTTTCTATGGGCACAGCGTACACTTTCTGTTTCATGTGCCCTCAAAAATAAAAGTCTAATGGTGTAAGATCCGGAGATCTTGGCGGCCAGGCAATAGGACCTCCTCTACCGATCCACGGAGAATACTGAAAAGAGAAGGTCTGCATCCGTATCATTTCCGGCGTGCTCAACATCTGGGGGACGTCGATTAGATCTGGTTTTTGTGGGTGGATAATATCACAGCAATGAAACAACCGACATTTTATGAGAAAAATTTTGTGAGAAAAATTAAAAAAATCAATAACTTATAAAGTCATTAAGATAGAACCCCTCTTTTAAGGTTTTTTCTCGATAATTTTTCATGTATATTCAAAATATTTTGGGCGGTCACTTGCGCCCGGGCGACATGTATGATAATAATATGTCATGTTCATAATATCGATTTTAAAGCTACAAAATGGCGCGCGCTTGCGCGCTTTCCGACTTCCTGTTACACTGTTACACATACTTCCGTCCTATTTCACGAAATCACTCCCACAAATTGCTTATATAGAAAGCGAGCGGAAAGATGTTACACATCAAAAATATTTTGTGTTACATTACCTAAATTGTAAAAACATTATATTTTATGTAATAGGTACTGTCGAATTTTGACTTTTTTGATTTCGGGCGGTCACTTGCGCCCGAGCGACATTGTATGTGACATATTGTGTCATTTGACTATCAAAGGTCATTTTGATTTGTCAAATGTCTTCTAATGAGTATTTACTGCATTTCTTTTATAGTTATAAACAAAAACGGACCTGAAAAAGAGACGGACGTAACCTCATCTAATCATGAGTGAAGTATGCTAATGGCCGCCCGTTTAAGGTGTGTGTGATTTGAGGGTTGCCACATAAACCATAAATTTCCCTACTTTTTAAATCTCGCAAACTAAAACATTTATGTAATCATATACCTATTATTATAACGGAACATTTACTTGCACTTCAGAATCATAATGTTGACCTATCAAACATCATTTTGAAGACCACAGTAATAGAAAAAAAAAACACATGTTACTCGTACGTATAAAGAAATGTATTATTTACATAACATAATGTTCAATGATTATGTATTAAGTAATGAATAATAATGAAATAATCAGTGCCATTAGGGTCAATTGAGAATTTTGGTTCCGCCGAAACTATACACAACTTTGCCTTCTCCATCATAGCAAGGAACTTACCATCACAAACATAATGTATTATGATAAAAAAAACGGGGCAAGTATTTAAATTGGGATGTTTATAAGAAAAATACTGACAACTGACAAATAGTTTATTTATTACTTAGAACTAAAATATTACTCATCTTGGATTTATTTTGTAATAATTTTGGTTATTACAATTTAGTTTTAAAAGCTTATTTTATAGTAGTTCTGTTAAATTATTTATTCAAATCATTTAATCTGTAGTAATCAGGAAACCTATTAAAAAAGGACGTAAGAGTTATTTCATTAGAATAATATGGGTTCTATTCTTTTCCTTTTGAGATACGGAACCCAAAAAGTTACGAAATCTGATTTTACCGAGTCCCAAATGCAACAAATGCAGTTTTCCCCACTCTTAGGGAAATTTTCCCGTGAAAAAAGTGGGCACACTGTTGTATTTTTTGTTTAAAATTTTCATCACAGTAAATAAAACATAAATAACATAAAAATATCACGAATCGTCATTACTTACGCGTGGTAGGTGGTGATTCCTTTTAAAGTTTACTCATGTAGTTTTTACATGATTTCACCACACAAGACGGCATTTCTTTTAAATTTTCTTCGAAACAATTTAACGTGTCAATAGCGCTGTCACTCGGGGTAAAATGACGGCGGGTATTAATTAGTATAGGTCATGTACAACAAACGAAATTGTAGGACCTTGCATGCTTCACATATTTTTAGTGTGACATTACATCCGTCTTTTTTTCAGGTCCGTGGTTATAAAATGATGTAATACCTGACCCATTTTTTCAGAATATAATGTCAAAATTGCTTATTACTTGGTGAGATGTCAAATTTACACATCATATGCGACTACTGTAAGGCTCGCTCGTTTTTTTTTACATTTCGGGACTCCAAGATGAATTCTTCATATAAATTTAAACTATATCAAATCTCACATTCCTCAATTCATTCAATGTGTTTAAAAAGGGACACGAAGTTCCCTTTTCACGTATAAAGAAGGTAATAGAAAAACAACTTGTTTAACAGATGGGTTATGGTGCCCGCGGACGTTCGACGGGTTCGCTTGCTGGGACGAAACGCCGGCGTCCGTCACGGCGTTCCAGCCATGTCCGGAGTTCGTCATCGGCTTCGACGCGCAGCGATTTGCCTACAAAAGGTAACTACACAATACACAAGTTAACCCTTAACTGGGTGCCTGGTGTGAGTTTTGTTTACTATCCGTATTCATTAGATTACGTTTACGTAAACGAAAATTGGTATGGCATTGAAGCAGCGCCTCCTGGCGATATACGAGAAGAGTGACAATTTTGCCATACGAATTCTCGTTTTCGTTAACGTGATCGAATGGTCTTCAAAACTCGCATTAGACAGCCTGTTCGTAAGGGGTCAACACACTTCTACACGTCAAAGATTCAAGCTTAGTAACAGTAGCTTCCTTATTCGGGCCAAAGATGAAAACTGAGCGGCGAACAACGGCACAGAGTGTACATGTCGCTACCCCTTGGTACATGACCCCATGCGAGTAATTACGTAACTTTTTTCGTTTTGATTTCTTTAGGAATAGCGACGCTTTGGCAGCAGCAACAACAAACAGCAATTTTATTTATTTGATCATGCTTACTAACATAACACATACAAAATAAATAAAATAAATAAATACAAAAACTAATTAATTTAAATGACAGTAAGTAAAGCACAATTTTTCCATTAGGTAGCAGTGATTTCCGATCTAGGGGCACGGCAGTGCTATCGCCAAGTCGAGCAAAAAAGCGGCACGGTCGTACCATCCTTATTTCTCAAAACAGTTCAGGCTATTTTTGACCCTCTATAACTTCGTTGTGAATAAAACTAGAAGTCTGAATTTTCAGTAACTAAGCAGGCATTAGGCAAACACGGTATATTTCAAATTTCATTAATTTGAACCAGTATTTTAAGAATTATAACTAGTCAAAATTTCTTAATTTTGTCACTCACTCACTCACTGACTGACCGATCATCAAAACTCTAAGGCACTTCTAGCAGACATTGAAGCTTCAAATTTAGAATACAATTAATGTTTAGTGTATA
The DNA here is from genome assembly GCA_963082485.1 of Eudonia mercurella. Classification (NCBI taxonomy): domain Eukaryota; kingdom Metazoa; phylum Arthropoda; class Insecta; order Lepidoptera; family Crambidae; genus Eudonia; species Eudonia mercurella. The sequence continues at coordinate 15,951,261 of OY720022.1, read as the reverse complement.
AATCAAGGATTTAAAACATAAATTGACTTGGCAATCGCACTAAACAATCTAATTTAATATAATATATGTATTACTTGTGAGATACATTGTGTTTTCATGCGATGGCCAAGTCAATCTATTTATTTAAAACATAAAAGATTTTTAATATTTGTTATTATTTAAGATTTTAATATTGATATGGTCACTAAAAGATGTTGTTAGGGTCTCTAATTACGTAATAACTTAAGACAGAAGGTCTCCTATGTAGGGACAGAATAAATTAACGGACTTGGTATTACATGGATCTCAAAACTTTTAACGGTAGAAGAACTGAGTTGCGAGACTTGGTTTTTATTACATACTTGTAATAAAAACCAAGTATGTAACCCACCTATGTAACCCACAAAATATAATATGTTTCCAAAAGTTTTGTGGGTGTCATTAATAATTATCTTGATATAGATTTTTACTAACATTTAAAGCATATTGGATAGTTTTGTAATATTCTAGACAACTTTTAACACGGTTAACTTTTGCAGAACTCTTTGTTTTTTTAATGATGTTTCTTTGCAACTTTATATCATTGTCATAACCAGTGATCGGAGTAGGTAGAGCAATTTTTTGTACTTGCGATACGTTGTATTAATATGGACATTCCCTAAATATTGTCGATAAACAATTTAATTGCTGTAGAAAGAGACAAAAACAGTTGCGTTCTTCTAGCGGCAGAGACCGCTATTATATTCTTTTGTTTCCAAAAGCCGTGTTGCGCGGCAAAATCGTGCGGCAACATCGCGCGTGTGCGCAATGGAAATTGGCTACGCGTCGCTAATGTAAGTTTGACAACGTCGTGGCGCCCACTGCCAATACGTAAGACAAGCCTTCTTTTTTCATGTTCATAAAAAAAAGTTTCAGTTAGAATCTCGCGGAATGTCCATATTAACATCAACGTTTACGGTCAATGAACCGAAATAGCTCTACCTACTCCGATCACTGGTCATAACACATAAACTGCATCATGTCTTAAAGTTAAGAATCAAATCTTTTCTTGCCACTACGTTTGCCAATAATGCTTGGCTGCAAAAAGAAGAGAAGTGCTGTTTGCTAAAGTAAACGTATTCGAGAACACTACAGATTTAAAAGAAACACTATACTTATATGGATCTACTCGCATTTATTTAACATATTATTTTATATTGAAGGTTTGAACGGTTACGAAACTTCACTGTATAAAACAATAAAGTTAAAATAAACGCGAGTAGATCATAATGTTTCATTTCAACGAGAGAAAATTCAAAATATCATGGGTCCTTACAGTCTGTTAGGTATTTAAAGTTAAGGGGGATCTATTTAGAATCACACGTATGACATTGTGTTGTCGCATGCGACTTAAGTCACACTCGTGTTACCAATCGCATGACGCCGATTTTCCGTATTTTTGAATCGTTCGTTTCCGGTGCTGCAAACATAATACGAAATGTTGGATGTTATCCGTTCCACGCAGAATTTAGAAAAAACCAGTAGCAACCGCAATGAAAACGGAACGTAATATCCATGTTTCTACTGGCTGTTAAAAACAATATTTGCTTTTTAATAGAAAAGACTATCAATGACACAAACAAACGAGTGACATGACATTGACACAACGCATTAATTTGGACGGTTATTCTATGAATCGCTTTGTATCGCTCGACTGCAACGAATGGGTGAGGGCACTCGTTGCAGTCGAGCGATTCAAAAATATGGAAAGTCAAATGTCGAACGATAATCAGTAGAAACCAAGCGCTCGACTCGAGCCGATGGAATCAAAAATAGAGCCCCTGGTCAGGACAAAACTAAGTGGTGATCTCTTAGTACAGTACACAGTGTACAGTACACAGTGTACAGGTACAGTATACAGTATGCTAATGCTCGTCACTTTGGACCAAATTTGACTCTGATTCCATTGTATTAAGAGTCACATTGTTTACATGTTAATGCTTGTGACATAGGTAACGAGTAGTACCTACCAGCATATCATAATAGGTTTGTCCGTTTAATTCTATAAATGAAATAGGGCCCTATAAAATTTAAATTTATTTCTGTTTATATAAATGAATTTTGATGTTGATAGATACGCAATATCGTAAATAACTTGTTCTAAAAATGTAACTACAAACTAACCAGATGCGAAGGCCATCAGAGAGGCTGAAAATAGCTATATTCAAACTTGTTTTGGCGGGTCAGACTATTTTATACAGATACTACCTATGAATAAAATTATACATGTGCATAGCCAAATGTATTATTTTATACTCGGTTAACAAGTTAATAAAAAGTTAACGAGCTAACACCTGCTAAAGATATCTTTCAATCTTTTATTACTAGTTGTTTTATATAATAATAGATATTCAATGTTGATTCTAACAAAGGAGAGGTATAAAATGTTATACTGCTATGTCTTTATATATAATTCTTTTGTTCGTGTGTTTTTCACTCCTCCTAAAAGGCTGGACCGATTTGGATGAAATGTTGTGTTCAATGGGTTCCTGGATGGTTTGAAAACACAATTGGCGCTACTATAGGGGTCCATCATGGTATACGGGTGTTCTCAAGCGGACGAAGTCGCGACCGGCCACTAGTTTATTTATATATTTATCCCCCGTATGATTAGGATTACAGCACGATTAAAGATTAACAATAAAGAAGTTAGTGTTTAGCTTAGTTTAATTTAATGTATAAATAATATGAACTTAGTAAGAGATGCAGATTAAACAAAGAATTTAAACGAGGATTAACGCAAACTAATTAGTAAAAAGGTATCATTCTTCTTTATACCCAACGTTTCGACCGAGGTACTACGGCCGTGGTCACGGGCTGACTGCTGTCGCGATGTTGCGCTTCCGTTTGCGCGGCAGTTTCATCCAACGTCACATTATTTTGCCAACTACCGCCACACACAACACTAAGGGTGTCCTTATTACGTATACAAGCCTTATTCCGGTTGTTTACCGACTGCGCTGAAGATAGTTTGTGGCCGTCTTCCCGATTGAAATTATTAGGGTGCTTCTTTTTCAATCGCTTCACGCAACTACTCTTGAATAAAAGTGGCGATCTGTAGAAAGGACTTGCGTACGGTAAAATACAATCCAGTGATTTGTGCCTCTATCAAGTAGATGTTCTGCAATCGCTGATTTATTAGACTGCCTGTTCTTTACAGCTGCGATATGTTCTTTGACCCGCTCATGTATAGTCCGCTTTGTTTGGCCTATGTAGGAACTACCACAGCTGCAGTCTATCTTGTATACGCCTGGTGTTTGAAGTGGCAAGATATCTTTCGGAGTGCCCACAATGTTGTTCACCTTTATGCCAGGAGTATAATTATATCGTCGGTATGGAGTAGGAGTAGGTACTCCCGTAATATATGGCTGATCTTGTCTGTCACTCCTTTGACATAAGGCATGTAGGCTGGTTGCTGGTTGGTAACTTCGGGATGCTTGCAACTTTTAGTGGGCTGTTTCCGTTTTCCATTAACTCGATATCCGTTTTTCTTGAGTACCTCCTGAACATGATCCAGCTCACGCTCCAAATGTTCAGGGTCACAGAGGTCAAAAGGTCTGTTCCTTAGTGACGTCAACACGGATTGCAGCTGTGGTGATGTGAGGTAGCGTGTAAGTATCTGTCCGTGTGCGTGGGCTTTCGGTAGACACAGTAGGACAAGGACCCGTTGGATCTCACGGTCATCTTAACATCCAAAAAAGACAACGACCTGTCCGCCTCACTCTTGTATGTGAACCTCATATTCGGATGAAAGGATTTGAGATGTTGAACCCTTGATCTCTACTACTACTATCTACTTCTTGTTTACTTCCTTTGACGATACTGAAAATATCATCTACATGTCTTTTCCAAAGTCGAATGGTCTTTTGACCGTCACTAAGTGCCTTCTCTTCAAAGTGTTCCATCCAGATATTGGCAAGTACCGGGGCGACTGGGCTTCCCATTGCGACACCATCAATCTGTAAGTAATATTGACCTTGGAAAAGAAAGAAAGAAAGTAGTTTCCGTCTAAACTGTTTCAAGCAGATCAACGTAATTGCGTGGCATTTCGTTATTCATTAATTTCTCCCTGACTACGTCCAAACACTTCTTGATCGGAACGTTGGTGAACAGCGACTCGCGTCAAAACTCACCATAATGTCATCTGGTTCCAATACTAGGTTTTTATAATTTGGACGAAGTGGCGTGAATCCTTTACGAAAGACGGCGTTTTACCCACAAGTGGCTGTAATACTGACGCAACGCGTTTTGCAAGGTCGTAAGTTTGAGAACCAATTTGACTGTTGGATTTATGTATTTTGGGCAGGCCATACAAATTCAGCGGCTGATGTGACTTCGGCCTGTATAGTGACGTGTAGAGAAGCAGATTATCTTCGACAAAGAAATCAACTAGGATTACTTCTATACCAAAAGCAACAGCGCACATACTGTCTAGCGGCCTAAAGAGGCCACATTCTTAGCAAATAAAATATTCTATTATATTCTATTGTCAATCCTACTAAAATCAATTCCTCTAGTTGTTGTATAATGACAAATTATTCAAGGGTAAAATCTAATTTCCCGTGGCCTGTGCTCAACGGTCGGCGTATAAAAGCCGATAATAGTTATATTAATTTCAATTTACATAATTATTAGTATGGAATTTCGTATGAATAATGTCACACGGCAATAATTTGAACAGTAATTGTGAAATCATATGAGTTATACAAAGTGACCCGTTTAAATTTAGGCATCAGTTTCTCACTTTGACCCGGATTTCGTAAAGTTGCAGTTTGGGTCACACTTTTGGAAATGATTTCCACGCATCCACTAGTTTGCAAAAAAAATTCAAAATCTTAGAAAAAAAAACTTAATAAGATTTTAACTGGCAAAACATTGTTTGTGCTGTTTTCGTTTATTTGCGTGACTTTCACCATGAATTATAGTAAAACTAGGTTTTGCTCGCGGCTTCGCTCTCGTAGACTACACGATGTGTGATTGTTTGTGATAAAAACCAAACTTATAAAAGGTACGTTCATGTTAATCAGTTCGTGGATTAAACTTTGAAAATGTCAGATTATCATACCAACTTTTTCGTAAGATGCTAAAACACGTTATTCTTTATTTTTGTTTAAAAATGTAGGTATAGGTCGATTAAAATATTCATTTTGATAGTTATTACTTTAAAAATAATGATTTCCCCAAAAACCCTTCTTCCCTTTTTTACTTCTTTAAAGGAAAATAAACAAAATTTCTGAGACATGTCATTCTTTATTTCTCTTCAAAAACCCAAATACCAATTTTAATGTATTTTACTTAAAAACTGACGGACTTTCTTACAAACTTTCACCCCCTATTTGACCCCCTTAGGGTGTGATTTTTGTAAAATCCAGTCTTAGTGACTGGTTACATCACTCAATTAACCTACAGTCCAAATATCATCTAATTAGCTTCAGCGGTTTAGGCTCGGCGATGATGAATCAGTCAGTCAGGACAAATCATTATATGTATACACCGTTCTTTTTTAACCGTCTTAGACCCGCAGGTGGGTTGACCAGACCATGAAACTGAACAACTTTCCGCAAGAAACATAGATCAAAAAACGAGATATTTTTTTTTACTTTGCCATACAAACCATGCTCAGTCAATAGAGGCTTTGTATAGAAAAGTTTTAAGAAAAACTCGTTTTTTGATTTATGTTTCTTGGGGAAAGTTATTTCATGGTCTGATTAACCCACCTTCGGGTCTAAGACGAATAAAAAAGAACGGTGTATAGATATGAATAATAGTAGATTATGCACCAAGAGAGTAAAGCAATGTACTTATTACGTCACGGGTGGCATATTGGACCCCGAGCGTAACGAGGGACCCGAGCAAAGAGAGGGAGTTAGTTAACTTAGTTATATAGAGTCCTGAGTGAAGCGAGGGGTTTAAGCCGCCCAAGACGAAGACATGCTTTATCCCGAGGTGCATGAGTAAAGTAGAGTTACTTTTCTGCGAGAGAACAAATGTCAGAGTTACATAAATAAAGCATTTAATTATATACAAAAAAAAAACAAATTAAAAGTTAATATTATAATACTAATATATCCATAGTCCAATTATGGAGAGACAGTAATATTCTTGTTAGGCACATTTATGGATGTTTTAACGGAATTTATTTGAGTACTAGTACTGAAAGATTCAAAAACTTGTGTCTGTGTTTCGTTTTGATCGGTGAACGTTGGTAAAGCTGCATTCTTTGAAGATGATGGCTGTGGTGTCCAAGGATCAACAACAGAGGTACTATTCGAATAAGTTGCCGTATTTATGTTTTCATTGATGCGGAAACTTATTTTATTCTTGTTTTGAACTGAATCTTCAATGTAGCCCTCTGCTACGGCATCGGACCGCCAGCCACCGTGACGTTTTATTTGTGTTATATCAGCGCCTGAATCTGCCAAAATAATAGCTGATGTCCTCCTAAAGCAATGTTCTGTGTAGTGTTCTGCATTCTGCAATTTTAGGAATTTGGCGATTTTCTTTGAAATACCACCAATTTTATTTTTGCCAATGACTTGTTTGATGCATTTGCCATTATTGTAAGATAGAAAAAATCTGTTAGTATTTTTTAAACATTAGTAGTTTTAATTAAAGTTTGTACTGACGTTTCGAACCCTTTGCAGGGTTCTGTCCAGTTACCCTGTGTAAAATAAACGCGAGTAGATCCGTAAAAGTTGTTTCATTTCAATACTATTGTCATTCATCATCATCATATATTAACAAAATCAATATGATTTATTTATTACTATAACTTGTAAGAAAATTACTTTGACATTGGTTAAATGTGCAAACTGAAAGAAGCCATCAACTAAAAGGAAAAAAACTAGACTGTTTAAATTCGATTAGGTACGTGCATGATAATCAACTAATAAACTTATTACTATTTCAAAAATATATAAATACCATTGCAATTGCAAACGCGATTTTGCAGCTTATTTACTATAGCTCACCATACTTACTTTGATGGCTAAAGGAGTATTTAAAAAAATAAATATAATAAATAAATAAAAATAAAAAAGAATGGTTTTTGTCAGACTATAAACTTCTCACTGGTGGACTCAGGCCTCCTTACAAACACAATAGTGCATTAGGTGTTCGGGCTATAGCCCACCACGATGGCCCAACGCGGGTTGACCCCGATCTTACAAAAACATAAACTAAAAGTCAAAAATCGAATTGTTAAAAATAATATTATTTTCCAAGAATCTGTTAGTACTGACTAAGGCCATTTTCATATTCATCGACATATTTATGCTCGAGACTGTATATGATAATAGTGTGCCTCACCGTCATCTGTCTATTCAATCCTCACAACAGTAAATAAAGCTATTCAACCTTTTGTCCTAGATGACATGCAGCTGTACAGTTAGCTTCTATTTGATCAAAACCTATTATATGGTTATGTCGCCATAACATCAATGCATCGTTGTGTTCGGACAGAGATAAAATAGCCAGTCCTGAAGATTCCGAAGATGCAATTAATTTGCAACATTCGACCATCACTTAACAGCAGAAAGCCTATTAAGCATACGCTTTTATAAAAAACTAAAAAAAACTTGTAAAAAAATTAATGTTTTTTTTTGAATTATTTATTATTGTTTAAATATTTTTTATATATATAATAGAGGAGCTCGATGGCGCAGTGGTTAACGCGCCCGGTCTGCGAGTGCTGAGGTTAAGCAACTTTTGCAAAGGCCGGTCATCGGATGGGTGACCAAAAATGTATCATCTCGAGCTCCTCCGTGCTTCGGAAGGCACGTTAAGCCGTTGGTCCCGGCTGCATTAGCAGTCGTTAACAACCACCAATCCGCACTGGGTCCGCGTGGTGGTTCATGGCCCGTCCCCCCAGCAGTGGGGACATAAATGAGCTGATGATGATGATGATGAAACATTTTTTTTATTGTTTGTTCAAAAACATTGTTTAACCAGATAACAGTAAGATTTGTTTTTTTTTAATTCCTAAAGCACTTGACCTTTGTCTTACTAGATGTTAGGTGATGATAAAGCCGAAGATGTTAGCGCTCAACCCGGAATCCTCAACAACTGAGGATTTGGCAATATCAACCTTAAATGTCGAAATATAACAATACTAATATATTGATGTTATGGCGACTGATTGATAAGATGGAGGTAACCCAGGCGGACTTAAAACAAGCCCACCAACTAAACCGAGTACAACCATGCCCCCGCTGTGAATCGCACCCGGGATCTCTGTGTTTGAGACTGGTCGTCTTAACCACTAGACCACAAAGGCGGTTGTTTTTTTTTCAAATACTATTTGTTTAAACCATTTATGTTGCATCGATCAATTTGATGCTGACTGTACCAACGTTTACATTCAGTTTCATTATGACGATGCACTTCACCTTTTGCTCGTATTGTTGAGTTGCAAATTCAAATATTGAGATCTCAATACTTACTCGAAATAACCTCTTTGTGGCTGAATGAACAGAATAGCAGATGTTTGCCCTTTTGTTGAGGTATTTATCAATATATTTCTTCTCCACAAATTGTTTGTAGGTATTTGAATATATTTTCAATTGCCTTCCACATAATAGATAGATATTTTAGAAATGATCGAAATTGGTAGTTCTAATTTAGCTGAAATTGAAATTGGCGAGTAATAAATGTAATATATTATGTAATGTAATATATATAATATGTCTTCCTATAGCCTTGGAAGGGTATAGACTGACGGAACGGTCGCCTCCCGTTACTCAATCAGTCAGAGTGCACGCTGTGGTGAAGTCGGCGCGCTCCCAAGTGGGGCGCGCTCAATCTGCAGTGACGCTGCCTATGTTGACTGACTTAACTAAGCGACGGCGTGTCCTGTGCCGCAAGTAGGCAATCCAGGTCACGTGTTTCACCACTATGATTGAACCAGGCGTCGGCCTCGGGGCCTGTTTTTTGACTTTTTTCGGCCCTTATGGGGCCTTAGGGCTTTGTCGATTCACGCTACGCGGAGCGTGTGGGCAACCCTTATAATTGCGCTATGTGGCGGGTCGTCGGGGTGGTCGGGGAGTCGCGTGTGCGAGAGCACTCCTACGTGGAGTGTGGCTCTAAACACTTTACACACTTGGGTGTCGCCGAGCAGTTTGCGGCCGCGTAGCCGTACAGCTGGCATCGATGACATTGTCCAGGGTGACTACGCCTATGAGAGAATTCTACTTTGAGGTCCAGCCCCATGAAGTGGGGACGGGCCTTGAAGATGTTACGGCCGGCCTCAGAGGCCAACAAAATAACAAATGCAAGGGCCGTTGCCTGCCGGTGTTGCTGTGCATCTTGTGCACTGCCTCCACCGGGAAACCCTGGGCCTCAAGTGACTTCAACAGCTAGTCGTTGTCACATTCGTACGGTACTCCGCGGAGTACACACCGGACTTTGCGCTCCTCGGGGGGCGCAAACGTGGTAGGCGATAAGTACCTCGGCTCGTAAGGAGGCGGGTCAATGACCTAAAGGTGGTGACATTGGCTACCGTGGCGGCCTAACGCCCGTGTTGTGGGCGTTAGGCCATGCGATCCCGTGATCGCGACAAAGGTCCGACACTAGTGGCCATTTTGCCTTGTTGCCAGGCGGCGGCAGTTTGGCCACAACCGGGATGGGTCGCGAACTCGACGGCGACTTGCGACCGAACGTACGTGGTAGTGGGCCGGGGGCGCGAGGATGTCTAGTGACATCAGAGCCGGAATGGCGGAGGTGGCCGAAGGGGCCGGCGAGGAGGGGGGATGCAGATGTCCTACTGCTTTTCCGGGGTGCGTGCGCTTTACCAACTCGAATGGCGGTTCGGCATCAGACTCGCGAATAGTCTGATCCGAATCCGCATCAGACTCGGACGAGGAGGACCGTTTGGACGTGGCCCTTTTCGTGAAGGCCGACTCGGAGTCAGTCTCCATAGTGGTCACATCGGAAAAATGTTCTTCTTAATCACCGCTAACCGTCGACGACGGTGATGAAGAAGTCGGAGAAATGCTTTGATAGGTCGCGGCGACAGGGTGCGGCGACAGGGCGCGGCGATTTCCTGTTGGTGAGTTTGTTGTCTCGGACAACAGTGTCGCGCGGACGGCGGCGTACGGGGTGCGGCGAGCGGGGAGCAGCGCGGGGGGACTCTCCACCCTGAAAGGGCGAAGCCTCCGAAACGGTCAGATCGAATGCGAATAGGTGTCACGCGGACTTGCGCGAGGAAGGCCGAAATAGCCCCCGAAGCTGCTATAGCGGTGGCTGAACCCTCCCTGCTTAAGGAAAGGAGGTAAGCGGCGGCGGAAGAAAAACTTAACTCTTAGGCAGGCCTAGGTGCACAAAGATCGGGTCCTTCGGTTTTCCTAAGGTCTGATGGGCCGTAGGTACACCGGGTCTGCGCTTGAAGCGACTGTCTTCGTTCGCACCTCTCGGTATCCACCAGTCCAAACGCGGGCGAAACTCTTGTTATTAACTGCTACACTTTACGTGTAGCAACCAGTAACTCAAGCAGTCGCTACGAGCGACAATAAACAATTGTCACTTATGACGTACCTCACTGTCGTAGACGAAAACGAATACATTAAAGAGTACTTATATTTTTAAGTTTTAGGAGATTTTATTCATAGTTGCAATACAGCTTAAATAAAATCTGTCACAAATGCATATCTGCTCTTTCAATGTTTCTAATAAATTATTTTTTTTCACTAGACCTCATAGAAGATTTAAGTATCTCTCAAGATTCTCGTTAACCATATAACAGGTTCCACGTCAAAAGCGACCTGCTGTCAATTGAAAAGATATCTTCAAAATAGCATTTTTGTTATTCAAATGCACCGACCGTGTTTAAGATAAAAAAATACGTTTATGGTTCAGACAAGACCTTTGTCTCTTTTAATGGTGGTAGATAGAACTTATTTGATGAGTGTCTATAACTATCTGTGTTTTCTAATCTGCTGCGGAGTTTTCATAAGCGTTGTCGATCACGCTCAGCTTGTTAGGATAATAATATGAAAATAAATAATTAATCCAGGAGGTCATTTTCAAAAGTGGTTAAATTCTCAATCATCGGTCTCTACTGAGAATCATAATACACAAAAGTTTTTGTTTCTCGATTTTTTTTAAAGTGGACGAGAGAATTGGAATTATTTCCTGAATTGTTGCAACTAAAGCCTATAGGGCCCTGTGATTTGTTATGCGTAGTTCAGTGAGATTTGCCAGAGCTAAAACATTGAAAATATTATATTGCACTTTTGTTAGAAGTCACCTGGACTACGCATCACAAGTCTGGAACCCGAATTACCAGGTATACATTACTCGTCTTGAGATCATACAAAATAAATTTTTGAAGTTCCTGTGCTACCGTTTAAAGGATACTTTTAACTCCTCGAACTACTCAAATGTCTGTAAGAAACACCATTTCTTACCACTTGAACTAAAACGCGAGATAGTATTCGTATTACGTATCGATCGTAGTACATATCGATTACGTATCTGCTTGAAATTGCCTCGGCTAAGATAGACTATTCGCAACTTTTAGCTAAGCTCTCGTTAAAAGTTCCTCAAAGGAATTTTAGGAGTAACCCTAACCCTACCATCTGTTTACCGAAAGCGAATACCAATTACAGGCAGAATAGTTACTTATGGTGTGCGTGTGACAAATTTAACCTACTTATCAAGCAGTTTGAACTAGACCTTTTCTGTACCAGTGTACCATCAGCGAGGCGGATGTTGAGCGAGCGGTTCTTTGAACCCACATAATATTCGTAACTAGATATTCTGTTGCATACCAATTCACTAATAGTTTTAGCGAGGTTAATAATGCGTTGCTTAGTGCTTCTAGTTTTAATTAATATGTAACTTCTATCGATGAGAACCTATTAGTGATTTTTATGTGTAATACTTTGTAACCCTATTAAAATTTTGTATACCTTGGTTTTCCTAAGATATTAAAATAAAATTTAATTTAAAAATTTAAAAATTGTCCTATAATTTCAAGGTAAACTATAAACTTATTGACGTGAAAGCGTAGTCATGTTCGCAGTATTATATTATCTTCAAAAAATTGTGATAAGAATTTTATTGTGTAATAATGGTGGATTATTAACCGCTAAGTGTTGGTGAACGAGTGTAGAGCATGAGGGTTGGCAAATGAAGCAAAACAGTGCAACGTCACTTTCAAATTCTCTCAAGAAGTCTGCGTGAGATCTCAGTAAAGCCCCACATCGGGTCACTATAAAAAAAAACGAACGAGCCTTACAGTAGTCGCATAAGATGTGTAACATTTGACATTTGTGTGAGACTCACACTGTTACTGTTACTTTCTACGAAATCACTCCCACATACTGTATTTAAAAAAGGCGACCGGATCACACTGTTACGGCCTACTTCCGTCCCATTTCTACGAAATCACTCCCACAAATTGTATATACAGAAGGCAAGCGGAAAGATGTTACACATCAAAAAATGCATTTATATTAACTAGTTCAGGTATGATAAAGACAGCACTTTCCCATCTCTCAGAATAATAAAAAATCAATATTCTCTGTAGATACACTTATTCCGATTGTGTTTTGTCTCGCCAAATACCTAAAACGAAGGACACAATGTCTTAATGTTACTGTAACTTAATGTCTACTGTAAATGGGACACACGAGTAGCCTTTCTCAGCTTGTGGTCTGTTTGTTTGTGTTGTAACAATAACATGAGCGGGTTTGTCAAACAAACTGTAACGTGTGATGGAGGTCGGGATGTCGTGTCACAGCGAGCCCACCATTCATAGCACAGGTAAAATATGTACTGTTTGTAGTTTATTGTACCTACTCGGCTGCCCCATTTCAAAACCTAGTAAGGACCAAAAAGCAAATTTTACAGGAGAGCGTATAAACGTAAAATAGGTTAGCCTTCGAAAAATATTTATCTTGGGTAAGAAAAAATCTTTCGGTTGTATAATATATAAAATACGAAACATGAAATGTTATTGATGTATTGATTTATGTGTATATTACATATTTTATTTTATATTATTTTTATTTTTTATCTTTTATTTTATATATTATATATATTTGCTTCAATATCTATGTTTATATCTTAGATATCAATGCTGGTGTTTTTGTATTGTGTAGGGACTTACAATATTTGGAAGATTAATGCAAAAACCTCTTTTTACAAAAAATGTTCCTTACTAGGTTTTGAAATGGGGCAGCCGTACTTAGTAGATGGTTTGAAACAGTTATACGTTACATATTCAAATACTTTATTTGTCTCCGTAACGTGTTGTTATTTGCCATAAACAGAAAATCCAATAACTGTGGACCTAGCAGGGTAAACAAACGAGATTGTGTCGTTAACCCTATACTTGGCAGAGTTTTTTTTTGGGATTTTATATATATTTTATATTAAATGTGTTCTTATTTCGCCACTCGAAATTTTTTGTAAGTTAAGTGTCTTAAATAATCCACTATGCTCTTGGCATAGTGGATTATTTGAGAAGAGGTTAAACTTGTGATAAATGTCAATTACGATAAATCTATATATTAATACGTGAAGCAAAAATGTTGTACCCCCTTTTTACGAAAATTGTGCGGGCGGAGGAGTATGAAATATCGCACACTTATAGTTTAAATAGAGAAAGATTGCAGAATGTTAATATATTTTTTTAAATTAGGCATAAAAATACATTAAATCAATAAAACAAACATTACACACACTACCATGTATTTGACACACACGCATATAAAATCTTTTCAAAAATTTCAAAAATGGAAGAGGAGCGGCCGAATTGATATGAATATTCAGGAAAACAAATATGGCGGTACAAAGTTCGCCGGGTCAGCCAGTTAAAAATAAATACAATAAAAATTACATTATATCTTTTGGTACTTGAGTGTGTGTGCATTGCTACTATAATACATTTTCACTTATAAGTTGTAAGTTTCCGTTACACCGTTTGGTTACGAATAAACAAACATTAATTTGCATCTATATTTGTAAGTTCATGCTAAGCAACCGCCTCTGTGGTCTAGTGGTTATGACCACCGGCTTATACCCAGAGGTCCCGGGTTTGTGTGGAGTACTAGTACATGTTTGTGTACTCGAGTTGGTTGGTGGTAGGGCTTATCTGTTCGCCTGGCTAGCTACCACCATCTTATCTAAATATGTCGCCATAACATCAATGTTTGTATCATTGTTGTGTTCCGGCAGCTAGAGATAAGATAGCCAGTGCTTCACTAGTTGAGGATGCCGGGTAAAGTGCGCTTCCATCATTGGCCTTATCTTCACATAACATAAGGTGAGATCAAGGCACTGTGCTTACCCGTAAAATATTTAACGAAAGCCACTAGGTACCTAATTATCTATCGACTTATCAAATAACAAAGCATAGCTTCTAGACGATAAAAATTGCAAGAAAGTTTTTAAATAACTGTAATGTAAGCGGAGACGGAATAGGAATCGTTAGGTATCTGGAAAGAGCATCAAGCAAAAGCAATTTCCGTTGATCACGTAGCTCAAATCATGACTATCACGTAATATTATAACTAAGAGCCTCGTTTAAACTAAGATCTCTGAGTGTCAAAGAATAGTCGCAAAGGATATCGCGAGGAGCAGAGACGGAACAAAGCCGAATTGTTTCCAATTTATTGAGTCCGTACCGAATTTTCAATACCTACCTTTTTGATTACTAGTACTACTACTATTACTTTAGTTTGAAGCTTGCACAAAATACCACTCCGAAAACAGACTTTAGACAAAAATATAAACTCATTCTTTTACTTAAATGTTTGTTACACTGCAAAAGTGTTTAACTTCATTTTACTTAACCATAAATTTGCAAATAGAATAGAAGTGAATGTGAACTAAACGTACGTGGCGACAAAATAAATGGAAGTGACGCAATCTTAAACATTTGTCAAACTTGCATTGTCCCGCTTTGCCGTGTTGACTGGTTTGTAGGGTACTAGGTCCATCGAAGGAGTCGGCGCTGGCTACTCCAGCCGTCCTAGCCACACTACGGGAGTGGGAGAGCATCATCCTCTCCTCACTTTCCACACAAACTCTTCAAGGTATTAAGCCCTCCCCCCCCCCCCCCCCCGTGTCCGGACGTGTCCAAAGGAACTACCGTGGCGGGTCGTGATCGGTTCTTCAGAGGTCTTGGGATCCCGCTCAAGCGGTAGACGGGAGCCGTAGGTTTTTAGTGGCTCGGGCTTAAAATCACACTATCACATACCCCGCGGAGTTGGGACCCCACGGAATGATACGGGTGCGAATTTTCCTAGGCCAAAAAAGGGTACTAGAGCCAGTAGGCTCTAGTTTACAGGTTTACCCTTAAGTTACAGAGCATAGAAGCTCAAGAACCGAAGTTTCAGCTTCAGGTCGGAAACGCGTCCTTGATACCTTGATAGCGCAAGCATCTACGGACTGCGGTGTCTGCTATCTTTTATTAGGCGAATATCTGTAAAATTTAAAAAAAAAATCTGCCGCAATGTCAATTTGGTGAACTGTTACACAAATAATTGGTAAGCTAAATAACAGTGCACGACGACGCCGCTATTTATTTTCATTTAGCGCCTCAATGACTGGCTAAGAACTCTTTCGTACCAAACTTATTGTTTTTCTTGTTTCTGTAATAATTTAACCTCGCAGGTTTTTAATGTTATAATTAGAAGTCTCCGTTGTTTGCTGCGGTCTTTGCT
The DNA here is from genome assembly GCA_963082485.1 of Eudonia mercurella. NCBI lineage: Eukaryota > Metazoa > Arthropoda > Insecta > Lepidoptera > Crambidae > Eudonia > Eudonia mercurella. The sequence continues at coordinate 15,935,575 of OY720022.1, read as the reverse complement.
TTTCTTTCTAAGTCTTTTAAATTTACCTTTCTTCGCTCATTTCATTTGTGCCTAATACAGGCTGTAACAACGTCATTGAACTTAAATGACTTTTACTTTTACTACTTTTATTCTAGCGAAGACTCCTTGCCAAGTTTAAGTATAAGCCAAGGCTAGTGCCATCAAATTAGACCGTTATGTGAGAAAGTTACCTGGAGTAGGTAAAGCCTAGTAGTTACATAAAGAATTAGAATTTTACCATATTAACCCTAGAGTGGGCGCGTCTTTCCGCGAAACGTCAGTGGGCGCGTGGGGAGCATTTTGCCGCCCTTTTTCTTTGATAATTTTAAGTAGGAATAGAGCAATTGAATTAATTTATTTTCTCAGGATTTAAGTAATACACAAATAAGTAATGATAAATCAACATATTTATTTAACTCTGTTTTAAGAACTTTGGTTAACAAGAGATTTAAGAAAACGTAAATATTTTAATTGACTTTTTTAACTTATCCTATATAATACTCTATAATACTGAAAATACATAGAAAAAAATAAGAAAATTATATGTTTTCTAAATCTACAGGATATGCTTTATCCAAACAGTCTTCACAAAGGTATGTGCAATGTTCATTGCACAGTAACTTTGGGCACCTGCAATACCCTTTTTTCGTGCGCCTATTTTTCTTTGGTGGACATATACTGCATTTGCTCTTCTTCTTTGAAGATGATGCTTGTTCTACTGGTACAAAGCGAGCAATTTGGTTCCTCAAAGTAATATTTAATGTGTCTATAGAAGACCTTGTGACCATATATTGCTTGATTGGGACCATGGCAATTTCTTTCAAATACTGTCGGCGTAGCATCAAGTGTTCAGTATTGGCTTTGTAAATAATTTGACTCCTTATACCGGCAATATTCATAATTGAAAAACCTCAACCTCGTTGGCCATCTGCGAGTCAGTCTTCCAACAGAATACTCTTCCTTCATTTGGTCTACCACGTCAACACCACATTTGGTTCCATTATAAAGCACAGGCATTATAAGGCACATCAGCAATTGGAGAAGGTTCTTCCTTGTCAGAATCGTCGTTGTCGCTGACTGTCTATGTTATGCTCACTATGATGACTAGATCGATCACTTTCTGACACATTCTTGTCTACAAACTGTGAACTAGCTTCTTCAAAACCAGACATTTCCTCTAGCCAAGACACAATTTGAGCGTCCATTTTGTTATTTATTTTTGTTATTATCACTTGATACCTTTAAATCCTGAAATTAAAAGCGTTTTTTAGTTTTCATAAATATTGCACTTTATAATATAGTCTACATTTCAACATCGCAAAAAATACATGACACAAATTTTACTTACGTGAGTGGGCGCGCGGTGAGCAATTTGCCGCCTTGCGACACCTGGTGGTAACAATCTTCTCCTCAAGTGGTCCCCCGCGCACTGATGATGTCCAGTTTTTCGGCACGCATTGCGAACGAAAGTGGGGGCAGCTACTAAAAAGCGCAAGTCTAACGGGAAATAGTTTTAAAAATTATTAACGTTTTTTTAGCGCGGGCGGCAAAATGCTCATAGCGCGCCCACTCTAGGGTTAAAAATGTTTGCTTATTAAAAATATAATTGAGGTTTTAAAACAAACATGATCGGAATACTATATATATATATAATAAGGAGCTCGATGGCGCAGTGGTTAACGCGCCCGGTCTGCGAGTGCTGAGGTTAAGCAACTTTCGCAAAGGCCGGTCATCGGATGGGTGACCAAAAATGTATCATCTCGAGCTCCTCCGTGCTTCGGAAGGCACGTAAAGCCGTTGGTCCCGGCTGCATTAGCAGTCGTTAACAACCACCAATCCGTACTGGGCCCGCGTGGTGGTTTATGGCCCGTTAGTATAGGGATCCATCCATAGGGAAAGCTCGTGCCCCAGCAGTGGGGACATAAAAATGAGCTGATGATGATGATGATCCGAATACTACTACGCTACTTATTTAGAGAATGAAGAATGCACATAAATGTGTAAATGAGTTCTAAATAGTGCCAAATTTTAGTTTGGAAACTGCGAGACATCGATTCAAAAATCGAACCACTCTTTATAATAAAAAGTTCAATTAACAAAACAGTAATTTTTCCAATGTCAAGATGTCAAGCAACAAAATCTTATTAGTCAAACGCACGGTTCTGAGCACAATATATCGTTTATAACGCAAAAAGAGGGATGTTATAAGCTTGACGCCCGTGCCTGTCCGTGTCATCGTTGCTCATAAACGGATGAACCTATTTTAATGCGGTTTTTTACTCGAGAGCTTTTAGCTGGGGGATGTTTCTAAAGGATTGATGGTAACAATTTTGTTGATAATAGTTTTAATGGGGTCTTTTGCCAGATAAAACCTTTTTAGTTTACAATTTGGGACAATAATTGCTTTTGCTACAACTTTCAAAACGAGAGGATCATGATGACCACATTTGTCGACTAAACAATAAAATAATAACATTGGTAGAAAAAGCTCTTATTAAGAACTATTCGTTTAAATATAAGCAGCCATATAAAACATAGTAAACTTGGCATTGATACAAATATTTAAATGATAAATGGTGTCGGGGGATAAATAGACGACACAGCATTTGACACTCATTACTTAGATAGAGGCTATAACGGAACGCGTGTGTGTGACTGCGTCTATTTCAGCGTTTATATGAAGTTGTTTTACTGCTAGGGCTTGAATTTATATACGATACCTATATACTGTGCTCCTTGAGAAACTATTACACGCAAAGTTCATAATATCATTTGCCTGTACTCTAGCATGTTCTAATTAGAAGCTTGATGCTAACGCAAAAGCTTTTACTGCATAACGTTTTCTTAATATCGCGGGTAGTAAATTGAATAGTAAAAGATTCATAGCATGCATTATAGACGTTAATGTAATTGCCCTGACTTTTGCAATGTGGCAGTCGTTAATAACTTGTTTTCACTTGTTTTTTTTTGTGGAACACAATCCCAATGAGAGATTTTCAGACAGCTCGAAATTTTAAAAAAAACGAGGTTCTAAAATATGTAACAGATGGCGTTGACAATTAATAATGAAGTCAGTGTGAGCAGAAGTCGGTGTGACCAGATGATTACCAGATGATGACCAGAAACTCTAACAAACAATACTTAACAAAAACAACTGTAACAAACAAAACTCAACAAAAACAACAAACAAAAACAAAAAAAACTCAACAAAAACTTAAAAAACTCTCTCTCTTCTACGATTTCCACTCCCAAAAGATCAACATCTTGGGTTTTTGAAAGCCAGTTCCCACCTGAGGCTAAGGTAGCACCCATGTATTCTTTGGCAACTGTATTCCGTCCTGTAAATATACCAAAGTACAAAAGTTTCAAAAGTTTAAACTTTTTACATTTTGCAATGATCCTTCTTTAGTGTTCTAACTATAAACATGACTTTTCACTTTTGCACCAAATAGTTGTTTTGGTGTAAGTGCAATATGATGTTAACATGTTCCTGAGACGCTTTCATGGTAATTTATCATATTTTATTTACTGTGCAGTGCTGTTTATTTTTAAGCATTGTTTGTTACTAGACAAACAGCGTTACGTTAGGGTAAACTTTAGGGCCCGAATTGTTCACGGTTGTGTTTCTCACGTAGGAATGCGTAATTAAGCACTATTTTCGTGCTTTTAAAAAACAAAAGGCTGCCTTTCTCTTTCTTTACTGGATTACCCTTTTCAGCTGTACAGTTCTTTGTGAAAAAACTGCGGTTTTAATTTTAGCAAATACGACGCCATATTTTTCATCTTTTAACATCTTTCGGACAGAACTTCCATCAGATTGCAATAGACGAGATCTTAATTAATAGTTTTATTATGGTCTAAGAATATAAGGCCCAAGAAAAATACATAGATTGATAAGTTTCCAAAAAAATCTTGTGAAATGTACTAATGAATCCTTGAGAAAAGCAGATAACCAGGTTCCAACTCTTCTTGTACTAATGGTTGTTTATATATTGAACAAATTAAATGATACAATAAATAGTATGATTTTATTGGAGAGCAAAAAACGTTTACAATTTACAATGAAAATTCATTTTTATGTAGTACCTTAGTACTCGTAATACGAGTAAAAATTGTAAGTGTCGTCCTTTTTTAAATTTTAATTTTATGATATTTCACATATAATTTTACGCAAATATTGTTGCGAACAAATTACAATTTGAAAAAAGACAAAGTATTTAAAAAATGGGTGTGTAATGTATAACAACACATCGTATAATGATCAAAACATATACACTCAAATGATATAGTTTTGTTTAATATAACACTTACATATATAAGATAATGATGGAATGATATGATTTTAAAATACATAACTTTGAAATGTAAAACAAACGATTGAGCTAAACTCATTTAATATAACAGCCCTTTAATATAACATTCACATGATATAATAATTAAAACACAACATTTATCTAGTATAAGAACATTTAGAACATTATAACCTATCACAATTTTTGTATAATACTTAAAACAGTTAATGATTACTTAATATAAAATCCAATACATATAACATCATTTAATATAAAGACAATTAACATATATAGCAAGCATGCATGCATAATGATGCATGCTTGTGTTAAGCAAGCAAGCATGCAGCAAACATAGTTTCTGTCACGGCTCCGGCACTGCGGGGCTCTGACGGTCTGGCTCCGCGCCTTCGCGGGCTTAAATTACACTCTAGGGGTAGGGCAGACAAGACTACGTGGAGTCGGTTTTACAGCGATTCGTTTCTGTCACTGACATACTGTCATACTGTTATACCAAGTAAAGATTATATCAATCAATCATTATTTGAAACGTTATTATCTTAAATAGTTGTTATATAAAATGACGCGTATATCAAACAAAACTGTATGAAATGAACGATATATTAGATGAGTTTTATTTCAAATGGTATTATTCGTTATGAATGTTATACAAATGGTAATAAGTAAAATGAACTTTATGTAAAGTAAACGTTGTGATAAATAAAATTATATTAAGTGTTGGTATAACAAATGATTATTATGTAAAATGAACGTTATTAAAGTTCTTATATCAAATGTTGGTAAGTATATCAAGTGAGACGCACCGTAAAAAAAAATCCACGAGCGGGATTCGAACCCGCACCCCATGACATGCCGGGTCAGATGCGTAGTGCTATCTATCGTGGCTCAATCCAACTCGCCGAAATTAATCAACACTTCTACCCTTGCTCTGTAAGTCAAAGGAGCCCTATTCAATGTCGACAACTACGTCATCAACATCCGATCTTAATATTTTTACAAATATTCAAAGTTCAGTTAAGAATTAGGCAAGCTATATTTATGATTATTTTTATATATGAAAATCTTCTGTGCGTGTGTATGTTGACCCGGCATGTCATGGGGTGCGGGTTGGGATCCCGCTCGTAAATATTTTTTTTAATATTTCAATTTTAATTGTTTTTTTTTATTACTTTCTCATGTATAGCTATATAACAGCATTTAGTTATTTCTATAATTACTTTTTAATTTAAAACTTTAATAATACTCCCTTTTATTATAATTTATAATAATATAATGATTTACAAGTTCTGTTTACGTACAACAAGTTTTCTAGTGTATAGTTTTTTCAGCAGCAGTATACCTATATCGTACTAATACCGAGAGCACTTTATTATCTAAACTCAATGAAAGCTCTTGATTCGAACCGACTTAGATTTTCCCACTTGATAACGCCAAAACAGTTCACTCATAGATTTATGGGAGCATACACGCTCATTTTTTGGGAATAGGCTCATAAAGTGTTTTATTCATGGGCGAGACGGCCTTGTTGGATAAATCTAATAAGTGACGGAGAATCATGAGCGCCCGGCTGTGGAGCCTTACCTACGCGAGTTTATTGAGTACGAATGCCACCCTCTATGGACCACTGGTGGTCCGTGATATGGGACATTGACACTGAATGTCAACATAAAAAAATAACGGATTCGACAGACTCCGATCGATAGCATAATTGGAAGTGCATTTGACACGGTATTCTGCGAACACCAGAATGTGCGGTTTCAAATTCCGCTCGCGGAATAATTTTTCAACATGAATTCAGCGGCTTTTTTAATTAAATACGAAAACAAACGATTTCATTTTAAATTATTGTTTATGACTTGAAAGTATATGTGTACTTATTTAGGGTATGTTTCGATATACACTGCGAGCACTGTCCAGTGCTCTTATTGGTGAGAAATTTGTTCCATTATGGACTGACAGTATACTGCCACAGTATCCTAGGGAAATATATGACGTCATAAATCGTCTCCATTTTTGTACTGTAAGCACTGGCATTTTCGAGGTAAGGTACTCTCAGTGATTTGATCACGTGATCAACAGCGTCCAGAAATTTAAAAAACTTTACTATTGATTGACAGTATACTGGACTGCGTTCCGTTTTAAACGGTAACCAGTATAACTAATTATAAAAGAACGGCTTCGCAGTATACTAAATTGACGTCACACCTTACAGTGCTCGCAGCGTTACAAGGCAGGGCTCTACGGGAGTTACAGTCACGGAAGGAAATAGTAGATAGGAATGTCACAGTGTATGCAAAAATAAACAAAATCCTTAAATAGCTATGTCACGATAATGCAATAAGTGCTTTTCGCTAGCAATTTATTTACGCTTTCTCAATCGTCAATTAATTTACGGTAGGGCCGCTGAGGCTCTATATTCGTGTTATTTGAAAGCCATAAATTTAATGTGTTGGAACGGAAAGTTTGTTTAAACAGAGTTTTCGTTATCAACTCGATAGGAACATAATGCTGAGACTTAAAAGCGTTAGAGTAATTTCCATTTTAAGGTTGAAATTGATTTTGTTTTAAAACATGATCGTAAGCGATCTCACCTCGGGCAATGAACGTTAAGCTGCAGCGATTTCATCTATTCCGCTGATATTCCCTGTTCCTACAAAATATATTTTCTGCACAGAACATTTCGCCTCTTATAGATAGATCACTCCGAACTTTCAATACTTATGCTCGGGGGTTTTTCAGAATTGCTTCTCCCTAGCTGTCTAGGGGAAAGCTTCTTAATGACGATATTCAAACTGTTGTCAAATCGTCTCGTGTTCAGTGAGGAAAGCGTTGAGTTAGAGACAATTTTACATTTGATCGATTTTGATTTAACTACAAGTTTACTAGGTAGTATCTTTGGTACCATACAAATTTTAGTTTCCCACTTTAGTCTATAACTAACCACTCTAAGCGTGCTGATAGTAAAGTCCTGTATTAATTTTACCAAAAATAGTTACAAAATAATAAAGAATGACGAACACTAAAATACAAATCATTTGAGTTTAAGTACCTACATAGCGGCAGTTTGTTTATAATGACTTGAAACTTAATAAGATTTTAATTACTTATATTGCTCTTGCTTCATAATGTGCCAAAGAAACTTCAAAGTTCAGTATCTTTCAAAGGAATAAGTCAATTCTAATAAAACTTCCTTTGCTTAACAATAAAGCAGAGAGAGAGAGAGAGAGAGAGAGAGAGAGAGAGAGAGATCTAGGAATTTTAACAGATAATATTATCAAAATGCATTCATCAACTGAAGTTTAAATTTTACATCTACTAAGAAAGTTCAATATATCTGTCATCATAGAGAAAAATGGGCGCATTTGACAATTTAACAAATATATAAATATATTAGATTAATAAAAATCAATTAAAAAATCTTTATTTAAGTCGATCATAACGTTTTTTCTTATTTGGTGTAACAAACGATCTCTGTCCAACTGGTGTTTAAGGGGAATAAAGAACCTTTAAGGTTTTATATCGTTTAAATGATTTACACCAGTTTGCACTAAACTTATGAATCGCCTAAGTCTTGGCTTAACTATTACCCGGTCAAGTTAAGTCGGCACCTGAGTGTAAGCGAGGTTTTCGAGCCAGGTGCCGAGTTTATAAATTTGCCAGGGATTTATAAATTTAGTGCAAAGCAAGTCAAAGTAAGTCAGCTCTAATGAAATTCTTAAGGATATTGCAGAGATCTTTAACCGAGTAGTGACTTTTAAGACACTACTCGTATTTACAGAAAGAAATTCTGCCGTCATAAAAAGAAAGGACGCCATTGAATTTTTTTTGCAAATAGTTAATATGCTTTGGGACTAAGAAATATAAAATGGAACCGCAAATTTTTTTTGGTAGCGATATTTAACAAATATCTGTTAAATATCTATGTTATATGTTATAATATTTCTAGAATACTCTAAAGAGCGCAAATGAAGATCAAAATAGTAGGTTACATTTTCAATTATAAAAGAAAAAGTAGGTAGTATTTGTTGTAACTAAATGGAAAAGACGTATTTAATCGGTCACTTCTACATTTGTATATTATATTTTTCATAATTTGGGTAAATAAAAAGATGTAAGTATCTAAACTGATCAACTCGAGAGAGCAAGGCGTTTAAAAACTTAAAGTTTTAATATTTTTATCTTCGACCAATAATGTACCTTATAGATAAAGGAACAAAACTGCATCTCGAAAGTGGTCCTGTTTGCTCATACCTAAACATTTAAATTTCGAATAACTCAATTTCGAGATTGGCGTTACAGAGGTTTTATCTTTCAAGTAAAGAAAAAGTAAGTGGGACTTACTTTTTCACTCGCGTTCGTTCTTTATTTCCCTCAAACAAACACCAGTTGGACAGAGATCGTTTGCTAAATCAAAAATAAGAAAAAATGTTATGATCGACTTAAATAAAGATTTTTTTGAAGAGAGTTTGCTGATTGTCTTAGGCGGCATTTTTAGCTTCATCGGGCTTTTTTGGGGGTGGCGAGAAACTTAAAGGGTTCCTCAAGCCGTATGTAACGAATCACCTTCGGAGGTTTTCTAGAGTGAACGGCATCACGCACTAGTGCTTGTCCCCGTGCCCTACTAGATTCTTCGAAGGGTTTGGATCGGGTCGGGCTTAAATAAAAAAATAAAGATTTACCGCCTCTGTGATCTAGCGGTCAAGAAAACCCGGACTTAAATAAATAATAATAAATAATAAAATTTGTTTACGCTCGCGCTCACACCAATTATCTAGCCCAAGATAATCTTCTATTGAAACTCGAAACAAGATAACGGATAAATATACATACATATAGAAAAACACCCAGACCCAAAATCAATTCAGAAAAACAGTTTTCTCTAAATTGACCTGACCGGAAATTGAACCCGGGACCGCAGAGATGACGCGACGCCAGACCCAGCGTGCTAACCACTCGACCACGGAGGTCGTCCAAATCCCAGCGTTTGAATAAGTGTAGAGCTTGTTTTAAGTCTGCCTGGCTAGCTACCCCCTTAATATCTAAGTCTATCACTATCACCACAATGTTAACAGTATCGAGATAAAATAACCAGATCCTCCGTGGTTTGGTGAAATACTGTTTGGATTAAGGCAAAGTGCTCCCCATTATTAAGTGTACCCATTATTCTGTAAAAACAGTTCACAAATCACACAAATTCAGTTAATTTCCTTCGAAAGAGTTCTAACAGTTTTAAATCCTATTTAGATTTACTGGTTGTACCTACGAGTATTTACTGTAAGAAGTATTTTATTGCCAAAATGTTGACGTATTTCTTACAAGCTAAAACAAGATTTTACTACGTATAATACAATTCCAAGGAGGGTGTATCGTGGGTATATCAGCATAACGCGATCCCAATAAATTGACGAGCCCTTTCATTTCCTTCCTATCTAATAGACACTAAAACACAGCTGCCTATCCGTACAAAAGGCTGAATGCGAGTTTTATATACTGTTAACGAAAACGAGAATTTGTATGGCATTGACGCAGCGCCTCCTGGTGGCAAACGAGGTGAGTTGCAGTTTTGTCATAAGATAAGATAAGATAAAATAACATTTTATTGCCATAAAATTGTGTTAATACATAGCAGATGTCATGCTTATAGGGAAACAAACAATTTACCCTAGACAAACAAGTTTAGTAGATAGGTAGTTAGGTAGGTACATATTAATAGTTACAATTTAAAATACTACTTGTTTAACTATATGCAAAAAATATCTAAAATATCCCCTTCGGCCGTTTGGAAACTAGTTCCTTAAACCCTTTTTTTATACTTCTACGTAGTTGGTTTCCTAAAAAACTTTTTTATACTTCTACGTAACTGGTTTCCTAAAAGTACTACTACTATGTTTAAGTTATTTCAGCCACCTATGAAACTAATAACCGGATTTCAGTAAAAAATATATTAGCATTTAATTAATTGCTTTTGTATAATTAATTAAAACCGCAATTGTACCATTTTTGTGTGGTTTATTTAAGATATTTGGATTTAACCAAAACGCTTAAAACACAAAAAAACAATTCATTCACTTAAAACAAAAAAAAACAAATCATGCTGTGCACACTCGTTTTGGATTACCGTCTAGCTAATAAGATTAATCAAATATGTTATTGTAGTCATTGATTGTAATCTGTTTTTGTACCTTTAGAAATAAATAAATAAATACTATGATGATTTTGTACCGAAATATTCAGTCAAGACATTTTTCGCTCGACTTGAGTCAGAAATAAGTTATTGGTAAACTTAATGTTAATGTAATCGGACTCTTAGTTTCTATTACTTTGAGCTTTGATTGATAAGAAATACTTCGAATACTGTTTTGTCCAAGAGCCGAAAGAGTTTCCAAATGTAGTTTAGATAGAATAATCGTTGTAACGAAAGATTTGTACCTTTTATAAGCTTGAACTAATTGAGCAATAAGAATCATTGAAACGATGAAGGCCCGAAGGAAAATCTCCTTAACAAGGATTTTATCACAACTACGCCCTTAATTAGCTGTGTTATGCTATTTTTATTGTGAACCAAGAGGTTTAGCTGAAGAGTTGAGGTAAGGACCTCAACTCTTCAGAAAAAAAATCATTTAAGTGATCCAAAACTGATTTTGTCTTTTTTTGCTTTTATTACCGAAAAGGCCTTTGTCCAGCAGTGGACGTCTTTGGCTGAGATGAAGATGATGATGATGATGATGGTGATGATGATGATGATGATTACCAAAAATGAGATAGCGTTACTTTTATGTTAAGGGTGACTTTAGTAAACGTTTTTTCACTTCGTGAAGCTCGTAGCTTTCTACCTTTTGATACGGGATCATAAAGAAATAGTTCCACATTGTCTTTTGTAGTTCCTTGTGAGAATAATTGAATTGTATTACATATGAAAGTCTCTTACTGAAATAAGTTGTGGCTTTTTTGGCTATTCACACTACAAGTAGGAAGCATAATATAGTACAATTGAATTTACTTACCTACCCTACAGTCAGTGGCACCAACAACGGCCATGATAAAACATTTGTAACTACTTCATTGGCACATTCATAAAGTACAAAGATCTAAGGACAACCCTTCTCATCTCACGAAGTTAATAAATAATGATTAAGTCCAGTACACACTATATAGTATGAGTGTGACATACTAAGAGTAGTTAGCTACTTGTACGGTGAATTTGCTGGTATTTCAAGATAAGGCGAAAATGGGCAGTAATTTTCAGTATGTACGATACACAAGTCTGTTTATGTAAACTTCAGAAAAGCTTGGTAGTTTAGACGTTATTAAAATGAAAGGATAGAAAGAGATCCTTTAATGGGAAATAAGTAATAGTAAGGGATGTATCTTGAAGATTGATAAATACTTTTAGCAGCTCTGCTACCTACGAAACTACGCAGCGTTCGTAACACATAAACTTGACTTTATGATTTTAATGAGGTTATTTCAGTATCTTTTTGATGGTCTCGTTAAGTGATCCGGCCAACTAATTGCTTGCTACAATATCTTACTAACCAGTTTATTAGACATTTGCTTTTGTTGTGTTTTTGGATTATTAAAAATAATGGTAAATAAGTTTCAATTTAAACTTTAAACGTTTCTTCACTCAATAATTAATATATTAATGCAAAACCACACATAGTGATCGATGGTAACAAAATATAATAGAAAATTATGGACCCTGTCGGGCACGCAATTAAAAAAAGAAATGAAGCGCTTTTACATTCTACAGTAAAGATATTTAGGTACTATATTAGTGCTAATAGATAGAAGAAAAGAAGACATAACAATATGGATAAAATGTAAAGAGTGATTTGACTGAGAAGATAGTCTTTGATGATGACAATCCAACAGGCTGGAACAGGAAAACATGCTACGCTGACTACTTAAGATAGGATTCGGGCGGGGTGAAAAATACCAATGCTTGAATATGGAGAAGTCCGAGACTACAGGTACAGATACATATATAATTACGATTTCGGCCACTGCTGTAGTAGAACTTCCTCCACTTTTGTTTAAATCAGAATAAGTATTTTTATGATGTCGTTTGAGATGTGTTTTTTTTTAATTCATAGCATTTCCTTTGGTTTTAACATTCTGTTTACATAATTTGCACTGTCCACCCGTGTCACATCTAATATAAAACGTCCAAACGCTTGATTTTTCTGGCGGAACCATATTTAAAACAATATTCAAAAATGATATGTCACGCTTACAAAATAAAACAATGAACAAAAAGTACCTATGATGTTCTTGCGGCGGCGGCAGTATTTTACCTTTGGTACCTTTATTTCATTTCATATTTCATACTCACGGCAGTATGACTTAGGTACGTAACTCGAGACTATTTCAACAAATAGGTGCAGGTAATCTTACTTTGTTGTAGATACATCGTCCCCGTTAGTGTTGCCGAAGATCTTATATATCGTTTAATATGCATTATTTTCGTATTTTAATCATACGTAGGAGGCAGGCAGGAGTCCTACAAATATTATAAATGTGAAAGTATGAATGGTGTTTTGTTAGGCAACGCCGAAGCGGCTGACGGCTGGAATTTTACACGCCCCCAACGCTACATACTAAAAAGAAACATTCTCCCCTTGATTATATATATTGTGTAGGTAAAGCAAAATAAATCAGTTTTATTCTGATTTATTTTACTTTAATAACGGTTATTTTTACCTCACAGCGGCACTTTTTCGTTTTAAAGTCTCAATCCAGTTAATAATTTGTTACTCGGTTTTGGTTTGAAGAGCTCTTTATAATTGTCAGTTGATTACATTATCGACATACTTACTTTTTTTATGTTGTTACATTATTAAAGCTGTTTACTTATTCTTCTCCATAGCTAAATGATAGACGTCCTAAAGAGGTAGGAGGTAAAAATGTTTGGACGATTCGAAAATTAAAACTTATTTTTTTTTTTACATTTTTTTTCTAAATTCTAAAGACTTAGGTGAGGTTAGGCATTATTTAGGTATGAATATTAAAGTTCGCAAAGATTATAATAACTATGAGATAACTGTAGATCAACAACAGTACATTGAAGAGTTATTGCTAAAATTTAATATGACTCACTGTAGAACAGCTGACACACATATAGATAAAAAATTGAATGTAATAAAAGCGGATAAATGTACAGCGGGAATTACTTATGTAGCTATCAAAAACTTATAGGCTGTTTAATGTACCTAGCGGTCATGACAAGGCCTGACATTACCTACTCGGTTAGTTACTTAAGCCAATTTAATACTTGCTACAGTGTTGAACATTGGAACTATGCTAAAAGGGTTCTTAAATATTTAAAGAAAACTAAAATGTATTGTTTAAAGTTTAGTAGTCTAGGAGAAAGCTTACAGGGTTTTGTTGATGCTGACTGGGCAAGCGATAGCTTGGACAGAAAATCTTACACTGGATTTTGCTTTGTCATGTCAGGTACAGCTATTTCATGGCAGTAAAATTGCTTTTAGGTGTTCCAGACTGAGCGCTCGCCACAAGCACACATTTTTTGTACCAATTTGTAAGTCAAATTATAGACGCAATAGTTTTATTATAAGAGTCCTTAATGAATTCAATAGTACTTTTAATCACATCGACATATTTCACGAAAACATTTCTCGTTTTCGTGGACTATTAAGAGAAACTTAACTTTATTTTTAATGTATATTTTCAACCGGATTTTGATTGTAAAATTGTTTGATATTTACTTTATTATTTTTTCTTTCGCACTGGTGTTCAACAAGTAGTTTCTGTACAAATTATCAGTGGAAACTTTAAATGCTACTGTATTATATTTTTTAATTGTTTATATGTGTAATATAAAGCTGTATGTTTCCTTAATAAAATAAAATAAAAATAAAATAAAGCAGAAAGCAGAGAGTTACAGCTCTATCAAGCACCGAGGCTGAGTATGTTGCGCTCTCTGAAGCATGTAGGGAAGCAACATATCTGAGAGAACTATTGTATGAATTAACTGGATCTTTGTTAACAATTAGGTTGAATTGTGACAACCAAAGTGCATTAAAGATGGCCACAAACCATCAATGTCACAATAGGTCAAAACATATTGATGTTAAACATCATTTTGCAAGAGAGACTATCAAAAGTGGAAAAGTAGAGGTCAATTATTTACCTACAAATGAAATGCCAGCAGATTTGTTGACCAAGGGTCTATGTAAATTTAAACACTACAAGTTTATGGAAACATTAGGTATTTTAAAATTGTAATGTATGTAACTCAAGTTTACTCTATAATGTGTGTATAATGTATGTTTAGTTTATTTTGATAAGTGGGGGTGTTGCAATTATTGAGTCGTATCAAAATATAACTACTAGCGACAGCTAGGCTACAGTATGTAAACTAAGGTTTGTAATGACACTGTGAAAAAAAAATAAAGTCAGTCTGCACCGAATTACCAACGTGTTTGTTTTAATAGTCTATTTAGCCTACTTCATTTAATTTCATTAAAAAATTATTTAAACAAAAATAAATACTTTGGCTTTGATGTTTATATGTGCCTGTCTCTCTGTAATACCCATTTTCAGTTCCTTTTTATTACGTACGTTTTCAAAGGCATTCTCGTAATAGTAGGCCAACCGCGAAGGCAACAGAAACACACTGAACAATGAACTTTCAGTCTCTCGAGAGCGGCGAAGTGACTCGATCCCACAACGAATTTAATCAAAAGAAAAATGTCACTATGGGAATCACATCCCGCGCAAACTTTTTATTTGCCAATCCAAACGATGTATACAGACGATACAACACTTATATTAGATAGTTTTCACGTATATGGGTATATGTATATACAACATAGTATGTTTTGATACGACTAGTCAAGTACAGTGCAGCAAGTAAATGTCAGGTTTGGTTTAAATCTTAGTATAGAGCATGTAATGTTAAAATTTGTAAATTCCTAAAATACTTTTTGTTTACATTTTCTCCTGGTTACGGCTTAGTTTATGCAATTGGGGTATTTTTATTAAAATATGTTTTGGGGATGTATATACTTTTATTTTCATCTGAATAAATATTACTTATTATTTTTAAATGTAAAAAATCGGTAAAGTTTTGCTAAGAATTATCAGTTTACTAATATTGCTTATACAGCATCTGGATGAAATTTGATTTGATATAAATGCGTATTGCGCAAAAAAACCTAATAGAAATCTGTAACTCCATTTTGAATGAGCGGGGAACCTATTTGTTTGGATAATGTTGTGTATTTCTGCCAAATAAACTTATATTTATTCATTTATTTAGTGGTGAAATAAAGATAAATCAACACACTCTTTTTTTTTTTGTAATATTAATTGGTCTAATTGCAAACTGATATAAATGTAATCTATCGCAATGTTTAGCCCGACCGAAAGCTTAATAAGCCCTGAGGGTTTTAAAACCTGTTATGCGAAAGGCTGTATATAGGATAACGGCACCAGTTTTCGACTATTTAAGACCAGTGATCAACAAATTTTTTGTCGCCAAAAAATAAAAAATAACATAAATTTTCATTGAAATATTACGGGAAGACATCAAGGAAGCTGGTGCTTCCTCCGGGGCCAGCAACTGATTTGACTGGTCAAACAAGTTAATGTTGACCACCAGGTCTGCAGTGCTGGTGATCCAGTGATCGACATTTTTGTCCTTTTCAGTTGCTTGCCTTGCCTTGCTTTGTTGCTTGTCCTTTCAGTTGCTGGCCCCTATTTTTAATGATTAAAGGACAAAAATGTCGGTCATTGGGTCCTGTCGAACATTGGTGCCATTTCCTTACTTAATTTTTTTAACAGATTGTGTTAGAAGAGTGTGTTAATGGCGTCCAGTGACAATGCCCTACATTGCTATGTTCCAGTTTGAAGATAATGAGCTTATGAATTGCGGGCAGGACACGGTCCCTAGGCAGCGGCGTGTGTTAGAGAAGTTAATAAAACGATAAATATTTTATATGCACTCCTTTTAAAAGGTTTATTTATAACTTTTTAACATTAACTTATTTAAAAATGTATAAATTTTTGTTACTATAATATTAAATGTTGTAGGTTGTGGTAGTTGTCATTTTTGGTGTTGTTTTTGCATTTCTTTAGATTAAAATAAAGACAGATTATTTTAAATTATGTGAATGTGAGGTTATGTACAACATACTTATGGTTTAATGGTAAATAAACTATATTTATTGTTAAATGTATCAACTACTGGATGTCCTTAATAAAACATTTTCTATTATCCGGGCCCGGGTAGTAGTACGCTTGTGCCCGTTTTATTTTAAATGTATATACCTTTTGAAATGTAATATTATTTCGTAAAAAGTATCATAAAATATTTGGATTTTCATCTCACAAGAAAATAAGATAAGATAATTTTAAGTCGCTTGTAGATAAACATTTAAATCGGCTAACGCGTAAATCTTTAGTGCTTTTGCATTTAAAAGGCCTGTAATAACTTCGAGTTTTCTCTTAAATCAGGAAACGAAGTTTAATCAAATCAAGTTAATGTTGAATTTCCTTCTTAACAGAAAAGCCTTTACCTAAAACACCCACCTTCAAAAGCTACTTTATCTTTTGGTAACAATTGTTTTCAGTATTTATAAACAGCCTTCCCGGTAGCATAACTGTCATTGTAGCCGCCCGGATTGCGGAAGACCCCGGTTCGAGTCCTGTCTGGGTCAGGTAGGCATTTAATTTTTTCACTGTATTTTGTAAATATTTAATTCAGCTTCAGTGTAGCACTTAACAATAAAAAAATAAAAATAAAAAATATATTTTCAGCATATTATAATTAATGCATATAAATTAAGTGCATTTCTTGGATATTATGCTGAGTCCATATTTGAACCAGGTCAGTAAAACACCTTAAACGCTACAGAACAAGAATCTCTTAGTAGACGTCCCATTAATGTTCAATTTGAAATTATATAACGTGAAAAATATTTATTGTGATTATTTAATTTAATGAACATTTTACAACTTTTATCTATGCAACCGAAATAGTAACCACTCACCTAATGCCATGGCATTGACGTGCCAAGGTGCTGATGGTCTGTGGAACCAGTAAAAGCAAGCTCCGGACACGAATTAAAAAATGTATATAAACACATACATTACAGGGCTAAAACAACACAGTAACAATAAACAATATTAACTATAAACATTACACACACAGTACATATAAACGTGAGGTTATATAAAATATATTTTAATAACAATATTAGACCATGGTCGATAATTTTTGAAACCAAAAAAAATAATAGTAGGATGAAACCCATCGTAAAAGGAAGAGAATATAACAAAAATTAAAGGAAAAATAATTTACAAGATCTATCACTTTTGTATTTACACTTTTTTTCACATAAACTCAAAATGTATGTGAAAAGTTCAAATAACCAAGTTTTTAGTTTTTTTTTTATATTTTTCAAAAAAAAAATTTCACGAAAATTGGTAAAACTTACCATTTTATATCCTAAACACACTGTAATTTTTTTGATTTAAAATATTTATTTTTTCACCTTATTTTGACTTGAAAAAGCACCCTAATTATCAATCAAAAATTCTCACGTCAATATATCTGGTTTTTTTTAAAGTCGGTGGGCTTTTTGTTCGTTGAAATCTCTACTTTCTGATGTTGTAAAAAAAAGTTTATGGTTTTTTATTTTTATCTTTTACAAAAAGAAAATTTTTCACTAAAATTGGTGAAAACTTACCTTTTTATGTCCCAAACACACTGTAGTTTTTTGATTTAAAATATTTATTTGTTCACCTTATTTTGACTTAATATCGAAAAAGCCTACTTTCTGATGGTGTAAAAAAATATATACATTACTCTATGAAGTATGTATTACTATGGTAATGTATATATTTTTTTACCACGTAAATGTTCTCAGAAAATGCAAAGAAACAAAAAAACTCGAATCCGATATTATTTTTTAATCATTCCGTACAATTTTAAGCTATTTATTAAAATTTATACTTTAATTACTCGAAAAACGTAACATTGATAAACAAAAAAATTGTAAATCGAAATACACTACTATAATAATTACCAACCAAATAAGTTAATAAAGTTAATATTTAATAAGACATCTACAATATTTTGAGAAAGTTGTAGAATCTTCTTTAAATTATATGTATTGATGCCTATTTATTGCTATTTTATGATAACCTACAATTATTATCTTTTAATTTAGTACTAAAATCTCATGCGATTTTAATTTTTTAGGTTATGTTACGTTAATCATACTATTTATGAAAGAAAATATTACTATTTCTATTTTAGAGCTGATTGATAGAGATTAAAATACAGGTAGTACTCGTATTTACCTTGCTATATAGATTCCAAAAGTTTCTTTTAAAGTAAAACTGTTACAATTCTCTTAAATTAACTCAGCCTGCACGTGTATTTTTATGAACGATGTTGTTCCCTACTCTGTATCTCGAATACTGGATAACGGTTTTTACAGCTGCTACAAAATGACAGGTAGTAAGGCCCAAACCCTCCTAGCTTTTTCCCCACTTCTCTATGAAATACCTTTTGATGGGCTAAAATTTGCCGTAGGTCGCTCAGGTATAATTAAGTTATCTTAAAATAGCAATAAATTGGCATGGAGACAACACATTTGCACTAAAAAAACGGAGCTGGTGATCAAACATCGGAACCTCTACTGGATGCTTGGAAGGAATGCGCGACTTTCCATGGACAACAAACTCCTCCTTTACAAGGTTGTGCTCAAGCCGGTGTGGATGTATGGTATCCAGCTCTGGGGTAGTGCCTCCGACTCCAATATAAACGTCCTGCAACGCCAACAAAATAAGATCCTGCGATCCATCGCGAATGTGCCATGGTACATAACAAATGGCGAAATCCATGAACACCTCAACATGACCACTGTTAGGGAGGAAATACGTGCCGCGGCTGCTAAATACAAGAAGCAGCTCATACATCATCCTAACGAGCTGGCTCGCCAATTGAGCATACAGCAGTATACCAGACGACTGAAGCGACATGACTTTCTGGAGCTTGAACATCGCTACTAGCGATATACTCATGAGTAGAGGCTCATACTGGGGAGCCCACTCGACCTGCCACTTAACACTGAACACATCTGCCTATAGTCTGGGGACTGATAGTATATAGGACAAAGAAAAAAAAAATTGGCATCTACGCATATTATTTAAAGAAGATTCTACAACTTTCTCAAAATAATACAGATGTCTTATTAAATATTAACGATATTAACTTATTTGGTTGTTAATTATAGTAGTATATTTCGATTTGCAATTTTTTTGTTTATCAATACAACATGGAATTTTACGTTTTTCGAATAATTAAAGCGTAAATTTTAATAAATAGCTCAAAATTGTACATAATGATATTCAGATTCGAGTTTTTTTCGTTTCTTTGCATTTTCTGAGAACATTTATTATAGTTATGCATTAGGGGAGGCCTATATCCAGCAGTGGACTAAGATAGGCCGATGATGATGATGATGATGATATATTTTTTACACCATCAGGAAGTAGAGATTTCAACGAACAAAAAACTTACTAAGTTTTTTAAAAAAGCAGATATTTTGACGTGAGAATTTACGATTGAAAATTAGGGTGCTTTTTCGATATTAAGTCAAAATAAGGTGAAAAAATAAATATTTTAAATCAAAAAAATTACAGTGTGTTTGGGACATAAAAAGGTAAATTTTCACCAATTTCGGTAAAATTTTTTTGTTGTTAAAGTTAAAAATAAAAAACCAAAAACTTGGTTATTTGAATTTTTCACATACATTTTGAGGTTATGTGAAAAAAGTGTAGATACAAAAGTTGCAGATATTCTTATTACCAACAACTTTGCCATTTAACTTTTTTCTATAGGACTTGAAGTTTTGCCGGAAATCGAGATAAACCGTTTTTTACCCCTAAAACCCCACCCCTTTCCACTTCCCGACTTCAGATCGCCCTTAAATTATTTTTCCTTTAATTTTTGTTATATTCTCTTCATTTTCCAATGGGTTTCATTCTACTATTATTTTTTATCACTTTTTACCATTTTCAAAGGCTTCACAGCCCCTGGTCTATATCAACACCGCAGGACCGCTACTGCAACGGATGGCTGGATTTGGATGAAATTCGACATACATATAGTTTATAACCTGGATTAACACATAAGGTAAACGGCCCATTACTCGTCAGGTTCTGAAATAAGTTGACTTTGCAGCCCTCCCACGTATAAACCAGTTGACTTAGAAAAAAATTGATTGCATGGCGAGGTAAACAATTTATTCATCTTTTTAGAAAATATTGCATTATTATCGGTGAAACACAGCAAAAAATTTGATATTTAATCAATTAAAAAATGTGCCATATGTACCACTAGTCGACAGCTTTGTCCCAATAATCGTCAAAATGACCTAAAACTCGTCAATTTTCATCACCAATTTGAACTCTTTGTCTTTGAACTTAAAGTTCATTTTTTAGACACGTTTTTTAAAAAAAAACTAAATAATACAAAATAATGTAATGTGCTTAATTGAAAAACGCTTCTCAACTTAGCAATTTACATTTTACTGTAAATATTACAAAAAGCGGGGTTTTTACCATGTTTTGATTTGTTGTCGAGTCCCTGATATTTCGGCGCAGTTGCACACGCCATGATCACGGAGTAACCAATCATTACCGTACAGTCAGTTATTTCTTCATCTCTTTCGAACACTATCACTTTTGTCTTAGATTTGGGGTGGTTGGGGATTTACCTCCTAGCAGTCCGCCCCGGGCAACGTCTCCCCTGTCAAGTAGAGGCGGCTGAAAATCCCCAATAGCGGTGGTAGGGCTCGAAAGGGTCCACCTGGCTTGCTATCACCTTCCTATTTAAGTCTGACGTCAAGCAGCTTGCAGTGTTCCGTCGTAGCGTAGTAGAAATGCCAGTGACTTTGGGAGCTTGATGGCTAGCAGTAGCTTCAAAAGGACCGGTCTCGGACTCTGATCAAATCTGTGTTGGAAAGCTCATCGTGGAGGGTAGCGGGATCTGTGGCACGGTTTTAGCCGTTGGCCGACTGCAGGCAATAGGGGGCCCAAGTAGTGCGCCAGCCACGTACGAAAGGCTGCCCCGTGAAAAATCCTGGAATGGCTCCACCGTGCCAGTTGGCGACTGGAAGGAAGGACCCGGTGGCAATTCCCAGTGGGGCACGGGCGCCCCCTCGGTCTCCACATGAGTTTTTTCATTAGTACATTAAAGATTACGAGTGCCGTGTTTGGTAACCAAACTGCGCCTCGCTGGCTTTTGAAACCCCAGCAAAACCACCTCACCCTAATATGAAGCAGAAAGTTTTAAAAAGTAAGGTGCACTTTGATTTGAGGTGCAGCCGGCACCGGCAACGGCTGCACTTCCTCCCAATCAAAGTGCACCTCACTAACATCCGAGGTCTGCACTCAAACCTCCAACCGGTCCACTACCATCTCGAGACCGAAAAGCCACACTTACTCTTTCTTACTGAGAAGAAGATGGAACCGTTGGACGTAGCCTACCTTAAGTATCCCGGCTACTCGCTTGAGCATAAGTTCAAGAAGCAAGCCGGGGTCTGTGCGTATGTCCACGATGACGTGTGCTGTCGACGTCTCACCAGCTAAGGTAATTGCAGGTGATAACGACATTTCAAATTGACAGTCAGGAAAGACGCATTAGTAAATGTGCTAAGCCCATAAATATATTTTTTCTCTGAAGTTAATTATTTTTTTATTTATTATTACTAAATTTTGCTTTATATACTTATCTGCATAACTGAAAAATAATTTTTAAAATCAGAAAGACAACTGCGGGTAATAACGAGGGTCCTCACATACCGATCAGTTAATACCGAGGTATTTACCGAGGGTAGTCACTCGTCTATACTCGGTAATAGTTTCCTATAGGAAGCTGTTTCCGAGTGACGAAAAATTTTATTCACTCGTTGATAAAACATTGTACTGAAATGGTATTACAGAGTGTAGAAGTAAATATATTGAAATAAAAAATATAAATACTTAAATCGGAAATGCATTAACTATGAGCATGTTTTACCGACCCATATCACTCGGTAATAGGTTCTCATACGTGCTAATAACGAGGGTTGTTAATTTTTCGGTCGGTAAATAGTGTCGGTAATAGGCTTTGCTTTCTTTCTTTATCTTATACCGACTCACAAATTAACGATAGTTGTGTTATATAAAATCCAAAAGTGGAAATAAAAATGTCTATTCTACAATCTGCTATTACTTAATAGGGCAATAAATAAAAGAAAAAGTATTATTTTTGCCAAGCAAGACGTCCTTTTTGTTTAGGAACTTTGAAGAAATTATATTTTATGCTTGATGTTTCTTGCCAAAAATTAAGATTTCTAGCGGATAAATTATACCACGGAAATGTCTCAAAACTATCTTTGACATTTGAAAGTATCATGGCACTGTTTTTAATGACAAATAATACCGTATTCTAGAATAAAAATCAAATAAACTCAGCTTTCACTGATTGCTTTTGCCGAGGGTACCGCGGTAAAAAGCAGTAACTGCCATATCCTGGAAGCTATCACGGTGTTATTATATTTATTGATTTTATCAAAAGGAAACATATTGAAATACAAGAAACGTGCTTCATTTGTATTCGAAAGAATACTAGCAACAACTTATTAAATAGGCGTTGGCATAAATATCATAAAATGTTTTAAAAAACTCTTAAGAAAAAAATGAGTGTATTTACGTTCGGCGAGAACGCTTCCTATGGCACGAGCACTTGCTGCGCGAGCGGCGCACAAACTGACCGTTTCTCGTGGGGTTGCCAGATTGGAACAAATTTTTGGTAAAGACGATATGATTGAGGGACAAAATCTTTATTACTGTGTTTTCATTTGTATAAAAGTTCACTTTGTTTATAGTTAAATTCAAGAAAATAAATTAAACCTCGGTAATATATGCAGATTTTAGGGGGGTCGTTAATAGCTGCATTTTACCTTACGAGGTTTTAGGGTCATCCACACTATGGTTGCTGGTAGACACCGGCATAGAGAAAACTCTCTATGTCGATGTCTATCGGTCGCAAAGCGGAGATCAGGAGGCGACTCGGTTGTTTGACCACCTCACTGAGGCAGCTGATCTGGCCCAACGAAGGTATCCAACTGCGGAGCTTGATTTTCTGGGAGACTTCAACGCCCACTATAGCGATTGGCTATTCCCTTTCCAGAAAACGGACCATGCTGGAAGAGAGGCACGCAAGTTTGCGTTATCGCAAATTCTCTCCCAGCTGGTGAACCAAGCAACCCGCATACCTGATGTTGATGGCCACACACCCAATAGCCTAAACCTTCTGCTGACAACTGACCTAGGCAGACACTCAGTATCGATCTCGGCTTCACTGGGATCTTCTGACCACTGTCTGGTGAAATCCGTATCTATATGCTCTCCTCCGGACACTACCCTTCGGAGATCGCGGATCGGCGAGTATGGAAAAATGGGTCGGCAGATTGGGACGAGATGCGGCACTTCTTCGCGTCTTATCCTTGGCGGCAACTGTGCTTCTCTTCGAGCGAACCTTCTGTCTGTGCCGGCGCAATCGCAGACGTGATACGCCAGGGAATGGAATATTTTATCCCATTCTCTGACGTCCCCATAGGCATTAGGGCCCGTCCATGGTTCAATAATGACTGCTCTTGCTCACGCTGAAGCGCGGTAGGAAGCAGCGTACCAAGCCTGGGCCCAGGCTCGCGGTTGCAAACGCAGGGACGGCAGTATCCACGCAAAGAAGAGAGCCTTTAACTCTGCCGCCAAGTACTGCAAATAAGTGTTAAGGAAGGCACGTTTCGATCATGTTATATTTGAAATATATTTTTGCAAAAGTAAAACTATAAAAGAGTGCAAATCGGTAAATTGAACTTAATAAGCGGCTTCAAAAAGCAAAAGTTCGCAATTTAACCCATATATTTATGTAATCTATTTTTAGATATCTGCTCAAAAGTACCTCCTCCAAATATAATACAGAAATATTTTTATTCAATATAAGCATTAACATGCATTTATTAAGTCAGACTCTATGCTACTTTTATGATGGAGATTAATAAATCTATATAGATGAGCTTTTATTGGGTAAAATAATAAATTGACTAGGCTACTGCACCTATCTCAGCTCTCATTAATACTAGGTCGTAGGTATTCGGTATGATAACTTATAAGTTATCAATATAAACCAGAAACATATTTCACAACCAACTTATTTAATCATTAAATGACTCGTAAATTGTAGGTAGTTTAATTTCAATTCTATAATTAATCGAGTCAAAGAAAAATGAAACGTAACTGAAGGCAATAAAGTTCAATGACGGGCTTAGGTACAGCAGTCACACGCGCCCCGATATCCGTCGCCAAGTAAGTATACGATTCTCTTTTGATTCAAAGGAAAATAAAACTTAACTCATGGTAGTAAGAACACAACGACGAGTTTAGGTGCAACCGTTGCTACGTGTCCCGATACCCGTCAGAAAGCATACGATTTTGACGAGTTTTGGGTCATGTACTAATTAGAGAGTACCAATAAACGTCACATGCAAAAAAAGCTATATACATATGAAACTTATTACAAATGATAGGTTATAACGTTAGACAATCTATTTAACTATCCAAATAAACAAATACACTTATCGTGTGGTTATCCGAAGCGGCCTGACAAGTGAAGTAATACGAGGTGGTGTTTACTCAGTTTAGTAGCAAAATGCGGGCAATCGCAATTTTTTTCGGGGAGCACACTTTTCTTGCTAAGTTCTTCCGACACCATAACACTTTTAGGCAAGTGTTACTTTTACAATCGTACATTATAATATCAAGAATGTATCGCCATAAGCAATATTTAATTTTCTATTAATAGAAACACACAAAATGCTTAAAATGTTTAGTTGACGAGTTTCGGGACACTGACGACTATACCAGCGTTTACCTTAGATAGTTTTTAACCCGATATTCCCACGGGAATGAATGGAAACTGTCAAAGCGGAACGAAGTCCGCCGGGTCCACTAGTGTCGAATAAAACAAAGACTAAAGCAAAATCTTTCGATTTCCGATACGATTCCAATTAAGAAACAAATGCTTACTACTTAAATGTCCCTGTTTGAAAATCTACAAAAATGTTTGACGTTTAATCGAACTCGATTTCCGATAAATGTTCTTTCAGAAACTTTGCCCTAACAAATAGAGAACTTGAAGTTTCCGAAGTTTTACAAATAACACTTTATCTTTTGCGCGTTGAACAGTTATCACTGCCACTGAATTTGAAAATTTAAAATTGGTATAGAAGAATATATTTAATTAAAGACGGTATACTTGAATGATAATAAAAAAAGTTATTTTGTCCGGTTTTTAAAAATAAATACTATGGTTTTTTTTTATTTAAAACTTGAACGAAATAAGCTTTTCATAAGCGTCTTTTTAAATGCGGATCAACTCTAATTTATATATGGAAAATTTCATTGTTTCTGAAGAAAATATCAGAGCAGTAGAAGTTAGTCAAATTGAATGAAATTTTTTCTCATACAATTTGTATGTAATCTATACCTATACGTAAAAAAAACTAACTTCAATATTGCCTGTGGTATAAACGGATGTTTAATAAATAAACTAAATATTACATAAAACCTTATAGAGCACCACAATTACGATTAAAATATTAGTCTAGTTAGGCCTCTTCCTCACCGGTTCGGTACGTTTTCGGTTCGGTACAGCCTCTGCACCGAATCTGTACAGATTGTTTACCGAGCGCATGGTATCAAATGAGAGCTTTCACACCGAGTCGTTTCGGTACAGATTTTTCACCGAGCGCATCGCGCACCTCTGCACAGAATCTGTACCGTCAGCCGGCCTCCCCCGTCTCACCCCCGCTAGCTCTTAACTTATACTTACCAGTCACACACCAGCCACACTCAGCGCCCGACTTATATTGAATGAACAATACCGTACCGAAAACATCCAGAGCCGGTCGGGAAATGTTTTGCAGCAGAAAATCTGTACAGATTCGGTGCAGAGGCGGTAGCGAAACGAAAACATACCGAGCCGATGAGGAAATGTTTTGCAGCAGACAATCTATACAGATTCGGCGCAGAGGCGGTCGGTACCGAAACTAAAACGTACCGAGCCGGTGAGTAAGAGGCCTTAATCGGAAAGTACACAAGCACTTTTAGATTTTATATAACCTAGACTTCGAAGTTAATGGTTTACTAACATCCTAGAAATGTATTAAAAATAAACATTAATTAACTTGATACAAAAAAAATATATCTGAAAGCTAGTTAGTTCTATTAAGCCTTCTTTTTTTTTGTATAAACATAAAACTCTTGAAGGTAGTAATTAAAAAGCGTCAGTTAGTAGCTTAGCGGGCCATGTTAAGCCCCGTCTAAACAGAGGCGGTCTGCGGTCGCGGGCTCGGTTCTGGTCGAATATGGTAGTCAATTAAGAAGTAGGTTTATCAAATTAGCGCCGGCAGGCCGCGATCTACAGGCCTACAGGCGACCACACGCAGGTGCACACGCCTGCACATCAGACTATCCAAAACTGTCAAATTTCCTCAATAGACGTTGAACTTTATGACTATGAGTTATGGTTGAAAATGTATTGAAAATTTTTTACAGTTTTGGATAGGTTGCAAGCGTCTGTACTTCGAAATTGACAGCTGACTTGATTTGATCTATACTAATATTATAAAGAGTAAAGCTTTGTATTTTTGTATTTTTTTTTATTTTTTTTTTATGCCTTATAAGACAGCTCTTGACCTCGATCTCGCCTGATGGTGAGCGTAGATGAGGTCTAAGATGGAGCGAGCTGCCCTAGAAGATGCCTATTAACTCTCGCCTTAAAGGAATTCAGGTTATAAGTTTTTGGGAACACAGACGATGGCAGAGAATTCCACTCCTTGCCAGTGCGCAGCAAAAATGATGACATGAAGCGCGTATGTATGTATGTATGTATGTATGTATGTATGTATGTATGTATGTATGTATGTATGTATGTATGTATGTAGGTATGTATGTATGTATGTATGTATGTATGTATGTATGTATGCAACGAATAAACTCAAAAACTACTAGACCGATTTAAAAAATTCTTTCATCATTAGAATGCTACATTAGCGTTGAGTAACATAGGCTATATTAAAAAAAATGTGGTACGAAGTCCGCTGGGTCAGCTAGTATTATGATAAAGAGGTAAACTTGAAGTTGGCATTGACCATTTCATAGCATTAATGCGAGAGCCGCCCGCGACCGCGACCGCAACCGCGACCGCGACCGCAGTCCGCTCCTTTGAGCGAGGCTTGTAACGTGGTGCTATAAATCTCACTCTTATTTCAGATGCATGGAGAATGGGACCTGGTTTATGCACCCTGAGGGGAACAAGCCCTGGACTAATTACACAAACTGCGTTGACCTTGATGACTTGAATGTGAGTATTAACTGAGTTATAACTTTTACTTTTTGCAACACATCAGAATTTTTGTTTTCTAAAGTTTACGTGAACACTACACATTGAAATGTAACCACATTTACGGATCGAACCGCCTCTGTGGTCTAGTGATTAAGACCACCGGTTAGACCCAGAGGTCCCGGGTTTGATTCCCAGTGGGGGGTACGTGTTTGTGTACTTGGTTTGGTTGGTGGTAGTAGGGCTTGTTTGTCCGCCTGGCTAGCTACCACCATCTTATCTAAATATTTCGCCTTAACATCAATGTTTATAGTATTGTTGTGTTCCGGCAGCTAGAGATAAGATAGCTAGTGCCTCACTTGTCCTCACTAGCCCGGAATTCTCATTCCGGGTGAATAGACCACGGACTCTGCAGAGGGTTAAATGTCAGGATAAACACTAGAATTAAATAAATGTGAAAAATAAACGCGAGTAGATTCGTAAAAGTGGTTTAATTCTTTTCAACATCAGATTTAGAAGGAAACTTTAACATACAAAAGAGGAAGCCAGTTTCCCTTACTCAAAGGCATATCTTTTTCTTTAATAATGAAAATGCTTACATTTAAATTAAACCCTCGATTCAATAATAATATTTAGTTATTCAATAACCATGACTTTAAGTGTATTATTAATCAGGGATAATCAAAGTTGTGAGAGGCAGCAGTGACGTGTATGCGTACATTATCAAAAGCTGCACCGTGGCAGTAAACGACGACATCAAGACCAAATATGAATAATCTCGTTTTTATCGTCACATGTTGTTTTAGAATATGTTCAGAATAAAAATAGCTTTAGTTATTGTTCTGAGAGAATATGCAAAAGAACCAGCTCTACGTACCTTCCTGTTATAGATGGCTAGCTACAGGCTAGCCCGGAGACGAGCTGACAGTATAAAGGCGCTGTCACATAGCTGCCACGCATAGCATAAGTATGTATCTACATTGAACTCGTTTCCTTCAGTGTCGCTGCGCTCGGCATTAATTTCCTCTAGTCTGCAAATACCATCGGATTCGTACATTATGAATAAAAAATATTCTTGTTCAAAACGAAAAAAAAAAAAAAAAAAAAAAAAAAGGACCCTTAGTGAGCAACGGTGATACTGTAGAAGATAAAGTAGTCTATTTTATTAAACGAGTGGATCTCGCAGATTTAATGCATAAAGTTTTCCACTGTAACCGCACAGCCCCGTTAATTTTATGATAATATTTCTTTAACATTTCTGAATAAGATTATATTTGTAGTTTTTGGAAATTTAAAAATAACTGTAACATCTTGACAATCACTACTCTATCAGTAGTATCTTAAGTTATTTAATGGAGAAAATTACGATAACGTGCTAGTAAATGTACCTACTGTAATAGTATGTTGCCTGTAAGCTTTTTTGTAGTAAATTTTTAATTTATAACTTAAATAATTACTGATTTTTTCTGAACCTGTTCCTGATTTCCATAACACAAGTGCTTGAACCCATATCTTTGGAGTCAAAGCAATGTATGCGATGTTGTCTAATATTTTATTAAATAGATATGTTGCTTAAATGACGAGGCTATTTAGTGAATGGACGACTTATACAATTTACCTGAGACATAAAAACTTAGACATTTTTAACTATATTTAAATCCCAAGTATAGTGTTTAGCCAACTAAAGCAAGGGAATATTGCGGTTATCAAACTTATATCTGATAGTGTTATAAGTATACATTTGAAATATGACTTTGAATTCCGTTAAAATATTGGTATAGATACTTCTGTCAAACGAAGACACCGGTAAAAAAAATAACGGTAAGCTTGGTATCGTTACCTGAGTGACATTTTTACCGGTAAATTAACAATCTGCTCTACGAGGATTGACTGAAGCGCAATATTTAACGAAAAAAGTAGCGAACTAAATAACTTTATCTGTATTACCGGTATAAAATTACCTTTATAGAAATAACGTTACTTACTGCTACTTATAGTGGGAATTTGGTAACGGTATTAAGCCCTGACTAAAAATATTGTAAGAATAGCTGATATCAATGTTCTAGCAGCTTTCACTTGTTTTGAAGCTAGCTATTTTATAATGGGCAACGACACTTATCATAAAACCGCACATTGGCCATTCTGCTTTAATAACGACGATGACATGGCAAAGTAACTATAAATAGTGTTGTCAGGAAAATTCTCAGAAAACAAAATGCTGTATATGGCACCATAATGTAGGGCAAAATCTTAAAATTACTACGTGCGAGGGAGAAAGAAAACTAATCCACTCCCCAACTTCCCGGAAATGGCGGCAAAGCTGCAAATCCCATGGTCCATGCATTGTGATTAAGTGATTGTTGTAGTTTTGGTAAATGTTTTTAGCATGCAAAAGATTAATGAAAAAATAACTTTGAATAGAGGCTTTAGGGTTTTTAATTATTGATCTTTAATTATGTTTTTAATTCTTTTTTTTAGTTAGCCAAGTTCAGTTTCAGTTACCAACTGTTTTTTTTAAATAGCTTATGGTATAAGGAAACAGGATGAGACAAATTATCGAGCAAGCTGTCTGCCTATGGTACTTAAGAAGCAGTATACGGCGAATTTTTGGGATGCCTCACATATAAGTTTAAAATAGTATTAAGTTGTTTTGGAACTATTATATTTTTCTATCCTCACTTTCGTTCCACACTACAGCTAGAGTTGGCTGGAAGAGATCTCTATATCAATATAATACTAAAAATAAGATAAGTATGCAAGAGCAGACCAGCCTCCACAGGCTTTTTTGGAGAGAGATCGCTGATTGCCTCAGACGGCATTTTCAGCTTCACCGGGCTTGTTTGGGGGCGGCGAGGAACGTAAAGGGTCCCTCAAGCCGTGTGAAACGAATCACCTTAGGAGGTTTTATAGAGAGAACTGCATCGCGCACTAGTGCGCGTCCCCATGCCCAACTAGATTCTCCGAAGGGTTCGGATCAGATCGGGGAGCGGAACCACCCGAGGGCGCCTCTAAAGGCTCGAACCTCGGCTCGGGTAGACCGGGCCGTGGAAGAGGAGAGAAGCACCCAGGTACATGTCTGTACCTGGTATAGAGCGCGTGTGAACCGGTTCTTCGTACCCTTGTTCTACGAGTACGGTGTGTTGGATCTAAACTAGTGTGCATGTTTAGTGTATTCTGTAAATGTGTGGTGTCATTTAGAGGATCGGGCGGCACCCGTTCCTGAGTATGACATATGAATCAGCCATCGCTTCGCTCAACCATATTTTAGGGAATTTAACGACGCACACGCCACCACCGCAGAGACAATAAAGACAGCATGACACACTCAAGATACTCTAAATAAAAACTTAATGAGATTCTTACCATGTTTATTATTTACGAGTATTATAGATATTTCGGCACAGTTGCATGCGCCATGATCACGGAGATACTGAAGTTAATGCGGGTGAGTTTTTTATGAGTAGACAAAACGCAACTGCGCTGAAATATCGGATACTTGTAAATAATGAACATGGTAAGAATCCCGTTAATAATTACTCTATTACAAGTGACCATGATAGTTTAAATAGTTAAAAACATAATGATCTATTTAACGCAACGTTATTTGTTATCTGTAGGACACTGCTGATAAAAGCTATCATATCAGTATAAAAATTATATACTTAAATTAATTTTATTATATTGATTCAATTAGAGTGTATTGTGTTTTTTATTATAACCATGATGTTTTATCATTTAAATATTATTTGACTGTATAACAACCTTTTAGAAGTAATAAAGACTTTACATGTTTTTTAAACTTATTTAAAGGTAAATCTAGTACAGTACTTGGTATTTTATTGTTATAGTGTATACCTTGCCCCAAGAAAGAACCAAGAACCTTCTGTAACCTGAACAGTGGCATTACAAGTTTTGTTTTATTTCTAGTATTGAAATTGTGTATGTCACCATGTTTAGTAGAGGAGTTGATATTGCAACGTACAAAAACTATTTAATTATAAATATATTAAGATGCAACTGTCAGGACACCAATCTCCATAAAAAGATCTGATGATGATGATGATGATGAATAGCAATTTCGATGATTTTGTATGAGTAACTCAATAAGCTTGGTGAGGCAGTATGTACATTGTACCACTTCGAATGAGGTTGTACAATGTCACACGAATGACATTAATGAGACAATTGACAATGTCCCATTCACACCTCATTAGAAGCTTTGAGCTAAGCTTAGAAGTATGAGGAATTATATGGGAAAATATCATATATGAGACATGCATGACTACAACAAATACACATCGTTGGTAGTTGAGCTTCCATTATAAGTCTAAGTATGTCGAATAAAATGTGTGTCTCAAATTAAGTAAAAAAATCTTTACTCAAACTCAATGGGGATGGGGGGTATATCATTCTTCCTAATCATCATCATTTATCATGCATAAATCACTACTCATCATAATTCACCACCATTGAGCACCAAAAAAATTACTAAAGACTTGGCTGTATGGGCCTTCCTTTGCCTTTCATTAAACTAAAAAAAATATTATTTTATACTGTATTTTGTCACAGAGATCATTTTGTATGGGACATTTGAGGTGCATCTTGTATGTCCTACTCAACACTAGTATAGAAGTGACAAGGTGTTATTTATTTATTAGTCTTGGGCGTCATTTTATTACCTTTACCTTATAAGTCAGCCATAATATGGCTAGCTCTTTTATAACTAAAGTAATAAATTCCGTTGTCACGTTAAAAGCTCAAGGGGTCGCCAACCTCGAAAAATGTTTTCAGAAAGCTACACAGCTACCTCAACCACCCGTTTAAGTTCATGCAGGTAGAAAATCTAATTCTAGTTTATATATAAGGTCCTTACCTATGAAATTGACGTTTTGTATGAAGATTTTTTAAAACATAAAGTTTTTCATACTAACGTTTTTCAATTTTCACACACATCTCATGCAGCAACACAGACAAACTCTCATGGACAAGGAATCTCGAAACAGCTGCGTTCGGACTGGTTTTAGGCTTTTTTCACACGTACCACAACTGCACCACAGCGTCGCGACAAAAGGTGTTCAAGCTGTGGTTACGTGTGAATAGTGTCGCTACGGCTTCTTGCAGTGCGTTGTATTACCTACAAAATGTATGCGATATGGCCGGCTATTAGTTCGCGGTGTTGCTGTGGTTGCGACGATGTAGTCGGTATCAAACACGCGGTCAATAATGACGGCAAAATGTGGCCCGTGTGAATTCAAATATAAATTTTCATACAAATTAGCACCCGCCCACGTGTTGTGGTTGTGATGGGGTTGTGGTTGTAGTATAGTTGTTGTGTGGTTGTGGTACGTGTGAAACAAGCCTTAGATGGTCCGTGATTCCGTACCCGTGAGATGGTCTATTGTGCTTTGCTCGATTGCGGTGTATTAAGCTTACTTTCTGGGGGCTTCTTATTTTGTGGTTTTGCCGTTTGTTCACATTCGTTGCTCTGAAGAACTCTTTGACCTCATCCCACCTTCTGCCTTCTTCCATAGGAGTACACGTGCTGCTCTCCGGAGTCACCGCTTCACTGTCTCTAATATTCCATCGCGCACTAAGAAATTTGGTGACTCGTTTTTTCGTCGCACCTCCAAAACATGGAATAGTTTGCCAGCACACGTTTTCCCTCCTTCCTATGATATGGGGTCCTTCAAACGAGGCGTGAAGAGGCACCTTGTGGGCCGGCAAAGTGAGGATAACTGACGCTGCGTTGTTCTCACGCTGCACCAGTTATCGTCGCATCTGGATTCCATATTTACTTAACATTAGGTGAATTGGAGTCATTTGCCGTGCTACGTATAAAAAAATAAAAAAAAACATCAGTCAGCGCTCACGACGTGCGAAATTCCTATTCGATTGTATCCTGTACACCTGAAAATAGTTCAGATTATCTCTCATCTCTATATTCTTACCCGGTTTACAAAGATCCAGTTTTTTGCTAAATGCTAAAACTAAAAAAGGTTCTTATACGGCGGAAAAGTTTGAGAATAACCGGAAAGAAACTCAGCAAATATATTTCATTTGAGAAATGCCCTCTTTATCATAGACGGACAGACTGGCTTTTGTCACAAATCAGCATTTTTGCAATTTTGCTAATTTACAAAAAGTACTGAAATTTTAATTATGGTTATATTAAGAACCTACTTGCTAAGTGGAATTTGTTATTTAGTCGTTAACTCTAAAGTATTCTATCACTTAACTTTTTTTTTATTAAGTTTCTAAATTTACAAGTATTTTTAAAGAAAAAGAAACATAACTTTAATTAGGACAAAAAAAAATACAAATTTAAATTTAATAACTATAAATAAAAGATGTCCTCAAACTGTGGGCTCATTGGGAACGGTTCCAAAAATGCTGGCAACATGTTGTCACCGGAGGTTTCAATAAGGCAAGCACTCAAGTCTTTATTAACAAGCTGCCTTGCCTCAGGCAAAAGGATTATAAAATTTATATATTAAAATGGGTTTCCCTTACAGTTCCGGAGCATCGTGAACAGCATATACGTCGTGGGGTACTCCCTCTCAGTGGCAGCACTACTCATCTCCATTGCGATTTTTCTCTACTTCAAGTAAGTATTATTTTTTTTCTTGTCTTTGTATATAGTTTAAACATTTTTTATGCTAGGGTCAATTGAGTTAATTTAACTAACTCCACAAACTAAAAACACATCAATAAAATTGACCCAAGTATTTGTTTATCTCACTACGGTCTTAACTAGTAGATTTCAATTTGTATTTTTTATATCACTATTTTAAACCGCTACTTTTAAGCGAGACTTTTGATTTATCGTTAAAACGATATTTTTTTAAACCAGAGTCAAAATACTGAAAAATAATACTTATTAAAAAGAAATCCGTAACTTTTTTCTTTGAATAAATCTAAAAGCTTTGTTTACTGGTTTGGGCCAATGTTATACGTATCATCGTTATTATTATGTATGTGAGTTTTATCAATTCTCTTGGGCTGGCAACAATTTAAGCTTTTAAGTATTACTTTCAGACAAGGGCTTTTAACGTAGCCCAATTACTTACGTTGAGAGTCGTAATTATCATAATTAAAATACTGAAACCAGGAATGGAATAATCTTATTACAGTCACAGGAAAAACAACTTGTTTCTGTCAAGTGCGTACTCGAGTTTATTCAAAAAAATATTGAACTTGTGAAGAAATGTATTATTTCAAAATTGTTTTAATGGAAATTTTTGAA
Organism: Eudonia mercurella; assembly: GCA_963082485.1. NCBI lineage: Eukaryota > Metazoa > Arthropoda > Insecta > Lepidoptera > Crambidae > Eudonia > Eudonia mercurella. The sequence continues at coordinate 15,900,594 of OY720022.1, read as the reverse complement.
TATTTTTTTACATTTTTTAATGTTTTTTGCAGTTTCTTATTATATAATGTATTTCAACATTCTGTAACACCTGTTTTTTGATTGTGTTCGCATATTTTGGGTTGTATTCTGGGATCTAGATTCAGTTCATAGAACTGATCTAACCAAAAGTCATATTGTTTATATAGGATAAAAACAATATGACTTTTAGTCGTCAACTTATAGTCGTCCCACTTCTGGGTTCAGTCATTCTAATGGATTTTATTTACTTCTTATTAGCTCATACACAAATGGATTTATCTATAAAAAGATCTCTTATGGCAGACCATGGGTGATAGTACACGAGTAGTATTACAGTAGCTAATTACACAGCTATAAAAAAAATACCTAATATAGTCGACTACGTAGAAGATCTTTAACATACACAAAAAATAACCTATTCACATAAAAAAATATAATATTCTAGTTTATACTTAGACCTTTAGACCCGACAGACGTGTCCTGTATTGTAATAAATATATGCCACAAACACCATCTAATAAGAGTAATCCAAAGTGGCGATTCCCATACAAAATTACCAATTTTTTTTGTTTTTCGATAATATCTTAGTTGTTTTTTTGGGTTTTCCTTTGTTTTTTTTCTAAACCATCCTTGTATTAGAGCGAAGTAAACAACGCGGCACCGTAAAAAGTATTGAAATCGGTCGAGCCGTTATTGAGTATTAGCGAGGCCAACGAGACTAACAAACGGCAATGAGTTTTTATTTATATAGATATTCAAAATAAATATAATCGTAATCATTTACTGTGAAACATAGGTGGAACTAGGATAACAGTACAAAAATAAATTGTTCAGCTACGTATGTATGGCTATGTCCTGCCAAATTGGTGTACAGTTCTAAAATTGTAAGTATTACTTATCATATAATTTAATTCATATTAAAAATTAATAATTATAGAAATCAAATGCCGTAACAAGTAAAAATAGAAACAAAACATAAATGTACAAAATTATGCGATTTTGCGCAACTTGCTTGAGTAATAGCACACTATAAATATTTGTATTATGTATTGTATTATTGTATTATGTAATACTGTGTGTACTTTATACTGTGGGGGTATCTGCATTTTAGGCGCTCCGCAGAAAGAGCAACTTTGGTTGCAGAAACTATCAACTTTTAAAAGTTAAAGGTTGCCAGTTGCAGCAACAGTTTACGGTTGTCGCAATTCTAAATTAACTTTTAAAATCCATAGACAACAGTCAGTGTTTGCCAGTTGGGAAAACTACAAACGTAACACAACTACTTACCTACTGTTTTTTAAAAAGTACTCCCAGTTCGAAGAGTTATTGGTAACTAGTTTCAAAGTTATTCAATGTTAGAGTGAACTTTCTAGAGCAATTGTTTTCAATTGAATCGCTTTTACAATATTTACATATATATAGCTTGCTATCGGTGAATGAGCTTTGGGGACGGTACGCATTGTTATTCTTTCTGACAAGTTTCTACTTGACATTATTAAAAAAAATCTCTGTCAATTTAAATGGCTTCAAAATTATATTTTTTGCAGATTGGTAATAAGTTCACGTTCACCTCTCATCTGCCTCCATTCCGCGTTCGTAATTGTACGTGCCGCGCGCGTACAATCATATTAGGTACCCATTCGTAAATATTATGAACATTTCTTAACAAATTATATAATATAAATAAATTTAAATTTTCATTACGTAGGACTACACTCTAACTTAATAACTTTCTGATCAATGACAGCCGATAGCCTTACCAAAATCATTGTTGAACTTCCTTATATGTAGATCTATCTTATGACTGTCTCATATGCGTTTTTTCACCATTCTCTTTGGTCGACTACACCGTGGACTAAAACCGAGAATTTATAGTACTGAAGCAGCGCTCGGTCTGCAATCGCTGAAGTTATGCAAGTTCCGCAAAAGTCGGTCTTCGGATGGGAGACCAATCTATTGCCTCAAGCTCTTCCTTGCTGCCTCAGGCGACATTTTCAACGTCACCGGACTTTTTTGGGGGCGGCGAGAAACTTAAATGATTTCTGGAGCCGTGTGAAACGAAACACCGTCAGAGGTATTCAAGAGGGAATGGCGCCGCAGTAGTGCGTGACCCCGATCCTTTCGAGATTTTCCGAGGGGTTCAAATAAGGCTCGTAGGTACCACAGTAGGGACATAAATATGAGGCGATTGAAATTAAAAAACATCCTAATTTCAATAGAGAAGATGGTTAGAATCTACCACCAGCCTGGGGTCCCATCGTACAAAATATTAAATCCCAGCACCAACACCATACTGCCAGACCAAAAGATACTGTAAGCTCTTTCTGCGTAAAACGGAACGCACCTGATTAAATTTAAATGAGGGTATACAAGCTACTAACTAATTATGAGACGACCAACACCTCAGTCTCTACCTATTGTAAAAAATATAACATTTCTGTGATGTCACTTTTAGTTTTGAGATCACCAGTGAGATTTAACCATCCCCTGAGCCCAGCAGTGGGACTGACGATTTCGGCTGACGATAATGATGGTGATGATTCTAAGTTATCCTTATAAAATTCAACATTTTCCATTAACTCCTTGTAGTATATAAAAAAGATTGACTTTTCTATGTCTTGCTTTAATGAACTCCTCATATGCGGCGAGCACTGATCAGTACTCTAGACATGTAATATTCTATTGTGTCTAGCAGACGACAAATTAACAGTACCTAGATATACTAGTAATGTAGTAAAATAGATATTATTAGCAGATAGTAAAAATAAATAATAAAATCTTTTCATTTTACGAATATTAAAAGTATTTTTCATCCCCCCATCTCGGAAAGAGTATTTTTGCTCTTCGAAAAAAAAGCCGTTTTTATCCCCTAGAGGATAAAGTAAATTGAATTTAGAACATCGTGTGCACTAAGTTTGTGAATTCAAAACATCATTAAACCTATTTGCTTCTACCTCCATGGTGCCCAATTTATCAGTACTGTAGCAACCGAGACTCCTTGCTCGGGCATACTTATTGGCAGCCACCGTGGCCTGCATTAAAATATAGTAGAAGAGAAAAAAGAAGAACATCGCGGACTCGGTGACGGGTCGAATTGATTGTTATTATTTCATGTTGAAAGTAATATTAATATTTAAAGCTATAAAGCATTATTATTCGATACAACCCTCCGTTCCTTAAGTAACGACCCAGCGAGGTGTTACAGTACACAAGTTACTAACACCAACATTACAGTACCTAACAAAAATATTACACTTAGTAACTGTAGCAACGTTACTTTCAATTTTTCTTAATTATACCTAAGTATTGTTTGTTATAATTTAAAGATTATTCTGTAATACTTACCTTTCATAATGTAGTAGTTAATACCTAAACTGAAATAAAAGTATCTTGTGATTGTTAATGTTTTTTTTGCATTTAGTCATTTCCTCGCTGAGGTGGGATGAAAAGTTAGGTGTTGCACTCGAGTGCAAAGATTTTTCACCTGGTGCTCTTTTGATTCCCTCGCTAACGCTCAGGATTCTAATTTTTGAATCACTCGCTGCGCTCGTGATTCAATTTTAGAATCCTTCGCTTGCTCGGTCATCAAAATTGAGCACGCGGTTAAAAAACAACTTTGCACTCTTGTATAACAAATAACTATTTTCAGTGTGAAGAGAAAATTATTTATTCGTACGTCTACGTCTACTTTAGTATTATAGCGACATTAACAATGCATAACTCTACGCGAAAACGTTTGACAATAAGAAGTTATATATTCAGTCATGGTTAATTTTCATTACCAATTCCACACGATTCAACTCAAACGAATTTGCCAGAGGGAAACAGAAAAAAAGTCTAATACCTAATGGGGAAAATAAAAACAATACCCTAATTTCGGGTCGGGCGAACGTATACAGGGATGCCACTACGATCTCCCTAACCAAACCCGGAAGGTCCGAGTTCCATTTTGTAAAGAAAGCAATTGCTCTAATTAGTTTCCTTAACATTCATTCACTTGTTTTTTAGAACAATGTACCGCTAATGTGGATTAGATTTCGTCTAATGGAAAAACGTATGTTTATTATCTGCTAAGTCAAAATTCAATTAGAGCTGTAAGTTAGTTAAGTAAGGCTAGGTTCTGATGAACCTGAACTTAAAACAAGCATTCGTCACTAGTGCATTATGTCCCCATTGCTGGGGCACGAGCTTTCCCTATGGATGAATAGAGAGAACGGGCCATAAACCGCTACGCGAGCCCAGTGCGGATCGGTGGTTGTTAACGACTGCTAATGCAGCCGGGACCAACGGCTTTACGTGCCTTCCGAAGCACGGAAAAGCTCGAGATGATACATTTTTGGTCACCCATCTGATGACTGGCCTTTGAGTTGCTTAACCGCAGCAATCGTAGACCGGGCGCGTTAACTACTGCGCCATCAAGCATCTCAAAAAAAACCTTAAACAAGCACTACTACTATTCAAAATATACGTACGAATTCTCTTCTATGACATGTGTAGTAACTTCTCTGATGCTGCACAAATTATTCTTGTAAGGACTTCCTTAGTCACTGGCTGACTACGTGGTCTGCTCCTCCTCACTACGGCCCCCACTCGACGAAACCCAGTTAGGTTCTCAATTGTGGCGCGGTAAACTTGGTGTTTCGTTCGTGGCCCCGAGCTTCTTCCCCAAGTGGATGGTACTAAATTTTTTGGGGGTTTACCCCCCTGCGTCTCGTCCAACTCCTCGGAGGGGGGCTGGGAACAGGGAGCTGGGAGACAAAAATAATTATCTCGTAGTATAAAAAGTACTAAGAAATTGTGGCACGCGACAAAAAAAACAAATACATTTTTTTTTTGTGTTTAGAATGGGCCGCGAAAGTTTAAAGAACTGTGTATATAATAATTACGTGTTGCTTGTGAAAACAATTTAAGTCAATTTTCTTCAAAGCCAACGATTCCTTTTTAGTAAATTAGCTTTAATTGCGTGAAATTTGATCTGCCACAAAAGACTTTATTGCCTGCCTCTGGGAAAATTATAAAGGACCGGGACAAAAGATTACAGTGAAACAGATTTTTTTTGGGTACAAGTTATACGTACGTATGTACGTAATTATAAAGCTAAAAAAAGGAATTGACTCTCAACTTACGGATAACGCTATTTTTAGGAACTAGGGCGTATTAAAGTTAGATAGGTATTTATCTATATACCCAATATCTATCTATGTATCTTATATACATAAAATTCTCGTGTCACCAGTTAGTTGCCATACTCCTCCGAAACGGCTCGATCGATTTTTATGAAATTATATATGAATATTCGGTAGGTCCGATAATCGGTCGTAATCTATTTTTCATACCCCTAAATGATAAGGGTGGTCCACCCCAAACTTTTTTTTTTTCACAATTTAATTTTCCAATAAAAAATGTTCCACGATTTGTTGATATTGTTGACATAGATACTGTTAAAGCGATACGAAGTTCGCCGGGTCAGCTAGTTTTTACATAAAAAGCACATCACCACCTGCCACTGCTGGGGCAAGAGCCTTCCATATAGGGAGAACGGGTCATAATCCAATCTCCACGCGGGCCCGGTGCGAATTGGTTGTTAATGTAGCCGGGACCAACGGCTTAAGATGATAAATTTTTAGTCACCCATCCGATGACCGGCCTTTGCGAAAGTTACTTAACCTTAGCATTCGCAGAGCGAGTGCGTTAACCACGGCGCCATTGAGCTCCTCTAATAAGCACAGCTTGCACTCGTTGATAAGCACCCACTCGCAGCTTTAGGCTGCCTGTCCATTGACGCGAAGCGAGGCAGCGGAGCGGAGCGGAGCGAGCGAGTATTGCGGAGCAGAGTTGCGGACTGTGTCTGTCCATTGACGCGGAGCGATGCAGCGGAGCGGAGCGGAGCGATCGAGTAATGCGGAGCGAAGCGAGCGAGTATTGCAGAGCGGAATTGCGGACTGTGCGGAGCTTCAATGAGTCTTTCATCCATTTTAAAAACGTCTTCTTTACAACAAAGCGCACGCACGTACTGGTCGAACTTCAGCGGCTTATTATCCATATCCGTGCGGTGACGGAGAAAGAATACAATTCTCCGCCCCTCTCCTCCGGTGGGTGTCGTAAGAGGCGACTAACGGAATTTAGAGCTCCCATATGCTTCACTACGTGGTAGGGCTTGCCCCGTCTGGTTAGTGACCACCTTACATATGGTGTAAAACCCGTCATGTGACCGCTTGTCGGTCGCGTTTCGGGATCAGCCAGCGTATAACCAGAGCTCGAGTGGATGGTGCTGCGATGCATTTGGTCTGTGAAGGCTTCCGTCGAACCAGTGCCAGGAAGACCTTGTTAACCCGCCGACCAGGGAGACCCTTAGAAACGGCTGTCCCGGTGGCCGCCCGTGGCCCAGTACAGGGCCCCAAGCGAGCCTAACCAGCTCGTGAGGCTGCCTCACCATGTCACGCATAATCCGTCGTCCGTCGTGGTCCGTCGTGCCGGTTGATGACCGGAAGGTGGAGTTCCGGCGGCCACTCCCGGGGGGGTTCGGGGGCCCTTCCGTGCGGCGGGTTAATGATACTCAACTTTAGGCAGATCCCTGGTGAAACAGGCCACCGCACTTTGACTATTTGCATCACGGTAGCATTTCCTTGATTCACGCCGCCTAACACAAAAACTGGTCCTACAGCGATGCACACCATACCGTTTGAGGTCGAGTTCGCTAACATCCGCGAACTCCATGCAAACCTTAATGCCGTCCACCACCACCTTGAGACGGCACGGTCAGCAATGTTGTTTTTGACGGAGACGCAAATAATCTGTCCGGTTGACACCACCTACCTACACTATCCCAGCTTTGTGCTTGAAGAATTCTTTAAAGCCAAAGCCTGAGTTTGCTTGTTTGTTCGAACAGACGTTTGCTGTCGCCGTCTGCGCTGTCTGGAGGACCCTTCCATTTCCCTCCTTGTGGTACACGTTGACTTGGGCTCTCATAGACGTGTCTACGTCTATCTGCATCTACCGATCCCATAATGACGACATGGAGACAACTCGACTTATGGAACACCTTAGTTGGGTGGCTGATAAAGCGCAGGAGTGGTTTCCTTCGGCGGAACTGGTGTTTTTGGGGGACTTCAATGCTCACCACGAGTTGTGGTTAAGCTCCTCCAAAACTAACCATGCTGGTAGAACTGCCCATGCATTCGCTCTCACGCACGACCTGACTCAACTAGTGAACACAAGCCCACTAGGATCCCAGGAAGTTCAAGCTCCTTTAGGATCTTCGGATCACTGCTTGTTATCCAGCAAAATGTCTCTGGCCCCGCTACCGCCTTCAGCGGTATCGAAACGCCAGATTAGGCACTACTCGTCGGCAGATTGGGATGGTATGCGGGACTATTTCTACTATTTCTATTAGCGCTGCTTCAGTGGGAAGGACCCGACAGCCCGTGCGACTGCAGTTGCTTAGGAATGGAATACTATATTCCGCACTCCTATCTCATCAGCAAAGGCAGGCGCAACCGATGGTTCAACCGTGAGTGTGCCAACGCTGGCGATAACAGGCAGGCGGCATACCGCACTTGGATCAGAGGTAAAGCTCTTGGGGATCCTGAAACTCACTCGCTGAAAGCAGCCTATAATAATGCCTCCAAGTCCTGAGAGCCTACATTAGAGCGGATGCCCAGCGCGTTGCACGGGTCGGCCAAGAACTACTGACGCATCCACCGGGCAGCCGTAGCTACTGGCGTCTGGCCAAAGCCGTGCAATCAAACTTCTGCCAACCCTCGCTGCCCTGAGATGTCCTGACGGGACTTTAGCTCACAAGCTGCAGGAGAAGGTCGATCTCCTGGCGAAACTCTTTGCAGCTAACTCCCGAATCGATGACTGCAATGCACAGCCACCTTCAATTCCTCACTGTGACCACACAATGCCTGATTTTAAAATCAGGTAGTGTCATGTCCGTGCGGAGCTGCAGTCAATCGATGTCCGGAAAGCTAATGGCCCTGGTGGCATCCCATTAATAGTCCTGAAAATGTGTGCAGCGGAGTTTTCCCCCGTGTTTAACGGTTAGCGGTGCGGGCGCGCGATTTTAAAACTAGCTCGCAAATCCCTGTCCACAGGAGCGGAGCGGAGATTTAATGCAATCCTATTTGGTTAATATTCCTTCGCTTCTCCGCACCGCAGCCTCGCTCCGCTTCAATGGACAGGCAGCCTTAGTCTAAAAACTGCTATTTTTGTTTTTGTTGTTATTCTCATTTTACTTAGAAGAAAGCTGCCGTAAAATATTATTTATTAGTAATGATGTTGTTACTTATTTTTTATTACTTACAGGTAAACACTTTGCCTTCATCTCACCATGATGTTAAGTGAAGATAAGGCCGACTTGTGCATAGAAAAGCAATTTGTATATTATAATTAACTTGTTAGTCTGATAGATGGGAACCCGGTGGAGTGACAATATTACATAATTAATGATGAAACGAGCTTACCTGAAGTGAAGTTCAATCATAATTATACGAAAGCTTCGTCCGCAGAGATTAGCATAATATTACAATATTAGCTGTTTGCCCGCGACTGCGACTACGTGGATTTCGTATTATTTCGTACAAAAATACTACGTTTCCCAAATCAAAAAATAGAATCATTATAAAACTGTTTCTTTTGAAAACACGGCGGTTTCCACTGCTCCAAGATGGTTCGGGGGGGAGGGGGCTACCCAATACTAAGGATGGATCGCATTCAATAAGCGATCAAATGCAGGTATTTCAAAACATGAATGTAATGTACTACAAAGTTATTAGTCAGTAAATATATTAGTCATCCAATGATGAAAAAAAAAGTCAGCGACACGATATACGTAGCTTTTATAGTAAAGCCACAATAAAGTTATTTATCACACTAATATTATAAGAGGTAAAATTTATTTTGGAGTTGGGAGGTAATTACCAAAAGTAACTGATACGATTCCAAAAGTTATTTCACCAATATTTTAAATAGACCTTCAAGGTGCACAAACATTATATTTTAATTTGATGAACAAAAATGTACACTTCCAAATCTTAAAATTTCTTAAAGAAGTCAGGAAACAGAAGCGCAACTTGGCTGCTTTAACAGCGTGCGCTAACCAAACGGTTGAGTATATGTACGGTGCAGCGCTTAGTTGACCACGCTGCGAAAGTTCACCATAAATTTATCAGATGACGTTGATGTATGAGTCTTGATTAAGTATCAGAGATGTTGCGAAGTGTCGAGAAGAAAACCCACAGTAAAATATTCTCCGTTTATTGCGTAGTTTACACTTTAGTTAGTTAGACACTTAAAATTATTAGTGTTAGTCATAATATATAAACAAAACATAATTACGTAAAGTAGGTTATTATTAAGTGCAATGCACTCCAACGGCTGATCAAGCGTAATGTGCGGAGTAAACCGTACAGTATACATGATAGTAATGTACAACAAAAATTTTGGTCATCAGTAGATCTAAAAAAAGTCAGCGGCACGTTATACCTAGTAGCTTTTACATTTTAGCCACAATAACGTTTTTCATGTTAAAAATTAATTTGATTTTTCAAGGTGATTTTTAAGTGTACTTATTAGCCACAATATATTAATCTTTACTAAAATAAATAGTGTCATCGCCCGAGAAATTTCATGGCGATAAAATTTGCTCTTCACAGCGTTTAATTTGGTCGTATAGTTCTGGAAATGTAGCGAAATCAAAAATAAGTCACAGAGAAATACGTGCAAATTTTAATATTTCCCTTTTTGACCATCTACTTAATTAGAGGTAAGATAAGATTGTATTGCCTTGACATTGATGTTTGAAGACATATTTAGATAAAATTGTTGTAACCTTACAAACTTGAAACAAGCCTTATTGCCAAGCCGAGGTGTACATTCCGAAGATGAAGTTGACGAACACAGCGTCTTACGACGAATTTTATGTTCCAATTTGCGTTACTTTTTTCTTAAGTAGGTACTCATAGTCGTCTTTCGATTTACGTCTAGGTATGATTAACGCGCCCAGTCTGCGAGTGCTGAGGTTAAGCAATTTTCGAAAGGCCGGTCATCCAATAGGTGACCAAAAATTTATCATCTCGAGCTCGTCCGTGCTTCGGAAGGCACGTAAAGTCTTTGGTCCCGGCTGCATTAGCAGTCGTTAACAACCACCAACTCGCACTGGGCCCGCGTGGTGGTTTATGGCCGTTCTCCCTACCCATCCATAGGGAAGGCTCGTGCATGATGTTGATTTTTAAAGTTAAACAAAACAGTTTTTATTTAAATTAGGCGAGGTACAACGTGCATACTGGCAAAGCACTAAAAACGCGAATGAGTCAAAGGCAAGATGTCGCGAGGACAAGGCAGCAACTACCGTACAAAAAAAAAAAAAATTTTTTACCCTCAATATACTGGGCGATACTACATGTTGTAATATTGTGCTAATCTCGAGGACGAAGCCAAGTATAATTCATTTATTTAATCGGACAACACATGATTCATTTTTGTTAGTAACAAAATCTAAAAAGTAAAATCTAAAATTAATTACAAAGACCCACCTAAAACACCGAGTAGGACCGGACCCCCTTTACCAGACCCACCCAGTGCTGCAGGATGGGACAGTCAAATTTATTTATTTTTATTTTATTTTATTTTATTTATTTATTTTAGGATAGCTAACAGCTGCAATTGTAAAAAAATAACAACAAAAGTTATAACTAAAAGCTATTGACAAGCTACCACATTTAAGATGTCTACTTAGGGCTAGTGATTTTTCAATCGTCAGTCAAAGCCCATCCGTAGAATAATTCTGACACAATGACAGATTCTCCATATGAAATATGTCACAATGACAATGTCATTCGCCGGATAAAACCTATCTGAGAATTGAAAAATCAGGCCTTACAGTAATAGTAAAACTAAACTTAACATATTAACATTAATTTTGAATCGTCGACAAGTCGTCAACAACGGTAAGCACCTTTTTTATGCTATTGATGCTGTCGAAAAATACGTCTATATTAGCATTAGTATTATTAATACACATACAAGCTCTTACGAGAAAACTGCTTTGTCTATAGTTGGTGTGAGTGGAGGGGATGCTAAATGGTTTGTATGAATCGTTTCGGGGTGCCCGTGTAGGTATTCTAAAAGTAATTTTGCTCAGCAAATCAGGACAATCTAGTGTACTTCTGATTATCTTAAGTAGTAGTACAACGTCTGCAATATTCCGTCTAACAGAAAGTGATAAAAAATGAAACTCAGCGCAGCGTTGTTCATAAGACATTTTAGGAATTCTGAATTTATAATTTAAATAACGTGTAAATTTTTTCTGTATTTTTTCAATATTATTTATGTACGAATCATAGCGAGGGTTCCAAATTGAACTAGCGTACTCCAGGTGGCTACGGACGTATGCACAGTAAAGAATTTTGATAGTTTTCATATGTTTGAATGACTTAGATGACCGCATAACAAGCCCCAGGGCACGGGATGCCTTATTGATACAGGTAATAATATGTTTATCGAATAAAAGTTTAGTGTCCAAAGTAACTCCCAAATCCTTAGCTTCATGTTGAATAGATAACCTCTCATTTTTTAATTTATAGCTATAACGAAATGGATTCTTTTTACGGGTAAAACTAATAGAAAAACATTTGAAAACATTTAGGTCGAGTTTGTTTAGGTGGCAATAAGCATCCAACCTTCCCAAATCCTCCTGAAGCTTGGCTGCATCATCATTATTATTGACAATTTTAAATATTTTCATGTCGTCCGCAAATAGAAGAAAATTTGAATGGGAAAAACATTGCCCTATATCGTTGATAAAAATTATAAACAACAGAGGACCCAGAAGAGATCCCTGTGGGACTCCAGATGGAATATTAGACCAAGAAGACATATATCCATTGAGGACTACTGCCTGCAACCTTTTTTCAATATATGAAGAAAACCATCTGAAAAGATCCCCTCTAATGCCCACCCTCAGAAGTTTTAAAAGTAGCATTTTATGATCCAGACGATCGAATGCCTTCGCGTAATCTGTATAAACAGCATCAACTTGATTACCTCGATCCATTTGATCAGTCAGATAATCCGTGAAGACAGCTAAATTCGTCACGGTGGAGCGATTTTTCAAAAATCCGTGCTGATGAGAGCTAAAACCTAATTTCAAACTACTATAAACTTGACGATAAACAATCCTTTCAAACACTTTTGCAAGGTGGCATAGTTTGGAAATAGGCCTATAGTTTTCAACACAGTCCTTGGGTCCCTTCTTATGAATTGGGGTTATAAATGCGGTCTTCCATCTAGTTGGCATAACACCTTCGTTGATAGACCTTTTAAAAATAATTGAAGCGGGAACAGATAACTCATCAGCACAATTCACCAAAAATAAAGCAGGAATGCCGTCAGGTCCAGCAGACTTATTCACATCCAAAGATCTTAAAAGTTTACAAACTTCGTCGTTTTTTATTTCGACCGAGGAAATATCATTTATACTGTCAAAAACAGTATGATCATGGTTGACGAGGCCTATGCCAGAGTTACAGTCGGAAGTGACACAATCTAAAAAGGTAGATTTAAAATATTTAGAGAACAACTCACTAATTCCAGACCCATCCTGGCAGGTTTGACCATGATAAGACATACAAGCTGGAAACGATGATGTGGTACGCAAGCTTTTATTGTAAGACCAAAATGCTTTGGGATTACTTTTAATGGAGGCTTCAATAGTGACGACATACTTATCGTAACAATCTTTTTCAACCTGCTTTGCCCGGTCCCGTAATGTCCTAAAGGAAAGTTCATCATATTTATTGCCATAGATTTTAAATTTACGATGAAATTTTGATTTTTCTTTTAAAATTTTTAACAAAGCCGAGTTGTACCATGGTGGATAGTTAGTCAATTTTGGACGTCTTTTGGGTACAAATTCCTCTATTAAACTAAAAATAACATCATAAAAGGCATCAACTGCCACATCAACAGAACCATGGCAGAGCATAACCTCCCAATCCGTTTGTGACAACTTAGAACGTATATTATCATAATCAGCACGGCCATACATGTGTTTAATGCGTCTAGATGGGTTCAGTGGATACAGTTCCACAAAAGTGGCTGCAATTACTACCGCTTTATGGTGCGGATCCTCCGGTACTAGGGAATCAAAACTAGCAGAGACTGAGAGAACATCATTCGATAAGACCAAATCTAATATTCTACCGAAGTTATTATGTATGTAATTGAATTGTTCAAGACAACAAAAGTTTAAAGTGTTGATAAAATCCATGGCCATGTCGCTCGATAATTGAGTTGCTTGCAACCCTTGGTTGCTCGGTTCCCAAACAATTGAGCTCATATTAAAATCGCCAATTATAATGAATTTGTCTAATGGATTATTGTTTCTAATTTCAGCAAGTTTATTAATAAAATTATATAGCTGCACACTAAAAGAGTTACCTTTATTTTCATTACATAGGTAAATAGTACATATATGTAACTGTAAGACTGATTGGCGTTTTAAATTATAACCAGTTAGTGTGATTGTAATCCATATGTCCTCTGCACTAGACTGCCACTGAAGTTTACAAGTAGCCAAAAGACCACGACGTACCGCAATCAACACTCCACCTCCACGAGCCTGACCAGTCCGAGAATAATCCCTATCACGACGCCAAACGATATACCGGTCATCAAATAGCTCACTGTCCGATATCCCATCCGAAAGCCACGTTTCCGTTAACGTTATAATATCATAGTCACTCAACCTCAAGTTCCGTAAAAATACATCTGTTTTAGTCCGTAGCCCCCGTACGTTTTGATAATATATGTTCAAATAACCCATGTTAGCCATTTAAACTATGAACAATAATAACTATGTATAGTAACTGTTTTAATTTTGTGCGCATATTAACGTAAATACAATAACAATTAAGACTTACCACAAGTAATCGATTAGGAGGTAACCTCACAAAACAACTCATAATCACCACTCGTAAACAAACAGTTTTCACAAATATATGAATATATACTAAAAAAATAAAAATAAAACAAATTAAACAACTAAAAATCAACAAGCAATATTTTATATGCGCGAAAATAAGGTAGCAACAAATAACCTTTCTCACACCGCACATTGCAACTAACAGTAGACAAGCAGGGAAATTCAACCGAAGGACCGCTATACCAATACACTTAATTAGTAATACAAAAATATGACTGCAAAGCCTTAAATAAACGACATTCGCAAAGGAAAATAGGCTATGAAAAACATCATCACACACAAATGAGCAACAAAATATATGATGCAATTTATGAAATGCAGAAATAGAGCCAGTATTTATGAACGAAAATAAACACTGATGAGGAGTTAGGTGCTGGTTGATGTCCCATTGAATCTTGCGAGGTCTTTTTCTTTTGTTATTGTAAACAGCGGCGACATCGCATCTTTCCGAACAAATATTTTGGCGTGCTTGACCCAGACAAATTGAAAATTATTTTCATTTGCAAGTGATTTAGCTTTAGACAGCAGTTGTTTCATACGGCCCGTCAAATGATCATTGACATAAATCTTATGAGATCCTTGCAGACCAACATCGGAAGGTGAAAGAAATTTGTTCAGACGTGCTGCCGCCACAAAACCCTCTTTTATGTATTTATTTACAAAGGATACCACAATAGGCTTGGCGTTTACACCCTTATCCCGTGACGGAATTCTCGTCACATAGTTAATGCATGTCTTCGTAACCGGGTACGTGATTGCTGCACCAACCTTGGTGACTATGTCGAACAAATTTTCGTTAGCCTTTTGGGGAACACCTTTAATTTCGATGTTGTTCGCACGCATTAGCTGATCCTTTGAGTTTAATTCATCCTCCAATGACCCCACTCGCACACTGAGTGCAACGATTTCTTTCTCAAGATGATCTACTCGCTTAATCCTGTCTTCCAGAGTCTTGATACGGTTACTAAAAGTTTTAGTCACTGTCTTGAGCTCGCTAACATCATCCTTTATAGCTTGAATATCAGTAGCTATGTTGAGGAGGGGTGCAAATGTTGATTGAATCTTATTCAGTTCCTGCATGATGTTCTCCAAAGTTAAGGGACCTTGCGGGGCAGGTGGTACTGGTGAGCTCGCTGAACTGGAAGGAGTCTTACTCGACGATTTGCAATTGCTACACTTCCATGCAGACTTGCGGTCACCCAGCTTACGATATCCATGTTCAGTAATAGCACCACACGCAAAATGGAAGTGCTTCATACATGAGGAACAACGCACACCATCATCCACAGACTCCTTGCAGCGACCGCATATCAACGCCATTATTGAAGACTATGCACCTAGGTGAGGCGTCCGATCAAATAATCTGAGCAGTTACGTTGCGACCCGTTTGATTGACGACACCTGACTTAACGAATTGAATAGTACACCGATCCAATCCAGACGTGCGAGACACTGGTAATTAGTGTTAATGTTCACAAACCACAGGTCTTTTTAACTGGCCGGCCTAAGCAAGCCAGGGACACTAGACACCGAAGGCGGGCAAAAACTCAATAAGGCAGAGGTCTAGTTAACTGGTCTTTAGCGGAGCAACGCGTGAACACGGGTGCTAGGATAGGTGCGATGCACGTGACTGAGCGAGAGAGCGAAAGCGAGATTGCCTTCAGAATACTATTGCACTGTTCCTCACCCGGCTCATCAGGGAAGCAGCTCGCTAACTCGCTTGCGTATCATAGCGTAAACCCACAGGTTGGCTAAACTCAGTCACCTCACTCACTCAGTGTTCTATAGGTTTCTCGTATAGGTCCCACAGGCACTACGTTGACCTCTGCTGACAACTGTTAAAGACACTGATTTAATGTTCATTTTCCACAGGTCCCTGCAATGCACGAGGATACGCATCCACATTCACCTTTTCATGGCGTTCGCGCTGAACAACCTGCTGTGGATAGTGTGGTACAAGGCTGTCATCGACCAAGTCAGCGTCGTGCAGAACAATGAGGTAAAAGATCAGGAGCGCGATTTTGTATGAAAGTCAATATAATTTACAAGCTGACCAGGCGGACTACTTTTTTTTTTATATGCCTTGCACGGTAAATGACTCCATTTCACCTGATATTAAGTGAATATGTAATCCAGATGCGACGACAACTGGTGCAGCGTGAAAACAACGCAGCATCAGTTACCCTCACTCTGCCGGCCCACAAGGTGCCTCGTACCACATTTTGTTTTTTTAATTATAGCCTGTTATTCAGCGCTAATGTAGCATTCTAATGGTGAAAGAATTTTTTGAATCGGTCCAGTAGGTTTTGAGTTTATTCGTTGCAAACTTACATACAAAATACAAAGCTTTCCTCTTTATAATATTAGTATAGATATGTCAAAAAGTCTAGTCTAGTCCAGTTCTATACGAGTACTCTACATTGTCCTCTTCAACAATCACATAACTAATTTTGAACTGGTTTCATTAATGCTGACATCAATCACAAATCACTCCTAATCGTATTCAAAGACACCGGTGACTATTTCTATGTACCAACATACTTTTGTAAACTACTCAAAAATTATTAGGTTCCATAGTTTTAAACATAGATTACCGTTGGTGTGGTCTGTAAATCCCTTCTGACATACCAGGTCAGGTGCTCTTCCAATTGAGCTATCGTGGTTCTAACCAGCCCGCCGAAATTATTCAACACTTTTTACTTTGAAAGCCAAAGGCGCCCATTCAATGTCAACAACTACCGTCTAGCATCCGATCATAATGTTTTTACAAATAATAAAGATCAGTTAAGAAGTAAGCAGCACCCTTCTGACATACCGGGTCAGATGCTCTTCCAATGTTTTGTGTTTGTGTTTTGTGTTCCATGTTTTCGTGGACGATTGGCCTATAGTCGATCACTTCATTTCGGTTTTTTTAACTTAGGCATGTTCTGAAATTATAAAATGAATTGTAAAACTTTTCGGTGACAGTAAACTTTACGGTATTGCTTTGTACCCTGTTGGATCTGAATACAAATCATAAGAAAAAATATCAAAATAGCTGCAGATCATAGGGCATCAACTCCAGTCCCATGTCTTTTTATCAAACATCTCTACAAAAGCCGTGGCACATTAAGAGATTAGACGATAACCGATTCGAATTGAAGAGCGATTGCCTTTCATAAGAGCAGCTGGGCCTAATGGCTTATCTTGCCTTTAGAAGCACTAAGTCGGCATGAAAGCCTGCTACTGGAATATACGCTAACAATATTGATGCTTGTTCAAAAAGTAAACATAATCAATAAGGAAAGTCCTTATCGTCACATCACAAAGCAGTTACATAAATACCAAACGTTATTATATCTCACTAACCCTCATTTGAGTTTCTAGATAGTTGAATGAGGAGAGATAATGAGAGTGGCTCATCCGATCCGATCCTAGGTAAAATGCTTTGCGCATGCACCGCTAGGTAGGACCCCGGGATATGTGGGACTCTCTTCTTCCTTCGCCCAGCTAGTAAAAGCTGATAAAAAATGATAGAACGGAGGTTTACCCACTAAAATCCTAATATCTTCTTTTTGAAAAAATCCCGCTCGTGGAATTTTTTCAACACTTTGTCTTTTTTCAAATTGTAATTTGTTCGCGACAATATTTGCGTAAAATTATATGTAAATAATCATAAATATAGCTTTCCTAATTCTTAACTGATCTTTCAATATTTGTAAAAATATTAAGATCGGATGTTGAAGACGTAAGTTGTCGACATTGAATAGGGCTCCTTTGGCTTACAAAGTGAAAGTAGATAGTGTTGATTAATTTCGGCGAGTTGGATTGAGCCACGATAGCATAGTTGGTGGTGCACCTGAACCGGCATATCATGGGGTGCGGGTTCGAATCCCGCTCGTGGAATGTTTTCAACACTTTGTCTTTTTCAAATTGTAATTTGTTCGCAACAATATTTGCGTAAAATTATATGTAAATAATCATAGTATCTTCTTTTATCTACCACGGGATGACTCGGGATCACGAATGGCAATGAAGTTTACCTATATACAATTTATATAAATGTAGGGAATATATATAAATATAAGCTTATACTCTATTCATGGTGAACAGAAGTAAGACGATAGTCGCTTGCGTAATGCAGTTCAAAAACATGAAGAC
The DNA here is from genome assembly GCA_963082485.1 of Eudonia mercurella. Taxonomy (NCBI): domain Eukaryota; kingdom Metazoa; phylum Arthropoda; class Insecta; order Lepidoptera; family Crambidae; genus Eudonia; species Eudonia mercurella. The sequence goes on along the minus strand of OY720022.1, from coordinate 15,882,470 downwards.
AGTTATTTTTATTATGACTTTAGTTACCGATTATTTTACTTTTTATCGTTAGACTAAGTCTCTGTTTACTAGAAAGGCCCTTAAATAATACTTTTATACGTAATGTAAATTGTATGAGCTTGCTTAAATATTATTAGCTAGCTTGCTGACCTCACATAAGCCGATTGCCATAAACAAATGCACAAATTAACCACTGTCAGAACGCGGACGGGTCTCGATAGCTCAGCGGTCAGGGCATTGGACTGATTATCCAAAAGTCGTGGGTTCGATTCCCGCTCGAGCTTCCCGAGACTGGTTGATTGTTTCAAGTAAAATTGTATCTTGTAACTATATACCTATAACATTGTGAAAGCAAAATAATAATAAAAAATTGTCAGTAAAAAAATTGTTAGAAAAAGTCTAACAACTATGCAGGCTACTCTAGGCTAAGTCTAACAATTAATGGAGGCGATGGTGGTATCGGTCCTTGTTATAAATTACTAGCTTCCGCCCGCGGCGTCGACCCCGTGAAATTCTATATGGCAGAATCTTAATTGCTTGAACCAGAGAACATTGTAATTTGTGTTTGACCGGGATTAAATATAGCCCATGGCTTTCCCCAGCCCGGGTCTTCAAATACATCATAATGTTTGATATAATCTCACATTGTTAACGTCTGCATGATATAATGACGTGAGATACACCGACAGTTGTAATAGGTATACATAAATAAGGTTCTATTAGAACTATGTCCACAACGCAGATATCAAATTGTAGACCATAAATTCTCGAATCGGACTTCGTACCGCTTTGACAGTTTCTATGACAACAAAACAAGCACATCGTGAAATTGTTTAGGCAGCTGTCCCACCGCCCCGGTGAGTAAGCGAAGAACTATCGACTATTTTCGCGCTCAAGACACGTACAATAGATATATATCCTGTGTCAATAAAAAAGATGCATATATAAATAGTTGAGCGCTGACTGTTCACACTGCCGGCGAGTACTCGCTTTAGTAGTTCGCAGCTGGCGAGTACTACAATGTAGAACTCACCCACACACGATAAATACAAAATATGTTTGTAAAAATCTATGAAGCGCAAAATGTACACACACATTACACGTTATAGTGTAATTAGCTGGTATTATGTCAATTAAAAAGGAACAGATTTTTTTTAATTAAAAACAGTTTTTCATTAGAGGCATTAATAGTGTTATGGTAAATATCTAGAAAGGAATAAAATAATATAAACTACTGAACCGCCCTTTGATCCAATACAAATAACCGTACCAAAATTACTGAAAGAAAAAACGGTTTTTTTTTTATTATAACTACATCGTATTATACAAACAAGTAAATATCATTATCATAATAAGACGAATCGAACTTAATTATCTAAAGACAATGCCATCAATGAAGAATAACGCACTAACTTACAGCACATAACATTACTTACAGCAAATGACGTTTACAAATAAATTGGAAACGAGATTTAGCGGCGCAAATATTGGCATATTGCCAATTTAGTTTTCTTTATTGTATGGAACTCTATGAAAACGACAAACTATTATGCCACATAAATAAATGTGTTTGATTTAGGATTTAGGCCTCAAAGGCATCACTATTATCTTTACTAAATAATCAATATCACATCGAAATTTTCCTTTATTTGCATGTTTCTAACTTTCTCAGGAGTCCAATTTTTCTTTACATCCACACAAGTCTTCGCATTATTCCAACTTTTATTTTTTATGCGCTTTTATTATCATTATCTCAAGTGGACGGTACAGTGACGTACATATAAAACTATTTGATAGAAACTTATCGTGGTTTTCAAAGAGAAAAATAACAATGTCATGTTTTTTTGTTATAAGAAAAATAGTTATGAAGCTCATTGATGTCATTTAAAAAAAAAACAATAAAAAAATTACATTATTTTTTTATTTTTTTTGTGTCGTTTGTGTATCTGAAGGCTTGGTCGTAAATTCATTACTAAAATTAAAATCCTTGTTTTATTTCAATCTTTATAAACCACAATAAGTATCTTTAACTATACGTTGGAATAACGATAAAAAATAAAAGTTGGACTCAGGCGAAGACTTGTATAGATGTAAGAAAAATTTGACTCCTGAGAAAGTTGGAAACACGCAAACAAAGGGAAGTTTTATTAAAATAAAATTGTATACTGATGTATTGTAAGGATGACTGGTGTTCTGAGTACTTATAAGTCAAATGCGTTTATTGTTACTTCGAAAACTTCGTATCCGACATTCAAACGAAATCTATTTTTTATATTTCGTCTTCCATGATATCAGCCAATTTAAGAAATATGTATATAAATGATTTTTAGTAATCAAAATCTACAGTTTTTACAAATAATTTATTTTTCAACAGACATGGTGCCAAGTTCTGCACATCATCACAAACTATTTCATGATCACAAGCTACATCTGGATGTTTTGTGAAGGATTGCATTTGCACATCGCCCTGGTTGTTGTAAGTATTACGCAATTGTATATCTTTCAAAACTCACAATCCTCAAAACAACCTATCGTTTACTTACTTCAAAGCTCCAGAAACTTCATAACACATTTTAACTTGCACAATTTTCAGGATAAAACTAAAACTGAAATTTCAGGAATCGCTCTGACAATATCCTGTGATCTGTTTCCGTTTGTCAATAATAATAGAGTAACAAGCAATAAAATAGGTAGAATAAATCACAAAGGACAAAGAAGTGTCAAAGGACAATGGGCAAAAATGTATGGAAGCTGGTACCCCCCTTCAATAGCGAAGACGTATATGTCGTTGGATAGGTATTTTTAACTGGAACAACATTAACTGTGACAGCTTTGTTGAAATGTTTGTCCGTTCTGAGTTATAGGTGTTAAGAATAAGGTAAAAAGGGATATCTAATATTGTAATATCTTAGTGTCTACGGGAAAATAACATCAACACATTGTATATTATGTATTTCGTAATTGTCAATTGAAATATAAAGTAAACACCACGTAAACACATAAGTGCTTTGTGTCGAAATACAAAGAAAACTTGGTTGAAAACCGTTTTGGAGATGTTCCCCGCAGTATGTTTTATCCAGTTTTTTTTTCTTTCTCCGTACTATGTGCCCCGCCTAGCCACTTGTTCATCATAGTCAAACTCGTTTTTATATTTGTTTAGCAATTAAATACAAACAACCAAGTTATTTTTGTATTCCGACACAAAGTACTTATGTGTTTACGTGGTGTTTAGTTTATATTTCAATTGAAAATTACGAAATACATAATATACAACGACGTTGATGTTATTTTCCCGTAGACACTAAGATATTACAATATTAATAGGTGTTCATTTTTACCTTTTTCTTAATACCTATAACTCAGAACGGACAAACGTTTCAACAAAGCTGTCATAGAAAATGTTGTTCCAGTTTAAAAGACCTATCCAACGACATATCCGACATTGCTATTGGAGGGATGTACCAATCTGCCCAATGTCCTTTCTTCATTAAATGTTCCACCTTAAGCTATAGACATAAAGTTCAAAATCTATTAAGAAAATTTAACAGTCAGTGGTAGTCTGACGTGCAGGCGGGTGGGTACAACACCCGGTAACACGCCGATCCGATCTGAACCCCTCCGAGAATCTAGTGCGTGATGCCATTCCCTCTAGAAAACCTATGACGGCGATTCATTTCACACGATTTGAGGAACCCTTTAAGCTTCTCGCCGCCCCCATAAAAGCCCGGTGAAGCTGAGAATAACTCTCTCAAAAAAACCGGTTACGTGAAAATCGTATCACAATATATGCCAAGTCTTTGTTTTGTTTTAGTTATAGAAAAATTTTGTATTACCTAAGATGTTTCTACGTGAGACTTTATAGAAAGAGTATCGCTACTTTTCGTATCATCCGTCCCAGAAGTCAGTTAAATCAGTAAACTCCCATATCTTACTGAAACTTAGTTTGAAGGACATAAATTGAGTCTGGATTATTGGATGTGCGAAGCTTTCAGGTACAAATAAAACAGACTGTCGTACACCTAACCTTATAAAGATTTATTTTAAAAAAAAGTGATTGTTTGTGTTAAATTTTTTTTTAATCGTGGTAAGTATCTATACTAATATTATAAAGCTGAAGAGTTTGTTTGTTTGTTTGTTTGTTTGTTTGTTTGAACGCGCTAATCTCAGGAACTACTGGTTCGAATTGAAAAATTATTTTTGTGTTGAATAGTACATTTATTGAGGAAGGCTATAGGCTATATTACATCACGCTATGACTAATAGGAGTGGAACAGTCGCTAATTAACGCGGGTGAAACCGCAGGGCACAGCTAGTGTTAATAAGGTCACTTTTATCAACTGCAAATATTTTGACAAAACATCTAATTATATCAGAGAAATAAGGGCATCAAAAAAAAAATCAGGCTAGTTTTTTTTTACTTTTTTTTTACTCTGTCGGCTTTTTTGAATGAAACTAGGTGCACGTGTAAGCGGTGAAGGCAATAGCGGCCTCTCTGTTTCGGCTCCTTTGAATTGAAAGTACAGAAAGTGCTTTATTTTTCTTTTTAATCGAAATGTCTTTTGGCGTTTTTCTTGAAAACAAGCGTATAAAAATTTAAGGTTTTTTAATTAAAAATAGTTTATATATTATGTTGTTGAATTTGAAAGTTCAAAATATTTGCAGTTGATTAAATGTGACCTTATATAAGGCTATGATAGGGTATTTTCCAATATTTTAATGCTGTACGAGCGAAAAGATACGCCCTTGCTGTGTTTCTTGCCGGTTCTTCTCAGTACAAGGTCTTCCGCCCTGCGTAGACTTACGAACCAAGGGCATAGTGACATTCATAAGAGCTACTTGTAGCCTAAACTAAATTGATTATTTTCAAATTTTTTTTTTTCGGAAATGCGTACTTTTGTTAACAAGAATACGAAGTATTAGAACGCTTTTTGTTTAATGTGTATGGAAACGTTTGATATGAATTAACTAATAGTTGTAGCTTATGCTGGTTTAATATCATGTGCAGTAAACACTCAAACTTACTTTCAAAGTTACCCTTTGAAACAGACGTGCATAAATGAACGCGCTTCAGCTACTGTGAGCTTCAGGGGCACGGCAAATAAGAGAAATGTAGGAAAATTTGTCATAATTGTATAGTGCATCAATTTTCTTTCGTGCTTCGGCTGTCGTCAGATAAGATATAGTAGAGTTGCTACTACTCCCTTTCATCATCATCAGCTCATTTTTATGTCCCCACTGCTGATGCACGAGCCTTCCCTATGGATGGATAAGGAGAATGGGCCATAAACCACCACGCGGGCCCAGTGCAGATTGGTGGTTGTTAACGACTGCTAATGCAGCCGGGACCAACGGCTTTACGTGCCTTCCGACGCACGGAGGAGCTCGAGATGATACATTTTTGGTCACCCATCCGATGACCGGCCTTTGCGAAAGTTGCTTAACCTCAGCACTCGCAGACCGGGCGCGTTAACCACTGCGCCTATGTGGGAGGGCTGCAAAGTCAACCTTTTTCAGAATCTGACGAGTAACGGGCCGTTTACATATAGCTATAGCACGTATAGCTAGATGCTAGCGGCTGCTAAACAGTTTTAAACTTATGCAGCTTCTATCGTACACATTTTTCTGTACAGTGTTTTTGATTGGCTAAGTAATGTACTCGTATTATTATTATTATATTCCTAATTGTAGTGTTCCTGATTTTCACCCAGTTTACTTAGCAATCGTTCCTGGATAGTTTTCAAGTTTTCATCGAAAATCACAAGAACGTACTTTGATGGTAATATTCGCTATCTATAGCACATATGAAATGTAGAGTGAGTGATGTATTATAAAAGTTTTGTCCACCCTTCTAAAGGTGAGTCTACATTAGATTGGTTCCTGGATATTATAGTCTGGCTGGACTCGCCTTTAGAACGATAAATAAAACAGAAAGCTATGTGTGTGTTATATAGAAAATGTTTATATTGGCTAAATGATTGTGAAACCTTGTGACCTATAAATTATATTACTCGCAAATAGTCAGTTTTTAGAGCCCATTCTTCTCCACAGCTATGAAATAGACACCCTGAAGAGCCCCGGTAGTTGGTAAAAAAATGTTAATACGATTCAAAAGTACCCAATTATTTTTATCATATTTGCATTAAAAAAATTGAACTTTGACTTTGATACTTTGCCACAGGTATTTGTGAAGGACGATGTGGCGATGCGGTGGTTCATGGCTACCGGCTGGGGCCTGCCTCTGATCATCGTCAGCGTTTACACCACGGTCCGCTACTATACTCCGGGAGCGACTGTCCGGTTAGTACTCCTCATTGTTTATCATTATCATCAACAGTGGACGTGTGTAGGCTGATAATAATGATGATGATGATGACGATGATGATGATGATGATGATGATGATGATGATTATGATGATAATGATCATCAACAGTTCGTTTTATGTCTCTACTACTGGGCAAGAGCCTACCCTATGGCCGGAAACATCACAGGGAAGTGGGGCCATAAACCTCAATGCGGGCCCAGTGCATATTGGTGGTTTGTAATGGCTGCTAATGCAGCCAAGCCGGCTTTACGTGAATTCTGAAGTTATACTTTTTTTGGTCACCCATTCGATGATCGGTCATTGCGATAGTTGCTTAACATCAGCAATCGTATATCGAGCGCATTTACCACTGCGCCATCGAGCTTCTCAATCGTTTATCCTTGGGGAATAATTTGGAATAGCCCGAAAAGACTCTGAGTAAAGATCTATATTTTGGCAGTAAACTAATACGTAATCTCTTGGGAAGAGACGAACGTCTTTCCTGGAAGCTTTTGCTTGTATCATTCGATTTGGACTAGGTGTAGTGTGGAGTGTCGAGCAATGGATTTAGCTTGCACGAAACTTCCATCAAAATCGTAAAAGTAACTTTTTGTCGTGCTTATCAATCAGTCCTTCCTAAAATAACATCCTTTTTATTTTATTTTATTTATTCACCAACGTTTGTTTACATTGTTTCCAAACAGATAACACTTGGGCAAATACATATGTAACTAAATATAAACAAGTACAAACAAACATATACAGGTAAATACCATATAAAATCAATCATCTTTGTTAAGATTATGGTTATAATAAATAATACTCAAGTATTGAGTATACTCGTATATCCATCCTAAATTGTGACAGCGGTTAAAGTTGTTCTAGTGTTTAATGTCCCACAAATACGGTATTTTTCTTTTTCTCTTTTGCATGCTTTCAGATTATGAAATGTACTGTCACCTAAAAATTCTAAATTCAAAACAGCTGTAACATAACAAGGGGTCAATGACTGACTGTCAAAGTCTGGTGACGCTGAAAATGCCGCCTGAGGCTATGAGCTAAGTTTTAAAAAAGGCACAAATTACCGTCACGAGGTAGAGCGGCATTTGTTTCGTTAAACGTCTTTAATGCGTTTGACATGTCAGGTTATGTTTAAAATGATAACGGTGTGTTATGGTAGTACTGGCTAAATTGGGTTCTCGATATAGAGGCATATTTTGGTGATTGTTTTATTAATAAAAAAGTACATACAAAAACTTATAGCCGTGTTCTATGGCAGTTGACTCCACGCAATAGGCTGGATTTCGATAAATTCTCTTCACCAGTTGCAACGGTATTGATGTCAATTTTAATCACGTGGTGGCAATGCAACATGATGCTAAGTACAAGAGCACTCACAAGCATATTATACACCTCTAAATAATGTACACATTGCCCTATTATTATTACACTATTGCGCCAATTGACTGTTCGATTTTGCAGTAGTAGTTTAGTTAAAATATAAATTTAAAAATTTAGATAGGTAAGTAATTTGTTAATGAAACAGCGTATTTTTCTAAAGCATTTTTCTTCGGTCACCTAACATTTTACTGTATTGAATTTTTTAGTTGCTGAAATAAAAATATTTTTATTGTTTTTTAGATTTTTTAATTTGTTAACGCTACACTTTAATTAAAACGGCACTACGCGCGATAGTGTTTACATTTTAGATCGCACTTTTTTCTTTCTGTAGACTACTAGCGGTGCCCTGCGATTTCACCCGCGTTAAAAAATATGTTCCCGTTTTTGCAACATTTTTCATTGCTGCTCCACTCCTATTAGTCATAGCGTGATGTAATATAGCCTATAGCCTTCCTTAATAAATGGACTATTCAAAACAAAAATATTTTTTTTCTTCGAACCAGTAGTTCCTGAGATTAGCGCGTTCAACCGAACAAACTAACAAACAAACTCTTCAGCTTTATAATATTAGTATAGATAAAGAGCCTCTTGCCAAAGGCATAAAAAAAAGTTTCTCACAATTCAAATAAACTCACTTCTATTTTTGTAGCATCATAGTTGTTCTTATTTTTCTTTCATCTAATATTAACGTTCTAATGTAAATAAAGTAAGCAAGGCACCAGCAAAATACAGCCTTATTTTAACAAACGTTGATGGATCGATCTATAATATGATTGATAAAAAGAATCTAAACAATTTGTTCGAAAAACTTTTGAAATAACGTTTCAGTGATCAAGTGGGTTAAACAATATGCCTTATGTCAAATAAAAAGAGCTTATTATTTTCTGTTAAACAAACATACTTGCTGATTGCGATAAACCGCTGAGCAAACAACAGGATTAAGGAAAAATATTTACAAATACGCGGAGGGTTGCTACGATAAATAACAAATGCTAACGCTATTTTAGACGGATTGCAATGTATTACTAGTTTTAGTTTATCTACTGTGGCACTAGACACTTTTTCTCCCGCCTGTCTATCTAATCTTACCTCATCACCATCATCATCACCTAATACGTTTAAAGATATACGTATACGTCCTACCTATAATAGCCACTGCAGGACTTGCTTGCTCAGGTTTTCCCATAATAATATGAACATTTGCACTAACTATTGGAACCAAATAATGCTAACACTGTGATTGTGAAGACAGACCTAGGTAAGATGGTAATAACTAGCCAGTTGGACTAAGAACAAGCCTTAGCACCTACTGAACCGAGTACAATATGTACCCCGCTGGGAATCCCGGACTTTGAATTTCAGAGCGGTGGCTTATCCACTAGGATGTATTATATTTTATGTATGTATATTTTAATTTGAAGATTAATCTGAAGAGTCGGAATAGCCATAGTCATAATTATTTGTTGCATCATGTTGTTTGTTTTCATATTATATATTTTATTTAGCATATTTCGTCCCACTGCTGGGCAAGTCTACCCCGAACACTTCCAATTTGCTCGACCCCTGGTGGTCTCCTACTATCCCTCTGTAAAAGTATTGAAATTATCAAGCACTTGTGCGGCGACCTCGACGACGACGACTATTCACTAACAATAACAATTGCAACAAGAACAATAACAACAATAACAATAACAACATTCACAACAATAACGGTATAACAGCTTACTTTGTTTTGTTGCAGATGCTGGATGGAGCTAAGCGACACCTTCTGGATTATTACTATTCCAGTGCTGCTCTCTCTGTTTGCCTCATTTGGTTTGTATCACTTTCCATAGTCAATTAGTCATCATTTATGGATATCCAAAGATAATAAACCAAGAAGTTTTGCATTGAAATAAGAACTTATCTTTTTTAATATAAACAGTATGTTTATAATTTAATAGTCAGAACGTCATCAATACCTAATTATGTTAAACCAACGGCTAAACTCCTTCTTTTTTATATAAGGACCAGAGTCACCACCTCCTGATATATTTTTTTTATAAATCTTTTACATATTTAAATACACCATAAACAATACTTATAGCTTTACTATCTGACTCAAATTACATAGTTTGTTGTGTGTTAAAACTGGGTCTAAATAAACAACAGCCGATAATAAGTACTACCATTACCTACTACAGCTACGAAACAAAAAATCTACGGAATTTAATTAAGTAGAGCCCAAGAAAATCAGTTTCCCTCGTAATAAATAAATAATTCACTACCCAATTGCCGCCAAAAGTGATTCTTTTTAATTTACTCAATGGGAGTGAGAGCTTTATTTGAGACTTGAATGTCATTGGGCAGATCATAGTATTAAATTTAATGACACTGGGTTTCCCTAAATATTTTGCTCTCACCGAGAAATCGAAACCGTGGTGTGCCAGAATGGCTTTTACTCGAGTATATTGCTTGTCTCAGAGTTAGATTTGAAATTTCCTAGCTTCCCTTTATATTCTTTCCTATTTACAGGGAATATCTTGGGGTTGGGTACCTGTAACCTTCTTGGCATCTTCATAATTACCAGCAAATTTTTATGTCCCCACTGCTGGGCACAAGCCTCTTCTATGGATGGATAGAAAGAACGGGTCATAAACCACCACGCGGGCCCAGTGCAGATTGGTGGTTGATAACGACCGTTATCCAGCTGGACCAACTTTTACGTTGCCTCTACACAAGTTTAAGACAGAAATAAAACAAGGTCTAATGAAAAAAGGTTACTATAACATTGATGATTATCTTAATGATAAGAGTGTGTGGTCATCTTAGTGTGCTCGCCTGCGCATGTTATTTCTCATTGTAATAAGTAGTTACACTTTTGTATACAACTCTTAGTTCAAAAGAGTAGCTGTTAAGTTTCTTGCTGGAGTCTTCTTAGCAGAATCAACCTTCCGAACCAGCAGTAGAATCGCATTACATATAAAATATGTATTGTTTATTAAATTATATATTTTAAGTATTATTGTGTGTACTTATATTATTTTTAATATACTTTTACGTTTTTATATGTAACTACTTGACATTCGTAAGTGCATTTATATGCCTAAATTGAATAAAGATTTTTTCATTTCATTTCATTTCACTTCTGAAGCACGGAGGCGCTCGAGATGATAAATTATTGGTCACCCAGTAGCGTAACATGCTAACTTCAGCAATTGCAGATCGATCCGAGAAACTTGGCATCTTGGTTCTCGACTTCTAAGTGTCGTAGAAGATACTAGGTGAAGAATGCACTTCGGAAGGTTTTAATCTGGCATTATGACTTAAAATAAGGATGAGTTGGGAGAGCGAACTAGACATCATATCTCCACTACAACAACGCTACAAACATTGTCGTTTTAGCTACATACAGACTTGGCTCTATTGTCGACCAAACCGAGTATAATGTGTACTACCCGCTGGGAATTGAACCTTGGAGATCTTTTAATCGAACGTGGCTGGAGGCGGTTTCATTACTTAAAGCGAGATCTCCTACCAAAGAACATACATTATGTTATAGGTACGCGTAGTGTTACCACTTCTAGTGTAAAATTGCTTTTTAGTTATTTACTTTGTTAAGAATCACCATCGATAGTATCATTTAACTTAGTACGTGACAAAAGAACTAGTTTTAGCCTTTACATGCATTTATAGTTTACATTTTAGTTTTAGTTTATATAGATTTAAAAAAATCTAAATAGGTAATTTTAAAAAAATAGACACGGTCTGTCATTTACTTTAATTTAAATTAAATTATGTATTATTGTTATTTTTTCTTTAATTTATCTCTATAGATAAATAAAATATGAATTAAACAAGTGGGATCATGACTTCTTTGGTCGAAATATCAAATAAAGCTTCCTTATCCTCGTTAGGAAGTCTACAAAGAAACCAGGCATGCAGGTTTGCAACTACAACTTTCTGTAAGAACCCAAGCTTTAAGTGTTATACAGGGTGTCATTTACACCTCTCCCACGGATCATTTGATATCCTCAACATAAATGGAATTGAAATGACTACATCACTGTTGTTACATCTTTACGACGTTTAACACATAAAGGAGCGTCCTCACTGAGAGCATTCTTACCCGAGCATTTGTAAACGAGCAATCGCCGGCGAGCAACAAATTCTGCCCAGCGAACTAAACATTCACTTTCGTGCAAAACTATGAACGTTCAAGTCGAACATCCGAGCTTGGAGCATTCGAATACTAAATGACATTCATTTCAAAATGACGGATAGAGCGGTCGTGGCTGCAGCATTTTTATTGCTCCGATATACCTATTTAAATAGAAGGCGAAGAAGACGTTTTTGGTGTAGTGATATATACCAAAACAGAATTAACACGGGTGCATTAGATATACTAAAAAGAATTAGCCGCTCATTCTAAGGTCAAGGCCTATATAAAACGTTTGTAATGATGTCCCCTACAGATTTTGAAAACTTGATTAATATGATTGGGCCAGTGATAGTGAAAAAAGACACAAATTTTAGAAAGGCAATCTCAGTAAAGGAAAGATGGCTTTAACACTGCACTATAACACGATAATACGACAGAGCAAGGTCACGATCAAGGAACTGTTCCTTGCTTACAAGTGGCCAGTAATATTCCTACATACATACTCATCCTTTCATTATCTGAGTACTCGCTTTCGAGCGTTTTGTTTGCGTGAACATTCGAATGGGAGCCATTTCCGCGAACAGCGTTGCGACGTCCACACCGGCCGAAGTTCATGCTCGCGTGTAAACTTTGTAACGCTAGTGGTGTGGACGTTGAGCCGAGCGCGCTCGGCTCAACGTCCACACCACTCGAATATTCAACGCCGAATGCTCATTACACGCGAATGCTCTCAGTGAGGACGCGCCTTAAGAGGTTTTGGCGTGGATTTTTTTTTTTTTTTTTTTTTTTTTTTTTTTTTTTTTTTTTTTTTTTTATACGTAGCACGGCAAATGACTCCAATTCACCTGATGTTAAGTAAATATGGAATCCAGATGCGACGATAACTGGTGCAGCGTGAGAACAGCGCAGCGTCAGTTATCCTCACTTTGCCGGCCCACAAGGTGCCTCTTCACGCCTCGTTTGAAGGACCCCATATCATAGGAAGGAGGGAAAACGTGTGCTGGCAAACTATTCCATGTTTTGGAGGTGCGACAAAAAAACGAGTCACCAAATTTCTTAGTGCGCGATGGAATATTAGAGACAGTGAAGCGGTGACTCCGGAGAGCAGCACGTGTACTCCTATGGAAGAAGGGAGAAGGTGGGATGAGGTCAAAGAGTTCTTCAGAGCACTCGCCATGGTATAAGCGGTAAAACACGCTGAGTGACGCAATATCTCTTCGCAATTGCAGAGTTTCAAGAGTATTTGTGACGTCTGCGTTGCCGATAATGCGTACAGCGCGACGCTGCAATCTGTCCAAAGCATCGAGAAGGTACTTTGCGGAACCGTCCCAGATGTGCGAGCAATACTCCACGCAAGACCGTACCTGTGTCTTGTACAAAAGGCACAACTGGTCAGGCGTAAAGAATCGCCGCACCCTGTTCAGAATACCGAGTTTTCGCGAGGCTGTTTTGATCACGGCTTCGATGTAGTCCTTTTGGTTCAGATCGCAGCGAATCGTCATACCGAGCATGTTGATACTGCTCTGCAGGCTTAGAGATGTACCCTGAAGAGTTGGAAGGGGAAAGAATGGTGACTTTTTTGCCGTGAACGCACACACCTGTGTTTTCTTGGCATTGAACTCAACAAGATTATTGGAGCCCCATTTAGATATGAGGTCCAATACCCGATTGAGCTCAATGACAAGATTCACTCGGTTAACTTCGGTTTCGACCCGCCCAGCCGCTGGGTGACCGTTATATCCCCCATGCACTGTGCTATCATCTGCATAGCAATGAATATTTCCAAGTGGAAGCATATCATTGATATGCAGAAGGAACAGCGTGGGGGACAGAACGGAACCTTGAGGGACACCAGCGTTCACTGACATGAACCGCGAAGCGCATCCATCAGACAGGACACGGATTCTCCGCTCATGTAGGAAGCCAGCGACCCAGTTGCAGAACTGAACTGGCAGACCGTATGCCGGGAGCTTGGAGAGAAGAGCTTTGTGCCAGACCCGATCAAAAGCCTTGGCTATGTCAAGGCTAACAGCCATTGACTCACCACGCTTGTCAATAGCCTCACCCCAGAGATGTGCAACGTACGCTAGAAGATCACCCGTTGATCGTTTCGGCCGAAACCCGTATTGGCGATCATGAATTATGGAGTGTTCTTCCAGGTAGTGTACAAGTTGTTTATTTAAAATACGTTCCATGATTTTGCACAAAACTGAAGTAACGGCTATGGGGCGGTAATTAGATGGGTCTGACCGATCTCCTTTTTTGGGGACCGGTTGCACATTAGCTTCTCTCCAAGATTCCGGCACACAACCAGAAGAGAGCGAGAGACGGTAAAGGCGCGTTAACACGGGGGACAACTCCGCTGCACACATTTTCAGGACTATTGCTGGGATGCCATCAGGGCCATTAGCTTTCCGGACATCGATTGACTGCAGCTCCGCACGGACATCACACTGCCTGATTTTAAAATCAGGCATTGTGTGGCCACAGTGAGGAATTGAAGGTGGCTGTGCATTGCAGTCATCGATTCGGGAGTTAGCTGCAAAGAGTTTGGCCAGGAGATCGACCTTCTCCTGCGGCTTGTGAGCTAAAGTCCCGTCATGACATCTCAGTGGTGGCAGCGAGGGTTGGCAGAAATTTGATTGCACGGCTTTGGCCAGACGCCAGTAGCTACGGCTGCCCGTAGGATGCGTCAGTAGTTCTTGGCCGACCCGTGCAACGCGCTGGGCATCCGCTCTAATGTAGGCTCTTTTGCAAGACTTGGTGGCATTATTATAGGCTGCTTTCAGCGAGCGAGTTTCGGGATCTCCAAGAGCTTTACCTCTGATCCAAGCGCGGTATGCCGCCTGCCTGTTATCGACAGCGTTGGCACACTCACGGTTGAACCATCGGTTGCGCCGGCCTTTGCTGACGAGATAGGAGTGCGGAATATAGTATTCCATACCTAACACTATCTCATCAGCAACTGCAGTCGCACTGGCTGTCGGATCCTTCCCACTGAAGCAGCGCTGCCCCCAAGGAACGGATGCGAAATAGTCCCGCATACCATCCCAATCTGCCGACGAGTAGTGCCAAATTTGGCGTTTCGATACCGCTGAAGGCGGTAGCGGGGCCAGAGGCGCTTTGCTGGATACCAAGCAGTGGTCCGAAGATCCTAAAGGAGCTCGAACTTCCACTCGGTAACCAGCTGGGCGACTCGTCAGCATAAGGTCCAGCAAAGAGGGCGCGTGACCGACTATATCTGGGATCCTGGTGGGCTGGTTCACCAGTTGAGTCAGGTCGTGCGTGAGAGCGAATGCGTGGGCAGTTCTACCAGCATGGTCAGTTTTGGAGGAACTTAACCACAACTCGTGGTGAGCATTGAAGTCCCCCAAAAACACCAATTCCGCCGAAGGAAACCGCTCCTGCGCTTCATCTGCCACCCGACTAAGGTGTTCTATAAGTCGAGTTGTCTCCATGTCGCCATTATGTGATCGGTAGACGCAGACGTAGACACGGCTATGAGAGCCCAAGTCGACGTGTACCACAAGGAGGGAAAAGGAAGGGTCCTCCAGACAGCGCAGACGGCGACAGCAAACGTCTGTCCGGACAAACAAGCAAACTCCGGCTTTGGCTTTAAAGGATTCTTCAAGCACAAAGCCGGGATAGTGCAGGTAGGTGGTGTCAGCTGGACAGGTTATTTGTGTCTCCGTCAAAAACAACATTGCTGGCCGTGCCGTCTCAAGATGGTGGTGGACGGCATTGAGGTTTGCATGGAGTCCGCGGATGTTAGCGAACTCGACCTCAAACGGTATGGTTGTGGTGGGGGTGTGCACCGCTGTAATACCAGTTTTTGTTTTAGGCGCTGTCATGGTGGAGAGAAAGAGGGAGGCGTGAATCGAGGAAATGCTACCGCGATGCAAATAGTCAAAGTGCAGCGGCCTGTTTCACCAGGGGTCTGCCTAAAGTTGAGTATCATTAACCCGCCGAACGGAAGGGCCCCCGAACCCCCCCGGGAATGGCCGCCGGGACCCCACCTTCCGGTCACCAACCGGCACGACGGGCCACCCCGAGATTATGCGTGGCATGGTGAGGCAGCCTCACGAGCTGGTTAGGCTCGCTTGGGCCCCTGTACTGTGCCACGGGCGGCCAGCGGGACAGCCGTTTCTACGGGTCTCCCTGGTCGGCGGGTTAACAAGGTCTTCCTGGCACTGGTTAGACGGAAACCTTCACAGACCAAATGCATCGCAGCACCATTCACTCGAGCTCTGGTTATACGCTGGCTGATCCCGAAACGCGACCGACAAGCGGTCACTTGACGGGTTTAACACCATGCGTACGGTGGTCACTAACCAGACGGGGCAAGCCCTACCACGCAGTGGAGCATATGGGAGCTCTAAATTCCGTTAGTCGCCTCTTACGACACCCACCGGAGGAGAGGGGCGGTGAATTGTATTCTTTCTCCGTCACCGCACGGATTAATATGTATTAGGTTCGCAATACGCAACCTTTATATCCCCAGTTCCTTACAGACAGGCTTTGCTCAGAAATTGGGCTAGAAAGTAAACGATAATAGTCAAGGCACCATTTCACTGGGTGGTAGTAATTATTAATATTATGTATAATTAAAACCGAATATCTCGATTGGGCAATTAACTGTACTACTTAGTCCTTACTCGCGTTGTTGAATAGTGTTGAAACTATTTTATAAGTATGCTGTTTTAAGTAACCAACTGAAAATTAACGGCGAGCATGCGAATTAACACTTTGTTGAATTTAAGCACATGATGTAAATTTAGCGAAAAATGTAAAAGCCTTTTGTTCAAAGCATTCCGAACTCCAAAGAGCCAGGAGTCCGCTCTAATCCAGTGTCACATTACTAACAATATAGTAACAAAGGTAGAAGGAAAAATCTCGCATTAACGAGAACAATTTGTCTCTCAATACAAGACGATAAACATGTAGTGCTGTACAAAAAGACACCTTTAACGTGGAATTAGGTGAAGGTCAAGTCAATTGCGATGTGATCACAGATCTGCTATTTATAAATTTGGCCAATGAAAGTGGACATACCTTATCATTGAATAGTACTTAAGGCATGTTTTATCACACGAACAGACAAACTGACTGACTGATTTATAAGTTATGCGGTTTGCTGGGTTTTTGGTCATCATCATCGACACCTATGCTCTCATAAAAATCCTGGCCCAGCCCCATCACCATACTACCAGGCCAAAAGATACAATAAGCTCTTTCTGCGTAAAACGGAACGCACCCGATTAAATCCAAATGAGGGTACGCAAAATAATAATTAATTGACCACGGACCCTGCAAAGGGACAAATTCAAATTCAAACTATTTACTCGTGATTCACAGGTAAGTTATTAGGTCTAATTGTATTGATTATAAGGGGTTACACTGCGATCTGCCTTATCGGCATACGAAAAATATAAATTAATTAGGAGAACAATTAGAAATCATTATACATTAATAAAAGGTGAAATAATTATAAATACATGTATAATCACAATAATTCAAAACTGTAAGGTCATTAGTCCATGGTCATTTGAGAGAATAAAATAATTAAAATTAATATCATAAAACAAAGTAAATATTATGAAATTAAATTTAATGGTAATAGTAGGTATTACCTACATGTCATTTACAGCAACATCTACATGGAAATTACTATTCGGTTGCATTTGTATACGCAAAAATTCAAATTCAAATTTAAATTCAAAATATTAATTCGGCGTAGCAGGCTTAGGTTCTAACAATAAAACTAATACATAAAGTTAAAATTAAAATGCTACGACGAACGGGACTCCAATCAGCATAAGTTGGATCTTCAAGAAACTGCAACGTTTATTTTTAGAGGAGCTCGTGATGTGAGTGTGTGTGTGTGTGTGTAATGTTATAAAAATAATACTATTAATATTAATAGTTAGTGATAAAGTTTAATATATAAATAATAAATATTGAATTATACCTGTGTGTGATTACATAATAATATACTTACCTAATGTTAAAAATGTTGTTGTTATGTGAGTGTGCCATAATAAGCATGAAGAATAAAATATATAAAACACTAGCTGACACGGCGGACTTCGTACCGCATTTCGTTTTTTTAATATAGCCTATGTTACTCAGCGCTAATGTAGCATTCTAATGGTGAAATAATTTTTTAAATCAGTTGCAAACATACATACAAAAATAAAAAAACTTTTCTCTTTAGTTATTAGTCTGTATAAGTAAAGAAAACCCATCTTTAAAAATACAAATAAAACGAAAAGCCGCCTGCTTAAAGTTGTTGGCCATCTTGTTGCTCACGTAAATATTTCCTGTACTTAACTTAAAATAGAAACAATGTAAAATCCGATGTACCTAAGTCTTATTCTGACGAGCATAATAACATAGCCCTTTCAGCACGGTTCCTGAGCCGTGCATGCTGATGCAAACAAACCAACTTGCAAATTACGAAAAGTCCTTTCTTATAGCCGGCGTCCTCGGTGGTCTGGGAAAGCTTACAAACTTTTTTTTTTTTTTTTAATCTTAATTAATGGCTTCGCGTTTAGCATTTAGCCAATTTCAAGTATTTTTTATTATTAGTAATACATAAATAAACAATATTTCTTTTCTGTATGATGATGATGAATGATAATAGAAATGAGAAGTGAGAAATGATATACCCCCAACCCCTCGAGTATCTCAGTAAAGATGTGGGGCTTTACTAAGTCCTCGGGCGGACGTCTTGAGAGAATTTGAAAAGTGACGTTGCACTGTTTTGTTTTATTTGCCAACACTCGTGCACACTCACGAACACTTAACGGTTAATAATCCACCATTATTTCACATTAATATTCGATATAACACAAATTTTCGAAAATAAAACAAAACCGCAGACATGACTCTTCACTTTCCCGCCAAGAAGTCCCCTTACAAACTTCGCAATAATAAAGAAAGCTTCTCGAGCCGCCTGTCTACAATAAGGTAGTTGATCGGTTGGTAGAGATACTAATTAGCACGGAGTTAGATAGAATTTGTAAAGGAATAGCAAACTATGACGTCACAATATTTTTTTATTAAACGTCAGGATAAAATAATATAAAATCAATGTATAAAACAAACGCGAGTAGATCAGCAAAAGTTGTTTAAGGAAAACTGTAGCTGTTTAAAAAATGTATCCAAATGAGATAGCATCACTCAAGCGTCTCCCCGTTCCCTACTACGAGTAGACTTTGACTTATCATCATCATCATCAGCTCATTTTATATCACCACTGCAGGGGCACGAGCCTTCCCTATGGATGGATAGGGAGAACGAGCTGTAAACCACCACGCGGGCCCAGTGCGGATTGGTGGTTGTTAACGACTGCTAATGCAGCCTTTACGTGCCTTTTGAAGCACGGAGGAGCTCGAGATGATAAATTTTTGGTAACTCATCCGATGACCGACCTTTGCGAAAGAGTTTGTCCACGAAGAATGTTGAAATTCCTCGTGGTCAAATCAGTTTGACTACTTAGTTTGACCACAGGGGAGGAAGGTTAACCTTAGCACTCGTAGACCGGGCGCGTTAACCACTACGCCATCGAGCTCCTCCTACGCCATCGAGCTCCTTTTACGCCACCGAGCTCCTCCTACGCCATCAAGCCATCAAGCTCCTTCTTTGACCTATATAGTTACTTAATATTATTGTTCAAGTGTTTCTGGTGAACGTGGTACGAGTCCTGCTAACCAAGCTGCATCCCGCCCCCAACCAGCCTGTCTCCGTGGCTGCCAGGAAGGCTGTCCGAGCTACTCTCATTCTGGTGAGTCCCGACCTCATCACTAGCTCACTTTATGTCCCCACTGTTTGGTCACGAGACACTAGTCTTAAGAGTTCTAAATCTGGCGAGCCCCCCAATTCTGCTATATTTTGATTTGAAACGAATCTGGAACGCTTCAACGTTTTATTATCTGCTAACTACGAAACTATAGAGTTAATTTCATTGTTAGCAGAACACGAGAACGATATACTAGTTTCAACATTTTCGTATTCTGCTAACTACGAAATCAAAACGTTGAAACTATAGCGTTTCAGATTCGTTTCAGATCAAAATAAATAGCAGAATTGGGGGGGCTGACGTTGATGGTCCCTTATGCGAATTAGTTTGCTTGCGCAAGGTCGTCTGATACCTTTTTGTAACCTGACGGTTGATAGGAGGTGTCAGTATAAACTTTAACACCCGTTTGCACTAAACTTATGAATCGCCTAAGTCTTGGCTTAATTACTACCCGGTCAAGTTAACTCGGCACCTGGCTCGAAAACGTCGCTTACACTCAGGTGCCGACTTAACTTGGCCGGGTAGTAGTTAGGCAAGGACTTAGGCGATTTATAAGTTTAGTGCAAACGGGTGTATCTCGTGTATAGCAGGGTTGGTCGGGCACGAGCTTTCCCTATGGATGAAAATACCAAAGGGACAACGTGCCATAAACCACCACGCGGACCCTTTGCGGATCGGTGGTTGTTAAAGACTGCTAATGCAGACGGAACCAACGACTTTACGTGCCTCCCGAAGCAAGAAGTACCTATCTGATAAATCAAAAATGAAATGTTGATCCTCGAACTCGGTACATTCGTCTTCATTTTCCGTAATTTCGACAATATCTTGTTTTTTATTGGCGTTTGGTTCCCAATAAATCCTGTTGATTTCAAATATTCATCAAAATATCAAACGACTCGAACCTCTTTGTTGCAACTTTCAGCCGGCGGTCACGTCGTGCTCAGCTACAACGCTGCGTCCTCTTCTATCGCACGGGATATTTAGCTCGGAC
The DNA here is from genome assembly GCA_963082485.1 of Eudonia mercurella. Taxonomy (NCBI): domain Eukaryota; kingdom Metazoa; phylum Arthropoda; class Insecta; order Lepidoptera; family Crambidae; genus Eudonia; species Eudonia mercurella. The sequence continues at coordinate 15,861,834 of OY720022.1, read as the reverse complement.
CTCTTTGTCACAAATTTCCACACGCATCAAATTTTCACCTTTCAAAACTCGACAACCGTCATCCAGGCCAGATTTTTTACAGACAACCCTATATCATCGTGTTCGCAATTAAATAGCGCTCATTTTGATATAAGATTTATTTATTAAACAAATTGGTGAAAATTATCGATTTACCTGTTTATACCTGCCAACCCAGTAGTTACGCCAGGAAAACAATAGACAACCTAACGTTTGTATATTCTATAGGCTTCATACTTTCGGTAGGTATTAAATTTATTCGTTAAACTCATGAGTGCAATATTTAATAAAAAGTCATTTTTCAATTTTTAATTAATCATAGTCTGGCTAGGAATTTTTTAGACAACCCCACTCGAGATATATTTTCTAATATATTAAATTTTGATATAAAATACTTTCATCCATTAAACAGATGGTGAAGGTCGTTTCTAGTTCGGATCTGACTATTAGCTATCACAGACCGGGCGCGTTAAACCTCCATGCTCATACAATTACCCACCAACCCGCTTTGGGTCAGAACATAGTGGGTTAAGGCCTATCTTCCACATTTGATGTTCATGTGGGTAAGCCAGAGTCCACCAGTAAGATTTTAAGGGTTGATGATGATAATATATTTTCCTTTGCTTCCTAACCACAATGATTCACGGACATGCAAAGCGTATCTCAGTGCTGCAAATCAACACCTGTTGTTGTTAGCTGATTTTGTTTAATCTACTATATGCGTCAATGGACTCCTTTTTGCGTAAAAGAAAAAAGATTATCGCTAAAGATATCTAATTCGATCTTATCATTCAGTTCACAACGATCAGTTTAATGAACAAACGATGTACCGGAGATTACAAGATTTTTGGAACTGATGTGAATGTTGACAGTTACAACTTTGATTATGCCTTCTAGCGGTGTTATTTAAAAAAAGTCTCATCGTCATCATTATCAGCCTACACACGTCCAAAGCTGGACATAGACCTCTCCAAGTGCACGCCACTGAGCACGATCCGCGGCTACTCTCATCCAGCTCTTGCCAGCCACCTTGCGAAGATCGTCGATCCACCTAGTCTGAAAAAATTCTAAATAATAATAAATCTGTTGCAAGATTTGACCGTAACATACATACATTGCAAGTTAAGCTTATCAAAACTTGTCACACCGTAAAGGCAATAAATGCTTTGAGTAGCTTTTATATGATTGGACTGATAGTTATCCTCTGTAGTTAAGTGGTCTATACCACCAGTCTCTGATCCAGAGGTCCCGGGTTCGATTCCCAGCGGGGCTATATGATAGTACTCGGTTTGGTTGGTGATAGGACTTGTTTAAGGTCCACATAGCTAGCTATTATCATCATAAAATGTGTCGCTGTAATAGCAATGTTCATAGCATTGTTGTTTCGATTTTGAGAGATTTAACCGCCTCTGTGGTAGTGGCTAGGACCACCAGTATAGACCCAGACGGGACCTCTGGGTCTAAACTGGTGGTCAGCGGGGGGTACATGTTTGTGTACTCGGTTTGGTTGGTGGTAGGGCTTGTTTGTCCGCCTGGCTAGCTAACACCATCTTATCTAAATATGTCGCCGTAAAATCAATGTTTGTAGCATTGTTGTAATCGGCAGCTACAGATAAGATAACCAGTGCCTCACTAGTTGAGGATCCCGGGTGAAGTGCGCTTCCATCATTGGCCTTATCATCACTTAACATCAGGTGAGATCAAGGCACTGTGCTTACCCGTTAATATAAAAAAAGATAGATAGTCAGTTTCTCAGTGGTTGAGGTATCCGGGTGCAGAGAGCGTCTTCCTGCTTTATCATCACTTAAATTTAGATGAGACGATGGCCTAATGTTTCATCATCTCAGCCAAAAGACGTCCACTGCTGGACAAAGGCCTCCCCCAAGGATATGATATATTATTAGAGTATTAGATAACCATTTTAAAAATGTATTGTCATAACAGGACTCTTATTTTTATACAGGTGATATTTTAGCTTGATTGCGTAATACTTTAACAGAAGGATAAGTTTTATCCGATGATTGAAGAATCAGCCATTTGGAATATTCAGAATTTTTTTGTAAGTTAGGTGTTTTAAATAATAAGTATGCCAAGAATGGGGCTAAATATGAACAAACAAAAGATAGGTAGAGTATGGGCACTAGTATGAGTGGTGGTCGACACATTTTTATTCGCCCAAAAATAACATTGGTCGTCATTGAAATTTTACGCAATGATAGCTAGGTGCTAGGGGAAGCTAGAAGGTGGTCGGTATTTCATCATCATCATCATCATCTCAGTCAACAGACGTCCACTGCTGGACAAAGGCCTCCCCCAAGGATCTCCACAACGACCGGTGCTGCTCGCATCCAGCGACTTCCCGCGACCTTCACCAGATCGTCGGTCCACCTTGTTGGAGGCCTGCCCACACTGCGCTTTCCGGTACTCGGTCGAAACTCGAGGACTGTTCTTCCCCAGCGGCCATCAGTCTTGCGAGCAATGTGCCCTGCCCACTGCCACTTGAGCTTAGCAACTCTTCGGGCTACGTCGGTTACCTTTGTTCATCTGCGGATATCCTCATTTCTGATTCGATCTCGCAGAGAAACCCCGAGCATAGCCCTCTCCATTGCTCTTTGAGTGACCTTGAGCCTTCTGATAAGGCCCATATTGAGCGACCACGTCTCAGTCCCGTTGGTCGCTATTTGATTGTTCCTAAAGACTAAAATCAGTTGCTGACCCCTATTTTTAATGATTGAAGGGAAAAAGAATGTCGATCATTGGGTCCTGTCGATCATTGGGTCTTGTCGATCATTGGGTCCTGTCGATCATTGGGTCCTGTCGATCATTGGGTCCTGTCGAACACTGGTGCCACTACATTGCTCTAAAATTGTTATTTTAGAGTATCTTTAGAAAATTTTGGAAATGAAGTAGAAAGACGACTTGCCTCAGATGGAACACACCTGGTTCTCGACCACACACCTCTTTGCAACAATTATTTCCAGATCCATTGCTTTTTGATCTTTTAACAGAGGCCGGCAATTTCATCGCATTGTGTTGTTTAAAGTGATCGCGCCGCTGTCGCCAGGCCGTTTTACAAATATAATAAGCACTCTCAAAGGGCCTATCTAATACCTCATCTAAAGCAGTAAAAGTTTTTTTATCTTGAACGCTTTTCTTTCGCTATCAATCTCCCTTTTTGAGTGGTACCAAGTCTGTATGTTGACGCCTAAGGCCGGCCGCAGGTTATATACAAATTTGTATCGAACGTAAACAAACTTTATTGGACATTTCCTCTTTATATTATTATTATAGATACAAATTGAACGCGCACACGGGTTGCATTTTAGAGTGCCTTGAGTGAGTTTCATTTGACATTCGATCACGTTAACGAAAACTGAAATTAAGTAATATGGCACTGAAGTAGCGCTTTCTGGCGATATACGAGAAGAGTAAATTTTCTTCCGTAAACGTAATCCCATCAAAAACATAAATGTGAAACGGAGAGCCAAGTTTAATATTATGATATATGCGTTGGTTGTTGACTCCAATCTAAATGGGTGCCAAGTTCAATGGTCAGTCCTGAAATTTATTTACAACAACATAAAATATTTTATATCAGCTTAAAATATCATGTCTTCTTATAACTTAGGATAATATATTGAAGCTTAAGGTCTGACTTGGCTAGTTCTCATATACGAATTACTTGTAAGAAAAAATTTGACACTGGCTAAATACGCTAATCGCATGAAGCCATCAACTAAATGAAAAAAAAGTGTCAACTACTGGTACCATTACCCTACGCACGCATAAAAAATCCAAACAAGTTGTTATTCATTTCGAACGTCGGAACTATACAGCGTACACACAGGGTACCATAATAGTCGAAGGATCGGGGTATATCATCATCATCATCAGCTCATAATAATAATTGCTCTCTTCTTGTAATACCAACCATATTCTTAGCAAATAAAATCAAAAAAAGGTTCAAATCCTGCTCGTGGAAATTTTTTCAACATTTGTGTTTTTGTAATTTGTTCGCAACAATATTTGCGTTAAAAATTATTTGAACATTTTATAAATAGCTTGCTTACTTCTTAACTGATCTTTAATATTTGTAAAAATATTATAATCGGATGTTAGTGACGGTAGGTTGTTGACATTGAATGGACGCCTTTGTCTTTCAAAGTAAAAGGTGTTGAATAATTTCGGCGGGCTGGTTATAACCACGATAGCTCAATTGGAAGAGCACCTGACCCGGAGTGTCAGAAGGGTGCAGGTTCAAATCCTGCTCGTGGAAATTTTTTCAACATTTGTGTTTTTGTAAATGAAATATTCTATTCTATTCTATTCTCATTTCATGTCCCCACTAAAAACCTTTGGCGACAAACATGGTTCACTTTTAAAAGATTGCATTGCATATCACTTGATCTATGTTTGTTATAAGTTTGACTATTTTGATTAGGTTTCTGTAATTTTAAATTAAATAAAAAGTTTGATAGCGATTGGGTAACGTTTTCCACTGAAATGTTAAACCACCACTACACACTATTCACAGTCCTTTGGCTTTTAATATCCCTTAACGGCCCTTAAATAACAGACTCTTGTAACAAAGCTGTAAGATAAGACAAATAGGAAGAGTGGTGATGCCCTGATACAGGTATTAATTTAATTACCAGGAAGGTCACCACAACATTGTTAACATAATGGTTCTTTATTGAAATAGAATTTATTTTTAAATTTAATTAGCTGTTTTGCATGTTATTTATTTACAAACAAAGACAATAACAAGATAATAATGAAACTACTTTAAATTAAACTTATAAAAAACTATAAACTATAACGTGTTATAATTGTTGTCTCATCCATTCTTCTACAACGTGTTTCAGATAGGTGTGCTCATCAAAAAGATCAAGAAAGATCCAAAGTCTATGCGATCTAGATCTTGTATGCAGAGTTACTAAAAAATAATTATTAACTTTAATATTTAATGCATTTTTAAATAAATATTTCCATTGTTGCGTCACATCAAAATAAACAAGTCACAGCCCTAGTGGTTCAGTAACCTTAATGTACTTACATGTATACTCTATGTCACTGATACTTGCTCATGCACGCCTGACGCGCATGAAGTCACTAATATAAGTGAAATTAAATTAAATGAAAAAAAAAATCAGGTTAGGCACAATAGTGCACTTATGAAAGTCGAGTAAGTACATGTCTTAAAATTAAAAATTAAAAATAAAATAACATGAGTACACACAATAATAGTAATATAATATAATGTAAAAAATTGGTTGTCTGTAAAGTCGGTTTACTGACGATAGTTGAACGTGACAACGTCTTAAGAAGGTGTCGGGAGGTGTTGGGGGTGTCGGGGGGTGTTGGGGGTACGTACCGCGGTGGCGATGCCGGCCACGGGCTTGCACAGCAGCCTGCAGCAGCCCGTCAAACAGGTAGGCGGGAGGAGTTGGGGGTGTCGGGAGGTGTTGGGGGTGTCGGGGTGTGTTGGGGGTACGTACCGCGGTGGCGATGCCGGCCACGGGCTTGCACAGCAGCCTGCAGCAGCCCGTCGAACAGGTAGGCGGGAGGAGTTGGGGGTGTCGGGAGGTGTTGGGGGTGTCGGGGGATGTTGGGGGTACGTACCGCGGTGGCGATGCCGGCCACGGGCTTGCACAGCAGCAGCAGCCCGTCGAACAGGTAGGCGGGAGGAGTTGGTGGTGTCGGGAGGTGTTGGGGGTGTCGGGGGGTGTTGGGGGTAAGTACCGCGGTGACGATGCCGGACACGGGCTTGCACAGCAGCACGGCTAAATTTCTACTCAGCCGATTGTGCTTCTTTGTCGCTCGTTCCGCGCTCTCGCTTGCACTCCCGATCCGATCCGAACCCTTCGGAGAATCTAGTAGGGCACGGGGACGCGCACTAGTGCGCGATGCCGTTTCCTCTAGAAAACCTCCAAAGGTTTATTCGTTTCACACGGCTTGAGGGACCCTTTACGTTCCTCGCCGCCCCCAAAAAAGCCCGGTGAAGCTGAAAATGCCGTCTGAGGCAATCAGCAAACTCTCAAAAAAAAAAAAATCGCTTGCACTTCAAGCCTTACATGGAACGCCTCAGAGCGAGGTAACGCCGAACTTTTTCGTGCGTGCAGCCGGCTCTATCGAATTATAAGACGTTGTCACGTCAAAGACTTTACATATATTTAATATGATTCTACTGCTGATTCGGAAGGTTGTTTCTACTAAGAAGAACCCATCAAGAAACTTATTAGAATTTAAGTAACACATGATAAATTAAAGTTAATAATTTTGTCTTTGTAACTTTACATCGGAGCGCTGTCCGACCACCTGCTAGATGGGCCAGAGATATAGAGCTGGTCGCTGGAAAAACCTGGATACGATCAGCTCAAAACAAAAGGGAATTACATAGCATGTACGAGGCTTATGCCCAGCAGAGGATAGATACCTACCTACGGGCGGAAAATGATGAATATGATGAACTTTACACATACGATCTCCATCCGATACACTTTGGGTCTTTCAATTATGACCACACTATCTGATACACGTTGTATCATGTCTTTATATCTGCATCATTCATAATTGATTTTGTCATGTAAAACAAGATTTATGTTGTTTGTATCTGATTAGAGTACACTCCTTTGCCCAGATTCCGCTGTTTGGTCTTCACTTCATCCTGATACCGCTCTTGCCGCCACCCAACTCACCAGGGGAAAAAGTCTACCAAGTGGTTTCTTCATTACTGACTAGCTTGCAGGTAAGATAATATTATTGTGGAGACTGACCGGAGCTTATCATCGTAACGTAACATGTTCGATGCTAGCATTCGCTTGGTTAGTAGTTATCTGTTAGTCAGCAATGACGTATCAAGTTCGCCGCGAATGGTATGTAATGGTTACGTTACGATGAGCGCTCTGGTCAGTCGCCAACATAAGACTTTTTACCCCTTAAACGTGGTGTGAAGAAACAACTTTCGGGCCGTCGAGTGAAGACTGCTAGTGTGGCACAACCCTGCTTCACCTTCAGTAGCTCTGTCTTTACATCGCGCTTTTGTACCCTCTGCAACTGACGTGGTAGTCCAGCAGACACCGCCAAATAGAAAATCCAGTTTATTACCGTTAATTTTTGAGTGAGTGTCGCCGCTCTCAGTACCTTACTACAGCGACCTCGCGCGTCGGTCAGTGTGCTGTGATTGTTCGAAACCAATTTGCCTTCAGTGTTCTAAGCCACTATGTGAAAGTTGTCAAACAAAGCTGTGATTTTTAAGCTGTCTAATTATTAAGTCAACCAATGAATATATCTCACGTTTTCTAGACTGATTATTATAATTGTTAATTTTTTTAATGTCTAAAGTTAAATTTAAAAAAAGTTGATTTTGATAATTTTTTTACGTCATTTTAAGATAAGGTATTCAAAAGACTGATTTGTGTGAAGTTAATAAACAGTGTTTAACTTTGAAAACACAAATTGTTTTTTATTTAATGTTAATTTTAATTAAAAAGGATATGCTACGAATTTAATAAATGTAATTTAAATAGCTACATAATTTAAATTTATAAAAATATTTGCTGTCGGAATGGTGTCTCGTACCACATCAGTAGAATTGTAGAAATTGAGCCACGTCAGTCGCAAAGGGTTGACATTAGGTAGAGAGGTGTCATTTTCGTCCTATCCAATAAAAAGATACGAACACAATAAAAAACAGTTGACAAATGACTCTGGATGGTATAATGGTAAAATATACGTTGTATCATATAATAAAATAGACAATTATCTATATATGTATACATATTTTTAGCTGCTTACTTTCTACCCCATAGCGGTAGTTGAGACAAAAAGTATTCTTAATTTACTAATAAAATAGTAATTATGCTTACATTGATTGTATTATATTAATTTCTTAGTCATAGTTAAGCTCTCACAAAGACGAGAGAGTTCTCATAAGTAGCGACATAAAAACGTTAGCTTTTTTCTGCTTTATTTCGTTTTGTGATGACCCGGGGAGACAGATGCTGCTAATATTTAAGTTGCTAATTTCTAAATACCAACAGAACATGTTGGAATATTCATAAGGTTCCACGTCTCTTTTACTGTCTCTGAGTCTGTCTGTGAATAACTAACCTCTTCAGTGCCTTTTTAGCTGTTTTCATAAGTTCCTCGCACTTGGTTGGTTTACCGGGTAGCAACATTTAAAAAATAACTTATGTTCTAATTACTTATTTATTTTTTAGACTTAAAAGTTGCAAATAATCCATGAATCACTTGACCTTTAGATATTTTTCTTGACACTCTTTTCGCTCGACTTGCAGAAAATGCATTAGTGTTAAATCCACCTTCTGCTGTATTTTTGTAGTAAAAAGTTAAACTATTTATATAATCATATACATCTCATAATTTGGTCCAGTAGCATTATCATCAAAGGGAAGAACTAATTATCAGATTACTTTTTATTGCTTAGAAAATTATAATACACATTACTATATATTACAATATGTTTTAGGGCCTCTCACTCTCTTAAATTCTACACTTAACACTTACCTACACTTACAAATATTGTCCTTACCATTGTAACACCATTACCTACTTGTAAGGTAATAGGTAACGAAAGTTTATGAAATTCTTATTAAATCATTAAATATTACTAGGATCGAGCCGTGTGAGGTCTGTGGGATGAAACAAAGTGCGCTCCAAGAATTGCACAGTGATCGGTACGTAAAATATACCTAATATTGCAAATGCGATTGTGCTCTGCGATCTAAATAAACCTAATAAATGTCTGCGATTTATGCGGCCTAAATTAATAGGTTAATATTACTATAGTTGACAGAAGACAAAACAATACGCTTACGATTGGAGAAACGATGAATGAATGGCTTCAACAAGCTCTTTCCAATGTGTAGTGCAGGTATCACTGTCTCTCAACGTAAATATAAAAAAGACATAAAATCGAATATCTATGGGAAAACTTTGTCTAAACATATCTTTAATAAGTTTCAATAACAATAATCTACATATTTTTCGAAAGTCAGATTTTCGTTTTCATCCTCTGTTTTCATCGTTTTTGTCGTGTTTTTAAGTCAAAAATTTAACAATATTATTAAAAAACAACATTTGCCATACATACAGTTATCATAATGAAAGCAATTTAGTGTATGCTAAAAAGTGAGATTCCACATTTTTGCAATAAAATAATAAACTTGTACAAATTATTTCTAAATAGTTGATTCTACAGTTGCGAAAAAATATTCCCCTTATTAAACTAGCTAAGTGCGAGATCTATGATTGTAATAATTTTCAAAAGACGGCTTCACCTTCAAATGATGTGATTCGTTAATTGCACTTATTTTATTAATGGTGACTGGCATAACTCATTAATCTCATTAAGCCGTCGATCATTAAGCACATACTTGAAATATCATTATCTTCTAAACTTCATATATGACAGAAATGCCTTGATATTTTAAATATCAAACAAACAGAGAAAACACCATCCATACATCTTTTTCAAAATGTATTAGAAAATATTGTATCCAGATGACTCACACTTAAACTTACTTACTTACACACACAAATATACACTTACATAATTTATTAATTTAGTAGGTACATACTTTAATTCAATATTTAAATCACTTTTACAGTCGGGTAGGTATACAATCAAAGTTTACATGACTCTGTCTTGTCTTTATTACTTTTTATGATTTCTGTAACTAAAATTAGAAATAAGAATACTCGTAAAGTAAACTCCTATATCCCTCTCCATAGGACTGACCTTGCTAGGCGGCATTGGGGGTCCTTAGTTGCAATATTTATAACAACACCAACAAAATTTCTTGACACTGACCTTTGTATTAAACGGGCAACTACATGTAAGCTTCAAAATTGGCTAAGAACCTTGACGGACGCAGAAACGGAAGATTTATTAGCAACACTGAAGCATTATGGCAAATATAAAAAAACTGACATAATTAAGTAATTATACACAGTGCACACTCTTTCAATAACACTTAAACACACACACACTCTCACACATATGCACAAACGCGGACGCACATACATACAAAGTGAGGGTTGAAGCAAGAATTCCCAAATTAACAGATAACTCTAGTTTTTTTTTTTTAATTCTTCTTCCAACATCATCGGAACCTGTTTTTCCAATTCTTATTCATACTAGTTCTCGCTTTTATTCCTCTCGCACTTTTATTCTAGCTTAGGAATAACTGTATATAATGTATTTCGCTTAAGTTAGTAATTAAGCTACTTTAAGCTAGTTATAAGAGTCTGTCACGCCTGACTAACGAACGCTTCGTAGTAAATTTGTAATTTTCACTTTTAAGAAACGAGACCATTATACATATTATAATTATAATTATATTTTTATTTCTATTTTTTTATTGTAAATTTGTATTGTAAACTTGTTTGTGGTTCAATAAATAAATTAAAAAAAAAACATGTTTATAGCGAATGGTCCGTTTTTAGTGCATATGAACCAGCCAAATTGTAATTTGGATCCTAACCAAATGAACCGATGTGCAGAAGCAGATTGTAGGCCGGCAGAGTGAGGGTGACTGATGCTGCGTTGTTTTAACACTGAACCAGTGAGCCACAGTCCAGTCACGCTACAAATGAGAGTTTTCTGAATACTCTCAAAAAAAAATCAGGAAGATTGGATTCATTTGCCGCGTGAAAAAACAAAAAAGGCTGACTGAAATCTGAAATTACGTACGCCGACGTACGACAGCCACGTACGCGTATTACCCTTGTTGTCGCAAGCGTCAATAGATCGCAGTGGCATTTTTCCACCAGGCAGACCGTATGCTCGTTTGTCAGCTCAGTAATATAAAGAGCAATGTTTGTCCCCAGGGTCTGTGCGTCGCAGTACTGTTCTGCTTCACCAATCACGACGTGGTGGTCGTGGTGAGGGCCACCGCCGCGCGCCTCTTCAAGAGGAACGACGGCATCGCGATGACAGGTGATTATTACACTTTTTAGTTCCAAATTTCAAAATTCAAATTTATTTATTCAGTTTAGGCTACCTCTTATGAAGCTCTTATGTATGACTACGCTATCGGTTCGTAAGTCTTTACAGGGCGGGAGACCTTGTACAGTGGTAGAACCGGGAAGAAACGCGAAAGCTTGGAAAATGTCCTCCTTGTCACAGAAGAACACGAACCAATATATATAAAGAACAATAATATTGCAAATCAGGGTACCAAATAATATTTCTACAATGGTATACAGTACCCACTGATAAAAGTAAATAAAACTCATTAAAAAAAACAAAATAATAAATAGTATGCGACAGCAGACCCGCCTCCACAGGTGGCACCCTATAATAGGTAGATCGAATAGTCCACACGCGGAACCAGTGCGGGCTGGTGGTATTTTACTGTCATTGAGACATCAACCGGGACCAGAATGAGAGAAGGTCGAGATAATTTTATTTGGTCCCCCACCCAGTGACCATGCATTTCAAAGGTTTCTTAACTCTCACGAGTGTGAGTGATGTCACAACCCGTAAGACGTAGTAAATAATGTTTTTATTTGTGCTGTGAGTTGTTTTTCACTTTATTAATTTGAAATCAGAAATCAGAACTACTTTATTTGTATAACAGAGGTAAAGAATAAAAGGTCTTATATAATTTGATGTTCGCTATGTTTTGCCTATAATAAGGCGTACAAACAGATAGTGAATTAACTTATTGGTTTATTTTTATTATATTCATGCATTCAAAAAATATATAAGAGTCTATTTTCATCTATATCATTAAATATTATCATTAAAAAATCGTATATATTTTTATTTCTATTTCCTTTTTTTTAAATTATGTTGTAAATAAATATAATTGTAATGTAAATAAATGAATGTTCCGAATAAAAAAAATAAAAAAAAAAAATCGTTAATTGTATAATAGCATTTATCCAATAATAATTGTGTTACCTCTTTCTTAAACATATTTAATTTTAATTGTTTTATGTCATACTGGTAATTTATTATAAATCCTCGGGGCCATGCCCAGAATGCTATTTCTAACTAGGGATGTTTTACATTGGCATATACATACATTATATTTGTGCTGAGTACGAGATGGGTTCCGTCGTATCTCAGATAACTTCGCTTTGATTGCTGTTATTGTATTGTAATATGGGCTCCTCCGTGCTTCGGAAGGCACGTAAAGCCTTTGGTCCCGGCACTGATACGGCTGCATTAGCTGTACCTAAAAACCACCAATCTGCAACTGGGCCGCGTAGTGGTATACGGCCCGCTCTCCCATGAATAGAAAGAAGGGGCTATAGGGAAGCCTCGCATAGTACCCCAGCAGTGGGACATAAAATTATGATGATGATTGTAATATGTAAATAATGCATTTTTTTTAAAGTTTATTAATGGTTTGTTATTACATATTTAAATTTTCATCAATATTCTTCCTCGCATAATATGGATATAAGCTCTGTAAGACTCGTACTTACATGAATAGAAAAGAAGGGGCTATAAGGAAGGCTCGTACAGTACCTACCCCAGCAGTGGGACATAAAATTATGATGATGATTGTAATATGTAAATAATACATTTTTTTTAAAGTTTATTAATGGTTTGTTATTACATATTTAAATTTTCATCAATATTCTTCCTCGCATAATATGGATATAAGCTCTGTAAGACTCGTACTTACATGAATAGAAAAGAAGGGGCTATAAGGAAGGCTCGCACAGTACCTACCCCAGCAGTGGGACATAAAATTATGATGATGATTGTAATATGTAAATAATGCATTTTTTTAAGTTTATTAATGGAATGTTATTACATATTTAAATTTTCATCAATATTCTTCCTCGCATAATATGGATATAAGCTCTGTAAGACTCGTACATACATAAAAATAACTCTAATTTGTTGATATATAAGTAAAGTTGGTAAATGACTTTAGTGAAGTAGGAAATGAATTTTAATACTATAAGAGCATGGGTTGCGGTCCTCGTATATATCGCAGTGAGGCTTGTTTTGACGACAGGTTTCTTACATAATGCTTTCCCGCTCACGTACAAGATGGCGCTAGTAGAAGCAAGCGTCGAAAGACTTTAATTTGATACAATATCTTTTTCAATTTCAGGTGTTACGGCTGGCGAGAGTTTGATGAATACCAGAGAGAACTTGGTGTAAAGCTTTCAAACATGATATTAAAAATACACAATGGTATTAGTATTATCAATATAATTGTAACTATTTATTCTCTTGTTAGTGCATTACAATTTATCTCAATATCAATCAACATGTTATCACCAGTATAATAGTAGTGTAACCGCAATGTATGCGAAGTAATTATTTAATAAAAAAACTCCACGTTATATGGAAATTGATGTATTTTATGAAAATTGCATTTGTAGACGATTAAATAAATCAAACGATGATAAAAATGTATTACTGCTGATTAAATTGTCAGATTAGGTTAGTACCTAGGTGTGTTTAAGTAGACAAGAATAATAATACACAAAATTGTAGTTTGGACCTTATTAATGCTCTAAGGTTTGGACCCGAGGAAGCTGCGTCAGGAGACATTGTTATGTCTGTGGAATAGCATTATCATGTGAGCATGAATTTTTGCCGGGAAAAAGGGTAAAATATAATATTAAATGAATAAAGATATGAAGTTTCATTTCTATTACCCATGAATTCATTAATTCTAGCAAAGTTCTTTCAGTTTTTATTTTGATTTAGGCAATGAGCAACCAGACATTAATCCTTTATAGCCCCAAAAATGCCTGCAGCTTTTTTTTGAGGGCTTTATGATGCGATTTGCAAGTAGCCTATTACTAATTCGAAGAACGATAAGCCGAGTCTTCAGTTTGATGATAAATAGTTGACAGTGACTGATGATTATTTAATATTGAATGATAAGTAAATTTGAATTTCCGACAAATATAAACTTTATGCGTGGGACATTACCTCACACGGGCTCCTTGAGAATTTGATAATTTACCTGTTGTGTTCCATTTGCTAACACACATGCACATCTACGAACCGGTTGTTTCTTACAACATTACGTTAACTTACAATTATTTCTAATTAATTTTCGGCAAAGAAAATAAAAAAAATTTGAAAAAAGACTCTTAGCTCTATCTCTATCTCTTTATCCTCTAGCCCTATCCTCTGTGTTAAGGATAGCGCGTGCGCTCGCGCGGCTTGCTTTTTCGTTTAAATACATAGAGCAGCGCTGCAAGAGTGAGTTACCATAAATTCTCAAAGCAATATTACCCCAGAGGACCTAAGTAATTGGGAGAAAAGGGAAAACGGAAATAAGATCTATACCCAACCCTATTGTCAACCTCACCTGCACGCCGTGGTTTTCCCTGCTAGATAACGAACGAGGCTCTGGCTACTGAGCAATAGCGGTATAACCATACGCCCGGTCGGACACCCGTATCCGGCTGGAAAAGGCTTCAGTGACCTTGGGGTTTAAATCCCCAAAAAGACCTGGTCAGAAGGCATGGGGAAACCACTGCACTATTTTCCCAAGAAAGTCGTTATGGACCGAAATGTCGTAATGACCACTACCACTCTGCCAAGAGTGTAACGACTATGAAGACCTAAGTAATAGGTATTGCAATGTTATTGCAGTTGTGAAATGAGACGTGTATATACGGCGCTAAACGCGTCTCCTTTTCACAATGGTAACTGCTCTAAGAGCTTATGGACGTAGTAACTATTAAGTAATCTGTGCTTATGGTAAGACCCCAGGTCTCTCTTTGCAATACGAGTACCTATAAGAAAAGTAAACACTACTTTGAATAAAATATGAAAGTAACAAAAAACCTAGTTCTTTTTACTTGTTTTTCAATGCTATTCTATTGAGTTGTGTGTAAGTTGAGAATGAGTTTTCTTCAATAGCTCGAGTCTGTCGAACTAACTACTTCCTATCCCTGATTAGGTACTGGATGAATGATAACGACTTTTTACAAATTCTCACCGTCTTGTAGTGGTCCGTGGTCTTGTAGTTAAGGCTACTGGTCTCAGAGCCAGAAACCAAGTTCGACTCCCAGCTTATTAATTCGGTTTAGTTAAAAAAATCTTTCTCATTTATAAATAGAGTTTCTTAATATTTTTTTGGAAAGTTAAGGCTATTAATGTATTATTAATTTTCTTGCTCTTAAAGTAGAATGAAACACAAACACATATATAAATATTTCAATCTTATTTCAAATATAAAAAATATAACACTTAATTCAACGTACATTACAGCAAATACTATTATTACAGCTACGAAATTATCTAATTATATAATACCTAATTTTCTATAATGACTATGTTTGATGACTCGACGACTACAAATATTGATCATTCCGTCACAGCTTCGAACCTATTGCGTTCTCAAGTGTACATAAACAGGGAAATACGTAAATTGAAGTATGTATGTACCTAAATCATTTCGGTGACTTAGACGTTTGGTTGAGGCGGGAAACTTATTCTACAACCCTGGATCTCAATTCAGATTGTTTCAAATAGGAGGATCGAGGCCCTAATCCAATTTCGACCAATTATAAAGTAATAATCTGTATATTAATACGTGAATCTAAACTTCGTGACCATTTTAAAGCATGCGGCACGGACGAGTATAAAATTTGGCATAGTTAAAGTTTATATGAAGAAAGAGTTGCGAAAGATAAATCTTGAATATATGTGTTTCAATGAAAATCTTTGAAGTAAATAGACGAAACGCGGATGATTTAATTAAACAAGCCTATCAACCGTTACATAATATAGAATTTATGATTATGGTTATTTATGGCGAGTTGGATTGAGTCACGATAGCATAGTTGGTAGTGCACCTGAACCTTTTTCAACACGTTGTCTTTTTTCAATTTGTAATATAGTATTTTTTAAGAATTACTAATGACTGGGCGATCGCTAGTCTATACTATTTGAGCATTCCGAGTGCGGCCATTAGAACTTTGTTTCTACATTTTCCTTACTCAAAAATATTGAGTTTTCTAAAATTTCAAGGTATTTTACCACCTCTTTTTTTGTACTCGTATCAACTAATCTACTTTAACGTCATCATTCATTTAACATTCACTTAATATTCTTCGAAACACAAATATTAGAAAACAAAACAAAATCCCTGTTTGTTTTAAGCTTTTTTAAGCGTTTTTAACCTTTTTAAGCGGTTTTAAAACCTTACGTGTGTATTGTTTGTGTGTACAATAAAATGTTTTATTATATTCTATTCTTGTTTTCTCACTTTCCCGCCTTTAAAACCATTTATCTACAAAGCCACTAACGATTTTTTAAATTAGTTGTCAGCTAATAATCTCGTTTTTTCAATCAGATCTTATCTAATAATCAATATATCGTTGTCACAAGTAGTCTAAGACTTTTCACCGCATATATACGCGTGAAAATCATCAATGCTTACAACTAAACCTAATTACATGTATCCTTACAAATATAACAGCTTAGATGGCGTAAACCAATCCGTGTTCACCGTCAAATATAATAAATAAGTATTTTATATTTTCTACAGAAAGAAACTCGTCTCGTGACAATGTCAAGAGGAAAGTGTATTGACTTTTTTCCGCATAATCTATTCCTCCTCATTGCCCTCCTTCATTATCCCAATAGCTCTAAGTCCTGTCGTTTTATCAGCCGTTTTATTGACGTACTGGTCTACATTTAGAAATAAGGTAACGTAATCGCATAAATTTTACGCGTAAATTTTTTTTACTAAATACGGATACAAAATCAATTTCTTAGAATATATTTAGCTACAACTTTTAAAGCCATTATTTAATTTGAATACATTTAGTCTCCGTCGCAATTAAAAGGGTAGGCATGTTATCTTAGACGGAAGTTTTAATGATCGGCTTATCAGCTAATAATGTTCTTGAAGAAGTACAACCAACAAAACAATTATTATTTAAATACTAGATGTATTAAGATGGCTGCCTTTAAAAGCATCTTTAAATATAATATATAGGTGTACTCTCACAATTACAGTTATGTTTACAGTTTTGTATATCTTGCTGCTCTTAATGCAATGCATACGCAAAATTACCTAAATAAAGGAATGCGAATTACATTTTAACATCATTATAAAGCGCAGGTCGCGTCTAAAGTATCCTCTAGGATATTTCATTTCCGCTAGTGCTATTGAATTTTTTCTCTAATAATGTTCTTCCGTACTCCCGCTTGTACACAGCACATATAATTAACCGTGTACTGTTTCTACAATATAATGCATCAATCACTATTACAGCCTTTGTGTACTATCAGCACTGAAGTAGGTATTGGCCCGAAGGTTCAACTATTTACAAGGGGCTATGCAAAATAGTCATAACCAAGTGTGTATACACTCTTGTCACAATTCACAACACAATTTGATATCGTACATCCAATCAAAACAAACACCGAGCGTCGGTCCTGTCTAAGATGATGCCTATTTCGACAAGAATGGCGAACGTAATAAAGATGACATAAAGGAATACGAGGACGATACCGACGCTTTTCCTCAACTTGAATTTGCCTATGAAAAGTGTGAGCCACAGACAGACGACGGCGACGAGCAGGGAGCCGACCACGAAGTCGATACCGGAGGAGTTGATGAAGACCGCAGTCTCGTCCGCGCCTTGGGCGACCAACGTCACGGTCTTGATTAGCCACGGCACGCCGAGAGCGAACAGTATCGCTAAGGAGTTTGCACCCAAAGCGTTCGAGACACCAATGCCACCCTCCCCTGTAACAAAGGGTAATGTCAAAAAACATCGCAACTAAGTAAGCATTGAGGTGGGTTTATCAATAATATAAAAGTACACAATAAAAATAATTGTATCAATAAAATAAACATATCTAATTCGAATGTTTTCGCTAAGCCGAATTAAAAAATGAAATTAAAATGCTTTGGCCAAAAATAAGCGGTACGCAAATAAATACGGGCAAGAGCGCCGCACAATTATGTGCTATTTCGATATTTTATCAGTCAATTAGCGGCAAACAAATATTTAATATATACTAAAATCTGTCAATTATGTATTAAAATGCCACTCGATCATTCTTTATTTGACACCCTTTATGATACTATCAAACTGATAACCTTATGCTATGTTTCATGAACCAAATACGCGACTCATAATCTTTACTGATTATTTTCCACGGGGCACTACCGTTACAAATTTCATTACACAGATAATCTTTTTTATCTGTATTTGGTTTAAATCAGAGTTTTTAGCCAACTAGTTACTACTTAATTACAATTTCTGTTTTTTTATGAGAGTTTGCTAAATGGCCTCGTACGGACTTTACAGCGTCACTGGACTTCTTTGGGGCAGCGTGAAACTTTATGGCTAATGCAGCCAGGACCAACGGCTTTACGTGCCTTTCGAAGCACGGAGGAGCTCGAGATGATAAATTTTTGGTCACCTATCCTATGACTGGCTTTTGCTAAAGTTGCTTAACTTCAGCAAACGCAGAGCCCCCTGAGATCTGTGAGTCGTCAAATTGTTTTGAAAAATCCATATAGTGTTTTATACGTGTATAATTGTATTTATTGTTTTTATTATATTGTCAAACATAAACAGAAAACTGTATTACTTTATTTGTTTTGTGTATTGTTAGATGGTTGCTTAGAATTATGCCAATGAAGTTAAATTGTATTGTTTGCCCTGTTATAATATAAGTGTGCTTTGTGAGGCAAAACATGTATTTCTATGAAATTATATTTTTGTTAACTAACTTTTTTTTTATTACAGTATTATGTCAACGAGAATGTAATTAATTTCATTGAATACACGCACAGTTTTAAAAGCCAATTCGCATATGCAAAATGTTTGTTCATGTTATCAGAGAATTCGCTTCTTGTATTTTTGTACTGATTATTCGATGGACAATAAATTCAAAGCAATTCAAACAATTTTTTTTAAACATCATGTCACTGATGTAATTAGGTAACCACAATATGTACGGTCAGCGTTACATAGATTAAAGACACAGTACAAAGTACAAAGTTACAGTAACACAATTCATCAAATTAAAATTAATTGTTAAAAATATACTTAAGAAAAAATATTTAACAGTATATTAATATGTTTATAACAAGTATATTATACGATAAAAAGTAGAGTGCTTGTCATAAATCATAAATTTAGAAACTCCAAGCACCTCTCCGTTCGTTTCGCCTACCAACTAAAGCTTTATAATCTTGTAGGTCACCTTTATCGGTTACAAATAACTAATCAAAACGGAAAACATAGATATACTAATATAATTGTTGCATAATTCACGGCGAAATATCTTTAGAATATATAGAATCTTTATAGATACCTACCGAACAAAACTAAAACACAGCTTTAAAATCAATCAGAAATCAAAATGGTTTAAAATATCTTTGGAATTAAGTTAATTATCTCATTATATTGAACTAGTCTGTTGCTGCAAACAACATAAAACCTGCTGTTGCTTGCAGCGAACTAAACTCATTAGGGGTCGTTTCTTTTGCTCTATCATTAAACGTGACTCCGACACTCTTCAGACATTAATGAAAGAGAGAAACAGCTTTAGATTACAGCGTTTGTGTAACTTTAGCCAATGTTTTCACAAATAGGTGTTATGTTCCAAGAACGAACAATCAGCTCCCTATATAACTGTGGCTGTTTTAAGGATATCAGGTTAATACCATATATCCTTAAAACAGCCACATCTCATAATACTCTTAATAAGCAATGTCACATGAACCTGAAACGAGTAATATGTACGCCTGGCAACCGAAAGTTAATTTAAAACAGTGAATCAAGTCTGCCATTTCACAGACAAATTGCTGTATAATAAGTTCACGCATAGTAATCAGCCACTGAAAATCATGCATTGTGTCGGCATGCAAAATTGTCGCCGATAAAATGTAATGATAAAATGTATTTACGCAAGTTGTACGCAAGCCATGTGCGCAAGCGATACTGTATGAGATAAAATCACAGCGAATTATGTTTACAGCGCAAGGCGGCGCCTTTACATCTTAATAATAAGTGTCAGATAGCTTATTTTGATTAAAGAACTTTAATACAAGACTCAGTTAGATCTAGACAAGACCTAAATAGGCCAAACCGCGTCAACAGTAGACTTCCATCGTCTTCGTAGTCTTAAGAGCTGTTTTACAATTTGGTATCTCTTATAAACTTCAATGTTAATTCCTTTTTAAATTTACTTTTTGTTTTTTTTTTGCAAAATGAGTCACTTTTTTAAGTTACTTTTAATTTTCTTTGAAAAATTCCTCGGTGGACTTTAAATCCCAAACTTTAACGTTTTAAGTTTCATTTAAATTTGCTTTACAGTATTTTACAGAATTGGAACTTTAAAATTTGAAATTCAAAAATGCAAAATGGCTCTTAAGCTTTGCGCTTCATCTCACTCCACGTTTCTTAAATAACTTTGCCTCTGTCAGTATTATTTTCATTAGTAAATTATACATAAATAGTTCTGTTCTAATAAATTATCTGTCACTTATTAGAAAATTACGAAACACACCAATAATCTAGTAAAAAGAAATCTAAATTAAAAATTGTTTATGATTGCTGTTCTGATACTAAAAGCATATTGTACAGTCGGCCAATAAGCAGGCCCATCTTCATATATCTTCATGTAAATGTAAACTATGTATATGTATATTATATATATTATATATTATGTAATATTATACAACATCACATACATTATTCTGATCCCAAGGTAAGTAGCTAAAGCACTCGTTTTATGGAAATCAGAAACAACGACGACAACCACCCAGACCCGACACTATATCGAAAAGTTCGTTTTCGACATTGACCTGACCGGGAATCGAACCCGGGACCTCAGAGTTCGCCGCGTCCAAGCCATTCGGCTACGGAAGTTTATCTTTTGGTTGTCAGTTTACATGAGCCGTAGTAAGGGAATCGTTTACGTGGAAGGGAATGTGATGGTAGCCGATATTATGGGCAGACTTTACCCCGAGTGCAATTAACATGAAAAATAAAATATCGGAAAAAATGGAATGGAGTGCTCTGGGCATTGCTACGAGTAGATATACCCACCTTTTTTCTCAACAAATACCTTAAGTTTTACAAAATTACAGATTACTTTTTTATTGAAGTTTTAAGTAAAGTTCCACGCATAAAAAGCATTTATGCCAACAAAACAGTGTCAATAGTAAACAAAGGTAACCTTAATTGGGACCAATAAAAAGATTGTGTTTCCTACAATCTGCTGCGACATATCCTATAAAAGTTTACCGATTACAGCGCCAATTACAATCTGATAATATTTGTTATGCGCTTGAACTGTCTGGGGCACGGGTTCTTTACTTATGCCTTGTTGATATCGTAAAACAATGTTATGATCATTTCACACATACCTCGTCTCGACATGATGAATATGGAGAAGGCTTCAGGCAGACAGCCGCCAAACGCCAAGAAAGTCATTCCCATCACTGAGTCCGGAATGAAGAACGTGTGTCCTGCAATTAATAATCGTTAATTAAGCAACAACAACATTTTAAATCATTGCAAATAACTTTAGCTAAATCTCGTAGTATGTTCATCCACACCGTTTGCGTAGTTTAGTGGTATACCACCACCGGTTCGATTCCCAGCGGGGATACCCGTTTTGTTAGGGCTTATTTACGACCACCGGGCTTGCTATCAAAATAATATCGAAGTCAATCGACAAAATATCATTGATAAATTAAATTTAAAATTCAAAATTCATCATTTATTCAGTTTAGGTTACAAATAACTCTTATGAAGGTCATTATGCCATCGGTTTTGTATTGAGAAGAACTGGTAAGAAACTCAGTAAGTGTCAAACTCTTTTCTCCCTTACAGCGTCAAAAATATTGGAAAAGCCCTATCATAAAAGGACACTTACCCCCGTATTTATAAACGAGTAAAAGCTCATACTGAAGCAAAGTAATTGTTTAAGTAAAATATTATATTCTTTAGTAAACCGATGAAGTTAGAAACGCCAAAATCTAGAATTCTTAGCCAAGCAATAGTCACCAAGCAATCTAGTTAGGTTTCTCAAAGAAGTCATAGTGACAAAGCTTGTGACAAGCTAGAATTGAGGTTATGTCTAAATTATTATAAAATTGATGAATAATAACAATAATACTTTTATTTAATTGAATAAGAAAACTTCTATTCTAATTTAAAAGCTACTTGTATATAAAATGAAATTAGATCCTAATCACATTTCTAAGAACAACGTAATTGCTAAGTTATGGCTTCTTTATAAAGTACGGGTGTCAGACAATTAGAGATACAATAGCTCCTCAGCAGTTGATTCCGGACGGACCTTAGGCCTTATCATCAGATAAAATAAACGCCAAGAAGAAAACTGATGGTCATGTCACTGTCATCAGTAAACAGATCGAATACAAAAACAACAAACAGAGTAACTGGGAACCGCGATCGTGTCGAAAATGAAAGTTACGTTATGTGATAAAGTTGTGTAGAAGAATGTTTATAGATAGATGCTTACCAATAACTGTCATGCTCCACGATACAAAGTAGGAGTTGACGCCAATCCATACGATGCACATGAAAAAGGACACCGGGTAGAATCTTCTGTAGGTGATCGGCGACGGGATCGTCACGGTCATGACGGCCTTCAGCGGCCAAGTGTACAGCCACCAGATGCGATACGCCACAGACTTTTCACTGGGGAATCTGAACAGACTCTTCTTTGGCTTTTCTTCAAAGTCCTCAACTAGGAAATAATTAGATTCTAGATTGTATTACATATAAAACACACTTTTTTTGGGCAAAATCTACTACATATTCGAATACAATGTTGACACCTAAATATATCAAATTTATAAATATAATTCGAATTCAGCTACTATTCGGTGTTAGGCCTATTCGGCCACTTTTTATTATTCACTTTTATAAAAAAGTATTAACGGCGCAAATAACCCACAAATTAACAAAAAATAAGGTCCGAATAGTTATTCCGTGTTTTGTCTCTTTTACTCTAATTTGAAATGACGTTTATATGACAGAAAAAAAAACACGGAACACCTAATCGGACCTTATTCTTTGTTTATTTGTAAGGCACTTAGTGATTTTCATCCTCACCATTATCAACGATCGCCAACTTTTCTCCGTTCCCATTACCGACAGCGTTGACATTGGCAGTGGATTCACTGAACGCCTTATTGTCCACTCCCTCTTCAACTTGTTTATCGCGTGACAGCTCAGTTACTGTAACCATAATGTTTAATTAACACAAATCTCATAGTAATTGCTGAAACATTACAATATGAAAATAACACGTACCTTCTAAAATGTTTGGCTTGCTACAGCAAGAGGCCGCCATCCTATCCAATAATCTGAATAGCCTCATGCTGTTAAACATGAGAACGAAGTAGAAGATATACAGGATCCCAAGCACCATAGCCTCCCACCAGTCCACCTGGCCATCCCACACGATCACCACCAAAACGCTGACGTTCACCATGTACACAAGGGCATCTCTGGTGACGGGTCTCCACTCGATTGCAATCGGCTGTAAGTAAAATGAAGTTGCTCGTAAATTTTTGAAACCAATATACAAAGAAGCAAGCCTAATTGAACAGCTCTAAAGTCAAAAAGTCAACTTAAGCATGTGTGTTGGGCTTGAAGCGTCAAATACTAGTTGAGGATTTTCGGGGAAGTGTTCCACCTTCGGACTCATCAGGTGAGTTAAAGACCAAATCTTTATAACGGAAAGAAATAATAAAAAACAAAAGAATAATTTTGTTGAATGAAATTTAAGACTTAGCATCTATACAATTTATGTCTGTTCAGTAAAGCGCTTTGAAGGGTTTAAAAATATTTATATTGTGGCATCTTAAGAGTTTGTATAAATACTGATAAGCGTGACAAAAGAGTTTAACAATGTTGTCGTTGTGATTGAGATTAACCGCTATGGGGTTTGACAGGACAAAGGGACTTGTTGGGAAAGTAAAGAATAACGTTTGCGCTTTTGGTTTTAGATTATTAATCGTAAAGTATTCGTGAACGTGCATAAGTGTTGCCAAATAAAGAAAAACAGTTTTCACATTCTCTAAAGTCTGTTTGAGATCACAACTTTGCTGAATATCAAGAGTTTTGGGGGAATATTATCATGTCTATATCATATCACTATGTCATAATTAAGAAATAAAAACTACTTTGAGGCCACCGATCCAGGGGAGATCCGCGCCAAATCTAAACTTTCAGGTTCGCCAAAATTAGCTTTAACTTTAACGACAAATCCGATCTCAACCCTTCGGAGAATCTAGTAGGAAACGGGGTCACGCACTAGTGCGTTATGTCATTGCCTCTAGAAAACCTCCAATGGTGTTTTCCGTTTCACACGGCTCCGAAAGGGTCCCCCCTTCAAAGCGTCCCTCAACCCTTTAAGTTTTTTGCTGCCCCCAAAAAAGTTTAGTGACGTTGAAAATGGCGCAGGGGGCAACCAACAAACTCTTGTTAAAAATAAAACTGTAACGATCACTGACAAAACCACTTGTCAGAACAGTAGTAGCGACCACTGCTCTATCAATGCCAACATTGAATGTAACTCACGCTGATTGCGGCTAGACCACCGATGGCGGCGACACCGAGCGCGTTGAATATGGCCGAGCCAACGATGGTACCGATGCCCATGTCCGACTCGGTCAGAAACGTCGAGATCACGTTCACGAAAAACTCGGGGCAGGACGTCGCCACCGACATGAATGTGGCTGCGGCTACATTCTGTGGAGGCGGGAACACGTGTTAAGTTCACATAATATTAATTATGGTTTATTTGCTATATACATAAATAATGACTTGTCCTGACTGACTGATTCATCATCGCCGAGCCGAAACCGCTGGAGCTAATTAGATGAAATTTGGACGGTAGGTTAATTGAGTGACGTAACCAGCCACTAAGAAAGGATTTTACGAAAATCATAGTTTGAAGTAAAATACATGAAAATTGGTATTTCTCTTTTTGAAATAAAATAAAGAATGTCATGTCTCAGGAATTTTGTTTCTATTCTTTTAAAGAAGTAAAAAAGGGTAGAAGGTTTTTTTGGGGAAATTGTTATTTTTAAAGTATTATCCATAAAAGTGAATAATTTAATAGATCTAAGTGAAGAGTCATGTCTGCGGTTTTGTTTTATTTTCTAAAATTTGTGTTATGTCGAATTTAATATTATATTATGTGAAATAATGGTGGATTATTAACCGTATTGAAACTTATTTTACTTAAATGTGAAATATTTTTGAACATGCTACGATGACTTTGATGGCGACTTTACAGAAAATTATAATATGAAATCTAATAAATTATGATTGCTAGTGTTTATCGTACGAAAATTAAAGGTTCTTATCGAATTCGCATTAATTTAATACGCACACTCTTGTAAAATAATAAATAAAGTAGTGTTGTTATAAAATGTATTGTGCCAGATTACACAATATTGGATTTAATTTATTAGTAAATTGCATAATCTTTACATTGTACTCGTATAAATAAACTAGTGTATTTACAACAGTTATACTATTTAGTTTGAACATACATCAACAGAAATGGGTGCCGCGCGGAATTTCAAAAATTTACGTGTTTTTAAGTCACTGGTGCTAAACACTGAATAGGTCACATACATTAAAAGGACTAGTGTAAATTAGCTTGATCCTTTCACAAGACCATGGTTGTCTCGGAATTTGAAACAAATACCCAGAAACTGCATGAAGAATACGTAAAAGTAATGATATCTAAAAACTTATTTCTTCAGAACCTTTGTAAATAAGCACATGAAACAATAATCCGGAATCAAAATGTTTGTACTGATATTCCGCAAGCCACTGTTGTCTTATTTTTCAATTAAAAAATATGAATATGAAAATTGTTATTTTTTACCTAAACGTCTATGATTTTACGAACGTAAACGTTGCTCCAATTAAATCACCAGCCTACTCTGTACAGATATTAGTGTGCGTGCGTATTCGTAGTCGTGCGCCGTTGTCACAACACTGCCACCCGTCGCTCGCTATCTTATGAAACTTGAAACTCGCAGTTTTGCGTCCGCGCTGCACCCCATCAAGTATATTAAAAAAGCTCCAAATTTGGAAACATACATACCTGAGGTATTTTCAAGTCTTCGCAGATAAACTCGACGCATGGAAGAAAGTAGTCGTTGCACACGATGGCCAGTAAGGTGAACGCGTAGATTCCGAACAGCAAATACAACAAGAAGCCTCCCTGGCGCAACTGTTCATCTAAAATGCATGTTTTTACAATTTAGCTTCAAATATAAATATATAAAAAATACTAACTGCTAATAATTTGGCTTACAGCAAACAATGCAAGATTTCTGAATGTCAGAATGTTTTTAACATAGTAAACGTTAAATAGAAACATAGTTAAAATAAAAGAGACTAGGTTCCTACGTCGTGATTGCATATCAGACCACCATAAAATGTCAAATTTTCTAAATACTACATATATATAATATAATAAAGACATATAATACAAACTTTGAACTTTATGTATATGTAATATGATCGAGGAGCTCGATGGTGCAGTGGTTAACGCGCCCGGACTGCGATTCCTGAGGTTAAGCAACTTTCGCAAAGGCCGGTCATCGGATGGGTGACCAAAAAATTTATCATCTCGAGCTCCTCCGTGTTTCAGAAGGCACGTAAAGCCGTTGGTCCCGGTTGCATTAGCAGTCGTTAAGAACCACCCATCCGCACTGGGCCCGCGTGGTGTTTTATGGCCCGTTCTCCCTATCCATCCATAGGGACGGCTCGTGCGCCAGCAGTGCGGACAAAATGAGCTGATGATGAGGATGAAGATGATAATGATGATGAATATAACCATTAATTGAAGAAATTTGACGGGTTTGGATTGGTTGATGTGCTGTCGTCTGTACCCAGTCTCTACCATATACTATAAAATAATCTGAACTTCTAAAACTGCTCGAGGGCGAAATCCCTTTATCAATGGCCGCCATAAAGACAATGATAAGGATACCTACGATGGCATTGAACTTCATTGCTCTGCTATTAATACCAACGGATTTATCATGCAAAGTATAAGCAATAAGTGACAATTATCACCGCGGCGGGCATGCCTAACAATAATTTATGGCTGATAATTATTACGGTTCGTGACGTGGCTTATGAGGAATTTGAATGTCTTCCTTTATTTATTTATTATTATTATAAATATAAGTCTTTCTATGCAAAAACAGGAAACGATTTGAGTTCTGTATTTAAGTACGTACCTTGGGTTGTGAGTAAAAGCCCATTGCCCCCTTCTGATATACAATTATATGTTTTGAAAATCTAATTTATATAACATACTAATAAATACCAATATATAACCCATTGTGTGAAGTATAATACCTTTATCTATCCTCACTAAATATAATTTAAAATAAATATATAAAATAAATATAATAAAATATACTAAACTAAAAGGAGTTGACTTAATTAATACCACGTCAGCAAAGACGCGGTCGGAAGCGTACCTACTGTTGCCGACAGACGAATCACCAACTCTTTTATATGTTTTTTACTTAATACTTTTTGTTTTGTTTTTTACTGTCTTTTAAACTTGTTGACATAAAAATTAAAATAATGTAAGCATTTCAGAGTAATTATACAAAACAATATGTGATTGGAAACCACTCAGCGTTTCTCAAGTAACAATCAAATGCGACGTAAACTTAAGGCAACAATCGTAAAGGAAAACTATCAGGAAAACTGGGGGAGCGTTTGATAATATTTTTAATCAGAGCAGTCGGTAAACGAGCAAATTATTGTCATTTGTCCTGCCAGGGTAGTGCAGAAGACCAGTCTTGCCACAGCAGGACAGACCTTCTACCGTTGTAATTTCTACTCTGCGGCTAAAGGCCGATCTACACTTCCTGCTAAATATCAGGTCCAAGTGTATAATTTTTGAAGTCCTATTATGGAAACCTAGCAAAAGTAGCATTTTGTGCAGTTGTAATTACATGTATTTGAAGTTTAATAATTTTTATCGTTCAAAAAAGTATATAATTTGAAATCTTATTAACTAACGTTAATTCTTAATTATTAAAAGAATTTTTTATAGAAATTCCATTCATATTTCAAAATTCCGAGGCCGCTACGACCTTAACCACTATTTAAGAGATATTATTGTATATTTTTCATTTCGTTTGCTTAGTAAAGTATTTCAATCTATGAGCTTGAAAATTGCCGTCAGCGTATTTAATTGAAAACTATCTTCGGAATGTTGGCTTTATATAAACAGATAAGGGAAAATTCCAGAAAGCGAGGCCACTACGAATTATACTAATAACTATTCTCCACCATACAATAAGTCAAAATTGTCTAAGGGTTTCAGTTTCTCTAAACAAGAACGCCGAAGTTGGGTCAAAATGTAATAGGCCCCTTAAACACAAACAGTTTCAATCAAATTATCTTCATCACATCATCATCACCAGCTCATTTTTACGTCCTCTGGGGGTACGAGCCTCCCGATTGATATGGAGATGATATGGAGAACGGGCCGCAAACCACACTTGGACCCAGTGCGGATTAGTGGTATCTTATTGTTGTTTTCTAAAGTTTTCGCGAACACTACACATTGAAATAAAACTAGTTTTACTGATCTACTCGTGTTTGTTTTATACTTTAGTTTTAATTAATGTCATTAAATCAATAATTAAATTAAATCTTATAATGGTTTAAAAAAAAATTGTACTTGTATGAGACATCTAATGTATTTAGGTACACAAACTCTCCACAAATAATAGAAGGCTGTACTTAGCATTTAAGATGTTATTGTATGTTACATAGTTTTTTTATTTAGTACAAGTTTTCGCTGACTGTCCTTAATAAATAAATAAATTAATGTATCTAATGTATCTAGAAATGTATCTAATGATCACTATGAATGGTTTAAAAAGATGAATAGGTGATAAATAATTCTCACATCATAATTCAATTATGAGTGCCTTCCACTTAGATTCGATGTTACCAGTGAGTAAATAAATAAGCTAATTGTAATAATTAAAAAAAAAATATCCCATAATGTATTTTTATGTGAGTTTAAATTTCATCGTCATCAGTAAGATTTATATTCCCCACTCCAGAACGTTTGCTCATAAAAATACAATTTGCGT
The DNA here is from genome assembly GCA_963082485.1 of Eudonia mercurella. NCBI lineage: Eukaryota > Metazoa > Arthropoda > Insecta > Lepidoptera > Crambidae > Eudonia > Eudonia mercurella. The sequence goes on along the minus strand of OY720022.1, from coordinate 15,832,684 downwards.
GTTTCTGTGTACTCTCTAAGTAGTAGCGTAATCAGCCATACCAGCCACAACCCATAAAATGTCACCGTATGAACAATAGCAAAGGTGATAGTTGCTAGATAAAATAAATGATGGCAAACTTATTGGCGCCAAAAAACAAATGAAAAAAATGGCTGCCTCAAAAAGTTTTGATCATACCATTCAAAGTAATGAGGAATCTTGTTAACATCACAATATTGTCACTAGCACACACTTGACCTCGATACAATAAAATGATTGAAACACCCGACCATAATGGGGCTCGTAATTATTCTTTCTAACGTTACACAATATTTTATTCCGCTTCATCTATAATTGGCACAATTTCAAAACAATAGTAAGAAAACATTTCATCCGATAACTCTTAATGCGAAGACGAAGCGTGTACTGTGCTGTATACTATAATGTATTTTTCACATAATATACCTACTGCACTTTTCTTGTATCATAGACACCAAACATAGAAAGAAAACTTTACCGCGCACAGCCATAAACTATTTCGAAAAAGACTTTGTTTTTATTTATACCACATCAATTTAACTTTTGACGGGTCTAATTTGAAAGTGTCTTAACATTTTCTTTATTGTTATCTGTGGCTGTGAGCAAAGGTGATACGACTTACCTGTGAACACGCCATCGGGGAAGCTCTCAATTGAGTCTCTTCCCAGGCAATCCACTTTTTGAACTACGCCGTCCTGCACCTGCGTCCTGGTCCGCAACCAAGGTGTCCAATGCCACGTCGCCAGCTCCTCATCCAACGTCTTCATCAAGTCTTCGTCTATCAGGACTGCATCACCATGCCTATTGTATATCTCCAGGAATGTTGCAGCGTCCACTTCACTAACATCTGTGACCAAAAATCTAATCAACACCGCGCAATCAGTCCTGCCATCGATCTGGGTTATATGACAGTAATACCATATATCACTTGCGATAACGACAATCGATGTTTACATGCCCGTACTTAATCCAGATATCTGAATGGGAAACAGGAGCTCGCGATAAAGTGCTGACAATAATATCATAAGCGCTCTTCACGCTGCTATATCTATTGCCAGTATCGAATCAAATAGTAGGACGGTACAAAAAACTTGTCAAACAAACAGTGCTCGCGTTATGGCTTGCGGCTGAGAAGTAGTGGCGAGCTGTGGTTCTCGTACCACCAACAAAACCAATAGTTTTATAATACTCTTTCCTTGTTTTTCTAATTACACTATTGAGTCGTGGGTTTCCGTTACGGCCGCGTATTCGCGTCATGATATTCCAATGCCGTGCAAGGTTTACAGATTTCTGTTAAGGTCATTACACTTTGTAACGATTTTATATGTGAACTTGACTTGACTTTTCTGACTAGAACAAGTTCACACAGATGTTTTCTGTTATGTTTTCACAAAGTGTTAATGTTATATTTATTTGAGCATTTCATTTATATTTATCTTGAGCTCGTCTGTCTATTGTTAAAGATTTATTTGATATTAAATTTAAAAAAATATTTGGCTCGAAAGAAAAAGAAATATACTTATTTAAACTGTAAGTTAAAAAAAGCGTTTAAAATTAACCTTTTACGAGTATACTCAAATTGTCAAATAATATATAAGTATTATTATTACCGGTTTTATCACAAAACATTAATCTAGCACTATATACCTATTATTTTAAGTTGAAATGAGGCCAAATTTTCAAGTGTGTAAAATATATACATAGCCAAAGAAGTGATAACCAATAAAGAGTAAGTTACGTACGGATAAAAGAAAGAAAAAAAATAATAGAAACAATCAACCAGTCTCAGGGAGCTCAAGCTCGATTCCCGAAACCACGACAACCCATGGGTTACCAGTCCAAGCTCTTACTGCTTAGCTACCGAGAGCCCGATGGATTTTTTCAAGTGAAATTTTACTACTACTTTAAAGAAATGTGATCATGCAAAAATTATAATTTAAAAAAAGGAAAATAACTAAATAACGAAATTGATAGTTTCTAGTGGCAATTCTAGCTCGATTACTTACTTTGTTGCTCCAAGGAGGCGGCGCATGTTGAGAGTAAGAGCAAGCATGCCGCCGCGGCGACATCGAACCTGCCCCGGCCCATCTTGACCCCCCGCACGATGCAGTAACTTTACTAACACCTGAAACAAAAACATAGTAAAAGAACGAATCAATTAACCTTTCTACCATCCTAGTACTCGGAAAAGGCTTTAAACCATATCAAAATTATTTATTAAGTTTTGCATAATATAATTAATAACAATTTTACATAATATAAAAGAGTGAAAATGCCTCGGTGAACCAGTGGCAAAGGCCTGCATAGCCCGGGTTTGTAATCACCAACCCGCATATGGCAAGCGTGGTGATTAAACCATTGACTTGATTCAATGATGGAGGCCTTTGCCCAGCAGTGGGATAGTTAGATTGTTTTTTAACGAGTAAAAGCGAAAAGAGCCCTACTCAGTATCATTGAAATCAAGTCATCGCTGCTGCAGCTGCTGGGTTTTAGCCTTATCACAACGTTTTCAAATGCGTTGGGATCACTTTAATCCGAATTAATGCGAGAAATGCGAAACACTTTTTTCTTTCAAATAGGTAGACAGAACAGACAATACATGCAACATTTAATTTGCTTTAGAGGATTTGGTGTTCCAAACTTCGTCTTTAAATTATAAATGTATTAAGTCTACACTTAGAAAAACAGGGCTGCAAATATTACCCCAATTTGTGGAAGTAAAAGTGCTTATCTAGTAACACACGGCTTTTTTTTTAGTGAGTTAGGTGATTGCTACTGGGTATTTCAGCTTCACCTGACTTTTTACCATTGAAAATGGTTATCAGATGCAAATCGCCTGATACGTATTTTTGGCCATAGCTCCGAGTATTTTGAGAGAATCGACATGGAAATAGTACCAAGAGTTGAGGAATTTATCGAGACACGTGTGAGCGTTTGAATTTTGAAAATCGGCTGGCAACTTTTTTTGGAATTTTGAAAAATGTTAAAAGAATCGGGTTTTTTGTTTGTATACTAAATTGTAAATATTAAAAAAAACCGACTTAAGAAAAAATTAAAAAAGGGTCCTAGAGTATTAGTTTAGCTACAAAATGCCGATCAAGCCGTGTGTAAAGAATCACCGTCAGAAGCTTTCTAGAGGGAACGGCATCACGCACTATTAATCCGTGTCCTCGTGCCCAACTAGATTCTTCAAAGGGGATCGGATCTGATCGGTAACACACGGGGGTACACTAACATAATAAAAAGATATGTATATAAAGAAAATGTCAGTTCCGTTTGTTATCAGAACTAGTAGCAACGACATTTGAATAATAAACTTGAAAACATGTTATTAGAACCAACAATAAAAGTGATTATCAGTGATCGTGATAGGTAAAGCTATTTTTGCTACTTGCGACATATGGTTATGATTTTGATCTGTCTGTTTGCATATTACCCTTATTCATATTTATTTATTTATTTTATTTATTTTATTTATTTTATTTATTTTATTTATTTTATTTATTTTATTTATTTTATTTATTTTATTTATTTTATTTATTTTATTTATTTTATTTATTTTATTTATTTTATTTATTTATTTATACTTATACTTATTTTACATATACAATTTATAATATAGACCCCAGGAAATCTTGTCTGGTATTAAAAATATATTTTTTTTATTTGTTTGAACAACCAACCAGAATTTCTCAAGAGACTTTGAAAATTATGTATCTATGTATATACATATAATGACTTGCTTTGAATGACTGATTCATCATCGCCGAGCCTAAACCGCTGAAGCTAATTAAATGACATTTAGACTGTAGGTTAATTGAGTGACGTAACCAGCCACTAAGAAAGGATTTTACGAAAATCACACCCTAAGGGGGTCAAATAGGGTGTGAAAGTTTGTATTAAGTCCGTCAGTTTTGAAGTAAAATACATGAAAACTGGTATTTGGATTCTTGAAAAGAAATAAAGAATGACATGTCTCAGGAATTTTGTTTATTTTATTTTTAAGAAGTAAAAATGGATGAAGGTTTTTTTAGGGAAATCGTTATTTTTAAAGTAATAATATGTTCGCGCCAGAAACGTGACGGTCTCATTCGGTTGTATGGCATATGGTTGAACATTTATTTAAGAAACTTGACGGTTTTGAATATGAAAATAGCAACACAAATTCATCAGTTCGCACTATTCTAACTAATGAACCTAGGTGATGTATTGGAAAGAGATCGATTGTCCCTTTTCTTTCGTTATTTCGAAGGTGTCACAAGATTTGTGACGTCATATTATTTGAGGTAATGTAGGGTAATGTGGTGACTTTGGCCGGGCAAAGGACTCAAGGACTCAATTTATCCTCTGACTGATGACATAAACAATACAAAAATAAAAACTAAGCGTCAACCGTTTGTCGCACTCCAACCTCCTTTTCTAGCCATAGGATAGAACGGAACTAAACATAGTTGCACGTTTTATATTTTAACTTTCCTTCCATAGCATTAGTTATTGTTCTGAGCCCTGAACACAGTATTTATATGTATACTGTGCCCTGAACGTTATTTTTAATCGACTTCAAAAAAGGAGTAAGTACGTTGTCAAATTGACACATAGTTTTCTTGAGTAAATTATTTCTTATTTTAGGTTTCCGTGAAATCTGAACCGATTTCATTTTTTTTTTTTTATTGAAAAAGTGGCACTCAAAAAATACCTTCACCGATAATGGATAGGTTCGATCCTCGGTGACTTTAAAACTTTTATACAAAATATAGGTTACAATTTTAATAATTTAATTATTGTAATTGGTTATGTGCAATGACCTTTTATATTATCATTGGTTATGTGACCGTTTTAATTAAATAGAAATAAATAAATAAAAGAGTTTGGACAAATTTCCAAACTGTCCTTTTGAACTCGGTTGAATGAAATATAAAGTTTGCCTAAAAACTGTCACCATAACAACACGGTAATCGATTGTCCACGTTGTCAAGGTCAAGGTCAAGGTCTGATAATTAGTCCATTAATTACCTACATTTATTTCATATCGGTGTTAATCCATGTAAAGTGAACCTCATACATATTAATCATTGATTTGGTAAAAATAAAAATCACCAATCGATTTGGATATAAATAATATCGAGTCGGCTTATATTATTAGCATTATCTTCATTTATCGTGTAATATGCTTATGCCACACTCGGTCCTTTTATTTTTAAATACCTATTATTTTAAATTTTTTGACTATATATACCTACAACAACAATTTGTTGTTGTAGGTATATATACGACTACAATAGAATTTGATAAATAATAATAGCGAAAAAAGCCCTATACAATTTATATGTAAATATGAAAATTAACTATAATTTTGTAATTACTACAATAATTACAGCTATTAACTCATGCTAATTAAATATGGCCTTTTTCAAATACGAAAGTAAGAATAATTAGTCAGTTTTATCCGTTAGAAATTGTATACAGGTTGACTTTTTATCACCGTCCAAAACTTCTGAAATGACTCCCGTGTTCCATACATTTTGGTCGAATGAATATTGATGTTTTGTATGGAACAGCTAAATATTATTTTCGAGTTAGGAAGTTGGTCCAATAGTAAGAGTTGTTCGTTTGAATCAGGGGAGTCATCTCAGACGGTTTGGACGGTGATAAAAAGTGGCCCTGTATATTCGAATAAAATACACAATATGTACTCGTATACTACGCCTTCATAATTTTTTTGTCAACGAATTAACACTCAGTCATATTTGCCCCGATCCGACCCGAACCCCTCGGAGAATCTAGTAGGAACCGGAACACGCACTGGTGCGTGTGCGTGATCCCTCTAGGAAACCTCTGAGGGTGTTTCGTTTTACACGACTTAAGGAACCCTCTCCGACCCTAAAAGAGTCCGGTGACACTAAAAATGCCGCCTAAGGCAATCAGCAAGCTCCCTTCAAAAAAAGGAAAAAGTAATATTTGCTCTTTGTACACTAAAGATTGTCTTGGGTAGGTACTTAATGTAATTAAAATAAGCACCAATATATAACAAAATAATTAACGACTAATTGGCGCAAATTGATTCTTATAATTACGAATACGCGTATTAGATTCATGTACCGAGACAATTAGAGACTTACTAAAATGATATAAGTTTGTTGTTATTCTGGAGAAAGTTTATTGACTCTCCCGTAGATAGCGACCGTTATTTGTATGCGCACTTACATAAAAAATGTACTTACTTAAATACTAAATTACTGTCTCCCCTTTTTGTATGCTCGTACTTTGTCGCTATCAAACTCTTTTCATCATAAATCGTATGAGATAAAATAAATACTTTGTATGTAATATGTTTCAGTTTTACATTTTTTTTCTTGATAAAAATTATATAAAAAGTAAAATATAACAAAATATCATACAAAAATACAACTTTTATAAAAACCTAAACCTAGAACGCCGCCAGCAGCGGAGCAGGACTCAAGCTACCGGCGATTAAGACTGCAGAGAAAGAAACCTCCTGACAATGCGTGCCGTGTCCAGGAGTGTTGCCTTCTGTATCTGACCCTTGATCCAGCCATCCAGCGAAAGCCTCTTGAGATGTTGGTCGAGACTCTTCGCTATAAGGCCGTTTGCAGATACGACTATAGGGACAATGATCGTCGAATCCACATCCCACATAGCGTCGTACATAGCATCACCTCGTGAGCCAGGTCAAGGTACTTAGTAAGTTTGCCCTTCTCGGCTTTCACAAGGTTCTCGTCATTATTATTATTATTTCAGTATTGGCAAAATACCTCTCGCCTATGGCGTTTAAGAGGAAATACTAAGGTCGACTGATTATATAAAAAGTAGACAAAATTAACGTTTCGTTGTCTCCTGATTCCTCCTCCAAAACTGGACCGATTTAATTACTTTCACATTAAAAATTAAAGAAAGGCCAAAGCCTTTCTTGTCCCTATGTATTGGAATAGGTTGTGTTCCTATGTTTTGCTTTTTTTTATATAATCTCGTCAAAATTGTTTGCTGGTCAGACGAGCAACGCGAAAATCTTGGCCAGATTTTCGCGGAAGGCACGTAAAGTCGTTGGTCCCGGCTGCATTAGCAGTCGTTAACATCCACCAATCCGCACTGGGCCCGCGTAGTGGTTTATGGCCCGTTCTCCCTATTTAGGCTCGTGCCCCAGCAGTGGGGACTTAAAATGAGCTGATGGTGATGATGATGATGACATCAAAAAAACTATTGAAACATTCTATGTTTTTAAGTATATACACAACAAAAAGAAACATAACTCAACTGGACTTAAAAATAAAAACAGAGAAAAGAATAGCAATTTAAAAACTAAATACCTATAAATAAAAGATGTCCTCCAACTGTGGGTTCATGGGAGCGGTCCCAAGAATGCTGGCAACATTGCCCCTCTGAATTGCCAAGCTAATACGCTGGCAGGCGTAGCTGCCGGCCTTCTAGTCACTTCTGAGTTATTCTACTCCTCATGGGTTTTAAAGTACTATTTACTAGGTAGACGCACATCGTTCTATCCAAAACTGTCAAATTGCTTCAATAAATTTTCAACCATACGCCAAATACATAAAGTTCAAAGTCTGTTGAGGTAACTTGACAGTTTGTAGTAATCTGATGTGTAAGCGTGTGCACTATAAACAATTTCTATTGAAAATATAGCAATAACTATTTCACTATTGTGAGTGAGTATTCTACATATCTAAAGTAACTACGCCAGTATAAGCAGCCCTCGGATAACTATGAAGACACACATTTCGTAGAGCTCCGCTTAACCTGAACTGTAGTAGATACAGATCGTAATCGTGACCGCATTCATCAATAAGTTACCAACGCTCGCGTAATAACCTTTTCCGTATTTATTTCAAAGTTTTCCTTTAAATCAGAGAATTCTTCTCTACAGATAAATCCCACTACGCACATGGTTTTTTTTAACATTGAAAATGGTTATCAGATGCAAATCGCCTGAGACGTATTTTTAGCCATAGCTCTGAAGATTTTGGGAGGATCAAGATGAGAATAGTACCAATTTTGAAAATCGCCTAGTAACTTTTAGTAATTTTGAAAAATGTAAAAAATGTCGGGTTTTTTGGGGGGTGTTTGTTTACTAAATTGTAAATATTTAAAAAAAAACCGACTTAAGAAAAAATGGAAAAAAGGGTCCTAGGGTATTAGTTTAGCTACAAAATCTCGAAAAATTTTAAAAAATCGGTTAATAATTTGGTATTGTAGAAAACCGGGTATTTCCGTATATAAAAAGTGATGTAGCTTCTATGATTATTGACCGATCGTCATGGTAATGGTGTCAAAAGATACGGAAGCATGCGAGAAGTGCATTCCAGTTAGAATTTTGAAAATCGGATTCGTTTTTTTTTTCCAGTTTGGTTTTGATGGCATCTCGTTTCTTTTTGTAGATTGTCCTACTTGTTTTCCTTTCTGGTACCATCTAGGTACCTATCTACACCTATTATTCCATTATATTATACATATAGGTATAATATAATGAAATAATAGGTACACTGATTCATTAACTGCAAATGTATAAATAACTTTGTAATCCCATATAAATATATAGGATTACAAAGTTATTTATGCAGTTGATGTATCTAGAAAACTTGACCAAAATTGCAAAATATTTTAGTTTTTCCTTAATTTATACACTAAACACTAATTGTATCCTAAATTTGAAGCTTCTATGTCTGCTGGAAGTGCCTTAGACTTTTGATGATCGGTTAGTCAGTGAGTGAGTGAGTGAGTGAATGAGTGAGTGAGTGAATGAGTGAGTGAGTGACAAAATTAAGAAACTTTGTCTAGTTATAATTCTTAAACTACTGGTTCAAATTGAATGAAATTTGAAATATAGGTACCGTGTTTATAAAATGCCTGCTTGGTATCTGAAAATTCAGGCTTCCAGTTTTATTTACAACAATGTTATAGGGGGTCGAAAATGGCCTGAACTGTTTCGAGAAATGGATGGTACAGCCGTGCCGCTTTTTTAATACGGCCGTGCCGCTTTTTTGCTCGACTTGGCGGGGGCACTGCCGTGCCCCCAGATTCTTTAAATTCGATCTTGCTGCCGAGGATAGTGACGATAAAGACGATGATGCCCGTAGAAAGTGAGAATGAATCCGCCAAAAGAAGGCGCCCGATGAATTTCACTTGATTGTAAAAGAAAAGAAAAATTTATTTTCTGTGTTGTGCAGTGTTATACATTCGTATGTTAAAATTAGACTTGTGAGTAATGTAGTTGTGTAATTTTAGGGAAGTAAATCTCAATAAAAAATTCTAATTAGGTATTCAACTTGTAGTTAATATGTTATTTAAAATAAAATAATTATTTTTTTCGTAAATTTTTGTATTCATTTTCAATGCTCTGATTCTTGCGGGGACTGCGAAATCTGTGAATTTTTTATGTGTAACATCTTTCCGCTCGCTTTCTATATAAGCAATTTGTGGGAGTGATTTCGTGAAATGGGACGGAAGTATGTGTAACAGTGTAACAGGAAGTCGGGAAAGCGCGCAAGCGCGCGCCATTTTGTAAATTTAAAATCGATATTATGAACATGACATATTATTATTATATGTGACATATTGTGTCATTTAACTGTCAAAGGTCATTTTGATATGTCAAATGTCTTCTAATGAGTATTTACTGCATTTATTTTATAGTTATAAAATGATGTAATACCTTCCCATTTTTTTTCTGATGTTAAGTGATGATAAGGCCAATGATGGAAGCGCACTTCACCCGGGATCCACTGCGGACTCGTCGTCCCCCTGCGTTGTTCCCATGGGGGGACCACGAGGAAATCGCATTCGCTTGTTGTCCCCCCGATTCACTCTTGACCATAAATACTTGTAAGGCGTCTCAACTAGTGAGGCACTGGCTATTTTATCTCTAGCTGCCGGAACAAAACAATTGCAATGCTACAAACTTTGATGTTATGGCGACATATATAGATAAAATGGTCGTAGCTAGCCAGGCGGACAATCAAGCCCTACCACCAACCAAACCGAGTACACAAACATGTACTGGGAATCGAACCCGGGACCTCTGGGTTTAAACCGGTGGTCTTAACCACCAGACCACAGACGCGGGACAACAATAAAACAATAGTTGTAAGTTGCTCGGGAATAGCCCACTATTGGTGAAAGGCCTCTTAAAATATTAGTCCCTTTCGCGACTACTTATAGGTGCGAAAGTGGGTTTTCGACTATGAAGGCTATGAAAACTAAGTCAAGGAACATACTGAATGTTGAACACGGCTTGAGATGTGCCCTGGCGGAGACGAAGCCAGTCTTTAAGAAACGAAACGAAGAAGAAAGAAGAAGAAGACTTTTTTTAGTTACGGTGCATTTTTTGTTAATAATGTGGATACATTTAATTTGTTTCTTTTCATGAAGGGGTAAAGACAACTTTGTACAATTTTCAGCGGTAATGGTCTCAAAAAGGTTAGGAACCACTGCCTAGCTAGACCCTCTCACGGACACCGAATCTCAGAACAGCTCGGAACAGTCCGAGCGCAGCTGTTACGAGAGTGCGTGTCCGTATTGTGTCCGAGCGAGTCTATGTGTGCGTACCTAGAGCGCGTCTGGATAAAGCTTCATTTCTGCAGTCACGCTTTGTGTTTAAATATTTTGTATACAAAGAACTACCGTCAAATGATTTTAATTTTACTTGACTTGTGATCCCGTAACGGCGCACAGTTTACATTTCTTTTTAAAGCGATTTCTGTCGTTGTAACGCAGAATGTCTTAGAAGTAAATATACGCAAGTACCTACATGCTTTGTTCGGAGGGGTAGGAAGCCCTATAGTACAGTTTATTCATTTATAATGAAGTTATTTGAGATTTTTTGTTTCACTTATTCTAATATCTTGTTTACCTGTTGCTTGTAATGAACTACATCGTAAAATAACACCGCCTATACGTCATGCATACCGAAAATACCGATAAAGCAGGTACGGTATACTTAATATACCCATGAAGGCTAAATATTCTACTTTTGTGAACAATAAAATCCTTTAAAATCGAAATTAATATAAAAGGACACACATTAATATTTTTAAGGTTAAATTAATCTCACGTGATCGCTCGAGAACCACATTTTGTCCAGCAGTGGACGTCTTTTGGCTAAGATAATCAGGATGATGATATTAATATGCGAGGTTTTTGTAACTAAAAAACTAATAATAAGTTTAAATAGAGTACGTGACAAGAATGTAGTGTATCATCCATTACCTGTGTAACAAAATACCTGCCCCAGTACTACTACACTATACAGTACAGTACAGTAGTACTCGATCTACACTGGACTCGCGTCCAGCTCGTCAAAGACAGTAAGATTACGTTTAATCAATTTTTGCACTAACATAGCTTATAAGATTATTGTTACTAACACTATATGGACCCTGTCCGAAATAAATTATTTTATTTATTTATTTATTTTAAATAGACCGTGAGCTTCCGTAGCGTGAAACGGAACGTTCAAAAAGAGCAAGTCGGTCACCAATTAATTATTACAAGCGCAACACCTACACAAACTGCGAAGGGCTCGGAGCGCCAGGTTTACTTCAAACGTTAAACAAACTCGATTAGATTCGTATAAAGTGTACCTACCATTTTATTTCATGTGTATGTAGGTAGTTCAAACTTTAGGAAATTGTCTTACTTATCACAATTAATTATCTTAAAGCGTTAATCGACCTACCTACAATCAACTATTATTATTATTAATTATCTATAGGTATATCGTCTTAATCTTTAAACTATTTTATCGAAATACCGGTTTCTCCGAATACGGGTAGATAGGAAGAATTACGAGTCCTACTGCGCCAATCTTAAAGTACAAATTAATAAACAATTATATACTTGTATATAAGTAAATTATAGCAATTTTATTGCGCATATTAAATTATAGTCATCATCATCATCATCATCATCATCTCAGCCAAAAAGACGTCCACTGCTGGACAAAGACCTCCCTCCAGGAATAAATCATTTTGAGGGGAATTTGCCATAATCGCCACGCTTGGCAGGCGGGTTAGGTGAGAATAATCACAGAGAGACGCTGCTGCCCATGCTCTGGAATGGTCCCATAGTCGCCTTCTACGACACCCACGGGAAGAGATGGGGTGGTGCAATTCTTTACACCCGGCACCACACGGGGAAAATTATAGTAATTTTATTTAATTAATCCTACATTTGAATTAGCAATGAATATTACACATTTAATACCCACAGGACAGTTAAATAAGTCCTCCAATTTTAAAATCGTCTAACATTGGCCTCGTTCTATAGAATCAGTCGAGTGTTTTATGAATCAGTCTGTCAGTTGAATTAATCAATTTTCTATATTATTATTATCTAGCGATGTGCATCTAACCAGGAAGACACTAAAAAAAAATTAAGGCCACTATGTAAGGCGTTCGACTGGTGACTGACAAATCGGGTGTTGAAACTAATTTGGAGGTATACTAATTAGTCAATAAGTACTGACGAAATATTTGTGTAAAGTCATAAAAAAAAAAGTACGGACGTAGTTTTAATTTACCACTAACACTTATTGTCACAATAAATGCTTAATAAAACATAGAAAAAAAAATAGAAAAAATAATATTAAAGCCTTCGCTAAATGTGAGGCGCAGCAAATATACTCTTAATATCGACGCACCTACCATATAGGTTGGCACATAATTTATGTTAACCTGAGTCGTTTAACATAATGAGCAGAGCACACAGTATCAATCCGTTGATTTTCTAAACAGTTTCCTGTTTGTACACTCGCGCTCACCGTAGCAGTTCGCAATTGAATCATCGTCAAAACTTAAAAAATAATTATTATAAATAGGAATTCCCGATGACAATCGGTTACAAATAAAGATTGCAATTCAACATACAATGCATTAATCGGAACATGGTCAAACAATAATATTTGAACGATGTCGATAACCTGATTACCCTTATGTCCTCTTGAATACTTTAAGCACAATCAAACAATTAACTGTAACACAATTTTCACCTACTTACTTACGAAGTACCGGACAGTGGGATGCGATCCCAATTAAAGAAACATATTTGCAAATTAATTGACGCACTAGGTGGTGTTACTTGACAAACAGATTTCACTCGAGGCACTGAAAGGCAGTATCAATAGCAGTGGTTTTTAAGTAGATTATCTTATTTGATAAGAGCTCCGCTGCAACTATTAGTAGATTTTATTGTTGATAGGCATTATCACTCGTGAACGCCGGCCTTTGATGTGTTGGTATAGAATGCCGTGGAGCAGAGAGCGTATAACGTGCCGTGATGATACAAAATAGTATATTGAACGAAATTTGTTTGTATTTTTAAAAATCTTCTGTTGTATCTATTTATATACATATATTTAAATCTTTTGTTGCATTGAAGTGAAGTTGTTGTTGAGAAGGTCGATGGTGCAGTGGTTAACGCGCTCGGTCTGCGTTTCGCAAAGGCTGGTCATCGGATGGGTGACCAAAATGTATCATCTTGAGCTCCTCAGTGCTTCGGAAGGCCCGTAAAGCCGTTGGTCCCGGCTGTATTAGCAGTCGTTAACAACCACCAATCCGCACTGGGCCCGCGTGGTGGTTTATAGCCCCTTCTCCCTATCCATCTATCTATAGGGAAGGCTTATGCCCCAGCAGTGGGGACATAAAATGAGCTGATGATGATGATGATGATGATGATGATGATGATGATGATGATGATGATGATGATGATGAAGATGAAGATGAAGATGAAGTTGTAGTTTGTCCGGAATTAAGTTATCATAGTGCTGCAGTCATGATCGTTGACAGGAACGACAGTTAATCGGTATTCTGATCAGATTTAAAATAGCATTTTTTTAGTTTTCACCAATAAAAAATACGGTTTGGCTTTTTTTTTATTCTTATTTATTAAAAAAATCATATTTTTGTAATCAATCGTTTGTTGACAATAACAAAGAAAATAATTTTGTAAAAGAGGTCAACTAAGTGATGATCACACTAATATTATAAATGTGAAAGTATATTTGTTGCTTCTTCACGCTGCAACGGATGGATAGATTTGGATGAAATTCGGCATACAGATAGTTTATAACCTGGATTAACACATAGGATACTTTTTATATTCCCACGGGAACCACGCGGTTGAAACTGCAGGCGGCCGTTGGTTGTTTATAAATTTATCTCTTCGCATATTTAACAAATTCTTCGGACGAGTACGGGGAAGTTACTTTTAGCAAACTTTGCTAATGAATTTCATATCAAGTAAATAGCATAAGCACGAACTCTTTGTTCTAATAAGTCCAGTCCAAGGACTAATTAGCTCTTTAGAGTGATGCCGGTGGGGTCCAATTTTTTTTTATTGAAAAGTTAGTAATGGCTTCGCAAATTTTCTTGGCACAATTAACTAATAATTGAGAATGAATGGCAGCAGGCGTTACTTTGCGTAAATACACAGCATACAAATGCTAAATTATTCGTGCATCTAAATTAGATGCAGTGCTCAATCAGCCGCAAATATAAATTACTATGTACATGCAAAAAGAGCAATGGATGAAAGTGCACATGCACACCAATCTGATAACCTAAAATTATCCAATTATGGCACCAGTGTCCGACACAATGAGCCCAGTGTTCAACACTTCTTCGCCAAGATACCAAAAAATTTCATTGATATTTTACGGCATGCCAGCTAGGAAACAAGACGGTCTACTTTTTATTTTATTATTAAAGGAAATATTAAAATGCGCTTAAAAGAAAAAAAAAATTAAACTTTTACTATCAACTTATAACGTTATTACACAATTTATATTATAATGATACTAGCGGCCCGCCCCGGCTTTACACAGGTGTACTTTTATTTTTAAACATTTTGAGATATAAAATAAATATATATTTTTTTAAATATAGACTATGTTACTCAACGTTAATGTATCATTTTAATGGTGAAAGAATTTTTTAAATCGGTCCAGTAGTTTTTGAGTTTATTCGTTGCAAACATACATACATACAAAAATACAAAGCTTTCCTCTTTATAATATTAGTATAGATAACAGGTTGTCGCGAGATTTAAGTACTCGTATTTACTTAGATTGAACATTTTAATAGTTAAAATCAATCACATCAATATTGTTTTCTTTTAGCAGTCGTTTTAAAAAGTAATGTGTAAAAAAAACGCGAGTAGATCCGTAAAAGTTATTTCATATCAATCACATCAAGTTATTTAATTTACTTGTTTACCTACAAAAGTAAATCTCGCGACAAGCTTTAAATTGTGTAATGACGTTATAGGTTGTTTTTTTTCTTTTTAGCGCATTTAAATAAAAGCTTGTTTTTTAAAAAGGTTTTTTACTTTTAATTTATTTTTTACTTTTTAGTTATCACAGTTAACCGTGCATTGTCATCCAAACTGAACGTGTATACAAATTTTCAGCTCCATCATGTTGAAGATCTGCTTCAAAATTGAGTTGCAAGATTCCACCCGAACAAACATACATTGCATCGGACTTCTTAAGAGAATTTGAAGAGTGACGTTGCACTGTTTTGTTTCATTTGCCAACATTCACACACACTTACGAACACTTAACGGTTAATAATCCACCATTATTTCAAATTAATATTCGACATACCACAAATTTTAGAAAATAAAATAAAACCGCAGATATGGATCTTCAATTTCAAAAAGTTTTTAGCTTAGCTACTTTCGCAATCGCTGGTCACTGGATACACATCCAGACACACGTTGAAATTATCCGTGCTACCGACCGCATGCTCAGCTTTTAATCTCAGATGTGGCCGTAAGATGGCTCTAAGCATCTTAGTATCACAGTCTATTTAATCTATTCCATACAGTCATCCAACGGGTGGCTGTTGCCGTTGCAGTCTCTGATGACGTAGGTCATCAGAGACTGCAGAAGGGAGGAGACGGGCTCGAGCAACGCGCACACAGACAACATTATAATAAATAATAATTGCATTGTGAGGAGGTTGCTGTCTCTGGAGCCCTAACCACCGGTAGCTTAGACCCTGGTCCCGATGCCGGCGGACCCCTATTTTTTTATATTTTGAAATGTTTTATTTATTCTGTTTTTAAAAAAAAATTAAAAATGTTAATTTTTATGAGAAAAAATAAATAAAGAGAATAATAATAATAAAAGCATTTATTCAATGCCACACAAAGAAAACAATAAGTTGATGCATAATATAGAAAAACTTATAACTAGTGGCCCTGAAATGGCACCCACTCAGCATAATATCGAGGTACCGGATTGGCACCACGACGCTGGTCTTCCGTGGGTATCAGAAGAGCTTAAATACTACAATATTCACATTAAAACATTCTTCTTAAAATAACATCTTATGGACACGGAATCTCGCAACAGCAGCGCTTCGACTGTTCTGAGCTGTTCCGAGATCCGTGTCCTGAGAGGGACATTGCAATCGTATGGGGGGCCACTAAAGAAAACAGTATTTATGTTTACAATAAAAGAAAATTTAAAATCATTGATGATGTTCAATAAATCATTATAATTAAAAAAATGATGATAAGACAAAAAAAAATAACATCCTGCAAAAATGAAAATTTTCTAAATAAAAAAACATACAACCAAATTGAGAACCTCCTTTTTTGAAGTCGGTTAAAAAGCGGCATTTCGACTTCCAAGGCTCTGTCCCACTGTTTTAAGGCAGTGATAGTACTCTGTTAGTTGTTTAAGGTCGATAGAGGCAGCAACCGAATGGTGTTTTAAGCAGATTTCTGATGAATCTAGATACTTTTTCTTGGTAAGAGTGTATTTTTATTTAAGTTACATACGAGTATATATCGGCCACAGCGACTGCATGCACTGGATAGGCATTATCTCCTTGGTGTGGGCTTCGTTACCAAGGGCTTAAATGTGCTATTTACCTAAAAGTAAGCTGTCTATGTATTGCTGTAAAACGTAAGTACTCACCCTATTTAACACGGCCAATCTTATTTTTTAATATATTTTTGCTCCACCACTGATCACTAGTACTCTGTGAGTTACTGCACTGAGTTACACCACTGTCGCACACCCGTCATCAAATCTGAATAAAGTCGTTTTTGTTACATTAAGTAGTTATATATCCTCAGCCTAACACCAAGGAGGAACGACACGCTGTAAGGTTTGAACTCAAATCACAAATTTACGTTAGAATGAACATCCTTCCTGTTATGTGCTTTGTATCCTTATTTTTAATTTGTTTCGGAAAATCTGTGGTACTAACCTACGCATGTCGAACTTGGGATAATATGACACGTGTGGAAACGATCGAGAATTGCACTATACGGTAGCAATATGACCCAATCACGAGCACATTCACGGGTATTTACTTGTTAACAATGTAACTCTTAAAACAATGGACTAAGAGTCAAAAGTGCATACATGTTAATGAACGTGACTGTACTAAGCGCATGAGCTCTCTTTACCGTTTGTGGTCTAGTGGTTAAACCACTGATAACAAGTCCTGAAGTCCTGAAGTCGTGTGCTCAATTCGTAGCGGGGAGGGGGGAGGGGTAGAGAAATTCGACCGTAATTTTATTAAGGCTGCACGGATTGTATCATATGCAATGGAACATTAAAAAATTTCGGCCGCTCCTCTTCCATTTTTGAAATTTTTGAAAAGAGTATATGCATGTGTCAAATACATGGTAGTGTGTGTGATGTTTGTTTTATTGAATTAAAAAATTATATTAACATTCTGCAATCCTTCTCTATATAAACTACTAGCTGACTTCACACCGCATTTCAAATATTTTTCTTTTTTTTTAATATAGCCTATGTTACTCAGCGCTAATGTAGCATTCTAATGGTGAAAGAATTTTTACCATTGAAAATGGTTTCAGATGCAAATCGCCTGAGACGTATTTTTGGCCATAGCTCCGAGGATTTTGGGAGAATCGAGATGGAAATAGTACCAGGAGTTAAGGAATTAAGGAAGAAATTTAAGGAAGGAAAAATAGGCTGGAAACTTTTTTTGGAATTTCGAAAAATGTAAAAACAAACGGGTTTTTTGGAGGGTGTTTGTATACTAAATTGTAAACATTTAAAAAAAACCGACTCAAGAAAAAATTTAGAAAAACGGGGATTTCCGTATATAAAAAGTGATGTAGCTTCTTTGATTATTGACCGATCGTCATGGTAATGGTGTTATAAGATGCGGATGCAGGCGAGAAGTGCATTCAAGTTGGAATTGTGTTATTTAAAATAAAATGCTTTTTTTTCGTAAATTGTTGTATTCATTTTCAATGCGCCGATTCTTGCGAAATCTGTGAATAATATTAGTATAATATAGTATAAGCACCGAGTAAGTATAAGTGTGCAAAATTTCACACACCTCCGTCAAAAAAAATCGAAATTCAAAATTCAAAATCATTTATTCAGTTTAGGCTACAAATAGCTCTTATGAACGTCATTATGCCATCGGTTCGTAAATCTACTCTGGGCGGGAGACCTTGATACTGAGAAGAACCGGCAAGAAACTCAGCAAGTGTCAAGCTCTTTTCTCCCTTACAGCGTCAAAAATATTGAAAAATGCCCTATCATAAAAGGACACTTTCCATCACATACAAACACACAAAAAAAAGGACAATCGCAACACTCAAAAATACAACAAAATAAAAAAATATCTAAGTTTGCAAAAATTACATCAGGTACCTACCAATTTCAATTTTCACAATGTCATTAGAAGTTAAAAATTGTTTAAGAAAAACAAAGTTAAAGTAGGTATATGAGTACAATAGTTATAAAAATAAGATAAGTAAGCAAGAGCAGACCTGCCTTCACAGGAGGCACCCGTTCACGAGTATGACATATGAATCAGCCATCGCTTCACTCAACCATATCTTAGGGAATGTAACGACCCGACGCACATGCCACCACCGCAGAGACAATAAAGAGAGCATGCCACACTCAAGCTACTCTAAATAAGAACTTAATGAATTGTTTAACGCAACATAAATATTGTTTGTAAACTGTAGGACACTGCTGATAAAGGCTATCATATTAGCGCTAAGATATTAAAGTATAATGAGTGATCCAAATAAAACAAAATGTGAATTTTTTATTATAACCAGGCTGTTTTATCATCTAAATATTCTTTGACTGTATAATAACCTTTCTTAAGTAAAGAAGATTTTACATGATTTTTAAACTTATGTAATGGTAAATCTTGTACAGTACCACAAACAGAGATATTCCTGGACAATGTATTACTCCGAGGATCACCTCGGACCAACTCGGACTTGGTATCAACCAATTCAGGCTAAAGTCCTTGTTTTAGAGGCGCTTTCGTTTTCTCCCGGAATGCCCCGGAGAACCTAGTAAGGAATAAGGAGACACGTTTGCATCATAACTGCACCAACAAAATCTCTGAGTTTACTCGGTCACAGAAGGAATTTGTTACCATTCATCATTACATAATTGAAACAGACACACATTTTGCATTTTTTATAATAAGTTGTGCTCTTCGTATATTTGCAAAAATTAACTATTTCCTTAGCAATTTTTTGCTACAAAATTGCGTGATTAAGACGTCGCAGTAGAATAGAATAGAATAGGTATTTATATGACTAACACTGTACACTCAACATTCATAAACAAAAGATTAACAATAACAAAATAAAATATTTTACAAAACAAAATAAAACAGTAGGTACGTTCTCTAGTTATACATACGTTGCTTAATGCACAATTGCACAGTGTCGCCAAACAGGGTCTGCAGTCTGCACCACAGAACAATAAAACCTTTTTTATTGTTCTGTGGTCTGCACTCAGCATGAGCTACGGATTATCCGTCGCGCTGATTTTCAGTACCTACAACCCTTGCCGTGGGAGTAGGTAACTGACACTGAACACTATAAAATCATATAATAATAAGATAAGTTAATGTTTCTTTTATGTTATGATTAAAATAAAATAAAAAATTATCAAGATTTTAATACATAAAAAACAAATTGTGTACACAAAATACATAATATCTAATACAAATAAAAATATAAGAATACAGTTAATAGAGTGGGGCCCAATAAGACACAATAATACCTTATTTTCGCCTTTCGCTGAAGGAAATATCGTTCACATTGTTGGCGCTACAATAAAAAGCATACCTACAAAAGCCTACACTGTCCTATATATTACTGTTATCGCCCATCGATAGAAATATTTTTGGGCGCAACAGGAAACTACTAAAAGATAATCTGGCAATGTGGCAACCACTTTGTCACCCCCGTCAATTCGATAGAAATTATATAGTGTTATTGTCGTTATATATCAAACTAGCGGCCGCCCGCAGTTTCACCCGCGTGGTTGCCGTTCCCGTGGGAATATCGGGATAAAAAGTATTCTATGTGTTAATCCAGGTTATAAACTATCTGTATGCCGAATTTCATCCAAATCCATCTATCCGTTACAGCGTGAAGAAGCAACAAATATACACACATACACACATTCTCTCGCATTTATAATATTAGTGTGATAATATCGACTTTTTATTTATTTTTTCTACACTGGGGTAGCTCGTTTATTCATCAATTATCACTGAAGAACTAGCTATTGGAACACCAATGCCACTAATATTAGTGTTCCAAAATAGCCAAGTGGGTATATATAGAACAAGTACAGTCGCCTGCACGTCAACCTCATATTCACCCATATGCCATTATATATAAAGTTCAAAGTATATTGAGGAAATTAGACCGTTTATGCATGGTAGTCTGATGTGCAGTGTACCAACCAAACAACAAAACAACTTACAACCAAAGTGAGAACAATATGCACCTCCGCTAGGAACGTGACCTCAGGATCTGAGAACGGTACTCTAACAAGTCAAAGGAATCTAAAGAGGAAAACAACAAAATCGTCCTCTAACTCATGACAGTGCACACCGTTTTTGAATAAATTACTTATAATATTTCGCCACCTTTCGTCACCTATTATATTTCATCGAGGAGCTCGATGGCGCAGTGGTTAACGCGCCCGGTCTGCGAGTGCTGAGGTTAAGCAAGTTTCGCAAAGGCCGGTCACCGGATGGGTGACCAACAATTTGTCATCTCGAGCTCCTCCGTGCTTCGGAAGGCAAGTAAAGCTGTTGGTCCCGACTGCATTAGCAGTCGTTAACGAGCACTGGGCCCGCGTGGTGGTGTATGGCCCGTTTTCCCTACCCATCCATAGGGAAGGCTCGTGCCCCAGCAGTGGGGACATAAAATGAGCTGATGATGATAATGATGATGATGATGATGATGATGATGATGATGATGATTTCGTCACCCTTTTACATTTTGTCTTTTTCCTATATTATTTTTTTCTTTTGGAATGGAGACACGATTATAAACATAATTAATTCTTAAAAACCGCATTACATTTTACCTGCCGCCGTTACGTTAGCTTATTGTTATTTTCAGACTATTTCCTCAATTTACCTGTAAAGTAGAAAGGAACAAACAGTTTTGTATATGTGTCAGTGTCCTTATCATTCCATCATAGCCAGCTCGGCAGACTTCGAGTAAACAACATATTATTATCCATGTTTACTCATTCTGTCGGAACTATTTGGGATGCAGACTTCGTTGAATCGTAAGATAATCTGTGGATTAAAAGCTGACTTTGCTACAGACATAAAATGAACATTACCTGTCAAAAAAAATAATACTCTTTAAATTTATTAGAAGGCGTTATTATTCTAATAGTTAAAATGTGAAAATTAAGTAGTACACAGAATGCTCATAGATAAATCAATATTTATTAACTTTGAACATTGCAATGTTGTTTGTATTTTTTTTGTTAAAGAGCTTAACGAATGTTTCAGCTACAGTTGAAGACGCATTTGGAGGCTAAACTTGTTAATAATGTGTGACTGTAATGCTAACTTGTTAATAAAAACTTCGAACAGCCACAGATTCCCAACCCAATATAAAACTTAGCTTACTCTATTAAATATATCATCATCATCATCTGTCTATAAACGTCCACAGCTGGGCATAGGCCTCTGCACGCCATGAGCACGATCCGCGGTTGCACTCTGGGAGTGCCGGCAGAAGTGAAAACTTGAATATTAACGTTGTGCATTTTTGATATTTTGGAATGGTTAGGGAATAATTTTGCACGAATTGCTTTAATTATGTGGTAGAATACAATATTTATTTATTGGGCTATCGTACACAAACATGACAATTTATATTACATTAAAAAGTTATATTAAGTTATATTAAAAAATTATATTACGCCGCGCCAGCTGTCTACTCTCCATCCGTCTTACGAATTTTTGATCAGGTCACGTGTCCTGACGCGAGTTTTACATTTTTTACCCATTCCAAAAAAAGTGCACAACGCCGCTAAAGAAGTTTTCACTTCAAAAACATGTTTTACTCAAATCGGACAACAATCGTAGTAACATAAATAAACTCAGATTTACAGACGCGTTTATCAACAACACGTGACACTTTCGGGAAACGAATCTTAAGGGAGCTTGAGACTTGAGACCTTCGGGGTAATAGATAGTATTTCTTCTTCAACTTCCACAACAGCTGCTAGTGTAAATCGTTGACAATCGTGTGTCAGTGGCCTAATTGTGTTAATTTTCCTATAGTCCATAATTTCAAAGACACCTACCGTCACACTATTGAGACGTTATTGCAGATTTAAGGCCAGGCTAGGACCTCCAATTGAACATACTTACTTTTTTTTATTGATTTCTTCAACGAATCTTGTCAAATTCTCTTAAAATAAGGAGAGACCTAATTATTATATCACACACACAGTCATCAAATGAGTTGTGAATGTGAATAATACATAATTAGTTTTAAGTGGCCACTTCAATTAATTTATTAATACATTGAACGGTTTTGTCTGTTGCAAATATTGTACTTATTGTGGGCACAGGTTTCACCGCAGAACCTATTCTTTACAAGCAACACTTGTGCAATAAAACAGGTTGTGATTCATACATTTCTTCAGCTACGAGTACATTGTGTTTACATTACAAACATGAAAAAGAAAATGGTAATAATCGGTCCTGCACCTATTAACACATGTGCCGACTCTACGGCTATCTAATCAATTATAATTGATTATTTGTTTCCTAGAAGCCGTAGAAGAAGACGTAAACAGAAAATTTTAACTCCTTTTCCGCGACCCATAGACACACGTAGAGTCACGTTCAAAGACTTACCACATTTTATATGAGCGAAGGAATTATTCTTAAAGAAAAAAGATAGAACGTGAATTGTATTTATTTATTTATTTTTTATTTATTAGGTACACAAAACAGATAAAAATTAAAAAATAACAAAAAAGCATGATAATTGTATAAGAGCTAAATTTCTATCTAAAAACATGTGTACACATCATGATTAATAATTAGCGTCTATGTTAAAGTTTACCTAATCTAAAATTATATTCAATTAAAAAGTAATTATGTATACATAATAATGGTGAATAATAGAAATATAACAAACTGAAAACTTATTCTAGGTTAATGTTTGTCAACATTTTTTTAATAATTGGGAGATGCCGGACTGAGAATTTCCCGGACATTTTTCTTAAATTCATGTATTTTCATGGAAAATATGTCGATGTTGTTATTAAGTGCAACCAGTTCATTGTATAGACGGCACATTCTGACAATGGGATGTATGTAAGTTAAGAAATATATTACAACATCAATCTAGTATTTTATCTTCATTGGTCAAAACTGCGACTCGTTTATTTACGCAAAATTGGTTTCACTGTATTTTTTTGGTTTTCAGTGTTCTAAGTAGGTGACTAATGAATCGTATTAATCGTATCGTAATCGTGTCAGATAAATAGGTTATTTTCGCGTATGTCCTATATTTTTCTTAGAATGTATATGTAGAGTACAAATATTAAAAAAAAAAAACGTACAATACATTGTTATAAAATACATGTGGCTGACTGATGAAAAGGATCCAACAGTTTTTTATACCTTTATGAGCACATTATATGAAAATCGTACATCTATCAGAATGCAATAATGTACCTGTGTGTAACATATCGTATTCACCAACTCTTACAATAATTTTTAGTCGGCAAAGATTAAATTATCTATTTTTTTTTAAATAATGTGAAAATAAGGTGGAATTATAAAATTTATCTTAATTCAAGTAAACTTATTTGAATCGTCTCAAAACCTACCACCCTCCTCCTACTCCTCTCCCGGTATAACCAAGGTATCATTAACAGACGCGCTGTCTGCTAGTTTGTAATACCAAACAGCTAGCGTAGGTAGTTTACATCGACAATAAAGTATCAAAGATATTTTGTGATAAGCTCGTCGCGGAGATGTTGCCACGTCTAAGGAATTTCTTTTGAGACACAACATTGTTTAGACGGACTTGTTTTCGTCGTTTATCTTGTACAAACGTTAAATGACTAATCGTCATCAACGATAATAAAGACAGTCCAAAAACATTAGTGAAAGTCTGACAGACGATGGAAATATGTCAACTATTTAGTATTACACTTGATAAGTCTCCGAAACAGGAAATTATACTAATACAATACGTACTTCCCTATACGCGTTCGTGAAAAATGGTCTATTGTCATTTGTGGTTGGAATAGGTACAATAGGTTGGAATATAATGCCTGAAGATTATGATGATAAATATAGGATAGAGATACAGGGCCGTAGCTAGATTTGAATTTAAGGTAGGGCAGCTGTGGTTACAGGTAGGGCGGAAGTAAAAATGTAACTTGATCTGTTCTGGTCAATCGTATTTTGTATCCATGATTTTATAAACATGTACGAGTCAGGTTAATACTTATGTAATTGTCGGGGTGATATACAGGTGTAACAAAATTCCCTTAAATTGCGATTTCGAAGTTGGTAAAAGTTGTTCGTATTG
Organism: Eudonia mercurella; assembly: GCA_963082485.1. Taxonomy (NCBI): domain Eukaryota; kingdom Metazoa; phylum Arthropoda; class Insecta; order Lepidoptera; family Crambidae; genus Eudonia; species Eudonia mercurella. The sequence goes on along the minus strand of OY720022.1, from coordinate 15,807,784 downwards.
ATGGGAATTTTGTTCATCATCAGCTCATTTTTTTTATGTCCCTACTGCAGGGGCACGAGCCTTCCCTATGGATGGATAGAGAGAACGGGCCATAAACCACCACGCGGGCCCAGTGCGGATTGGTGGTTGTTAACGACTGTTAATGCAGCCGGGACCAACGACTTAACGTGCCTTCCAAAGCACGGAGAAGCTCGAGATGATAATTTTTTGGTCACCCATCCGATGACCGGCCTTTGCGAAAGTTGCTTAACCTCAGTACTCGCAGACCGGGCGCGTCAACCACTGCGCCATTGAACTCCTCGAGAAATTAAACAGGAATGTGGAAAATAAAAGTGTACCTATTATTTTAATATTATTTTAATATTATTTTAATATTATTTTTTCATGAAAACGCATCAGTGGCCGAGTGGCTAAGCGCTCATTCATTCATTCATTCCCAGGTCAGGCAAAGTGTGTTTCGGATTTTTCGATGCATAGCCCGGGTTTGTGATCACCAACCCGCATTTTGCAAGTCGATGATGATGATGATTAAGTCAATACCTATTAATTGTAGCGATGACTTGATTTCAAAATCCTTCCAATGATAGTGGCCTTTGCCCAGCAGTGGGATAGTTTATAGGCAATTTACTTTACTACTTTGTCATAAAAAAGTAAATTAAAGGTATTAAATATTCAAAAATATGTAGCTTAGGGCGGATTTCACCAAGGTAGTATAGAGGCCTGCGCAGACGAGGGACTTTTGTCCGCTTGCTTTGTTACATTCAGTCTTTAAAGACTTCGAATTCGTGTGCGTTAGATGATGAAATTGTAAGCGGTCCATTTTGACGGACAAGAAAGTCCAGGGACAATAGTCTGTCGTCTGCGCAAGCCTTAAGTCTTATTCCGAGAGTAAATCGCTAATTACTCGAGAATAAACGAACTTTTCATTTCACCAACGTTTAATCAAAGAATAAATTTACTAATACTTTTTCTGTTGGATAAATAATAAAACAACAATCATTATTTCTTATAATATATTTTTTATTCCCCCATCTAGGAAAGAGTATTCTTCGATATCTGAGTGCAAAAGCCGTTTTTATCCGCTAGAGGATAAAGTAAATTGAATTTAGAACATCGTGTGCACTAAGTTTGTGAATTCAGAACATCATTAAACCTATTTGCTTCTACCTCCATGGTGCCCAATTTATCAGTACACAAGTCACTAACACCAACATTACCAGCACCTAACAAAAATATTACACTCAGCTTAAGTAACTGTAGCAACGTTACTTTCAATTTTTCTTAATTATACCTAAGTATTATTTGTTATAATTTAAAGATTATTTTGTAATACTTACCTATCATAATGTAGTTGTTAATACCTAAACTGAAATAAAAGTATCTTGTGATTGTAAATGTTTTTTTTTTGCATTTACTAGTCATTTCTCCGCTGAGGTGGGACGAAAAGTTACGTGTTGCACTCGAGTGCAAAGATTTTTCACCTCGTGCTCTTTTGAATCACAATCTAATTTTTGAATCACTTGCTGCGCTCGTGACTCAATTTTAAAATCCTTCGCTTGCTCGGTCATCAAAATTGAGCACGCGGTTAAAAAGCAACTTTGCACTCTTGTATAACAAATAACTATTATTGTCCAAATCAACTGTTGTAAAACACAAAAAAAAACACGATCATAATATATCATATATTTAAGATTACTTGAGAGGAAAAAAGTTTGCATAAGTAATACAATGATTAGAGGGAATTCCCAAGTAGAAATCCTAGTCTCGCTGTCTATGACGAAGCTGAGTAGACAAGGAATATTAGTGAAACAAATCGATGTAACAGAACCCAGGTAAATTGCGGCGTGTTTGTTTCGACACGGGTAATACCGAAAATGCTTAGAGTAAGTAACTAATATGATACACAACAAAAAGACAAAGAGGAGTTACATATTACGCTTATCACAACAAACTTCAAATTTCCAGAGTTTACAAAGCAATGATCCAATAATTGCAATGGTTCTACGCTTCATATAGTCAAAATCAAACTAACACTTGAGAATAAGTGCTTTTGAATCGTCCAAACATCTGTTTGCCTACTAACAATTCAGGACGTCTTTTTTTAGCTGTAGAGAATAATAGACGCAAGAAACAGCACAGCTTCAATAGAAGTAACGACATTTACAAATAAAACTTTCAAGAGCTCGGAATTACAAATAATGCTATAATATGTATAGTAAGTTAGTAAACAATATTTTTAAATATCTACGTTAATTCCACTAACCGCCTTTCTGTGTTTTGGTGGTTAAAATCAGACCCGAAATTAAAATCAGAAATCGATTTTCAGCGGAGGGTACCTACATCTTTGTACTCGGTTTGGTTGGTGGTAGGGCTTGTTTTAAGTCCACCTGGTAGCTACCACCATCTTATCTAGATATGTCACCATAACATCAATGTTAGTAGCACTGTTGTGCTCAGACCGTTAATGATAAGATAGTCTCATTAGTTTAGGATTCCGAGTGAAGTGCGTTTCCACCTTTGACTTTACCAACACTAAAGATCAGGTGAAATGAAATCCAGGTGCTTAGCCGTAAGGAATACCATTAAAAACAAACTTGTAAAAAAACCAAGTCTCGCAACTCAGTTCTTCTACCGTAAAAAGTTGCGAGATCCATGTAATACCAAATTTTCATTATTAAAAATCTTTTATGTTTTAAATAAATAGATTCACTTGGCCATCGCATGAATACACAATGTATCTCACAAGTAATACATATATTATATTAAATTAGATTGTTTAGTGCACATCAAAACTCTAAAGTTTTGACGATTGGTCAGTCAGTCAGTGACAAAATTAAGAAACTTTGACTAGTTATAATTCTTAAACTACTGAACTACTGGTTCAAATTGAATGAAATTTGAAATATACCGTATTTATAAAATGCCTGCTTGGTCACTGATTGCTTCTAGATTTATCGACAACGAAGTTATAGGGGGTCGAAAATGGCCTGAACTGCTTCGAGAAAAGGATGGTACGGCTCTGCCGCTTTTTTGCTCGACTTGGCAGGGGCACTGCCGTGCCCCCAGATAAAGACATACATGGTATGTTTTATATTGTTTTTATTACTTTCAACATGTGTGTGTTATCTTTAAGTATGGGAAGAACCATTATTGATTTTTTTAAATTGTTCTTTAAAGGTTGTATGGAACAACGTTATGTTTATACGTAATGAATGTGATCCTCCACTATACATCGTTAACTGGTGTGCACTACTCAACAGCACACTAAATGAATCGAGTGTGCAGATTGTAGCAAAGTAGGTCTTGATTGTCAGGATAAAAAATGTGTTTCTAGTACTGGCTAATCTCAACTAATGAGTGTTGCTTAATTGTCATCCAGGGGGATTTACAATATTTTACGCATTGGCAAAATGATAGCGATTGTTACAGGTCATTCACTTATAAACCGTTTAACCAACTAATAAGTAAGTATACACTATAATAATTATCATGGTTATTTATACATAATTTTACGCAAATTATGTTGCGAATAAATAACAATTTTATTTAGAACACCTCTCTTGTAAACTTTTCAACACCTTTTCAAAAATATACTCTTTTTAAATAAGCTACCCTCTGTGGTTACCCTTAAAGAATTGGTAATATTAGTTATAAAAAAATTTATTAAAAAAACAACAATACATTTTTTATAAACGGTATATACTAATTAGTTTGCGTTAATTCCCGTTGCAAAACTTATAATAAATAATGTAATAATAACAATAATTCTCTCTCTCTATGTAGTAAATCATAAATAATTGCTAATGAACTACAGCGTGATTTGCATCGTCTGGAGTCGTATTGTTTGAGTAATTATTTAGATTTGAACCCTATCAAGTGCTCAGTAATCACGTTCAGTAGGAAGATTAATAACATTGTTTTTGACTATGAGATTGGCGGTAAAGTGCTTCCTAGAGTGGTGTTCTCACGGGATCTGGGTGTTATACATGATTCCAAACTTGCGTTTGATCATCATGTTGACAAAGTCATTGCAAGTGCCTCCAGGGCTCTAGGATTTGTGTTGCGTAGCTCCAGGGACTTTAAAGATATTAAGACTTTAAAAAATTTATATTGTACTTACGTTAGAAGTATCTTGGAGTATGCCTCGCAGGTTTGGAACCCCTGTTACGACGTTTACAAAACGCGTATTGAGCGTTTACAAAAAAGATTTCTGAAACATCTTTGTTATCGCCTTAAATTGCCATATAGTGCCGATTTATACGAGGACCTATGTAGAAGGTTTCACATTTTGCCACTCCTTGTGCGTCGTGATATAGCAGACGTTATATTAATTTTAAAGATCATAGCTGGTACTTTGGATTGTCCTGATCTGTTATCTAGAATAAGTTTCAACGTCCCCCGTAGTTTTCGTCGTACTGTACCACTTTTTATCCCTTTTTGCAACACCAACTACCGGAAAAATGCCTTTATCTGCAGAGCTAGCAGGCGGATCAACACTGTTGCCCAATCTATAGATTTAGATATTTTCAATGCGAGTGTCCAATCAGTGAGGAAATTTCTCGGTGATCGTTTCTTCGAAGTTCCTTGATTAATATTATTATAGTAATTTAGTGTTAGTTATTATTTATAGTTTTTTATTTTTTTATTTTTGTGTGTGCATTAATCAGTAATTATGGTTAGCTACTCTAAAAAGCAATAAGCTGTTTGTTGTTAATTTTCTGTTTTACACTACCTTTATCAGTGCGAATCTTTAAGTAGCTTTTAAGTTCTATTGTAAGTTCTATTTCATTAATATAAAGCTGATGATTTGCCGAATAAAATAAAATAAAATAAAATAAAAATAATTTTTGTGAAGCAGTTTACAGAAGGAGCAATATCTAAGCAGAGTACTGAAATAAGTGTTTAAGTCTAAAATAGAACGCGAAAGGTGGCGGAAGTTTAAAAGTAAATATTTCGAACTGTTATTACTTATATTAAGAGTTCTATACTATTATTTTTCGTTAGAGGAAGAATTTAGCAGTTGCACGGAGAGAAAATTCTAGTTAGTAGTTAGTAATAGTTTGACATCCTTAAGTTCATTTTTTGTAAATTAAACGACATCTATCTATTTTGTTGAGTTAACTAGAAAATTCTAGTAGTATGTAGTTACCAGAATATCTTAAAGCGAAACACTATTTTAATACACATCATATACATTTTTGTTTAGTGTACAAACGCCTGCATATCAATAAAACTGTCAAATTTTTTCAATAAATGTTCAACCATATGCTTAAGACGTAAAGTTCAAAGTCAATTAGAGGGGGTTAAAGTTACTCGCGTCCCTTGAGACCCTACATGTGACCCCTGGGTGGTGCTAAATAAGTGACACTGTCTGAGTGGTAGAGTCACGCTGTGTTGCAGCACGAAATGGGCCGGCTCGCCCGCGTAATACCACCCTCTCACAGAATATCGGCGTGAAACAATGGCACTCGTTGCTTTTGTGTTTCGTCTGGTGAGTGAAAGTACCGGAATCACATCTCTCACCCCTCCCCCTTCCGAATTCCTTCTTCCTCCTCAAGATACATTTCCTTCCTAAAGGCTGGCAACGCGTCTGCGATTACTTTGGTTTTGCGGGCGTCCATGGGCGGCGGCGATTACTTTCCATCAGGTGACCCGGCTCCTCGTTTGCCTCCTTTTAATATTAAAAAAAGGAAATTTGACAGTTAATGGTAGTCTAACGTGCCGGCGCCGGCGCAGCTTCCATAAAATAAAAGAGTTGTACGTTCCACAGCCTAAAAAGCTTAGGTACCGCAGATCACTACCACCATCTTCTTAACGAGTTATTATTTTTTATGTTATTTGTTAAGTTGTCGTTCAACCATCCATTCGTCTTGTATCGCTGCACTTCAACATCGAATTTCACTTTCCTAGTTTTACTGTTTCTCTTGTCCAGAAGATCAATGAAATAGTCATAGGCCACTCTGAAAGTGAAGAACAGTACCATGTCGAAACCTGATATCAATGTAAAGCCGAGCATTAGACTGAGCAGTCCTCCGAACGCAGCTGCAAAGGAAAAAACACCATTAAGATATTATGTACCAAAAGTGTAACTAATCATTTTTTTGGGTTAATTAACAACATCCTTAACAACATGCAAGTACTTTGATTTGTTTTACTCCCAAACTAAAACTTAAATGAAAACTAGAAACGGCAACATAAGGTAACTGAAACCAATTTATCCAATGCCTTTAAACGAACAATTCTTGTACGTATATGTATATGTAACCATCAAAAACAAACTTGTAAAAAAAAACCAAACTCGCAACTCAGTTCTTCTACCGATAAAAGTTGTGAGATGTGTGAAATTCTCAATTTTAAAAATCTTTTATGTTTTAAATAAATAGATTGACTTGGCCATCGCATGAAAACACAATGTATTTCACAAGTAATACATATATGTATTATATTAAATAAGATTGATTAGTGCGATTGCCAAGTCAATCCATTTATTTAAAACATAAAAGATTTTTAATATTGAGAACTTGGTATTACATGGATCTCACAACTTTTTACGGTAGAAGAGCTGAGTTGCGTGACTTGGTTTTTTTTACAAGTTTGTTTTTAATGGTATCTCATCTCTTTTTGTAGATAGTCCAACTTTTTTTCCTTTCCGGTACCATCTAGGTACCTATCTACACCTATTATTCCATTATATTATACATACAGGTACACTGATTCATTAACTGCAAATGTCACTCTGTAATCCTATACATTTATATGGGATTACAAAGTTATTAATGCAGTTAGTGTATCTAGAAAACTGGACCGAAATTGCAAAATATTTTAGTTTTTTCTTGATTTATATACAAAACACTCATTGAATTCTAAGTTTGAAACTTCTATGTCTGCTAGAAGTGCCTTAGAGTTTTGATGATTGGTCAGTCAGTCAGTGACAAAATTAAGAAACTTTGACTAGTTATAATTCATAAACTACTGGTTCAAATTGAATGAAATTTGAAATATACCGTGTTTATACAATGCCTGCTTGGTTACCGAAAATTCAGGTTTCTAGTTTTATCCACAACGAAGTTATAGGGGGTGTAAAGGGCCTGAACTGTTTCGAGAAAAGGATCGGATATATCGATTTATATGATAATGATAATAAAAATTACAAAAGTAATACATTTCGTAAATATTCTCAAAATAAACAAGTAATCTTAAAAAAGTAAAAGGCACAATCTCCGTCACAAAAACAAACTAACTAACAAACTAATTACGCCAAGGACTAAAGCATGGGAGAAGTAAATAAGTAAATAGTGTACGTTTAGGAGAGGACAGCTATTCAATATGTAACCAATTGATGTGAACATTTGTGAGAGTATACAAAATTATTATTTTTTAACAGTGGCAGTATGAGGAAGTCCGAAACCATAATAGATACAGTAAAACTGAACCTTCAAGCTTTTTTGTTAAAAACTTTTTTGGCAAAGCAAATTTTTAAGTCAATTGTGAGTTGTACATAAAAATAAGTCAAATTGATCAGTTATAGCTTTGTACTTTCTCATTTGTCCCAGTTAAAAAAAACACTATATACTTAAAAGACAGGTATGGCAACGAGTAGCTGAGATTGACAAATTGTACTGTAATTTTTTTTTTAAAGTTTTTAGCCACTACGCTACCAAGCTTCTTCTTTTTCAAGGATTATGTGTTTTTTTTATAAATAAGTGATAAATTATAATCCCTCACTAAACAATTGTACTTAAGAGATACTAGATATAATTAACTGATTGAAACGTGATTATAACTCAGTAGGTAGTTTTTCACTCTCATTTATTTTGCATTTTTAAACTTAATTATGGAGCTTAGAGTCCACTTTGCTATATCAAACTAAATCGTCATTACTCTTCATATTTACGCGCTGCGCAATGCACGTGACCTTACAAATATTTTGAAAATTATCTCATGATTGATAAGATTTTGTTAATTTTGATTGTATTTATCGGTGATTGTTTAAATAATGCAAATATTGTTTTGGAATGATAAGCGAATTGGACAGTTAAAGAAGCAGCCATTTGCAAAATGTTATTTGATTTCTTTCGCGAGGAATGTTATATTTATATTATTTTGTCTAATTAATACAATAAAATGGCAGGCTTAATTCTATAAGGCATCATTTTCCATTTACCCGCAGAAGAGGTGCAAACATGTAATACAATGCACGTGACCTTACAAATATTTTGAAAATTATCTCATGATCTTCGATCAACAATATCAACTCATGATTGATAAGATTTTGTTAATTTTGATTGTATTTATCGGTGATTGTTTAAATAATGCAAATATTGTTTCGGAATGATAAGCGAATTGGACAGTTAAAGAAGCAGCCATTTGCAAAATGTTATTTGATTTCTTTCGCGAGGAATGTTATATTTATATTATTTTGTCTAATTAATACAATAAAATGGCAGGCTTAATTCTATAAGGCATCATTTTCCATTTACCCGCAGAAGAGGTGCAAACATCTATACTAATATTATAAAGCTGAAGAGTTTGTTTGTTTGTTTGTTTGTTTGTTTGTTTGTTTGTTTGTTTGTTTGTTTGTTTGTTTGAACGCGCTAATCTCAGGAACTACTGGTTCGAATTGAAAAATTCTTTTTGTGTTGAATAGTCCATTTATTGAGGAAGGCTATAATGTAATATATGTAGGTACGAGTACAATATAATATTTCATAATTTTATATTAAAAAACCGGCCAAGTGCGTGTCGGGCCACGCGCAGTGTAGTGTAGCCCATCTCAATAATGCATATATTTTTAAATGGCTCATATACTTAAATGTAGTAATGTAATGTACAAGGGGCACATGCCATAAGGTTTTAAATATCCAAATGAATTTATGGATTCTACCGATGATCATATCAAGTTGAATGGATACATAATTAATGTATATTTTTATCTGTTATCTAGTCGCCTCAGTAGGTATTTATCACTCACTTATTAATTTATTAATATATTGTTCCCGAGTCCTCGCCATTATCTTTTGAAACAGAAACGCCTGAATTTAGAAGTTTGTTACATCATATTTTTGATGACTCTTTAAAAATAAACTAATGTGACACGTGTTTCACACACGAAACGTGTGTGAAATAAACGATTATTCAACTTTGTATATTTATAAGCTAACAATAATGTTCATGTTTTCACTTGACATACTTTATTGATGCAATTTTTCCACAATTCCGTTTAGAATGACTCTTATTATGATTTGTACATTCCATATTAAAGTAAGCTAAGTATAAGTTAGCTTAATCTTTTATGTATTCTTATAACGGAGTTTTATGTGAACACAAAGCTCTAACTCAAGTCAAACTTGTAACTAATAATAATTATGGAAATCAAATAGCAACATTCCCTTTAGCGTTAAAAGATGTGAAAACTTGAAGTTAGCGTAGTCTAAATTGCTGGTGTCGAAATGCGCCTGGAAAAAATAATGAATGACGAGTTAGCACCGTATAATTTTCAATCTAGTTCTCGGCAGTTGTTTAATTCAATCTCGCAGTTCATTTCCAAGATCTGCGTCGGCAATTTCCAGCTTAGCGCTAAAATCATATTTTTTACTCATAATCTCCGTTAGCTTATTACACTACCAGATGATATTATGAAAACATCAAGTAATATTTTCATTTCTTCAACATTCGCGACACCTATTTCAATCATTCTTAACAGTCTATAAACGACCCACAGCTGGGATCAGGCTGCCCCACTTATATAAAAGAAGGTTAGGACCGATCTAAGATAGCAGATATGTCATAAGATAGCAGTCGAAAAAATTAGACGTCTGTTTATAACCCACTACGCTCTATGTGGTGTGGTGGATTTTATCGACTGCTATACAATTAAGACTAATTACAAGACTTGACAAGCCTACCGAAGCACTGAGGAACTTTAGACACTTGAATTTGATCACTTAGCTGCTGACCTGCGATAGTTGCATTACTTGCAAGATAACAACCCAAACATAAGGCAACAACACCAATCAACAGAGCAATTATATAATTTAAAAAATGTTGTAATTTAATTAAGGTTTGTAAAGTTTTGCATAAAACACAAAGTATAGTATTAACCCCTGTGTGGTGCCGGGGATAAAGAATTGCACCACCCCATATCTTCCCGAGGGTGTCGTAAAAGCCGACTAAGGGATCATTATCAGTCCAGAGGATGGGCAGCAGCATCTCTCTGAGGTTACTCTTAATCAACTGCGTTCGCCAACCCGCCTGCGAAGCGTGGCGATTACGGCAAATACCCCTCATGGAGATCCGTGGGGGAGGCCTTTGTCCAGCAGTGGACGCCTTTTGGCTGAGATGATGATGATGATGATGATGATAGTATTAAAAAGACCCTTTACAATAATAAAGGGAAAAAAGCTATGACGATATAAAAAAAAACACACACACACACCCTTACCATCGAGCTTTTATCTTAAGGCGCTGACAACTACAAAACAGCGCTTGCTGTCGATCTGCATACAAGCAAAAGGAATGCAAATAGCGCGTGATCGACTGGATTCAAGTGAAAAAAATAAAAAAAGCAATTAACCCAAAAATTAAATGTTTTATTAGAAAAAAACAACCTCTTTCTATTAAATATTCGTAATCTCATCGACGTACTTTAATAAATCAAAAAGATAATCATGTAGATACTGTTTAGATTCGACTTTAAATGTTTTTTCTATCCAGGAAATTTCATAATTCTGCAATGTGGAAACAATAATATTGTTGCAAATATAGTCTATTATAAGATAACATAATATTATGCTGGCCTTGTACCTATGTTGTATACTTTTTCTATATACAAAGCGTATAGATTTATATATGTATAAGTGAAGCGCATTTCATAGTTGCCTTCGCCTAAAACACTTTCATACTACATCAGACTGTATCTCCAATACAGTAGGTATATAGTATGTGTACTATGTAGTATCCTTAAAAGAAGCGGTAAAATAATGACTTGTCCTTACTGATTCCTCATCGCCGAGCCTAAACCGCTGAAACTAATTAGATTAAATTTGGACTGTAGGTTAATTGAGTGACGTAACTAACCACTAAGAAAGGATTTTACGGAAATCATACCCCAAAGGTGTCAAATAGGGGGTGAAAGTTTGTATGAAAGTCCGTCAGTTTGAAGTAAAATACATGAAAATTGGTATTTGGCTTCTTGAACAGAAATAAAAAATAACGTGTCTCAGGAATTTTGTTTATTTTCCTTTAAATGAATAAAAAAGGGAAAAAGTTTTTTTGGTGAAATCTTTATTTTTTAAGTAATAACTATAAAAATAAATAATTTTATCGATCTATAGATTCTTCAACAAAAATAAAGAATAACGCGTTTTAGCATTTTTTGAAAAACATCCCCTGTAGGGGTGAAATAAGGGTGGAAAGTTTGTATGGAAATCTGTCATTCCTTAAATTTCGGTATTTGACCTGGTTAGAAATTATGAAGTGTTTCAGGATTTTTGGAAAATGATCTAAGTAGGGGATGACAATTTGTACAGGATGTTTTGAAAGAGTGCACATTATTAAGATTATGTGTTACCGATACGGCTTGAGTAGGAAATATGTATCATACGGTGATAAGTTGCGGAGTTCCAGTTGATATCGCTGAAGTCGCGTCGTAAGTATTTTGACCTCATGTAATTGTATAAGATAGTCAATTCTTGTATAGATACACCATTTTTGTTTTATTTATTACATTTTAACATACGATTTAAATCCCGAAATCCTAAATTATTTATATTACAAATCTACACAAATAACACATCTTTTGATAACCCAATTGTTAGAATGTGTCGCACCTACAACGATGTCGCTCTCAAGTACCTACCCATGTCTGGATATATACCATCTCAAATTGCAACAATTTAGGAGACAAGTTTTGGATAACATTCGCTAAAGTGTATTTAATGTAAGTGTTTTTATTGTAATTTTTTATTTTATTGTAATTTAGTCTTATTCATTGTGTCTTTTATACAATTTTTATTTTTTAATTGATTCATTATTTAATCTTAATTAGTTATTTTATAGAATTTATATTTTAAATTGTTATTTTGTTTTAAATTTATTTAATTAACTTAATGCTAACTTTGATTTTTCACCCGCCAATTGTTCAAATGAACTACTAAACTTATTGCGTACACAAGGTTAAGAATTGTAGTCCTGTTGTTTATCGTATGCTATAATATTTCTTAGTAAATAAGACTGTAATTTTTTTTTGTACCTAATTAAAAATAAATAAATAAATAGATACACCAACGGAACGAATCTTTGATTTATAAAGATACAGATTATTGTCACACTAAATACTATTGATGTTTAATCTAATACCTTTAAACGAGCAATTCTTGTATATGTACATATATATATAATCTGAATCTCGGAAAGAATCTGAATCTAGCTAGGTTTCATTTTTAGAAAACGTCGTTTTATTCGTAAAAAAATACCGAGCAAAGCTAGCAAGCAAGCTACAGATTCACACTAAATACTTGATGTTAAATGATATTAATGAACGATGGTAGTGAGTCGCGGATGAATGACAGACTGGCGCATCGTTTCCTACATTCAACACACTGGCGTAAATGCAACGTTGTCATTGTCTTCCCGGTAGCTTAATGGTCAGTGCAGCCGCCCGGATTGCGGAAGACCCAGGTTCAATTCCTGGCTGGGTCGGGTAGGTATTTAATTTTTTCACTGTATTTTATAAACATGGTACTATATAAATTTTTTTATTTGCTCTACACAGAAAAGGCTAGGCCAAACCAACGCGTTCACCTCGCATCCGCGTTGGCGTGCACGGTGGCGATTACTGTGGGTGCAAAAGTTGTGCACACTGTCGAGTTTGTTCAGGCGTTCACCAGGCTGGAGTCACGTCACTATAATGCTGTCTGATACAGATAGTTTTTCTCAACTACTGGCGTGAAGCGTCCTAACGCAACAAGCGCGATCTGATCGCCACCGCGGCGTGCAGACGCTGCTCCGGACGCCGCGGTCAATCAGAGGACGCATCGATGTGAACACGATGAAATAAATGCAATAATAAATAACTTAAAATTAGACAGTGCCCCTGGTTGGGACAATATTTCCACCTCTTATATCAAATACGTTAAAAATGAAATTATACCTATTCTCACACATTTGGCAAACCTGTGTTGCGTGACGGGTGTATTTCTCAATTTACTGAAAAGATCTATTATAACGCCTATTCATAAAGGTGGTAATAAAGAGAATGTTAGTAATTATAGGCCTATCTCGGTGCTTTCAATCTTGGCCAAAATTCTAGAAAAGCTAATAAATACGCGTTTGCTAAAATATCTGGACACTTACAATATACTATCACCAAACCAATTTAGATTTAGACACGAAATCTCAACAGAAGACGCAGTTACGGCCATTAGTACACTTATAACCAAACAAGTCGATAAAGGCACAAAATGTCTCTCGGTATTCATAGATCTAAAAAAAGCCTTCGACACGGTCTCAAATGGAATTCTTTTGCTAAAATTATAAAAAAATGGCATAAGAAATACCCAGTTACTTTTATTCAAAGACTACCTGACTAACAGAAAACAAAAAGTTAAACTTGATAGCTGCACAAGTGATGATATTGACGTATCATGTGGCGTTCCACAAGGAAGTGTCCTGGGCCCTACCTTGTTCCTCATTTACATAAATGATCTCTGCAACATCTCTATTCCTAACGCGAAAATATACTCTTACGCTGTCATCAGCGTAAGAGTATATTTTCGCTGACGAGACGATTGCTGTGTCATCACAGCAATCGTCTTCACTGGTAGCAGCTGGTCTAATTTAAAAATGAATGCGAAGCAGGGTAAAGCCCTGGTGGCCTTATGGATGAGAAATAATCTACTTATATTATATAATTATAATACTCGTATATAGCGACAACGAATAAGATGTGTGTCACGGTACATAGCCAAATATAATGCCAGTTTCTCGCTGATGTAGTTACAGTCAACATAGGATTTTGTAAAAAGCTTTACCTAAGATATTCTGCCAGTTCAAGTAGACATCACGGCGATACTTGGTCGACACCAAATCATTGAAGAACACGTTGACCAGAGATCGGTTTGTCAAATTCACGTCGTTACTGAAAAATATTTAAATTTATTAGGTAATTGGCACATTATTGTTTCTTAAATATTTAAAAAACAAATGATGTTTTTGATAGGTTGTGAAATTCTTTTTTCGGCTAAGTATTAATGTCAACGTTTTATAGCTATATAGTATGATAGTTACAAACCGGCGGTTAAATTTCCTAATAAATACGTAATAAAAAATTGAAACTAAATTATTATTGTATGTAAAATAAAATAATAATATGTATCATGTATTCGAGATACTCGAATGTTTTAAACATGATAAGGGTGGTTTGTAGGTGGCATACATAAGAAGCCTAAAGGAATTATGATAACAGCACAAATAGTATAAAAAACTGTAATCTTAATTCAATAAATATCTCAAAACACGTAGATATATTACAATACCTAAATAATACTCTAATCACAGATAGTGTTGCTAATACTTTTTAACATTTATTTTTAGTAAACCATATCTAATGTCGCGTGCAAGTTGTTTATTTCGGCCGGCTACTAAAGGTCATTTTACAAAAGCTTTTCGTATGGAGGCATATCATTGACGACGAGGTTAATTGTATATAAGAGTGATGCCCGCCCACTTTTCTCTCTGTCTTTGAGTATAAAAACAGATAAGCCAAATTATAATTAATGTGGTTTAAGCATGTCAGATAAGTGATTTTCTCGAAATCAACATTTCATAGCGAGATATAGCAATAATCTCTTTAAGCATAATTACTATAAGTAAATCACAATTTATCACATACCTACTTAAAATGAAAATTATGTAACATTTGTTTATCACACATTAATAAACCTCAAGCCAAGAGTGCGCGAGTGTAAGCATGGACGTGTGAATTGAGTTAGGATGTTTTTTTTTGGAGAATTGTTGCTGATTGCTTCAGACGATTAAGGAATTTACTTGTCTGAGAGCCTATTTTACGAGTATGTTTACCCTACCACCAACAAAACCGAATACCTGGGACCTTTGGGTCTAAACCGGTGGTCTTAACCACTAGAACACATTTATTTATTTATTTACTGAATTCACTTTACAGTACACTTACAGTATTGCTTACTAAAACGTACACTGTGCAGTTAAGTATAATAATATAAAATAACAAAAAGACCCAATTACAAAAAAGTTTCAACTACCTACTTAAATAAATATTTTATGCACTCACACAAAACGTAAGACTTTTGCGTAAGTACATCGGCCTCCGGGATCTGCTGATGTATGGTATTAAACAAGTTAAAATGTCCCTTGTTGTCGGGCCATTACATCCACGACGCGTTCGGACTCCCTCCAGATTGGCGAATAGGCGCGCGAGCCGGCGAGGTGCTACGTCGCCCGCCCCACCGTACATGTAGCTCTTTGGGACGATTAATTAAAAATTTGCTACCACTTCCATGCCATCGATTTTACTTTGTAAGATCGCATGGTAGTGTAGTGCTAGTGCCAGCTTCCTCCGTAGAGCGAGTGTATCCTGCCCCGTCATACCCGAAACGAACAGAGAAAGATATAGGTATGGGTAATAGCCATACATTCGCCTATACATGAATCGTAGAAACTTCCTCTGTAGTTTTTCAATCACATAGGCGGTTGAATCATTCAAGTGGATGTTTTTGTTGTGGACAACGCCGCGAGCGCCACCTAGTAGGTGTTCTTCTATGATAGGGCATTTTCCAATGATTTGACGCTGTAAAAGAAAGGGAGAAAGAAATGCCCTCGTTGAGTTTCTTGCTGGTACTTCTCAGTACAAAATCTCCCGCCCTGTGTAGACTTACGAACCGATGGCATAACGACATTCATAAGAGCTAATTTGTAGCCTAGTCCAAAAGAACGATTATGTATTTTGTTTTTTTTTTTTTTAATCAGCCACCAACCAAATAGAGTTTAATATAATTTAGCTTTAGCTACTTACAAGAAAGGGTGGCCATTCAAGTGGATGTTCTCGGACAATTTGCCGAGCGCCACCTCAAAGTTATAGTTGTAGTGCTCGCACTCCGGCAGGCACGGAAACGTGTTCACGAAATTGCCGAAATTATGGTACTCGTCCAATTCTGAAAAGAAACAGATGTTTCTTTTGCTTATTCTACGCTTTGCTTCGCAGACAGAAAGATTGCGGCCGCGCCGCCGCCGTGCTTATATTAAAATAAATTCAATAAAAATATTTTTCTTCGAAACGTTGAAAACGCGATAAAAATTTAGCAGCAGTACAGGTCGCGTCATGTAAATAGAACGCTGGCGGTCAAGCTGCGCATTAGCCGATTTATCAGTCTATTTGGTGGAAAGAGGCGCGGCGCGGGGAGGGGCGGGCACGCGCCGCATGCTTGCCAGCGCGCTATTGGCACCTATTGGTCCGTCAGTCGACCTTTGCTTTCTGCGCTGTGTCTACGTTACTTTCTTTCTAAAAATAACATCGCGCACAAAAGTTTTTAATTGCGAAATGAATTTACATAGAAAAGTGAGAAAAATTATTTATAGCGTATATTGTTTTATGAAGAGAGAGGCTGCAGTTGACGTCACCCACGACGACTTAATGGAAGGAGTTTCAACATTACTTTATTTTTTGTAATTAGATTAAAAACTTATACACTGAAAAAAAAACGTCTTTTTTACTATTTAATATTATTTTTTTACTTTTACTTTTTTAAAGATTATTTATTTATTTATTTAATAATCTATATACGAAGCCGCGAGCGAAAGGCTAGGCCAAAAATAAGACAATAGGCCCAGTACTTTCGTACGCGAGTGTAGCCATTCGCAGACCCAACCCCTCCACTTTTTTCCAGCGTTCTTTTTACATGACGCGACCTATACTATGAATGCCGATCTGAACCGAACCCCTCGGAGAATCTAGTAGGGAGCAGGGACAAACACTGGTGCGTAATACCATTCCCTCTACAAAACCTCTATCAGTGTTCGTTTCCCACGGCTTAAGGAACCCTTTAACTTCCGTGCATTTTTTTAAAAAAGTACTATAAATATTGTGAGGATAAAAATAAATCTCGTATATTGATCACTGAACAGCAATAGTCACTTTTGGGCTGTATAACATTTTCATATGAAATATAATTCTATTCATCAACGTTTGTTATTGTGAATAATCTATATATTAATACGTGAAGCAAAAACTTTGTACCCGTTTTTACGAAACATGCGCGAGACGGAGGAGTATGAAATTTCGCACACTTATAGTTTATATAGAGAAGGTTATCCGAATGTAAATATTTTTTTTAAATTATGCATATAAAATACATTAAATCAACAAAAACAACACTACACATACTACCATGAATTTGACACACACATATGTATTTGACACACACGTATTGTTTGTCTTTAATGCAGCCGTCATCTGTCAATGCCAGTCCAAATTCACATTCTATCTTTTTTATTATTCCAATGCTTAGGATACAATCCGTGCAGCCTTAATAAAATTACGGTCGAATGTCGACCACTGGGCGACCACAAGTAATAGTTAAATATAACACGACCGCAAAAGGTGCTCGCTCCTCTGTGGCCTTTAAAGGTAAATCCCCAATAACATCCAGGATATTCGTTATGAATTTCAACGGGTGAAAATATATATCGACTCTCATTATAATAAAAAATCAACCACATTAAGGTCCACATGTTGAATTTCGCTTCGTTTGGCTTCCCTTTCATTGTTTAAGCGAAAAGAAAAAATTGGTTATTATGATATTCATTACAACTTATGTAAATTCGATACACTATTCTAAAAATCTGCAATAATTAGCAATCACTATAACACATTAACGTTGTATTTTTTCTTAACTATTGAATATTTTTAACTCAATAATTACCCAAAAATACGGGAGATTACAAAAAAAAATTATTCCTATTAACAAGCTGTGGTATGTACTACACGTACTGAATTCCCACCATGTCTTGAACTTCATGAGATCAGAATGAAAACCATGGAAATATTGAAAAATGTCTAGCATTTTAAAGGGTTAAAAATTAAAAAGTCCATGCTGTTGTATATCTTGAGGAAAATATATCACGAGGGGGGAGTATTTAATCTCCCAGCTTGTCACCCTTACTCTTTGGCCTGGACCTTTGACACTTCCCAAATTGGGCTGTCGTCGTCTCAGCTGACTTTGTCGGGCGTGTTTGTTGATACGTGTTGTTACCAAGTTACCGAGTTATTTAAAAGTATTTTCTCGCTAATTTTACAGTAAGATACCCTTTGAATCCAGTGTTTTATCTTAGATATTACCGCATCTTAAGCTCGATTGGTAGATTATTTCTAACATAAACTATCTTTCCAAGGAAATGCTTTTTTTCTTCTAAAAAACTTTTTAACTTTGGGTCATCATCATCATCATCATCATCTCAGCCAAAAGGCGTCCACTGCTAGACAAAGGCC
This sequence comes from Eudonia mercurella, assembly GCA_963082485.1. Lineage (NCBI taxonomy): Eukaryota > Metazoa > Arthropoda > Insecta > Lepidoptera > Crambidae > Eudonia > Eudonia mercurella. The sequence goes on along the minus strand of OY720022.1, from coordinate 15,789,264 downwards.
TCCCCCACGGATCTCCATGAGGGGTATTTGCCGTAATCGCCACGCTTGGCAGGGCGGGTTCGCGATCGCAGTTGGTTAAGAGTAAACTCGTTCCATCGTCGGCCTCTTCTTAGCCCTAGGGATTAGAATGAGGTCAAGAGCAAGCCCATCATACAATAAAAAAAAAAAAAACCTCAGAGAGATGCTGCTGCCCATCCTCTGGAATGGTCTCTTAGTCGGCTTTTACGACACACACGGGAAGATATGGGGTGGTGCAATTCTTTATCCCCGGCACCACACAGGGGTAAGTAGTGCAACTTTAGGTAAGTAGTGTAAAATATAAAATTGCTACTGGTTTAAAAATAACAAATTAAAACAAAAGTTTACTCACTTAAAAAGGTTTGAATGCAGTCTATGTCATTGAAGTTGCAGGAGCGGTAATATTCTGCAATAAAAGAAAAAGGTTAGTACACTTTTCGTTTTTCACCGTCCCTCAAAAACATGCTAGTAGGCGAAGCCGTTTCGGCGTCGAAAGATTTAGGGTAGACTAATTTCCCACGGGGCATACACAGATTAGTAGTTCATTCATCAAATGAAGGAACCAACGCCCAAATCAAACGTGTCTTCCATACATACCTACAATCTGTTCATGAACTTACTTGACAGTACTCTAACTGACAGTGTCTTCACTCAAGTTTTATAGATAAATAAGGTTGGGCCTGTCTGTCACGCGTCCAATCAGAAAAGTAAAGAGGATGAAATAGCCGCAACTTAACTACTTTACTAATAGTTCACAACTTTTCCAGTGATACAGTTATTTTATACACACAATCATGCTAAAACATGAGTTCACGTAGTTCCTACCTTAATCTACATTTTATTCTTAAATCGTGCGAATTGAACGAGCTAAAGCGAAGCGCAACGAACAGGGTGCCTCTTGTGAGTTTGATTTGCGATTCGATCACGTAAAAGATAGAATTATCAATATAAATCCTCGTTTTCTTTAACGTCATCGATCATGTGATTAAAATTTTAACTTACCTCGTTTGTCACCAGTGAACGCTGCTTCAATGTCTATAAATCTTTTTCGTTAACGTGCTCGAATGCCAAATGAAACTCTCACTAGGCGCCCTGATCATTATACCTACCTAAATTCTTAAAGAAATGCAGTAAATGTCATGGGAAAATGTCAGATGCATGTGCACGCACAACGAGAAGTTGTACCTAGTTAGGTATCTGGGACTAGGGTTGCCACCATTTATCAGGACGAATAAAGTATTTTTTTCATTTTGTTAGAACAAAAATAAAGTACATAGCATAAAACAAAGAGTATTTATTTATTTGTCCTTAAATACGTATTTTTTATTGCTCTTTGCGACATTTAACAAATATTTTGTACCAATTTATTTAGTCTCATAAGTACTCATAACCAGTAACGAGCCAGTAACAATCAGTTTTACGTAAATAGAGTACTTTAGCGTACTTTATTGGTGTCGTAGATTATAAAGTACGCCTACATAAAAAAGAGGACAATACTCTATTTTAGAGTACGGGTGGCAACCCTATCTGGGACTAACTGTTGAGACCCATTTCAACTGGAAATGTCATATTGACTTAATTAATTAATTTAAAATATTTTATTTCTAGAGGAGTTATGTACTTTATTATGCGGGTTGGGCGCGTATGGACTCCCTTTTCTCCTTATATCTAAATAAAATAAAAAAATTGCAAACTAGGTTACTTAAATTATTAGTAGACAATAACGTAAAAATGTACCTCGAGAAGAATTATGAGAAATTATTTAAGTTATGTAAGATATTAACATGTTGAGTCAAAAGTAAAAATTACTATTATGATTGAGCAGTTTAACAGTTATAAACATACTAGCGGCCCGCTCGCGACTTCGTCCGCTTGAATGAACACCCGTATCTTATCGAACCCTATGGCAGCGCAGCGCCACCTACCGGGTCCAATTATATGCATGTTTTATACATATAAACTTTCCTCTTGAATCACTCTATCTATTAAAAAAAACCGCATCATAATCCGTTGCATAGTTTCAAAGATTTAAGCATACAAAGGGACATAGGGACAGAGAAAGCGACTTTGTTTTATACTATGTAGTGAAGAGGGAAAAGCAGTGAGTATACGTACCCAACCGGTCGCTCTAAGATGCCTAAATTAGTTATTCATATGGTTAAACATTATTATGGAAGACATGAAAGGCGTTATTTAACGCCCGTCAGTATCCTACTGTAGCCTAACGTTGCTTTGAAATATTATTGTAATAACTAATTTAAACTAAATTTAAGGTTATGTTTAGTAGTAGATATATTACAATCTATTTTTTGTTAAATGTCCACGAGAGCTACTGCCAACAAACTGTTACACAGTTTGGCAGAAAATATAAAATGCAATGTAGTACCTACTGTTAGTAAATATTGTTATTATTTATTATTGAAAATTACAAAATTAAAATCTGAGATTATAATAACCTAAAGTAACTAAAACTAATACAAAACTAAAATACGGCGTCAAAAAATTCCTCCGCGTCGCAGTCGACTGGTAAAGTACCCAAGAGACTGGCGGCATTTTCACGTTGAATGGCAATGCTTAGTCTCTGGCCAAGGAAAAAGCCAGCCTTTGGGTCATGGGAAGTTAAGAAAGAAATTATTTAAAAAAAACGCGCATATGTTGCGATTATTTATGAGGTCGTCGGTAAATCGTTAAGGAATAATAAAATAAAGTAATGTAATGGGGTACAACCTTTCGTAGGGAAGTAAAAGGGCACGCATTCGCAAGCCATTCTCATGATCTCCACCTTATGGAACGTGAGGCAGTTATGAAACGAATATTGCCGAAAGTTTCCAATTTGAATCTGAAAAAAGAAAAACTGGATTTTATGAATACTTTAAAAATGTCAGACGAGATGGGCTGATATCATTAAGGGCACAAAAAAGCGGCTACACGAGTCCATCCGGTGACATCGTGACAGGGCCAGATGGAGTGCGCTTGTCACCACCACCAGACGAAGTGATGGGCACCATCCTCAGCATTGATGGAACGACTGATTGATTGATGCAGACTACAAGGTTCAATATTTCTTAAACCAATAAAGAAATCTTAAGATCGTTGATTTTATTGAAATGAAACTACTTTTATAGGATTTACATTTATTTTACACATTGATTTCATTTAATTTCATCCTGACGTCTCGAACCCTTGTTTACAGGATCCATGGTCACCGGGAACTGACTGACTTTTGAAGTTGTTCCATTCCATTGTGTAGTGTTCGCGTAATCTTTGATTATATTCGTAATTATTTTTTAATTAGTGTTGTGATCACGAACTCGCGTTTGGTTTTTATTTATTTATTTATTTATTTATTTGCTTTCCAGAATGAGTATACCGCCGTGGCAAATACAATTTGTGATTACAAAATTATCTTGAAGACAGAAGCCTGGTATTAATTACCCATTAACACATATCAATTATAGCAATCACTTGGTGTCAGTGAAGGTGTAAATTACGTAGCAGTGACTTGTGCCACTGCTACGTAATTATATTGTTATAATATGTATCAGACAATATGTGCCTTACAAATAAACAAAGAATAATCTCCGAATAGTTATTCCGTGTTTTGTTCCTGTCATGTAAAGTAAAAAAGACAAAACACGGAATAACTATTCAAAGCTTATTCTTTGTTATTTTGTAAGACCTTATGTGACTTACAAATAAACAAAGACTAAGGTCCGAATACTTATTCAGAGTTTTGTTCCTGTCATGTAAACGTCATTTCAAATTAGAGTAAAAGAGACAAAACACGGAATAACTATCCGGACCTTATTCTTTGTTTATTTGTAAGGCACTCAATGTATAATAGACGTCGTATTTAAAAATATATAGCCATTTTTACTCTACTTTTTATAATGTTTGTAGCCTGTCTGTTACTTATAAATAACATTGAAATAAGATAAAATTAATTTTCATATTGTCGTTTTAATAATTATCGCAATATCGAGTTGAATCTACAAAGATTGTCTATCTCAAATTTTGATTAATTATATGGATTAGAGACACGCACGCCGATATAATTTCTTTGCGTCAATAGCGTTTTACGTCAATGACATAAGTTATTTACTCAGTAGTTATTATTCTGAGGTTATTTATTCTTTATTTGACACCTGCAACTAGCAGGTCTAATCCGTGCCACAAATAAGTTAGTGATCGGCCCATCCAATCACAAGTCACTCACGGGTAGAAGAACATTAGAAACCATAGTATTATCGTTACTAACATTGCAAAAATATCTTTTAAAAAATACAAAATTAGAATGAGGCGGTATTATTGTTTAAAGCGATGTTTTGTGTGAGCGTCGAGAAACTTAAAGGGTTCCTTAAGCCGTGCGATTAAAACACCCTCAGAGGTTTTCTAAAGGAGAATGGCATCAGGCATAGTGTGTGTCCCCCTTTTCCCTACTAGATTCTCCGAGCGGAACAACCCGAGGGCGCCTCCTAAGGCTATTACCTCGGCTCGGGTTTACCGGGTCGTGGGGATGGGGAGAAGCACCCAGATACATGTCTGTACCTGAGCGCGTGTGAACTGGGTCTTCGTACTCTAGTTCTACGAGTACGGTGTCTTGGGCCTAAACGAGTGTGCATGTTTAGTGTATCATGTAAATGTATAACTAAAAAAAACAGATGAAGAAAACTTACGACACTAAAAATCGGAGTAAGTAGGTTGACATATTATTTTGTTCGGAATTAATTGTTGTTATAACATCCCTATATAATAGTGATATTTCTAGCTCCTGTCCAGTCTCTAACATCCTTTTTTGGAACTAGAAAAAGGGGCTTAGAGAAATATTTTTTTGTCTTATTTCCTAGGTGTGAAAGCTTTTTCAGATTTAACCCATCTATTTTGCAAGTCGATCCTTGGGGAGGTCTTTCTAGCAGTGAACGTCTTTTGACTGATATGATTATGATGATGTGTGTGCGAGTGTGTGTATAATATTAGGTCAGTGGAGTTTCTTTTTATTTTATATAAAAACTCAAGACATTTTTTCTAAGTTTATTTACATTTAACTATAATATTCCTTGTGTGGTGCCGGGGATAAGAATCGCACCACCCTATCTCTTTCCGTGAGTGTCGTAAAAGCCGACAAAATGACCATTCCAGAGAATGGCCAGCAGCATCTCTCTGAGAATACCCTCAACCTACTACAATTGCCAACCCGCCTGCCAAGCGCGGTGATTACAGCAAATACCCCTCATGAAATGAACACCAGCAAACACCGGCCCCTAGTCCCTGGCGGCCCCACTCGCCCTAGCTACGGTAGCGGCCAAGGCAGCGACGGGGCAGGGGGTGCTAAGAATCTTCGGCAGAGACCTGGCTACCGTCAACGACGAGCTCAGGCCCTGGCAACATTTAACACGCGCACATTGTGGACTGACGAGAAGATTTACGAACTGGAGGAAGAATTGAGCAAGATACGGTGGGACATAGTTGTATTATCTGAAGTCCGAAGAGAGGAAGAGGACTCGATAATCCTTAAGTCTGGTAACTTGCTCTATTTCCGGGAGGGCGAACAACTGTCCCAAGGTCGTTTCGGGACCGGGAGTGTGTCGCCTAGAGTAGCGTACCTTATACTCAGAATAACCAAACGGTATTCGTTGAAGGTCATACAGGTGTATGCTCCTACTACGACACACCCTGACGATGAGGTGGAGGCTACGTATGAGAACATCTCTAGAGCCATACAAGCCTCCAAAACTCATTACACCGTTGTCATGGGAGATTTTAACGCAAAACTAGGCAAACGAAGCGGCGATGAGATGAAAGTGGGACGATTTGGGGTTGGTAATCTGAACTCCCGAGGCCAACTGCTGGCTGACTTTTAGAAAAGGGACTCTTTATAATTAATCCCTTTTTCAGGAAGGCTGAACACTTCAAGTGGACCTGGGTGAATCCCAATGGTGCAACAAAAAACGAGATTGAATTTATTATGTCAACGAGGAAGCAAATATTCAATGATGTCACTGTGATCAACGCGTTTAAAACTGGCAGCGATCACCGGTTGGTAAGAGGCACATTGAATATCTACGATAAGGTCTACGCTCCGTCCTGCACCCATCCAAATCCAAAACCCCGAAAGCTTTCAGCTCGAATTGCAGAATCGCTTCGAGTGCCTAAATGATTGCGAAAATGTGGAAGAATACAGCAACAGGTTTGTAGAAACTGTCCAAAGGGTCGGGCCCAAGCTTTTTAAAACCCACCGTACAAAAGGAACCAAAAATTTCTCAGACCATACCCTAAAAATAATGGAAGAGCGGCGCGCAATGGTACTGCTTTCCTCAGGTGATGCGTCTCAGTTTCGGCGGCTAAATAGGTAGATCTTGAAGTCTTTGACTCGCGACACACGCCGATTGAATACTAACCGTATTAAAGAAGCCATTGAGCGGAACAATGGCTCAAAAGTGGTCAAGAGATCTGGGTATTGTGCAGTGCCTGTAGTAACTAACGACGCTGATAACCGATGACGGCAGAACTGTCACGAGCCGGTCCGATGTTATAGGAGATGTTGAGAAATTCTATGGACAGCTTTACACATCCACTTGGCCACCTGTACAAAGCTTAGCTAAAGACCCTAGAGCTAAGTTAACCCGGCACTATACCGAAGACATCCTGGACATCAGCTTGTACGAGATTAGTTGTTAGATATGGCTCAGCCCATCTCACTTCCAAGCCACGTCTATAAGCTATTTTCGAAAGTCATAACTAATTGTCTTGCACGCAGGTTTGATGAATTTTAGCCTATCGAAGAAGCCGGTTTCCGAAAAGACTTTAACATCATAGACCACATACATACGCTGCGACAGGTTATACAGAAGGCCGAAGAGTATAACCAGCCTCTTTGCTTAGCGTTTGTAGACTATGAAAAAGCCTTCGATTCGATTGAAACATGGGCCGTACTAATGTCTCTCCAGCGGTGCCAAATTGACTACCGATACATCGAAGTGTTGAAGTGTTTGTATGAAAGCGCCACTATGTCAGTCCGTCTTCAGGACCAGAGCTCGAAACCCATTCAGCTGCAGCGAGGAGTGAAACAGGGAGATGTGATATCTCCTAAACTGTTCACTGCTGCACTGGAAGATGTTTTCATGTTTCGCTTCTCTTCGTCTTCCGGACTGGAAAGGACTCGGCATCAACGTCAACGGCGTATACATCACTGACCTTAGATTTGCTGACGATATAGTGGTCATGGGTGAGACCCTGGAAGACCTCGGCATAATGCTCGGTGACCTCAACAGAGTCTCTCAACAAGTGGGTCTTAAAATAAACATGGAGAAGACAAAAGTTATGTCAAACTCACGTGTCGTACCCACTTCTCTGAAGGCCCCAACACCAAACTCTGCCCTTGAAGCTGTGAACGAGTCAATCGTCGAATCCAATTAGGCTGGGCAGCGTTCGGTAAGCTACGAAATATCTTCTCGTCTGATATACCGCAGTGTCTCAAGACTAAAGTCTGTGACCAGTGTGTGTTGCCAGTGATGACATCCAGGACTGAGACGTGGTCGCTCATTATGGGCCTTATCAGAAGGCTCATGGTCACTCAAAGAGCAATGGAGAGGGCTATGCTCGGGGTTTCTCTGCGTGATCGAATCAGAAATGAGGAGATCTGCAGAAAAACAAAGGTTACCGACATAGCCTGAAGAGTTGCTAAGCTCAAGTGGCAGTGGGCAGGGCACATTGCTCGCAGGACTGATGGCCGCTGGGGCGGAACAGCCCCTGAGTGGCGACCGCGTACCAGAAAGCGCAGTGTGAGCAGACCTCCAACAAGGTGGACCGACGATCTGGTGAAGATCGTGGGAAGCCGCTGGATGCGAGCAGCACAAAACCGCACGTTGTGGAGATCCTTGGGGTGGCCTTTGTCCAGCAGTGGGCGTGTTTTGGCTGAGATGATGATGATGATGAACTATAATATATTATGTGCCATTTTGTTCGATAACTTTATGCCATCTTGTAGGTAGTGACAGATTCCCGTTGCTGTAAAAAATTTGGTATCAAAAAACCTGATAAGTTGTTCCGACAGTCCCGTCTTTATGTTAACCTGACACTGCCGACTGCCACTTGCCTGACAAGAATTCTGAAGAGACCGAAACATGTGGAAACCAGAAGGTGCAAGGTCAGGGCTATATGGCGAATGCATTAACACCTCCCAGCCAAACTCTCTTAATTTTTGCTAAGTGGCTGAAGATGTGTGTGGTCTAGCGGTATCGTGATGAAAGACCACACCCTTTCTATTGATCAATTCCGGACGATTTCTCTCAACTTCTTGCTTCAATCTCATCAGTTGTTGGCAGTAGAGGTCTGAATCGATGATTCTGCCCGGCGGCAATAGCTCATAATGAACAATGGCCTTCCAATCCCAGTGTTGTAATAAAATTATAAAATGTATCGAATTTCTTCATTAAATTCACTCATTTTGTCAGAAAGAAAAACAAATGGAAAATAGCTGGAAACAACATTTAACTAATTTGTTGACTTCTTAGCGGGAAGGGGAGAGTCATGTCTTCGGTTTTGTTTTATTTTCTAAAATGTGTGTTATGTCGTATAATAATGTGAAATAATGGTGGATTATTAACCGTTAAGTGTTCGTGAGTGTGCACTGTTGGCAAATAACACAAAACAGTGCCACGTCACTTTTCAAATTCTCTCGAGAAGTACGCGTAGTGAACTTTACTGAGATACTCGAGGGGTTGGGGGGGTATTTCATTTCTCACTTCTCATTTCTATTATCATTCATTATGATCATACTGGAAGGAAATATTGTTTATTTATGTATTACTTATAAGAAAAAAATATTTGACACTGGCTCAATGTGCTAATCGCACGAAGCCATCCACCAAAGGAAAAGAAACTGATTTGTTTCTTTTCTTTTAATATAATATAATATAATAACCTTTTTAACGTCGTCAAAACCAGCCAGCTACAAATAGTATAGCCAAAAAAAATTTATTACAAGTTTATGCATACTATGCGAAAAGACTTTTTCCCCGACCTATTATATTATAACATCTTCCTTACTGTTATTTCGTTGTAACTGTATTACAATGAACTGATTTAAGTTTGTCGTTTGTCATAATTAAAAATATATAATTTCTTGACCGAATACATGTAGAAAATACTTTCTTAATAAGGACACTGGCAGCTTATTTTATTTTATGCCCTGTCACTCACTTACTATCTGTTATCCCTCTAGAAACCGATTTTCTTGTTTTATATAATTGTCCGTCCATATTATTTTACACAAATAAGCAAATAAACAAGTTTCCTCGTCATAATCTGCGTTTACACTGCAATACATATTGTTTTAACCGTAATAACACTGCATATACGTTTACCTCGTCGCAGTAGTAACATTGGCGTAGCTCCGGCGCGAACGACCTGATTCCAGGGGTGCCGTAGGTGCGTTCCGGGGACAAGGCGATCATCATCTCCGAGGAGGGGTTAACCAGCCTCAGCGGCGAGTCCATGTCGGGCATGTTGAACGAGTCATCTATGAACACCTGCCGGGGTCAACAGTTTATGTATTTGAAGGCGCATCCACGGAATAATGCGTGAATACCAGACACAATAAAGTTTTAATTGTTATCGGCCGGTGGCCGGTCGCCCGACACTCAAAGGGTGAACCCCTTGATTGCACATAGTATAGACCGATGTAACGAACACCAAGTAGTTACTTGACAGGTCTCAGAACAATAACTTATATTGTTCTGGTACCTAGTGTACTATCCGTATTCATTCGACCATGTTAACGAAAACGAAAAGTATCGCAAAATTTTAACTCTTCTCGTATGTCGCCAGGTGGCGCTGCTTCAATGCCATACTAATTTTCGTTTTCATTAACGTGCTCGAATGCAAGCGCGGACCCACCGTCGTGGGCACAGTGGGCATGCCCACAAACATAATTGAGATCGAAGATTTTTTTGTGCTATTTGTATTTTTAAAACTGGACGAGTTTTAATGTACATATGTATGTATTATGTATCCGTTTTGTATGTTGTTTTGTTATGTGTTGTGCAGGTGCAGGTGTGCAGGTCAATAAATGTTTTTTCTTTATCTGCGGTTATATTCAACCCCTAAAAAATCTAACAATGAACCGTGTGCGAGTGTGATTCTGAAAGTAGAGCAGCACACAACACACGCACACATTCACAGCTAAAATCTAACCAAATTCAGAAGTCATCATTTTGATTACGACTCGCACTTGGCCGATTTTTGGGTGCTGGATCCGCGTTTGATCGAATGTAAATGAAACTCACACTATAATAACTAAAGCTATTAGTTATTGTTCTAATCACCCTGAAAGACAGGTGGGTATTTTGTAAAATTGTCAATCATTAGTGAGTGTGGGTGACGTGCGCACGCATTCACGTACTTGGTTGACGTTAATTAATTTTAATCGGAAATAGTAGATTTCAAATCAATTTGTGTAACGGATAATTGTAAACTGGTTCATTAAGAGCAGCGGTTGTTAACACCGTTATTACATCACAACATCATCCCCTTGACGGCCCATCCATCCTGACAATGGCCGTGTGCCTTTATATTTTATACAGGTGTTTATTAATACTTTCGTGTATACTACCGAATATGACAGATAGGGTACAGTGCATAGAAAAAAATTTAAAAAAAAATTATAAAAAAATTAAAACAAATAAAATAAATAATAATAATAATAAAATAATAATTATAATTAAATTATACATTCCCGAAAAGCACTATATGGCCAAGGCATTGAGGTTATTTGTTACTAAGTAAAATTGCAAAGTGACAACCCTAGGTTCAAGTGATACATTGTTTTTGAACTGATCAGTGGAAATGGAAATGGGCAAGACAGGACACATGCTGCAAAATAGACAGGAGAAATAGAGCAACATAGTAACAGACTGGTATCCATGGGATGGCAAGAGAAGTAGGGGAAGACAAAACAAGAGATGGAGAGACAAGCTTGAGGTAGGCTCAAGCTTGTCTCTTCATATCTTGTCTTGCAGAACCCAACTAGAGGCCTTCATCTCACCTGATGTTAAGTAATGATGAGGCCGATAGTGGAAGCGCACTTCATTCGGAATCCTCAACTACTGAGGCACTGGCTATCTTATTTACAGCTGCCGGAACACAATGCTACAAATATTAATGTTATGGCGACATATTTAGATAAGATGGTGGTAGCTAGCCAGGCGGACTAACACGCCCTACCACCAACCAAACCGAGTACACAAACATGTACCCTCCGCTGGGAATCGAAACTGGTGGTCTTAACAAGTAGACCACAGTGGCGGTAAAACGAGTCTCCTATAAAACGTAACCTAAACGAGATTAGAATTGGTGTAAATGCCTTTAGCTTACCAAAACGCCCTCGGAGGCTACGAAGGTGCTGTAGTAGTCGTCCGGGTCGGTATGCACGAGCACAGTGAGAGCGGTCTGGTACCCGCAGGAAGCCACTCGCCGGGGTGTTCGAGAATCCAAGTTCTTTGAACTGGAATCGTTATTAGAAACAGAGATTGGTACTGTAGCAACCGAGACTCCTTGCTCGGGATACTTACTGGCAGCCGCCGTAGCCTGCGTTCAAACAAAAGATGGAAGAGAAAAAGAAGAACATCGCGGACTCGGTGACGGACCGCGGCGACGAATAGATTGTTATTATCACATATTAAAAGTAATATAAATATTTGAAGCTATAAAGCATTATTATTCAATAAAACCCCGGTACCTTAAGTAACGACCCAGCAGGGTGTTACAGTACACTAAAATCTATAGAACTAAATGGTTTCAGTTTATCGTGTACTGATAAACAACCAGATGGGGCGGTGAACCCAGGCCGTCTGAGATAGACAATCCCTCTTTTCTCTTTTTTTATTTGTACTGGCAACCGCTACCGTTGTAGGTAAATGATAGATGGACGGAAACGGACAGCCTGGGTAAATTGAGCTGCCACTATCGGGTTCAGCTGCCATCCAATAACAACCGGAGCTTGAGAGTATTTAGCAAAGGGAATATTTATAACTATTGTTTTTGTTTTTGTGCTCGACAAAAACAAAAGACAATACGTTATTACTCAAATGTTAGTAACCACTTAAGAACTCTACGTAATAACAACTATGTACAAAAGACGTTGCTCGTTACCTTATATTTTCCACATCACCATCATCATCATCATCTAAGCCAAAAAGACGTCTACTGCTGAGCACAGGCCCCCTACAAGCATCTCTACAACGACCGGTGTTGTGCTGCTCACAAATGCAATAAATGTATTTGACTGGCTATTAGAGATGATGTGCCTCCAAAACTAAGAGTTTTACCTTAGCCCTAACACACAAACACAAAAGGAAGCCCACAACTCACAAGATGTCATCCTTGATCTCCACGGCGAAGTAGTTGAAAGTGCAGCAAAGGTTCTGCAGCGTGAACACCTGCTGGAACAGCTGGTCGCAGCGGTATACCGTGTTCTTCCACATGCAGCGTTCCACCAGGTGACCGCATGACTTCACTGGCGATAGCTGGAAGAGATAACATATGTAAGCCTGGGAGGCGCTTTTTGAACCGGTGATTCGTTATCACGCTATGATATTAATTACAAATGCATCTTATTCTCTTATTCGAGGATACTGGTAACTTATTATTGACGATATTTATCTTAATAATCAAATTGTTAATTAAGCAAAAAATATTATATTTCCTAGTGTATTTCATGTCACTTTTATTTCAACATCACCGTTGGTATTAAAAAATCGCTCACCATATACCTAATATGTTATGTCATAATATCGCTTTACAGACGAGCCCGCACTAGAGGTAGACGTGGTTCAACCGTTGGAAAGGATGCCATGCTTTTTAGGGCTCCCCCATGTTGCAAAACTTATGGCAGTCATATTTACAGAGGAAGAACAGCGAGAGGATGGGGTTGTCAAACTCAAAGTGAAATTCAAGTAAATATAAGAAAAGTGCTTTTGAATCGTCCAAACATTTTTTTCTACTACCCATTCAGTTCCAACAAAATCACGACGAGTTGAAGTGCTACTGGGAGCGGTAGGTAAACCTCAGCAGGTCTTACTAAGATAAGATAAAGGGCGCTAGGAGCCCGGGTAACACTGGGTCCTTCGCAAATAAGGCGCCAAGGTTTCATGTTCTATGAATGGAAGCTTAACTAAATTTTAGGTTGGTATACCCCTCCATCTCGCACAGTTGACTATTGTCCTGGGATAGAGGGTCGTGTTTCCCGACCGAACAGCCGCAATCTCCTGCAGATAGAACTCCAATAAAAAATTATCGTTAAATATAAAATACCACTCTAAGTGGTAGACTGGACAACTAAAGAACATTAAAAGCATAGAACGTACATGATTAAGAGCAGACAATTTACAAAAAAGAAGTGACGGACTAAAAGAACAGATACTTACTAGTTTAAAGAGCTTCTCCAGTGAAATGTTGTTGAAATCCAAGACAGCTTGCAGCGAGTGAAGGTCTCGTTTGTGTTCCATGGACACAATAAATGGGGAATGCAGAAGGGGTGCTAGACGAAGTGCCCGGAATACAAACTCAGCACTCACGTTCTCGGGAAGGGTCCTAAATAATAAAATCAACCGTGGGTGGTAAAGGAAAACTGCTAAAGCGCCAAAAATCATTTAGTGGGAAATTAATTTTAAAGTTTCAACTCTAAAATTGATTTCCCACTAATGACCTTTTGGCGCTTAAGCAGCTTTCCCTTTCCACCGACGGTTAATGCATTAGTGCCTAGTTAAATTAATGATAAGAATATATACATAAAAGGAAAAAAAAAATATGTACTATATAAATAAAAAATATTAAAAGTATTGAAATGAATCAATTTTTACGGATCTAGGTACTGGCATTTATTTTACACATTACTTTTTAATGTTTATCCTGTTGTTCGTCTCATAATTAGTTAGTAGCTTGTCATTACCTCATTTAAATTTAATCAGGTACATTCCGTTTTACGCAGAAAGAGCTTACAGTATCTTTTTTGGTCTGGCAGTATGGTGTTGGTGCTGGGATTTAGTATTTTGTATGATAGGATCCCAGGCTGGTGGTAGATTCCAACCATCTTCTCTATTGAAATTAGGATGTTTTTTAATATCAATAGCCTCGCCTATCATCCTAGGGATGAATCGTTGTTCTCTAGCGAGTATTTGTGGTTTATCAAATCTGATGTAATGGTTGGGCCCCTCTAGGGCATGTTCGCATACTGTAAAAGTTGTTTCATTTCAATGTGTAGTGTTCGCGTAAACTTTAGAAAACAATATAAAAAGTATTTACCTATTCAAAAATTTGCTTTGACTCGACACTTAAGCCCGATTTACATTTCAATAAGTACAGTATCGAGTTAACTTACGACATCGGCGAGTTAAGTTGTTATTGTCGTTTGAACGGCAAAAGCGAGTTAAGTAGTAAGTGGTTTATTATGTTGATTTGAATAAATCCTATTTTTTGGCTAGTCCAGTGCGAAGTAGCCCTCTCCGTCGCGTCTCCCGCACCCCCCCAACTTAACTGGCGGGCATGTAGACGGGTGAGTTAAGTACAGTGCATAAATTTTTCTTCTTGGCCTACGTTTAGACGGTACTCACAACTTACTACTTGTTACTGAACTTACTTACTAACTGAATAGTACTGGCATAAACGCGTCTTGTATTGCGAAAACTGTAGCTATCTTTCTCCCGCGTTGAATGCCACTCTAGTAACACAAGGATGCCATATAAATTGACTAGCGTCGCCAACGATACAAAAATTTAAAAATTTCAGTAATTTTTTGTTGACCTCTATGGATGCCAGTTATTAAATGTATTTTGTATTGCTCATAGTGTAAAAAAATGCTATGGAATGGTGTGTTTTTTTTAATGTAAGATAAGACGTTGTTGAATTTTAAAGGAAACAGAATTTCTATTATTAACTTGTTTAATTTCTTTATCTTAGGGATTATGTACAAAAAAAAAAGCATTAGACCTTTCTTGAAAGTCAAATAGAAAATTTTGGGTAAGTGTAATTGCATTTATTGTAAATTAATCAGTTAGCGCATTTTATAATCTTTTCAAAAATATACGACGTCGACAGTCCCTACCTTCCATACAAGAAAACTCCGAGAACGTTGTTTATATTATACAAGTAGCGATTTCCGGCGACCACTACGAAGGTACTCCGCACATCCAAGATTTTTTTTAAAATAATTTTGCCGTTTGAAGCGTTATGACCAAAATCATTTTTTTACCTCTATTTTAAAGATTAAAAGAAAATATGTCTTTCACGTGTACTGTTCAACACTGGTGGCACTAGCCAACAATTAGCAATTTTCAACTTTAAGATCTACTGCAGCGCTTTGTACACCCTACGGTGGAGACCTTTAATTATGCCTATTCTGCTCGGAAAATCAGCCCGAGCCGAGGTCCTAGTCTTTAAAAGCTGATGTTGGACTCTCTTTTAGTTCGACTGAATGACTAACTAAAAACTAAAAAGAAATAATTATATGTATAAACAAAACATATAAAGTAAGAAAATAAACAAAGGCTACTAACACATTGTCTGCGAAGGCCCGAGCTGATTTGCGCGAGATAAGATTCAGGTCGCAGATGGTGACGGCAGGGAAAGGAATGTCCCAAATGGCACCTTGAGTACTTTCTATTACCTGTGTAACAAAGGAAAAAGTTAAAACGAGTGTCAAACAGCCAACAACAAACAGCAAACAACAATAAGGCCAGCCGCACTTTGGATGCGTTTTCATGCGAATACTCAAGATACACCCCGATTATCCCCGACCCTCCTAGGAGCTCGATGGCACAGGATTTGGGAAGGATGCCATGTTTATTAGGGTTCCCCCTTGTTGCTGAACTTATGGCAGTCATATTTACAAAGGAACAAGAGTGAAAGGACGCGAGGAGCTCGATGACGCAGTGGTTAACGCACCCGGTCTGCGAGTGCTGAGGTTAAGCAACTTTCGCAAAGGCCAGTCATCGGATGGGTGACCAAAAATTTATCACCCCGAGCTTCTCCGTGCTTCGGTAGGCACGTAAAGCCGTTGGTCACGGTTGTATAGGCAGTCAGTAACAACAACCAATCCGCACTGGGCCCGCGTGGTGGTTTATGGCCCGTTCTCCCTATCCATCCATAGGGAAGGCTCGTGCCCCAGCAGTGGGGACATAAAATGAGCTGATGATGATCCCCGACCCTCCCTCTGACTCCTATGGTCTTAGAGCATTAAACCAACAATGCTCTGAGCCTATGGTATCTTCTATTTTCCCGAATGAAATCGAACATTAATTTTAATGTTCATTAATTATTTAGATTTATCATAATTTGAATTCAGAACAACGTACTTTATTGTTGTTTTGTTTTGATTTCTTGAGTGAACTATATAGAGCTGTAAACTATAAATCAATTACGTATGCTATGATGACACAATATTACTTCCCCTCATTCTAAAATAAATAATAATAAGTAAAAGGAGTAGGTGTACCAACTCTATATACCTACTCTTTACGAGTAACTACAACAATCAAAGCCCTATCGTTACTTTCGTTAAAACCTAATAATTTCTTTACTATGACATAATTATTAGGTTGGGGAAAAAGTTTCTTCGCATTTTTTTAAGAAAAATCAAAACATTTTTTAATATAGTTTATTTACATTTAACTAAAGTATGTAGGTGTCATTTTGTTCGATAACTTCTTGCAATCTTGTAGGTAGGGACATTATCCCATTGCTATAGAAATGTTGGGGCTTCTGAATAAAATACCGCGTCAAGTGGTTTTGGTAGTCCTCTCGTGATATTAACCTGACACTGCATAAAGAATTCTGAAGAGACCGAAACAGGTGGAAATCTGAAGGTGCAAGGTCAGGACTATACGGCGGATGCATTAACACCTCCCAGCTAAAGTCTCTTAATTTTTGCTGAGTGGCTAAAGATGTGTGAGGTTATCATGATGAAAAACCACACCCCTTCTGTTGATTAATTACGGCCGCGTTCTCTCTGTTGGAATAAAGATTTGGGAGAATTTTATGTCTATGGTAGTTACTGGCTGGCATTCAGCTTATGAATTAAAAGTAATACTTAGATTATAGAATGTGTTTAAATATTTTCATGTAGGTACTTGTCAAAAGTAAAATTGTTTATTGTTGTTAAAGCACTGTTTTGATATTTTATGTAATTTTATAAGTGTTAATTTTAATGGAGATATCTATATTATAATGTTGTGAACAAAAAGGAAGTGAAGAATAAATTATGGTACCATAAAGATTTAATGATGCTTAATTATAAAATGGATCCCAATCCATATAACATATGAATACGCAAGGGTAAGTGAGTACACTTTTACAACACTTTCAAATTCTTGCTTTAATCTCATCAGTTGTTCGCAGTAGAGTTCAGAATCGATGGTCCTGCCTGGTGGTAACAGCTCATAATGAATAATGCCCTTCCAATCCCACCACACACACAGCATCACCTTGTTGCGAGCATAAAGTTAATATACCAACGGAATAGAGAAACAAACACGACCTGTCAAACGAAACCGAAATAGGAAGACATTTGTGTGTGTAAAATTGTTTATGAATGCATGTCAGTGATGTATGTCATGTCGCTTTTTACATTAATGTCGATATCGATAATGTTAATTAGTAACAGTATTAAGAGAACTAAAATAGGATGGGATGGAATTTTACATGGCTGAAACTTCGATTGTTGAAAAACTTAGAATATATTTTAAATAATTTATTAACCACATTTCTCATTGCCCTCGGAAAAGAATTATTTTGTTTAAGAGCGTTTACGCTGCACACTAGCGCCGCCAATGAAAAAAAAAACATATCTAGTAATTAGAGATAGAAAATCAAATTATGCTCAGCAAACTATTTGAATGAAGTAATTTAGCATTTTAACGTCACCTAATGAACATCTGACATGTTATGGTTTAGTTAAATACGGCGTTATAGTTAAAAGTGGCCGTTTTTAGCTGTAACGTCTTATATAGTTCATTAGGTTTCTTTCAGTGAGCTCGTGAGGTACCCAAATATCGAGCTTTTTTGTGTACCCAGTTTTTTAAATGCGCCAAAACTGTTTTGTGGTCAATTCCCCGTTCTTCAGCTACGTCATACTTTACTACTGATATGCCGATCTTGCTCCACTTTTTCAAAAATGGCTCCATTTTATCCGTAATATGGCGACCAGAGCGTTGTGCATCTTTGACATAAAAATTTCCGGATTGTAAACGCTTAAACCAAATTTGTGCTATTCTCATAGACTGCACTAGGCCCATAAATATCGCAAATTTTTTTCGCGGCTTGCATTGCATTTTACCTTTTTTGTAGTAAAATTTTAAAATGTATCGAATTTCTTCATTAGATTCACTCATCTTGACACTAAGAAAAACAAATGAAAATAACACATTTTCCTAATTTTAATTTGGAATTTATCTTTTTCAAAATTTAAACTTTTAATAATACCAAATCCAGCCAGATACAAATAGTATAGCCAAAGAGATTTTATTACAAGTTCATACATACTATATGCGAAAAGACTTTTCCCTTATAGAGCATTTAATGCTCTAAGACTTTCCCCAACCTAATATATTGTAATTAATAAGAATACAAAGCATCGGTTTTGACTCGAGCACAGTTTTGTAAACCAGGGGCCTAACAAGAGTCAGCGAAGGTTAATTTTAATTCCGCTCACTGTCACAATAGGGTTCCTGGCGTACCAATTGTAGGCTGTGGTCACGAACACAGTTCCGACCACTACACTCACTATCACTGCCAATCCCCAGCAACTTCTGAAAATAAAGGTATTTTTTTTAATTATTTTTTCTCTTCCGTGTAAGCACTTGCCTTTCATCTAATCTGGGTCATGGGTGTCTACTCGAGTTTCATTCGTCATTCGATCACAATGAAAACAAGAATTTGTATGGCAAAATTTTAACTCTTCTCGTATGTCGCCTGGAGGCGCTGCTTCAATGCCATACTAATTCTCGTTTTAGACTTCTTGGCGGGAAAGTGAAGAGTCATGTTTGTGGTTTTGTTTTACTTTTTTTCTAAAATTAATGTTATGTCGAATATTAATGAGAAATAATGGTGGATTATTAACGGTTAGGTGTTCGTAAGTGTGCATGAGTGTTGGCTTGGCAAATGAAACAAAACAGTGCAACGTCACTTTTCAAATTCTCTCAAGAAGTCCGCGTGAGGACTTAGTAAAGCCCCACATCTTTACTGAGATACTCGAGGGGATGGGAGGTATGTCATTTCTCACTTCTAGTATCATTCATCATCATCATACAGGAAGGAAATATTTTTTAATTATGTATTACTTGTAAGAAAAATTACTTTGACACTGGCTAAATGTGCTAATCGCACGAAGCCATCAACTAAAGGAAAAAAAAATCTCGTTTTCTTCAACGTGATCGAATGTCAAAAATAACTCTCATTAAGCCCTTTGATGTTTAGGTAGTGATTTAAAGCCGAAAGTGGAAGCGCACTTCACCCGGAATCCTCAACTACTGGGGCGCTGGCTATAGGTATTATATCAAGCTGCCGGAACATAACAATGCTACTAACATTGATGTTATTGCGACATATCCAGATAAGATGGTGGTAGCGAACCAGGTAGACCAAACTAACCTACTACCAACCAAACCGAGTACACGAACATGTACGAATCTGGATCCTCTGGGTCTGAGACCGGCGTCATAACCACTAGATCACAGAGGTGATTCAATATTAACTTAAACAATGTTATGATTATTTACATATAATTTTACGCAAATATTGTTGCGAACAAATTACAATTTGAAAAAAGACAAAATGTTAAAAAAATTCCACGAGCGGGACCCGAACCCGCACCCCATGACATGCCGGTCAGGTGCACTACCAACTATGCTATCGTGGTCTTTTTCCTTTTTTAAACAATGTTGAACGCACAAAAACAAAACAATTCTAAATTTATTCAGGTCAGAAGCAACGACAGAACGTCTTTCTTTTCTTTGAAATGAGAATTGTTAATAACAATTAGTGATGTACAGGAATTAAAAAAAATACTCACCTCTCGCAAACATTCAAATCTGCCATAACAACGTATTTGTAACCGTGTAAATCTGTTCTGTTACAAAACTCCACGATTCTTGATAAGCAGTAGTTTTTCCTCGTTTTCTCGATAGGCATTTTTCCATTAGACTTTTTGTTTTTCACTTTAAGGGAATTATCAATGGTGTAAACCATTTTGCATCGAATCCACTAGTGCTGGTGACTAGTACTAATTTATAACTGTCCCTTTTAAAAGATACGAGTATAACACTTGATTTGTCGCCTGCACACGAACCAGTAATTAAGATCCTACAGATAGCCCGCACAAATAGGGATAAATGGACAAAAAAATACCCGCTCAGTTTCTGGCCCTTAAAACCCTTCCCGTATGTGTGTGCCTATAGTGTGAGTTTTGTTTACTACCCGTATTCATTCCATTACGTTTACAGAAACGAAAATTAAAATGGTATTTTAGCAGCGCCTCCTGGCGACAAACGAGAAGAGTTAAAATTTTGCCATACAAATTCTCGTTTTCGTTATCGTGATCGAATGTCAAAAATGATAGCCTTTTTAAACAGTGTCCTACAGATAACAAATAGCGTTGCGTTGAACATTTCAATTAGTTTTGATTTAGAGTAGTTTGGGGGTGTCATGCTCTCTTTATTGTCTCTGCGGTGGAGGCATGTGCGCCGGGTCGTTACATTCCCTAAAATATGGTTGAGTGAAGCAATGGCTGATTCATATGTCATACTCGTTAACGGGTGCCGCCTGTGGAGGCTGGTTTACTCTTGCATAGGTACTTGTCTTATTTTTATTATTATTAACTATAGTTTAACTTTGTTTTTTCTTAGACAGGTTTTGACTCTTACTAGTACTGTATGACATAGTAAAAAATAATACTAGTAAGTGATTTTTTTTGCAAACTTAAATATTTTATTTATTTATTTTATCTTTTTTGTGTTTTTTTACATGTTGTGATTGTCCTTTATATTTTGTGTTTTTATTTGTGATGGAAAATGTCCTTTTATATAGGGCATTTTCCAATTATTTTTGACGCTGTAAGGGAGAAAAGAGCTTGACACTAGCTGAGTTTTTTGCCGGTTCTTCTCAGTACAAGGTGGGAGACCAGAGTAGACTTACGAACCGATGGCATAATGACGTTCATAAGAGCTATTTGTAGCCTAAACTGAATAAATGATTTTGAATTTTGAATTTTGTTTCACACGTACCACAACCAACACTACACCACACCGTTGCGACAAAAGGTGGTCAAACGGTGGTTACGTGTGAATAGTGTCGCTGCGGCTTCTTGCGGTTGCGTTATGTTCCTACAAAACTTGCGATAGGGCCGGCCGCTAGTTCGCGGTGTCGTTGATGGTTGCGTTGTGGTTGCGACGTGGCTGCGATGTAGTCCGTATCAAACACGCGGTCAATAATAACGGCTAAATGTGGCCCGTGAGAATTCATCTGTTAATTTTTATACAAATTAGCGCCCGCCCACGTGGTCTGATTGTGGTGTGGTTGTGGTTGTGGTGTGGTTGCGGTACATGAGAAACAAGCCTATTTCGAATACTGTTACGTCAACCGATAACATCATGTTTTCTTCAAATTCTTTAATTTTAATTATAAAACAAGAAACGTACTATTTGGATACAAATTTGCTTTGTAAAACCATTTCCATGGTTTGTCTGCTGCGAGGACAAGATACCCATTTAAACCGACCGACCAGGCATTTGTGTGTGGTTGTAAATTAAACTTTAAAAGTATCACATTAGGGTACATCTTTAAATACTTTTAGAGGTGTTACAACACCCGGTAGAACTTAGTGGGTTGCAAGTTTTACTTGCCATATCGATCTCGTTAACATTACCCGCACACATCACGGGTCCCTCGGAAAATCAGCGTTGCAGTTTTTTGAAGCAGCAACATTGCTAAGCTAACCATATTCTTAAAGGATAATGAAACTCGCATTAGGCACCTAGAACTTATTTATGTTATTATATACATAAGTATATTACGTAGTACTTACACGTATTAGTACTACATATTAGTAAATACATCAAACCAATAACTTGTTTTGAAAAATTGTTCTAAGACACAGAAGAAAGACACTAGGAACACACTTAAAAATAGGGTTCTTCAACTTAATCTTAATCTTTAGACATTTTTTTTCCTTGTCTCCCTAAGTTCTAATAATCTAGGCCGTACTATAGCGGCTCTCCTATTCTTTCCTGGCCTAGTGCCTCCATTTCCTTGGCACGTTCGTGCCCTATCTACTTTTGTTCGCTAGTCTGAAGCTATATAATTTTTACAAAAACACTTGTTTCCATTTTTACTGCACGCTTGGTGCCCTATCTACTCTATTTCTCGCTTACATCTATTCCATTTTTATTGCATTTCTTATGCCCTATATTACTTATTTATCTATTCTTATTATTACCGTAAGCCGGGGCTACTTAGACATGTTTTTGGAAGTTTTACTACATTACACGAAAAAATATGCTCGCAATTCAAGCTTTTTGTACCTCATCAGAACAATTGAAGTCTTGGCTTTGAGATGTGTGCTATACAGATATGACTTTCTTTGGTCCCTCCATTGCAATGACCACAGACCCACTTCAAACAGGTCACACAGCAGATCCAATCCTTTTTCAATTGATAATGACGGTAGTCACATTTGCAAATAGTGCACAGGTTTTCATCCTCTTCATTTTCATCTGCTTTGTTTCTCGCACCTTTCAATTCACTCGAAAGGCAACTCGTCTTCGTCCGAAGAAACGTCGAAGTGTTTTGGTTTGCGTACCAACCTTTTATTTCGACGTGGTTCTGGTAATTTTGCCAATCCAGATGTTGAAGGATTATTCCTTGAGACAAGATCTACTTGGATATCTCTTACGTCTAACTCAGAAAACTCAACTCTATCAAATTCATAAAATACAATTTCCTCCCTCCCTCAAAAAATCCCTCCCCTCTACGCCCCGCGACCCGCCACGTGCCGGCCGCAGCCGAAAGAGCGCGCCAAATGACCAAAATCGCGTCGTGTCAAAGTAGCCCCAAAAACTGTTAAAGTAACCCGCAAAGTCAAAGTAGCCCCCGGTTTACGGTAGTCTCCGATTTCTCGGTTCAATTTTTATGGCCTATATCTTATTTGCTAGACTTATTTACTAATTACATACTATTCCTTACTACAGTTTCTTAATTCTACCACATAGCATTCATGCTTATTCTATATTTATTTTTCTTACATTTTCTTACAATTCTGTCTATTTTACATTTTGTTTCTTAATATAGTAGGTATGTTACTTATGGTATATTCAATATACGGGTAAGAACATACATTTTGCTACGTCTTGTTTCTTTTTATTACTTGCCTGGCAATATTAGTGCAGAGTTCCTAAAATGACGTTCTTGTGTATTTGTTGGCTAGTATTTTGTGTATACTCTCTTTATTTACTTTCATACCTATATTTCATTCGTACTTCATTCTTTCGTACTCATGAACCGGGCAATCCGTAATAACATGCAGTATCGACTCTTCGTGTTCAGGGTCACAGATGCACGATGGGTTGTCCTTGCACTTGAATCGGTTAATCTTTAGACATTGAATACCGACCACTTGCTGCCATTCCGTAAACAATGAAAACCTATGTTATTTTTTGGCGACGAAAACTGTGTCGAAAACTGGTCTTAAAGTTGCCACTGCGATACAAAATATAGGTACTTATGTTATATATGTATAT
Source organism: Eudonia mercurella (assembly GCA_963082485.1). NCBI lineage: Eukaryota > Metazoa > Arthropoda > Insecta > Lepidoptera > Crambidae > Eudonia > Eudonia mercurella. Next base: position 15,765,463 of record OY720022.1, on the reverse strand, counting down.
GGGTCAACAGGTCAACAATTAGACGAGGGGTTTTCGTCGTATTACACATGTTTCAATTATATAATACTAGCATTTTATCCGCAACGTCGTCACGCGCGTGGATATGAGATTTAAAAAAATATACCTATATTAAAATAAAACATAGCTTAGTTATCCGTAAGGAATGTAGCATTCTAACAGTGAAAGAATTTCGGGAACCGAACCAGTAGTTCCAGAGATTACCCTCGATCCGCAAACAAACAAACAAACAAACAAACAAATAAACAAACAAAGTCACAAACTACCTCTTTATTAATAGTAGGTACCTACCTAGATTTCATTTCACCTGCCGTATGTTAAGTAAGGAACTTTACTATTATAATCCGACTCATGCCTGACATCTTTTATTAAAAGTTAGTATTTTTGTTACTAATATTAAGTATGTTCCTGTATTTAACCGTTATGAATAAATTATGCATAGGAATAGCATACCGTGAATATCAAACGATCAATTTAATCAGACCTATCATCCAAGGGCAGATTGCGCGATATTAAAAGTAGGTAGATATCTACCTATCGACTTAATTATAAATAAGTATCCTAAATGCAAAATAATTATGATTGCTGTCCTGAAATATTAAAACAAAATGAGGTCCATTAGCACAGCTTAGTTTCACCGATCCGATCCGAACCCTCCGGAGAATCTAGTAGGGCACGGGGACGCGCACTAGTGCGCGATGCCGTTCCCTCTAGAAAACCTCCGAAGGTGATTCGTTTCACACGGCTTGAGGGACCCTTTACGTTCCTCGCCGCCCCCAAAAAAGCCCGGTGAAGCTGAAAATGCCGTCTGAGACAATCAGCAAACTCTCAAAAAAAAAAGCTTAGTTTCAGTGAAAAACAGACTGACTATCAATTAATTTTTTCATACAATTTACCTACACGACTCAATTGTGTAAATAAAACTTATACCTATGATAAGCAATGATTCACCGCTGTGCTATCTCATGCAAAATAGCACAGCAGAGATTCATTTATGGACAACCCTGCTATAATAGGTACCTATCAGTAGCGAAGGGTCCATACAAGCCGATTCCCGTCGGCTTCCCTTTGAGAAATCCCTAAAATACCACTCCACCGATCCACCATGCAGATCATAACATGTCATTAAATATTGCCACAAGATTGTGAGGAGAAATACATGGACAGTATTATAGTTTCATTATTTCAAAGCGCCTACAATTATTTCTATACCAAACCTCGTCGAGTAAAGGCCTACGCAGACCGCGACGGCGGCATGGCAAAGTATTTTTCACTTCAGTAGCTCAAACATGTAGGTTTTGCTGCCTGAAATCAGTGAGCAAAATGCGATTTTGCTCACTGAGTGAGACAAAGTAACTTTTTAATTTTTTTGACGTGACAACGTCTTATAATTCGATAGAGCCGGCTGCACGCACGAAAAAGTTCCGCGTTACCTCGCTATGCGGCGTTACCTCGCTCTGTTTTAAATAAAATCAATTTATAAATATTATTATTATGGTTTTCGGGGGTGCTGATTTTGAATACAACATCTATTTCGAGATCCAAGATGGCGGACGTGACTTTTTTTATGTAAAATTAATATGGGTATCATTTCCATGGTTTTCGGGGGTGCCGATTTCGAATACAACATTTATTTCGAGATACAAGATGGCGGACGCGACTTTTTTTATGTAAAATCAATATGGGTATCATTTTCATGGTTTTCGGGGGTGCCGATTTCGAATACAACATTTATTTCGAGATCCAAGATGGCGGACGCAACTTTTTTATGTAAAATCAATATGGGTATCATTTCCATGGTTTTCGGGGGTGCCGATTTCGAAGACAACATCTATTTCGAGATCTAAGATGGCGGACGTGACTTTTTTATGTAAAATTAATATGGGTATCATTTCCATGGTTTTTGGGGGTGCCGATTTCGAATACAACATTTATTTCGAGATACAAGATGGCGGACGCGACTTTTTTTATGTAAAATCAATATGGGTATCATTTCCATGGTTTTCGGGGGTGCCGATTTCGAATACAACATTTATTTCGAGATCCAAGATGGCAGACGCAACTTTTTTATGTAAAATCAATATGGGTATCATTTCCATGGTTTTCGGGGGTGCCGATTTCGAATACAACATCTATTTCGAGATCCAAGATGGCGGACGTGACTTTTTTGACGTGACAACGTCTTATAATTCGATAGAGCCGGCTGCACGCACGAAAAAATGCGGCGTTACCTCGCTCTGAGGCGTTCCATGTAAGGCTTGAAGTGCAAGCGAGAGCGCGGAACGAGCGACAAAGAAGCACAATCGGCCTTTGCGTAATTTAAACAATAAATTTTATTCAAGTATTTTGTTGTATTTTTATTTTTTAAATTTAAAATGATTTTCTAAATGAAGAATTTTATGAAAAATTTTTTTTAATTGTTTCGTTGTCACGTTCAACTATCGTCAGTAAACCGACTTTAAAGACAACCAATTTTTTTTCAGAAAGCCGCGAATATCTTATTCAGCCTTGGGTTAATCATACAATTCGAAACATTCACACTCTATCTCTTTCCCGCCATTAGAAAGAGAGAGAGAGAGACAAAGACCAACCCTTTCGAAGTTCCAATTTTGAATTCGACCTCAAAGACAAACACGTTCGGAATCTCGTACTAACTAACTAAAGAAATTTTGCAAAAAGATAATTATGTCATTTAATGTAATTTATTGAATGTTTAACTTATTGTTGTATTTAAATGAAAATAAGTATATACTGCAAATAAAACTGATATTTAACCTGTAAATATTTATTTCTAGTTTCAATAATGTTACGTAATATATTTTATCTACTAAAGTGTTCTCGCTGCTGAAGTGAAAAGTTATGTGTGTTACACGAGAGCAAAATTTTTTGCATCTCGTGCGTTTAAATCCCTCGCCACACTCAGGATTCAACTTTAGAATCACTCGCTACGCTCGTGATTCAATCTTTGAATCCTTCGCTTGCTCAGGATTCAAAATCAGCACTCGCAGCAAAAAACGACTTTGCTCTCTTGTTGCACAAATAACTATTGCCGCCATGGGATGCCGTGTCATGCTACGGCATGCCGCGTCATGACGAACTATGCCTCGGCAACTTCTGCTTAGGGATATTCATGCATGTAAAAAATATATCAATATTTTCGATATAGGTATCGTAAGTAATTTGTTTGTATGTGACTAGACTATAATAATAAATATTAGATAGGGATCAGGTTAATATGAATTAAAACAGCTAGGCTGAAGAAACAAATCAACTTTATTTATTTATAAATCCCAGTATTTTTTGTAACTTTATTTATAAATCCATTATTTTTTGTCTAGACCTTACGAAATCAAAATTTTATTTACTCATTTGGCTTGCAGCCTGCTTCTCTGCTGAATTAAAACCTGCTCGACAATGCTCGAAAATTGAGCAAAGTCTATCGAATTAAGACTAAAAGACTCGAGTTCTTTACAACACTACCTTCGATACGTCACGGCGTGCGCCAGCATCCTTCAGCATGCTTTTGCCTACCGCAGTACCAGTTTTAAAAGCATTAGTAATACCTACTGTGGCAGTACGCTACGGCATGCCGCGGCATCCCGCAGCGGGGGCCCGTGGTATCGATGCCGCGGGATCATTTTAAAGCGTGGGAATTTATATCTTATATATATTTAGATATGTTTGAATGTCCATTGGTAAAAATTTAAATCCTTTGCCATGCGCCGTCCCAATCTGCGTTGCCCTTTATGCTATCTTATCAATCGTCAGCTTATTGTTTTGCGTCATTGCCTTTGCGTGAGGCGTCGTTGCCATGGTAATCGGAACATTGTTATTACTCTGTCTCTTTCGCACGCACGCGTGCCTTTCGCTGAAAAGACACTCGAGGCTCATGTGTTCGAGGTAAGCTATTATTTTCCGGATTCCATTTTTTTCTCTCATTCTATTTCAGGCGATTTTAACGTTGCCTTTCTCTTTCTATGACGAGTAGGCGCGAATAAAATGAAGTGCGTTTGGACACATGAGTAAATTAGATATTTACTCATGTGGTTTGGGTAGGTAGTGATTAGTTTTTTGCAAAATTGTGAATTAGTGAATGAGAATCTATATGAACTGCGATCCCCAACCCGCATGCCCAGCGTGGGGATTATGGGCACTACCCCCCTTATGATGGTACAAAAAACTTACTTGTCGCCGGTTTTTGTTTATTTTACTGTGTTATTGCGGTAAGTTTTATTTAATAGCCATAATGGCTTTAATTCATATCGAGTGTTGTTCGACTGACTGCTTGACTTCGATCTAATAATAAACTATCGACTAAATCCTGGCATAGTTAAGTTTGTTTTCCATGGTGGCTAGGTAGCCAAGGCAGAAATACGTGAGTCGATCAATGTCTAGTTGCGGCCAAGGATTGTCAGTACCTACAGTACCTACCTAGGCTTCTACTAAGTAATAGATATACCTACCTAATTATACGAGTAAAACATTTATCAACTTACCAGTTGATTGAATAGACGAACATTTTGCAAGGGCCAATATATTGTTCATTTTTCTTTTTTTAGGGTTCCGTAGTCAACAAGGAACCCTTATAGTTTTGCCATATCTGTCTGTCCCCAGCCCGCCGACAAAGTGGTGAAGTAAAATTTTTAACAATATTTTTTTAGGTTGGGGTAGGTTGAGGTTTTTTTAAGTGGAAATAAGATAATAAAATATGTTTTTCTTGTCTAGTCCCATAGTGTAGGGCGTCGTTGGATAGCAAAAATATTGCGGGTTTGTGGATACAGTTTTTCAATTGAGGCATCCGTTTGTGAACTATTAAGCTTTAAAGTGCAAAATTTTGTTAGTCAAGTGTCCCCCCCCTGCCAGCCAAATGGTTGTTTTTGGATACATGAAAAAATTCACGGTAGTTGTATATATGACGAAGTTATAAGGAAACTATCACAGCTATGTTGAAAAAAATTCCACGAGCAGGATTTGAACCTGCACCCTTCAGGCTTTACAAGTTTACGAGTACCTAACAGTCGCCCAACTTATAAAATGTACTTGGCGCTGTACAAATTCCTCATTGGGAACTACTTAAATAACGTTGTCAGGTGTGTGAAACCGGTAGTATCTACATTTAAATATATGAGCCATCGTTAAATACATGTTCATAACAGCCCTCTTCTCAGAGTCCGCATTATTGAGATGGGCTACGGAACCCTACATTGCGCGTGGCCCGACAAGCACTTGGCCGGTTTTATTTCTACTAAAAATAGCTTTCTGCTTGACAGTTCGAAGTTTAAATAAAATCATTCAATGATTTTATGGTCGGTTACCTTCGTGGTTGCCATATTTCGGAGTGAAAAGTTCGTTCGATTTTTAAATATCAAGACATATCGACGACGGAAAAAAACGTAAATGTAAGTATCAAAAACCAAATTTTTCACCAGAGCCAAAAAACTATTTGAAAATCGAAAAAATCATAACTTTTAAACTATTCATAATAGAAAGATATTTTGATGCATACAAAGCAATGATCAATTTAGTTCTAAAGTTAGGATAATCAGGTTTTTCATTACTTACAGCACAATTGCTGTAAAGTCAATACTTTATTTACCGACCTTAAGAACGCTGTAAATTATTATTTTTTGTTACATTTCCAGAACTATAAAATGATGTATTTGAAGTATTTGAATAATTAAGTAGCAAAAAAGAGATGCTACATCTAGCTCAGAAATAGTATTGATACCAAAATAAAGCTGTAAGCAAAGAAGATACTGGATGTGTCAATAAAATAAAATGCTGTTATTTATAAATTTATTTATTTTTATCTATTAAAAGCTTATATGGTCTAAGGTTAAAAGTAATGTTGGCACGAGTGAATATAAAATGAGATCAAGTTTTATCATACTAAACATAATTATAAATTATACTATGAAGACAATTATAAAAGACTTTTGAAATCAACACTAAACAAATCAATCCTTCATTGAACTTAATAAAAAAAATTAATTGTATGAGGATAGAGGAGAAGGATATTTTTAGAAGTCAAACCTAGAAAGTAAAACTATTATATACCTCTTATTCGGCTATAAGGGACATGAGTAAATATATAAGGTACCTAAGTATGGTAAGAAACGATAATAACGCAAATGACGTAAATAATAATAATAATAATACCTGTTTGAATTTTGCTGTAAGTAAATTAGTATCAAAAACATCATTTTCTGGCAGACTTACGACAATTTGAACACAAATTTTTCAAAAATTATCCTTCAATATGAAATTTTTGTCATCTCGTAGCGACACGAGACGGACGATTCGACGCAGATTTTTTTTCTGATTTCGACTGCGTATTTAGTCTACTTACGACATTGTTGCTACTTACAGCAATTACGTTTTCTCCCGTCGAATAGGTACGGATTTTCATGCTAACTTTGCCGGTCGCTGCTTGCTTGCGTTTAGTTGACCAGTAAAGCAATTTCGATTAATCTCGAAGAAGAATGTTTATAATGGCCTCATTTCCAAGCATGTTTAAGAAAATATAAATTATGTATTAGTCTGTATTCCATAAACCGAGATTGTCATTTAGTAACGTAATAAAATCTGTATGGCCGACTTTACATTTTTCTGAACGGCAAGCCCACGTCGTCAACCCGTCGTTTCATTCGCTGACGACTACCGCTAGCCACTCCTTGTCCTAAGCATCTCCTAAGCTAATTTAGCTTAGCTGCCTACTCAGATTGCGCTGAAAAGAAATTACTTATTTCTAAAATAATTAGAAATGAAATGCAGTTAGAAAAAAACATCCATGTATTTAAAATATTTACAAATAACCCATACCAAATTACAAACATAGGTATATATATTTTACAAATTATTAACAAAATGTAAGAAATTTAGCAATAATTAATAGGTACACACACACACAGACAAAAGATCAACAAAATTTGCTTTCCAAAAATATACAAAGGCATTATACAACCACACTCAGGAAAAAATCATTATCAGTAGGTAAAATGTAAATAAATATAAATAAATATTTTAATTACTTGCTCGTATATAAAAATAAATTTTAGGCAGTAACCTAAAATAAGCAGGCAAGTTTAAGAAGAACTGTTCTATAAAGGGTAATAGAAAAAAAATACTTTTAAAGTTATTCATAAACTTTATAACATTAAATTCATTTACGTAGATTTTCTAAATGCGTTAGTGACATAATATCTAATTAATTACCCTACTTTACACTGGTATTTGTTTTATAATTATCTTAATAATTAAAGCTGGCCGAGTAGGTACGTCAATGTCGAAGCTAAATAATACTATCTATAATTTTTGACAGTATTTTTACAGACTAAAGTTTGTATTAGATGACGCCAAAGAAAATCTGGTGTTGAAAAATTCACGTCACCTTTTACAGATACTACTTGTCGTGCCATCAAAGGGTGTTAATTCTTTGTGGCAATATATCGTGCTGCTCGGTCACGACCTCTGACGTCTTGCGACGCAGCGAGCGGATTTCTTCGGCGGAGAGCCGTGGTATGCACACTCAATTAACTAAGTAATAATCCGATTGCCGATTCGCAAGGCGCTAGTGCTCTTGGCTAAAGCCTTTTTGAACCGAGCATAAATGTGCGATGTGTTATAGTTTTCATTGTCTTAAACCCGAGTGAAAAGATTACTTAAAATATCTAGTTACACAAAGATCATACGTGTTAATTGAGGCCATTCACAAACGATGATACACGGCGACATGCGGCTTAATGCGACTTTTCACTACGACAGACGTAGAAACATGTGTGATCACGATTAGCCGCAGTGACGTGCGACAAGCACCGATGCCGCATCACGCCGTTCTGATGGACAGAACGCCGTGATGCGGCACCGGCACTGCAACTTTCATGCGCAGACGCATGTATGTTCCATAGTATGCGACGTTGCCGTACAGACAGCAGTCCGTCTGCTGCATTGACACGCATCAATGCGTCTACCGCGTGCTTATCACGTGCTGTTTAATAAAAAAGTCGCATTGCCGCATGCTGCAATGGCATCCGTTATCGTGTATGTAGAGCCTATTACTGCATCAATTAAATATTGGTTTACGCCGTCATGATCTTGTATTAGGCAACAGTTTACTGACGGACCTACTCAGGTCAGCGTAATTGACCTCGTCTGAACATTTGTTCCGGGGAGTAAAATGACACTGTAATTTTAACATTATTTACCTACTTACAAATATTTACAGCATGTATACAATTAAACTTAAAAATCTATAATTACGGCTCTTTATACACTTAAAATAAGACACTTGTACCTGTTATTTGTATAATATTAACAATGCTACTAGTATTAACATCGAAAATGAGATACAATCACCTGAGACGACTAGCGATTTTTGTTAGACGTTTTTTACAAATCGTATTTTGTTTCCAATATTTAATAAGTAAAATAAGATAACAAAACTTAATATTACTTTAAACTTTATTATAATGTACTTGAAATTAATGATGATATACTTACAGGTATTTCTTTGACGAATAAAGTGACACTATGTTTAATTCTTGTCTACCTTCGTTGTTGCAGAGCGTAGGTAATAATAACAAAAAACGGCTTGCGTTATTGTATAATAACCAGAGATCGGAATAGGTAGAGCTATTTTTGGTACTTTTATACGAAATGTAATACGATGTAATAATATGGACATGCCCTACGTCCCGCAGTTTCAAAATTAATCCCGGGATTTCATTTGAGTTGGAAGTTACTTAACTAAAAGCTTGACAATTCTTACGAAGCCACACATCGCGCGATGCTTACAATGAGGTATTAGGGTGAAAACACAGTGAAGTACGCGACATTTCCGAAACAATCACCAGTAGAATTCGTTACGTGATCTATTACATTTTTCTGTTACCTTCATTCATTTATTTTTTATTTTTAAAATCCCGGTATTGTAGTCGAAATCCCGGGGTATATCCATATTAACATATACGTTTGCGGTCAATGAACCAAAATAGCTCTACCTATTCCGATCACTGATAATAACAGTTACTTATTTCATAACAGTATGCTTATTAACAAAAAATCTGTAACTTAGTAAATGCTTTACACAACTTGGATTATTTTAAATTAAACCTATGAAGTTAACTTTAACGGCTAACAAATTATTTCGACTGAAAAATTATAAAATATATATAAAATTGGTAAAGCATGGAATTTGCTTCACTATTAAAATTTAAAATAATAAAAGCAAGCGACGCAACAATAAATAAATTTGTCTTTTGATAATAATAAATATTTACAATTAATAAGATCTGGTGTTAATCAAGCAGACAGATACTCTTTCATTTACTGTAAGCTTATGTATTTGCTAAAACTTTCTTTGATGCTCGTTACCTATTTATTTAATTATAATTTAAAATTACTTATACAATATACCAGGTTGCGAATTGGTAAATCAAAGTCATCGTTAGAGAATGTTGATCTTATCGACCTTAATAAAAACGGCTAACAACAAAGAAAGAGCAAGGAATATCGAAAAGGGACGTTTTTGAAAGGAAAATAATTCTAAGTATTTAGCTGTCATAGAGACGTAAATTTACGTACTAAGACACGTACGTATTAAGAGCGTGCATCCCATTTCAGACAAAATATCATTGCATATCACAACTTATTTAAACAATCGGAGATAAACACCTTACTTACGAATATGCTAACTAAATTCACTAAATAAAACGAACTTGTACAAATAATTAATGAAAATATGAAAATTGGTCTTACGACAGTGCACGTCACCGTCGTTATTGCACAACATAAGGTGACCCAGTAGATAACCTTAATACTTAACGCTCTGGTGCAACGCACAGATAGACAACCTATCACGGACACGGAATCTCACAACAGCTGCGCTCGCAATGTTCTGAGCCGTTCCGAGATCCGTGTTTGTGTGGGGTTGTCTATGTGAGTGCTTGAGTGCATTAAGTATTAAGGTTACCTACTGGGTCACCTTATTTTGTGCTACTACCAAGCTGGATGTGTGTGCGTGCGCTTACTACAATACGATATCGAGATCGCGGGAGTTTTGACTTACGCGAAATAGAATGCACGCTCTTATGTCGTAAAATTCAAAACAAACATTACTCGGACTTATTATATCAAAACATGAATACTTATATCAATAACTGCACGATCTCTGAAGTACCAACTCACTAACGCCGGCTTAATAGACTTCATTTCACGAACATTATTCGTATTCGGGAGTAGATGTCAGCATATGACATCAACGTATGAGTAATGCGGTCACCAATACCAACCGAAATAACTTGAGGGTATTTGCAAGTATTCATACAAAATATAAATATTTAAGACCAGTTTGTCTTCTGCTTCTACACCCTTACATTTAAATTAGTTTAAAACAAAACAATTATGGGGTTAAAGGTGTCCTTTACAGATCATACTATGCATGTTGTATAAACATAAACTTTCAAATTTCTAAATTGCATTCATTTCATTGATTTGCGTAAAGCAAGATTTGTTGTTTCAGCCTTAAGTGATTTGTCAATAACTCTATTACAAAACTTAAACGTAAAACAAGCAGTGGACCGACAAATAGAAACATAAGTAATTGTTTTTAAATTTCAAATTCTAGACCTATAAATTATTTCGGTTAATTTGGTCTCACCCTAACCTATCATTTTAAGATTATATTAAGTACGATTAATATATCATACCTATGTATGATATATTAATCGTATTTCATCTATATTACTAGACAAAAACATGATATATTGTAATATTTCATCTAGACTAAAATACAAAATTTCAGCCCTATCTTAGATAATCATAATTATGATGATAATATTGTACATACTAAGTTAAATTTGCACGGGTTCGACAGTCACGATAGCGTCATTGGAAGTGCCACCTGACCCGGTACATCAGAGTGCTGGTTCAAACCCCGCTCGTGGAATTTTATTACACAATATATTTTTTTAATCACTTTTCCTTATTTAGAATAAATCAACTCACAAAATACTTTATGAAAATATGTATACTTATTATCATAATAAAGAAAATCGATGGATATAACAAATTCCACATAAATTTATTATTAACACGCAAACTAGCATGGTTGGTTCAGGCACATTACTAATAAAAATTCATTAGCACTCGATGTAAACAGAGATTATACATATTTAATGGTGTGCTTTTGTCATTTATTCAAAGGCAATATATATTCAAATTTTACGGCGACCTTTTGGCCGCCACAGTCGTTTATAATCGACAAGCGATAGCGTGCCCTGTACGCTAACAACTTAGCATTACTGCAGAACGAACCAATTCAAGATTTCGTGCGAATTACACGAGATGAGACACTAATTTTTCTACACACATCAAAAATGTTTAGGGATCAAGTACATTTTAAAGTATCGTTGAATATTTTAACTTTTTTGGATCGTTATTGATTCTTTTCAGTGAAGTTCACGATATAATTGAAAAAAAATTTACATTGTTTAAATATGGAAAATTAACTGTCAATCTGAATTCCTATAAAGGGCAACGCAGATTGGGACGGCATGGCAAAGGATTTAAATTTTTACCAAACATATCAAAATATTAATAAGACATAAATTCCCATACTTTAAAATGATCCCGCCGCATCGATGCCACGGGCTCCGCCGCGGCATGCCGTGGCGCACTGCGACTAGGCAAAAGCATGCTGAAGGATGCCGGCGCACGCCGTGACGTGTCGAAAGTAGTGTTGTGAAGAACTCGAGTCTTTTAGTCTTAATTCGATAGACTCGGCTCAATTTTACAAGACTCAGTGAACTAACTAAACTCGGAGTCTTGAGTCGAGCAGCTTTTAACTCAGCAGAGAAGCAGGCTGCAAGTCTAATGAGTAAATAAACGAGTAAATAATGAGGATTTATAAAAAGTTACAAAAAATACTGAGATTTATAAATAAATAAAGTTGATTTGTTTCTTCGGCCTAGCTGTTTTAATTCATATTAACCTGATCCCTATCTAATATTTATTATTATAGACTAGTCACAAACAAACAAATTACTTACGATATATCGAAAATATTGATATATTTTTTACATGAACATCCCTAAGCAGAAGTTGCCGAGGCATACTTCGACGTGACGCGGCATGCCGGGGCATGCCGTGGCATCCCTCCGCGGCAAAATACTTTTCCATGCTTTGCCATGCCGTCCCGGTGTGCGTAGGCCTTAAAAGAGCGTAATGGCAATTTTACAAAAGCAGTACAATTTCTGCACTGGTAGTGAAAAAAATTGTAACGATATGGAGTGACGGAGTCATTTGACAAGGGAAGAGATGTTGAGAGCCGTTGGAATGTTGGAAGCTGGTTCCAGGTAACGTACAATGGCTGCCGCCATTGGCACTACACAGAGTGTCATAGGCCGCCTCTGGACACGCTATTGTATCACGGGCAGCGTGGCCGAGTGACATAGAGGAAGACCTCGTATCACCACTCGAAGACAAGACCGGTACATCGTACCATGACTGCTATGACATTGGCCACAAGGCTCCACAGCGCTTCAAGCTTGCTGATAAGCGACCAAACCATCCGGAATCGTTTACGCGAAGTGCGTCTGCGTTCCCGAAGGCCGCTGACGGTTCCACCCATAGCACCCCACAATCGTAGGGCCCGTTTCCAATGAGCTCCCGATCACCGAAATTGGAAGGAAGACTGGCGCTGTGTTTGCTTCTCTAATGAATCACGTTTCGGTATGAGGCCGGATACAAGACCCACTTGAGTTTGGAGGACCTCTGGACGTCAAGAACGCAATATAATAAACGCAATAGAATATAGAGGGAGAACAATCATGGTTTGGGCCGGTATTTGGATCGGTGGAAAAACCGATCTCATTTGGATCAGGGGCAACTCTATGCTCAAATCTACGCAGACAGGATTGTTTCAGATGTGATCATCCCCTTGCGAGGCCGATTGGGTGATTCGTTTTGAATAATGCATGACAATGCACGTCCACACACGGCTAGAGTTGTAACACGCACACTTGCCGATTCTCATATCAACGTCCTGCCGTGGCCTGCACAATTGCAAACCAAGTAGGCTACTCTTGACGCAAACTCAATCTCAATACAATTCCAATGCGATTAATATGTATCGATATTGGGATAAGTTTCGCAATTTCGGAACACCCCATCTCGATAATAATTTGTTCACTCAATTTCTACACAATTTAATACCAATTGTAATGTGTTTACAGTTTATAAGATGAGATGAGTGCGAATGATAAGGGAAGGTTAATGTACGAAACAAACCCAATGAAAGTCGTTCTAACACTGTTTTTATTTAAAATCAATTATAAAAATGATGTATAAGCAGAAGTACGGAAGTTATAAATGTGCGCGTAAATAACCAATAAAATTGTTGCTTAGTGACCTACATTTGCGAGTTATTGACATCACATAATTACTGTGCGGTTACTCGTACACCAATGTAGCGCTATTATCGCTTTTAAGAGTGCCATTTGAATTTTGTAAATTTGGGATTGGAAATTGATTATTGGCAATTGTGTTTCAAGAGTAACCCACCAGATCTGAACCCAATTGATTATTATTATTATTTTTTCACAATAAAATTATTAAAAACCAACTTGTTCTTACTTTTAATTGGGTGACGACCTTAGCGTAACCCCCATTTGTTAAAATTGCATTTTTTCTTAACTTTTCAACATAATAGGGATAAAATTGTTTACTAAAACATAAAAATTAAACCAAGAAGCCAGTCTGGAAAACCATATTAGGTAAATATTATTAGAAAAAAAAAGTTATAGCTAAAAATGTACTTGACTCCTAGACATGTTTGAGGTGTGTATATCACGAAATCGTGACGAAATCAATAAAATCGACAACGCTTCGCTGGCATAACGCTCACGCTTGAACAGTGAATCAACATTACCTGTTTTACTGATTGTTACTGTTTACAAAAACAAAAATATGGATATTATGAAATATCGAAATCCCTATTCTTATTGCAAGCTTTTACTTCTGCATTGAATGCTTGGCGTACTTGGCGCACGGTGACGCATTAGTGACGACGCTGTGGCGGTACATATAAATAAAATATTAATGTGTGGTGTGCCATTATAAAGAACCTCATGCTGCTATTATTTTGGTAAACGTAGCTTTTTGGGCATTAAGTGAACGGCCTATTGCCCCGATTAAATGCCGTTTGACCGGCACGGTTGGTAACATAATAGGTACATAATTTATTGACAAGAACAAGAGTTTCTCGTCATTCTAACTGAAAAGCTCAGAAAAAACAAAAAAGAATTGACTAGAAAAAATTCTTTTGCCCGAAAAAGCACGCCAATATTTGGACGACTGTTTTCAAAAACTCATAAAATTATAATATATTTTTATAATAGCGGAAATATTTTCTATTCTGTCTTGTTGATTTATCAGCGGTCACGTGTGACAAGGAAGCGCTTTGCCTTCTTTTTACCTTTTCTAAGGTCAAAAGAGGTGTAATCTTTATTTTTTCACTTCTGTTTATTATAAATTATATTCTTTGGACATTTATTATTTGACCGCATATTTTATATTATGTATATTATTCAAAAATGTTTTAGTACTTGAGAAGAGTAATTAAGTTATAATTCTCAACTACTGACAAAGAGGCTACCCATCTCCCTGAACTGTGTTATTGCTTAACTTAAATAAGACGATGGTAGCTAACCAGGCGGGCTTAAGTCAAGCCCTACAATCAAACCGAGTACAATAATGTGTACCCTCTACTCGGAACCGTACCCAGGTTTCGGAATCTGAAAATGGTGGTCTAAACACCGGAAACTACATAATGTAAGTAGCGGAATGTGTGCTTTTCGTCATAAATTTGAAAATTTAGAAAAGAAAACCGTTTATGAAGGCAGACAGCAACGCTGAGTTCACATAGTTTAGTTTACTATGTATCAAATAAAAACGTTTTAAACATAAAAATTAACTATGTAGCCGGAGCTGGCAGTGTAAGTTATTTTTATTTAATATATAAATAAATTGAGCAACACACTAATGTTAGATTCACTAAAATAACATAATTAGTCTGGGGGGCGATTTTTGAACCGGTGCTTAACGTTCACGCTATGATATCAACTACGAGTACTTAGTAATTTTTTTGTTATTTAAATTTACTTATTTATGACTCCGAAAACTCTCGAACGCTATCTTAATAGGTAATCAAACTGTAAAACAATACTATTTTTTTATATTTCATAGTGTATTTCATTTCACTTTTGAACTTTCGCGTTCTATAATTGTAGGGCCGGCAGACTAAAGCACATTATTATTTTTATTTTATTTTATTTTATATTATTTTATTCAGGACAATAAACAATTACACAATAACATATATGTCATACATAGTTAAAACCTAATCAAATCATTGTGCCTTCAGTGACATTGTCCACAAAAGTGGTAAAAAAAACAACTTCAATTAAGACAGGAACATTAAAATGCAACATGAAAAGACTTGCATAAAAAATATGACTATTATATTGGTGACATTTAAATTCTGCTTTGTATAAAGAATTGTATTTATACAATACTAATTTGTATATGATTAAAAATACGTTAAATAAAACTTTTCAACTATTCAAAATAAAACTATACAACATACTTAAGTCACAAAAATCTTTTTTTTTTATTTTGCATAAGTAATTCATAGAACTGTTATAAAGATAGAAATCTAACATAAGTCAAACAGAAGTGTATATCGCTTAAAAAATGGTTGTACTTTTTCACCATCTTATTTGTTTAAGGACTAATTTTGATTCTTGTAAAGTTGCCATTTTTGACTTGTGTGCTTTAGTCTGCCGGCCCTAAAATTAAAACAAAGACTTTATTTTATAGGGTAAAAAGAAGGTATTATCATACCTTTTACTAATTAGTTTGCGTTAATCCCCGTGTAAATTCTTTGTTTTATCTATTTTATTTCACTTTTAGTTTAAAGATCACCGATGAGATTTAAAAATCACCCCCCTGCGTATACGACACCAAACAATTATAATAAAAACTCGTTTAAAGACTTCACTAACAGTAAACGAATTGATGATTATATTTTGAAGTTTATCTTACCCACCCATACTAACATAATGCATAAAAAATGAGCAAATGGTAACATAAGTACAAATAATTAAAGAGATCAACTTTTACTTATAAACCGTTATACGGTAAATTAAATTCTTCAATAAAAAAGATACGCACATTGATCGGTAACACCTTACGACTGTGATAATTATATTTTCGCTATACTACTTGCTTTATATTAATTTTACTTAAACTCCAGGTAACATCATGCAGCATTATGTTTTACGGATATAATTACAAAATTAACACGTATAGAACAACAGATTTTGATGTGTTATTCGATATTCTACGAAAATCTCGATTACATTATGAACTGGCCTGGGTAACATAAAAACAGTCACTAGGACTGAATGTATTATAAGATTTCAAAATTAAAACAATATAATTTACATGTATCAACAAAAACAAAATAAAGAAATTAAAACTATGTATTCACGTGTACCGAAACATGTTTGAGTAAGAATAAGTTAGTGCTGTGTCGTGACGTTCCTCTTACTATGACAGATACAGGTGTTAGGAAAACATAGGCAAGTGGTTACTTGTTTTGGATGAGATTCCATTTAAAATACGTTTTTTTCGTCGTATTTTTAATCACTATTGCAAAATCATTTTAACACAAATATTTATATGAAAAGCGCAGGCGTTATATGTATCCTGGTAGCGGCTAGAATCAAATCAGACAATTCCTACCATCATACAGTCCGAAAGAGAAAGTACGTATAGTTACTGGGATAAGTAACATTTTATTATTAAGTAATTTAAGTTTTAGCTCCGGAAGCGTTTTCCTAACACCTGTATATCTAAAACCTATTATCTTCATAAACAAATAAACATACTACAACAATTACAAAAGTTCTGGATAGACTAACTGACATTATCATCCACCATCACGGTTGTGGGCGTATTATCTGATCATACACATTACTTTTATCTTGTGATAACTATCGACTAAGCTGTCTGTGTGTGCACCACCAGTTCTACTCGTAGTTATAAATTTCAACAATATTCATTTAATGGAATGCTTACAAGACAATATTTTAAAACTTTACAAACAGTCTCTAAACGATTCTGTTGTAGCAGCAGCAGTGATCCTACCTCTTTTGACCGAAAACTTATTTTTGTTGTTTGTGTGTTCCAATAGAAACTGGAGTATAGATGTTATCATTGAACACTTTTTGTACCGGTGACGAATATCACCAGTTTAAAAATCGCCTCCTCAGTTGCCGGTGGCTTGTGTTAAACACAAAACACTAAACTGTCTACGTTTGCGCAGCGCCATCCAGATGTTAAGTGCCACTACCGAAACTCATGCAGACTTTGGGGAGTATTTGAAAGTAACCTTGCATTTTTTAAATCTTTTAACGCTTACGCACATCCACGAAGGTTGACCGTAAATAATCCAGCATCATTTTACAATAATATTCGGCAAAACACTAATTAAGAAAATAGAACTAAACTGCAAACATTCCTTTTCACTTTCCCGCCAAAAAGGTAATTTATTTTGTTATTAAAGGTAACGTTAAATTGATAACCACATTATAAAACCCACAAATACTTAAAGCCGGACTTATAAGGACTTTTCATACATAGGTTAAAGAATTTTTATCAAACATTGACCCGATAATATATAATTGCATAGCGTGGCCGCCTGTCCTACGTACGTTAAAGCTTATATCTGTTCATTCCAACAAGCTGTTATCTACAGTCATTATTTTACACAGTAGTCGCCACACACCACTTCGACATTCGCTGAACGAATAAGAAAATATAAGAAAAGAAAAGGCAAAAAGACAATTTCATAATACCGAATTAAATTACTCTTATTAGAATAGTAGAAACGGTACACATTCCGATTAGTTAATAATCGGGTGTCAACAATTCTAAGTTCGAGTCATCCTTGACAAAATGCGGCCACTCTCGGATGATCTCGTACAACTTGTCGCCAGGGCTCAGCGTGGACGCGAGCTGCCGATGCGCAAACAGCTTGTAGTCCTTCCGTATTTTGCCGAGCTGCACTCCCAATTTGATCAGCTTCTGGCACGCTTCGATTTGTTTCTGTGGCGGGGATTCGTTGTTGAAGGTGCCGATGAAGGCGATGCCCACGCTATACCTGTTGTAGCCGAGCGTGTGCGCGCCGATGTAGTCCCACCCGCGCCCGTAGTATGCCGACCCGTCGCCGGCCACAAGGAAGTTGTACCCGATGTCGTCCCACTGCTTCGACTCTATGTGGAACATTTGGATCAGTCTCACCCGCAGCACACATTGACTCTGAAAATCACAAGTTTAAAACCCTTGAGAATGCAGTAGGTATATCAATGTGGTATTCATAATAACATTAATTTCGTAAGCCTGATAATGATGTATGCACCTTATCATATTTCGTATTATCTTTTATATAAATGAGATATTTCGTTTTAATAGATAATAGCAGTCTTATGGCTATGAATGAATGCTCCATTCATGAAAACTAATTATATGTTCATATAAAGGCGTATATAAAGTTGGAAGATAAATGACTAGCGAAATTTTATAGAAAATTAAATCTAAGGTATAATCATAAAAAAAGTACTATTGGAAAAAGCTTGTAATTATTGTTATATATACTAACTTGATTGTAGCAGCCCTCCGTGGCGGTGTGCGTTATTATCACCCAAGGTATGGGCTGTCTTATTTTATCTAGCTCATTTTCCACAGGCTGAGCCAGCCAATCGGTCCGGGATACTATCCTTAGGTGATTGGGTGCTATGAGCAAAGGATTAGCTGTAAATTAAATAAGTGGTTATTAACACTTATCATTGATTTTGTTATTTGTTAGAGTAACATAAAGACTAGAATAGACTAGAATAAAAGTGAAGACATAATGCCGAAAGACCCATAGAAAGAAATATGGAAACATTTTACGAGTAATTCATTGATTACACGGTGACTGATTAAATTGCGTTTTTACACTATCGCTTATCTTCACCGAATCTTAGTGAGTTATTTATGTGTTTTATTCATTTAAAATAACAAATTAAAATGCTAAGTCATGCTGATTCAACCACCCATTCCTTTGATAATATGTGCTATTAGTACAGGTGCACTCTCGTGCTGGCATGCAAGGTAGGCGTCGAAGTGCGCGACCGTGGCAGGAGACCGCGACACGAGACAAGAGACATTGTCGCCAGTAGGATTGACAATTTTTGTTACCCTAAAAAAAGTATATTAGGATAGGATGTTCAACAGTTTTTTTTATTGTAATACTGTTAGTTTTTTTTTTTGTTTAAAATACATATTTCTTGCTACTTCTCGCACAACTTATCAACCTAGTGTCTTATTTTGGTCCAACAGTAAAAAGTGTAATGTAGTAGTGAAAAACAGTAAAATAGGTACTGCTATTAGATAGCGGTATAGTTGGCAACTCTCGCCAATTGTTTCACCAATTCAAAAAAAAGGAAATGCGAAACAGTACATGATTTCCTATTATTTGTATAGACAAAGACGATGTAGAAATAATTATGATATGTTTGAGAATCATATAATATATAATTTTATTAAATGAATACGAAGGTAACCCTTTGACGTAGTTTTTCAAAAACACACGTGACACACGATATTAATGGTCGCCAGAAATTATGGGTTTTGCAATAAATATATGAAGTCATGATTAATCTGTCGCATTCGCCTTTTGCGGTCGCCTGTCTGGTGGCATACCTCAAAGACACTAGTTTCAGATTATTATGTAAAATTGCCTCATATTAGCGTGCCATAGAGATAAGTACATCAACCATTCAAGATCATCCATTTTCCACAACAGACCTCTTATGTCTTTTTCTAATAGGGCGCATTTTGCGCATTCTTATACGAGAAGCCTTTTTTCGTACACACGCAACATTTGCATCTTATACGAGCGGAAACACGCTTTTAAGCACCAATCGACTTGCGACTTGTTCGCCATCTCGGCCGAACGGCCGTTATTACACTAGTGGTGTCATAATTATTCATAAACAGCACCTCCAAAATTTAATACGAAAAAAAAACATTAATTAATATAGTTTTTTTCATTAACCCCTACTTTACCTTACTTAGTTTCCTCCGATTCCATTTTTGAAACAATATTTTATTAAGGCTGCACGGATTGTATCCTAAGCAATGAAAAATTAAAAAGATAGAATGTGAGTTTGGATTGGTATTGACAGATTTCGGACGCTCCTCTTCCATTGTTGAAATTTTTGAAAAATGTATGTAACAATGTTTATTTAATTTAATATATTTTTTATGCATAATTTATTAAAAAAAATATTAGCATTCTGCACACCTTCTCTATATAAACTACAAGTGTGCGAAATTTCATACTTCTCCGTCCGCGTAATTTTCGTAAAAAGGGGTACAAAGTTTTTGCTTCACGTATTAATATATATATAGATCATTATATATACAGTCAGCTTCAAAGTTATCTGAGCGTTCAAACACACCAAAAATATCTGAACATTTGACTAAAATCAACCTTATCTCAAGACGTACAAATTCATTTTTATTCGTTGTTTGAGAACAAATGACATTGAATAAAAGTACAACTTTCACGTATTGGGCTAAGAGTGTTTTTTGTCAAACGTTCAGATATTTTTGGAACGCTCATATTATTTTGAAGCTGACTGTACTTGGCTTTAACAACACATGCGCAAACCACTTTTTCAGCGTGTCCTGTGACACATAGGCCTCCTTCAGATATCTGCACTGCTTTTTGTCATTCGCAAAACACTTAATAAAATCATGTTATAAATGTCGATTAATATAAAAAATAAATAATACATGAAGTGTATTGTTTTTACATTTATTTAAAGTAATTTAAATACTTACAACACTATCACACTTACTTTGGTACTATTTTAATTTAATTGCGACTTTTAATATTATTTTACATAAACGTAAATAATAATAAGTGTTTCAGTTCAATATAGTATAAATCACCGATCACGTTTTATAATGATTAAATTGTTAAAACAAATAAATTAATTGTGCGAAATTATCATATTCGTACCAAGTAAATAAATTAATAAATGAGTTGGATACAATGAGCTATACAAATAAACCAGTTTAAAGAATTCGTCATGTTCTCAACAATGTATTTCGTTGTATGAAACTTTCTAGTTAGCTATTTTATTTAATATTCAAGTTAATTTACAGTATTTGATTAAACTCCGTTTTTACTGACTGTGCTTTGTACGTGTGGCCGAGTTGACGACGAAAAAGTAGGTATTTTCAAATGGAGCCAACTCGGCCGTTTGGCCGAGTTCACAAACAAGTCGCGCAAGATCCGAAGTAAACGTCCCTTGGCTTATCGATTGATGCGCCTGCGCAGACTAAAATACGCAGGTAGGTAGGTATATGTGTTTTCTGTTGTAATCAAGCGCATAATAAGCGCGTGTCAATGAGCGTACAAAAAAAGAGCGGAAAATACGCCCAATATGAAAAGGCTTAAAAGTACAACAAGAAAACAATCAACAAAAGACTTTGTAATGTTTTCTTAAATATAAATAGAAATAGGATAGTTTTTGTGGTCTTGTGGTCACTTGTACTAGAAATATGAATAATGAGTCAAGTGCTCGAATGGATTTCACTTCGGTATTAGAAATAAAGTCTCTTTTGAATTACACATTAACCACTGGTTTCAAGTACTTTTTCTTTATGTGAGACACTACATAATAATTGCTAAAACGTGTTTTATTAATTAATTAATAGGACATAAAAATAAAAAGCTTTTGTGCGAGTTTGTAGGTTCCGTACCACGTGTACCTATTGGGTTTTAGTTTTGGACCCATCTCTAAGTTCTTTGTTTATTTAGGAAAACCTGTAACGGCAAAATTAAGATTCTTGAATTTTCACTAAATTGCCTCATAAAGGAAACACGTGCGGTACCAAAAGTTATTTATTTACTTTCTTGGATAAGATAATGTTAGCTAGCTATCCAGGCGGACTTAAAACAAGCCCTACCACCAATCAAACCGAGTACAATATATAGCCCTGCTGGGTATCTAAGACCGATGCCTATCTTACCAACTACATCACAGAGGGTTTTCATAATAAAACTATACCTGGTAACAATATTGACCTGGACTGTGCAGCATTATTATTACTAAGTACTTGAAGTTTCGCTGCTCCTATATTGCCTATTGTCTACCAACAACCTCTAACTTTTAAATATCTATAAACTAAAGCAATGGTGACGGTTTTATTATCACCACCGTCATCTAGAATAGCGTCGGAGTTACATAAAACTAAGAGGTCGTATAGGTGAAAACAGATTAGAGGAGATGTATGCCTAGAAGGATTTAATAAATACGAGTAGGTTACCTATAAGTATTACAACAGAAACATGAAGGTGCAGAATGCACATAAAAGAACATGTCCAAGATGGAAGACATAAACCAATCTATTAAGAAAATCATACCTTTAACTTTAGGCTTTTCAATGCTGGAATTGAAATCGCCCTGTGGATAATCAAATATATGATGTCGTAAAACATCATTCTTTCGTGTTTCCTTATCACCTTCCAAAAGTTGCGATGTTAGTAGCGAATATAATATTAATACTGTTATTGGCAGCACAATGAACGTAAATAAAAATAATGGTATTTTTCCATAATCTATCCCCACCACCTTCGTATAGTCTGAAATGAGAATAATAATAACATACTATTATGTTTGCTATAAGCTCACCATAATAAATAAAATAAATAAAAGGCTGTATGACCGAATACCTACACACATCAAAAATGTCTAGGGATTAAGTACATGTTAAACTATCGCTGCGTTATAGAATTAATATTTTAACTTTTTGGATCGTTATTGATTCTTTTTAGTAAATTTCAAAATATGAATAAAAAAAATGTTTTTTTTTGTTGAAATTATGGAAATTTAACTGTCAATCTGAATTCCTTCAAAAGAGCGTAATGGCAATTTCACAAAAGCAGTACAAATCCTGCACTGGAAGTGAAAAAATATAGGAGTACCTTGACGAGTACTTTGGCGCTAGATGGTAACCAGGGTCTGATGATGGAGCTGGTAGATGGCCATAGAAACTCGGGAACATAAGTTCATTCGTTCCGTTTTGTGAATTTTGTTAGTTCAATTCTTACCAGCAACTCCTCAAAAGAGCGAAGAGACATTCGGAAGTAGTTCTTAAATTTGCGATGGTTATCTCGGAGATTTTGATCATTTACATTAAACATTCCAGTAAGTGATCTAGTTTCAAGATAAGGAAGGATCTATGCTGAATTGTTATTAATATTTTTTATTTTTGAAAAATTTTTAATCGATAAATTACTTTTTTACTTTCATCTCTGTGCACGAGTACAATCAATCACTGACGACACGCACGACACTGCAGCGGCGTACGAAATCTTTGCCCTGCGTGTGGCCAGGTGATACGCATGACAGGAAAAGGGCCCTTATTACTTGTTTTAAAAAAACTAAAAAGTTAAAAATAATTTGAACCTGATAATAAGAAATTATTTTTTTACAAATAAAAAAAATTTTGCAAAAGAAAAAATAATGAAGATGTATTAGGCTAAATGTTCTTTAATGTTCCATCACAATGTAACACGCTTTAATTTATAACATTTTTTTTTCTTATTATCAGGTTTAAATTCTTTTTAACTTTTTAGTTCTTTTTTTTAACAAGTAAAAAATACTTGTTTTTAAAAAGTTTTTTTTTATCTTTTAATTTTCTTAAATCTTTATTTTGAATATAATTGTTTAACTTAAAAAAAAATGTACTCAAATTGTTTCTTCATTATATAGGATAAAACCGTTTACTAAAACATAAAGAATAGAGCAAGAAGCCAGTCTGGAAAACCAGATTAGGTAAATATTATTAGAAAAAAAATTATAGTTACAAATGTACTTGACCCCTAGACATTTTTGATGTGTGTAGATAAACATATTTTTTATAATTGGTTATATCAACTAGCACTTAAATAGAACTTTATAACCTCTTAACAAATAAGTCGCAGTAGAAGCGTTAAGTATTCGGCCATTAGCGTGACACTCCATTGAAGCTGAACTAAGATAAGCAGAGCTGAACTTTATGAAAATGAACCAATACTGGAGCAGAGCTGAGAAGAGCCGTTAAAATAAAAGGACTCCATTGGTTGGTTTCCACACAGCTCGGCTTAGCTCAGCTCAGCTCAACTTCAATGAAGTGTCACCCTTACACTTAATCTTCTTTACGCCGCCGTCTAAACTAGTTTTTTTAAATGCTAGATATAATTGTGTTGTTTAGGAGCAGACGTTAGCTCTTTCCCTGTTTACACAGGGCCTGGGACTTAATTTTGCTAAACGTCACCACCTTTGTATTCGTGGTCTGATAATATTATCAGCAATAGGGGATTACACAGGTTAACTATGGGAAAATCCCACTATAAAAGATAGGCCAATCTGTTTCACAAAACCATGTAGTAAGTTTTAAAGTTCAGTAAAACTGCAGTCTATATTTTTTTAAACTCTCATACTCAACTGAGCGGTTAGTTAGCAATGATATATGAAGCACGCCGAGAATGGTACGTTACGATGATACGCTTCGGTCAGTGTCCAGCTTTAGGATAATTCATAAAAAAGTAATGCAATCAACGCAATAACCAATGCTTTGTCATTATCTTGCATCTACTAAGCGCCCGTTTTCATTATGCGGCATTCGCTGCGGTTGACGCGTCAAGATACTTAATACAAAAGTAATACGTCACACGGAAGCTTTCGCTTCACTTTATTTTGGCTTAAGAACTTTAGAGCAATTTAATGAACATAATTAATCAAAAACACTGCGAATGTGTGCATATCTATATTATTGTATTTTGTGTGATTATTTTTGCATAACTGCCACAGAAGCGCTATCAACCGCAAATGCATCGTTTGTATAGAACTTTTTTTTAAATTTTGTCTCTGGGTGGTAGGTGGCACTGCAATAGAGGACCATTAATGGATACAGCGGACGAAACAAACCACTAGCAAACCACTAACTTTCTATATCTATACTATTAATAAAGAGGTAACGTTTGTGACTTTGTTTATTTGTATGGCGGGGCTCATCTCTGAAACTACTGGTCCGATTCTAAACTATCTTTCACTTTAAATTCGAAATCGACGTAGACAAAGTCGCGGGCAAACTGCTAGTAGGTATATTATAATAAAAGACTGTGACTCAGTCGTGAAAAGTAGTGAGACTACATCGGCGCATGTTAGCTCGCGGAATTTGTTTGTTTTACGAGCCAAGAATTGGAGGCACCGCAAAACACCGTTATATACACTTTGTTTGTCTCAGCTTCTACTTGTTTAAGTAGTTGCCTAGCCGCACATCTACGTTCATTTTGGATACAAAATATTTGGATAGCTTTATTTCGCTCGATAGACTCGGCTCAATTTTACAAGACTTAGGGCCTCTTTCACCATCTACAAGAAGGTTCCCATTAGCGTTTACTTGACAGATAATCCATACAAAGCTTTCACTTTAACTGCCAAGTATCTCTTAATCAGACATTGTGAAACAGGCCCTCAGTGAAATAACTAAACTCGGAGTCTTGAGTCGAGCAGGTTTACGCAGAGAAACAGGCTGCAAGCCAAATGACTAAATAAAATTCTGTTTTTATAAATAAAGTTACAAAACATACTGGGATTTAAAAATAAATAAAGTTGATTTGTTTCTTCAGCCTAGCTGTTTTAATTCATATTAACCTGATCCCTATCTTATATTTATTATTATAGAATAGTCACATACAAACAAATTATTTACGATAGGTATATCGAAAATATTGATATATTTTTTACATGCACATCCCTAAGCAGAAGTTGCCGAGGCATACTTCGACGTGGCATGCCACGGCAGGCCTCGGCGGCAAAATACTTTGCCATGCTTTGCCATGCCGCCGTTCCGGTCTACGTAGGCCTTAAGAAGATCCTTTTCATTATTTCACTGGCCATTTGAATATTTAAAAATATGACGTTTTTAATATTTCCCCTCAAAATGATTGATCCTTGAGGGAGGCCTTTGTCCAGCAGTGGACGTCTTATTGGCTGAGATGATGATGATGATGATGACGTTTAGCTTCGAATTCTTTATTAATTTGGAAGATAAGAATGTTCTTTTTTATGTCATTCTTAACTTACCAGAAGGCTTGTACTATTATATATTCTGTGCCATAATGCTATAAACGAATCAATCCAATTGTCGTTAATTATCTATTGATTTAATTATCTCTAATTTTTGTTTACTTATACCGTGCCGTGTGAACATGGAATGAAAGAAAAATGAAGCATTCACTGGAGTGAACGTTCATTCGATAGAACCGTCTGATAGAACCTTTAGTAAACTTTTTCAAATAAATGAATCATACTGGTTACTGGCCACTTAACTCTATCCTTCCTGTATTCGTTGATATGTTTCAAGTGTCAGGCAGGTCCATGTCATATTTGTCATTATTCAAATAGCAATGGCTTCATACTTGAAAATAATTAAAAATCAAAAGAGAAAGGACTGTCATGCATGGAGGATTTCGATACAATTGTCATACTAAAAACAAAAATCAATCTACTCTATGGAGATGTGTGCATCGTGACGTGTGTTCATCAACTATTACGTTAGATGCAAATAAAATTACAGTGATGCGTGAGAATCATCATGTTTGTCATTCTCAAACAATAAAAAATGAAGTGGCAGTGACTTTAGCCTCTTGTAAGAAAGCGGTTTGTGAAGATTTAGGACCAATCCAGAAAATTTTTAAGGACACCTTCGAACCGTTACGAAAAAAGGGATCCAATTATGTTTGGGATATACCGGATTTTAACTCAGTAAAAAATACTTTATATCGAGTAAAAAGTAAATTTCTCAAAACGGAAAAGTTATATTTTGAAACTTTAGATGATGTAAGTAAGTACATATATCTGAATCTTTAGCGAAAAATTTTTTTATATGTGAAGATGATACCAGTGATATAATGTTATTATTTTCGTTCGCAATAAGTCGAAAAGTTATTAAAAGTGACAAGAATAATTCATTTTTCGGAGATGGCACTTTCAAATCGTGTCCAAAACCATTTTATCAAATGTTTTCTATATATTTGGACTTACAATCCAGTATCAATTCAATTAATGTATTTCCAATTATATACGGTAGACTACCCGATAAACAAGAAAAAACATACATTCGTTTCTTTACATTAATAAAACAGAAACTGAGAGTAAAAATGGACACCTACAAATGTGACTACGAGCTTGCACAGATTAATGCGGTTCGTAAGGTATTTCCAAATGCTATTATATCGGGCTGTTTTCATCATTATAATGATGCAGTAATAAGAAAGAGCGCGGATCTGGACTTAACAAAAGCAAAGAAAGCAGAACCATTACAACACTCGTGTTCCCTTTGGCCCCTTCTTCCGTCACATTTCATACAAGAAGGTTGGTCTTCAATATTAAATATTTCACCAAATAGAAATGGAAAAGTTCAAAAAATATTTCAATCGCCAGTGGTATTCTATGTTGTTAACATGAATAGTTTCTAGTGCCTATGACGAACATCGCAAAACCAATAGTTTGGAAGGGTGGCATAAAAGGGTAAATTCTAGAATTCCAAAGACGCCAAACCTATTCCTCTTTATAAAATGCTTACTAAAGGAATATGTAAATATGATTATAAAATAATGAATGTTTTTTTAAACTAATGAAAAAGAACAGAAGAAACCGCGACATTTATTTTGACAAAAATTCAGAAAGTATTTATACATATAAGCTTGAAAACGAAGAATTATCACCTCTTCAATTTTTAAGAAAAAATGTGTATAATAACCCGTGATATACTTAATTACCCATATGGCAATACCATCCAGTGGATTTGGATTTAAATATTGGTTTATGAACTTTAAAAAAATTTAATGAAAACGAAAGTGACATCTTCTATTAACTATTCAGCTTACTTAAATAAACAATTTCATAATGATGCGTAAGTATTATCACGCTGAAAATCTCTATCTCAATTTATCCAACGTGTTCATCATCATCATCATCAGCTCATTTATGTCCCCACTGCTGGGGCACGAGCCTTCCCGATGGATGAATAGGGAGAACGGGCCATAAACCACCACGCGGGCCCAGTGCGGGTTTCCAACGTGTTACCGACCGATAATTCTTCGGTGATAAACTGAAGAAGTATGTTCATAAAATGTTCAAAATGATTTTTAAAGCAAATTTTGTTGCGAACAAATTACAAAAACACAAATGTTGAAAAAATTTTCACGAGCAGGATTTGAACCTGCACCCAAATGATTTTTACAAACAAAAAATGATTTTTAAAGCAATTAAAGCAATTGCAAAGGGTGCAGGTTCAAATCCTGCTCGTGAAAATTTTTTCAACATTTGTGTTTTTGTAATTTGTTCGCAACAAAATTTGCTTTAAAAATCATTTTGAACATTTTATAAAATAGCTTGCTTATTTCTTAACTGATCTTTAATATTTGTAAAAATATTATGATCGGATGTTAATGACGGTAGTTGTTGACATTGAATAGGCGCCTTTGGCTTACAAAGTAAATAGTGTTGAATAATTTCGGCGGGCTGGTTAGAACCACGATGGCTCAATTGGAAGAGCACCTGACCCGGAATGTCAGAAGGGTGCAGGTTCAAATCCTGCTCGTGAAAATTTTTTCAAGTATGTTCATGATATAATCGTCATTATCTGTAGCAATTTTGGTCCGTTTTGACCCCTTGTTCGTTTGTTGTCGTTTCATCTTTATGTTCTGGACATGCCTCAGGAGTTTTAACAATCGTGGTAATGTGATTGAACCTTTCGTCACCCTTTTATTAATTTTGGAGTGCCAACCCTCCATAGCATTATTGGTTCTATGACGTAGACCATATACACTCAACATTTTACTGATTTTTTTGGGCCAGAAACGTTTTATGTAATTTATAAACTTTTGCAAGCCCAAGTCTTGACTTTCCGCTTTTACACATTCCCAACCACGCACTATTTCTTCCTCCGGCAACAATGGAAGGGCTGCTGTTAGTCCAATAATACGTTTGTGACCTTTCCTTTTATTAAAGCCCATTGATTTGGCTCTAAGGGCTCTTTCAATTTAGAAGTTTGTTGTCGGACGGCTAAACTCACGCTTGCACTGCGTTCCATATTAAAGCAGTCATGCGGTTGTCGTGCGGCTGTCGTTTAATATGAAAACGCACGGCAGCGGTCCGACACGAAACGCCTAATTTGAAAAGCCCTAAGAGAGGGTTTTTTTTAATCTATTTATTACCTCCACAAAATGATATCCAAAAATTCTAGCGACTTTTTTTACACACCAATGCAGTTTAATTATTTAGGTAAAATAATCGAAATAAAAATAAGGTAAATTAAAAGCACTAATTAATTATTTAATTTATTATCGGTAGATTTGATTTATTGAATATGAATACAGTCACCAAACAAGTACAATTCTAGGCTGCTTCAACAGCAGGCCTCTCCAGTTATATCCACAGCTTCATGGTTTTCATACAAACCATGACACATGCGTCGTCTATCTAGATATTTGGTCTGTGGTATAAGGATAAGATAATGCCCGCGTGCCAAGGGAAATTAATTTTCCCGTGATTCTACTAAGGCCACTGTAGTGTCCCAGGAAATTCTTCTGTCTCATGGGAAAGTAAAATTTTCCATGACACACTAGTAGAGCCAAGCAGTAGTGCCTAAGGTAATAAATGCGTCAATACCTATCTATTTTTTATTCCTTACTATTGACTTTCGCTAAATAAATATTAACCAATTGCATAAACACCCAAGAGTTAGAGGTACACAAACTTATGATCATCACACAATACGTGGGAAGTCGCTGGATTTAAGCTCGCTGCATGAAGTCTGGAATAGTGAATATTTGCAATACATAGACTGCTTCATCACCGCCTGATAAATAATTCAGAATTTTAGGCACAACAGCCAACTGATCGTTTTGCAGATATAAAAATCTTGAATCGGCTTTTTTAACCTTTATCAGGAGGCATTGAAAGCTGCCTTAATCCTTCTCGTTAGTAAACACGACAACGGACAACAATACAGGTAATATTATTTATTATGTTAGTTATAAATATCACATTTAAGCATGCCGTTGAGTGAGTAAACCCAATTGTGTTGGTATGCAAGTTGTGCCACGTGTAGTGAGTAATATAAATATATGAGTACTTATAGCACATGAGTAAACATATAACAGAGTGAAACCTCTCACCGACGAGTACACGTATGCGCCGCGAGAGGACAAACCGGTTTACACCGGCACAGCCAGCGGACAATCTCAGTGAGTGTCAAACGCATTGTTTCGTGTTGTGAACTGTCATCGCTCGTAAAATATTGTAATTATTTGAGGTATTGTTATGTTTGATTTAAGTCCTCGCGCGCCATATGTACGCACGGTCGTACACAAGGTTGCCCGCTAATTATACCTACAGCGCGGGACGGGTTAAATTAGAGTGGTTTACTGTAAGATATTAATTATTGTACAATGTGTATGAGGAGTGACAGAGTTAAAAATCTTTACCAGGTATTTCAAGTAGTTTCACAAACACTTCTATCTTAAAGCAAACATTACACAAGATGTTCCAAAAAATAGTGTCAAGCGGAAATCCAGGTACAGAACACCCCTAGGTGTATCCGAAACACCCCCATGTATGTTCCGCGATTTTTTGTTGTTTCCAAGTTGTGTTTTCTCTATAAACTTTTAAAATGTTTCAGGACGATTTAAAAAAGTTACCTAAAAAATTTCGCCCAAACCTTTTTCTTCCAAAATTTGCCCATTTCTTCAACTATTTATCGTGCAAATTTCATTGAGCTATCTCAACGGCGTCATACTTTAAAACTTTTCAGTATTCCAAGGGGAGCCGCCGAATTTTGAGGTAATTTTTTTGCGTAAAGTAGTCATAATTAAGAACAAGTGCACGATTTTTTTATTGCTAGGAATCAATTAGGACTCTCACTATAAAATATTGCCATTATCAGACTCTAGTGAGCCACTTGTGCACTTAGGTGGTGATGTGGAGCCCATTACTGGGTTCCACTGCCATTTCTCCAGTTGGTGCAACTGTGTCCTCAGGTTATTATAATTTGTTTATTAATAATTAACAGTAGTAGTATATTATAGTAAAAAAAAAGTGTCATGCCAGACGATGAGGTAACATTAGATCAAACTTAGTCACAGAACCGAATTAGTCTACCCCGATTCCACGTGGTACTAGTCTGCCCTACGCTAGTGTTTTTATGAGCCCGGAGGCGCGGAGGTAGAGCAGCCCTCACGCGCTGCTGTAACGACACGCAGGCATCAAGCTCGCCGCTGCGGCACGGTAATATTATTACCGTGGCTGCGGCGAGCATGTAATGCCTGCGTTTCGCTACGCAAGGGTAAAGGGGCTGCTCTTCCCGCAGCGCCGAAGATGTTTAAAACCTACGGTTGTCACATATTTGAGCAGTTTGGTTAAGCTCTTCTAAATAAAAATATCTTTCAAAAAAACCTTGTTTTATTTCCAACTGACCTTGTAGAATCTTATAAACTCATATTAAAGGGCCATAATCGAGGAGTAGTCCTCTTCATCCCTCTTCCCTTAAAGGAGGTACGGTAATGGTAACTTGGTATATATTTTTTTTTACTAAAAATTGAAAATTCCTTTAAAAAGTATATGACTCCGAGTTTTGAGCTTCCACCCTCCCACCACTCCCCTGCCCAAATTCTGCGGCTCCCCTTGGAATTTAGAACCTGTGACAACCCTACCAAAGTAAGTAAATTTTGCGCGCTATGAGGAAGCTTTCACTCTGTTTAGATATTTATTCATGTGCTTATAGCTATCATTCGTAATAGGTATTCCAATGATCGAACGGTTTATCTCTGTGACACATTCGTTGACATTTGAATAGTTTTTAGGGAGATGTTTGATAATAATTACTAATCTGAAGCATGTTGTGTTGTTCTTGGTTTTGCTTAAAAACGCAAAATTATAATTTATTCCATACGAATCCTTCCGTGTATTGGGTACCTACGTGATATTGTCGGAATTGTGTCCGGCTGTAGACACAAAACATGCCATTATTAAAAGAAGAAGATGACTTCTTGGCGGGAAAGTGAAGAGTCATGTCTGCGGTTTTGTTTTATTTTCTAAAATTTGTGTTATGTCGAATATTAATGTGAACTAATGGTGGATCATTAACCGTTAAGTGTTCCTGAGTGTGCATGAGTGTTAGCAAATGAAACAAAACAGTGCAACGTCACTTTTCAAATTCTCTCAAGAAGTCCGCCCGAGGACTTAGTAAAGCCCCACATCTTTATTGAGATACTCGAGGGGTTGGGTGGTATATCATTTCTCATTTCTATTATCATTCATCATCATCATACAGAAAATAAATATTGTTTATTTATGTATTACTTGTTAGAAAAATTACTTTGACACTGGCTAAATGTGCTAATCGCACAAAGCCATCAACAAAATGAAAAAAAAAAAAAAAGAAGAAGATAATAATTACATTACATCACAATTCACGTCTCATATAATTAACAAAGAAACTTCGACTCAGACACGAGGCCGTTGATGGTCAAAATTACGAGTGTGATCTTGATGAACAATAAACAAGGCGAGCGAAAGCGCTAACGGCCGCTGGTATTAACCGCGACAACCAATTAATTTAACAAACAAATAAGGCACGAATCAAGAACCTCCATACAGAGATATTTGTAAATCATTAATAACTTATGTTCTACGACTTTCGGAAAATCGCAAAAAAATATTGATTTTTCTTACAAAAGTTGAGGAAAACAAAACTAATTTTTTATAAAAATATTTTTATTTTATTTCTAAAAGGCTCAAAACAAATGTAATTCAGATTACGAATACACGTCTATATATAGAAGTTTAACACTGTACGAGTAGTATCAAAAATAAGATGAAAAACTTACATTTACGTAAATGTAAAGATCTTTGTGATCATTAAGTGTGATTCAATAAATTTGATGCTATCTGTCAATACACACTGAAAACACTGTAACGATTACGACATCTTATACAGGTAAGAGGGTAAATAAAATACCTGTAAGTAGTAAATGAATGTAAAGTCAAATGGGCGCTTGGGACTTTTCAACCGTTTAAGGCACCAGGGCCTGACATTTATCCTATTCAACCACAACAGGGCGATTCCATCCTGGGAGCCCACCCTGCAGGCTCTATAACGCATGCATAGCGTTTAGGCACATTCCCAGAATATAAAGGCGTGTAAAGGTAATGGTAATCTTCATCCCCAAAACGGCAAAACCAGACTATGAAGAACCCAAAGCCTTTAGGCCTTTAGTCTACAATCCTTTCTCCTCAAGACCCTAGAAATGGATGGTAGACAATTACGTCAGAGCGGTACTACTGAAAAGATTCGCACTCCATGGACTTCAATGTGCATATCAGGCAGGGCAGTCAACAGAAACTGCTCTTCATTATGTGGTGAGTCGAGCAGAATCTGCGCTGGAAAACAAAGAGATTTGCGCATGCACATTCGTCGATATTGAAGGTTCATTTGATCGCACAACCTTTACTCCATCAAAGATGTAGTCAAGAACCATGACGTGCCACAACCGGTTTGTAAATGGATTGATTGCATGTTAAAGGGTTGAATTATCATTTATCAACTCGGAACTGCTAGGTTACAGTCTACTTGTACGAACAACCAGAGAATGCCAGCAAAGTGGGGTTCTCTCGCCTCTGTGTAGCATTGTGGTTAATTCAATCGTAGTAAGATGGAATAAAGGATCATTCTTATACGGATTGATCTGGTCATCACAATCAGTGGGAAGTTTCCCTCTACGGTATCGTGGTTAATGTAACGTGCCCTGGGTTTACTGGAAGAATGGTGCAATGCCAATCACTGTAAATACAGATACGGAAAACAACAGCCCTTCTCTTTACAAGAATGAGAAATACTATAGGACTGGGTCACCTAACACTCACCCTAGTACCCAGCTCTCTTGGTCCAGTGAAGTGAAATCCTCTACATTCATGATCGAAAAGAAATTCAAAATGTATGTTCCAACCAGGGACGAATGGAAACGAGGGCCGCTGGCTCAGGAAAATATAGCCTAATTTGGTATACCGACTGATATAATTTGAAGTCGGGCACATGGGCAGGCAACTTTGACAATGACTTCAAGCACAGTCAAAGCATCGGAAAATCTGCCATTGTTTACAAAGCCGTTTGCAATACTCAGAGCAAAAAGCTTACAAATTCAAAAAAGACGTTGCCAAACTTATGGCGTATTTTTTTTTTTATATTATATTGGGTCATCTGATGGAAAGTAATCGCCGCCGCCCATGAAAACCCGCAAAACCAAAGTAATCGCAGATGAGTTGCCGGCCTTGAGGAAGGAGTTGGATCTGGAAGAGAAAGTAGGAATTGAGAAGGGGGATGGGTGAGAGATGGGCCTCCGGTACTTTCACTCACCAGACGAAACACAACAGCAACGAATGCCATTGTTTCACGCCGATATTTTGTAAGAGGGTTGTACGCAGGTGTTACGCCGGGCGAGCCGGCCCATTTCGTGCTGCAACGCAGCGTGGCTCAACCACTCAGACAGTGTCACTCATTTAGCATCACCCAGGGGTCATATGTAGGGTCTCAAGAATAAACTTACGGACGCGAGTAACATTAACCCCCAAAATATATCTTTACAGAGGAAGAAGAGTGAAAGGATGGGGTTGCTCAAGGAAGTGCTACTGGGAGAGGGAAACCTCAGCAGCCCCCACTAAGTAAGATAAGTAAGATAATGATTATAATTAGCCTGACGTTTCGAACTTATTGCAGGGTATGGTCATATGCAGGAACGTGCCTTTGACAGCGTTACAATACATGTGAAATGTTAGTGTACAAAAACCTACTTGCAATGCTCAAAATCAAATATCAGATTTCTCTTGGTGAGTTAGTGTAGAACCTTAGAATAATTACGTATAGAAAGTAAGTCCGCGCTCATTTTGAAGCACCTTTTTTAGAGCCAGATATGGCTCCAAACGCCGAGTTTTCAATGTACACTACGGAGTTACAAGTGTACGTGTGCGGTGCGTGCGTGTCGCCGAGCGCAAGCAGTCGTCACGAAAGTGTGAATAGGTCTCAGACCAAATAAAAAGTTAAGACAGAACTCTGCGAACAGCGAAGTGAGGCCGGGTCAAACAACGCCTCGCCGTGTACATACACAATCATATTTCACACGTGAGTAATTTTGAAATCAATTCAATAAATCGAAATAAAATTTAAACGTTATAGCTTGAAACACAAGTTTTGCCATTATTAAATATTTTGTTTACCCTATTATTTGGTACTGTGACGTCTGTGACACGCAACGTAACGTTACTTGTTTCTTGAAATGCTTATCAGTAAATTTTTACAGACTTTAAAAAACAAGGAGGTAGATACTCAATTCGACTGTATTTTTTAATACGCGACACGATATCTTCGCTGTTGGTGAACTGATTAAGTATTTTATTTTTTTTCATCAAATAAATTATTATCTAAGGGTGGGTCTCATCCCTTAATTATGTTATCAAAATTGGTTCGGTATGTTGCAAATTTAAAAAATGGACCTGACATGAAGTCAAAGATGCAAAACGATTAAAGAAAAGGCAAGCATACAAGAAATTAATTAAACATAGAGGTTTTTAATTAAATAATTTGAATAAATAACGACAAGTTTTATTCCTGAATCACTTTTTCCATTTCTTTTCTCGTACCGCCACCACTTTTTACCAACAGCTTACGTTGGAATGGAT
Organism: Eudonia mercurella; assembly: GCA_963082485.1. Classification (NCBI taxonomy): domain Eukaryota; kingdom Metazoa; phylum Arthropoda; class Insecta; order Lepidoptera; family Crambidae; genus Eudonia; species Eudonia mercurella. The sequence continues at coordinate 15,729,539 of OY720022.1, read as the reverse complement.
CACTTTTATTTATATCATATGATAACGTTATTAACTTATAACGTTAAAAATAATGTTGCTAATTTTTAACGTTATTTTTGTACTTTTGGGGTAATTGAATTATCATGGCAACACCCGTTTAAACGCACACGTTTAAAAAACTGGCCTCACTTTGCTGTTCGCAGAGTTCCCTCTTAACTTTTTATTTGGTCTGAGGAATAGGTTTAGTGCTTCACTTTTGACAGAGCGCTTGTATGAAGAATAATTATTAGTTAGTAATTATTCTAAGTGTAGAACATACCACTAACAATACTGTAGCGACACATTGTAACATAGTAATCGTATTGCGTCATACCCCAGAGGTGGGATTACGGCTCCTGCGCGAGCCGCCCCAGTCCTCCTACAGTCGCGTTCCTGTACGCTTGTGTACAGCCTTAATAATAAATTATTTACCGAAACAATACATTTAATTTCATCTTCCCGAACACGCAAACAAAGACTTTCTGATTTACCACCTTCCACGAAGGTAACGGTAAAACTGTAATGTTAAAGATAAAGATGCTAAGAGAATATAAATTAAAAAAAAGTACCTGATTCTTTCCCTGAAGAGTCGGAGTCCACATCAGATTGCGTTTTGCTGTCTGGAGTTTGGCTCTGTATAATAAATGCAAGGGCACATATTATACCTACTATGATAACACTTGTAAGTGAGAGTATCACTTTAAGCCATGGTGGTACTTTGAATCCATTTTCAGCTGTAAGGTAAAACAATAATTGTGTAAATTACCACTGTAACACCAGGATATCAGAAGGAATAGGTATTGTTTTGTTGTTAAAAAGTTAACGTCAATAAGTTAATGTAAATAACATTTTATAAAATTTGACTAACTTCTGCTATTCTGATTTTTTTCTTCCTATAAAATGAAATGATCCTAAAATAAAACAGAGCAGAACTGCTTTTAAAAAAATATGAATTTAACTCATTTTTATGTATAACTCACACTTGACCAAAAAAATTAAAAGTCTTGATGATTCCTAATTCAGTTTTTCTGTATTTCTTATGATTCGGACTTCCTCATACTGTCCCAGTAAAAAAAACCCTCACAATCTCAAAATCTTATTTGACCAATCATTGCAAGTGTAAATGATGATGCCAGTAGAGTGTATTAAGACTATGACTATAGTTTTATGTTTTAATTTTGATACCATAACTATATTCTAAAATAAATATACAGAGGATTTCATTTATTACGACCTTGGTTGTAGCGACCATTTACCTATAGTGGCGTTAAATCTATGTCCCTTGAATTTAAAGCATAATTTAGTACAAAATTCATGTGGCTGTACAAAATTCTGTGTACTTTGGATGTATCGCCGAGTTCGGGTGTAGCAACTGTTTTTAATTAATCATTTGTAACAAATTCCTAGAAATCCCATGCAGATATTGCGACCGGAGTCAGCGCCAAAGACACAAACATTTCTTATCTTTTGATTACATCGACACAGATGGTCAGCAAGTGTGGAGATCTTTACCTTTTGTTTATAGATATCAGCTAAGTAGGTAGGGAAGCGTGTACGTTTCGGAGTTCAATTTATGGTTCAGTTACAAATTGATATTCTGAGTAGCAACTGGGTTTAGTAAGTACAATAGTAGTTATTAATATAAACTATACATGTGTACTCTGTATCTCTTTACCTTTGCCTATAACGACTTCCGGATATAACAACGAAAATAGAGTGGTCCCTTCATCATCGTTATACCCGAAATCTACTGTACTAGCTTTTGCTTGCGGCTTTGCTCACATGGGCTACACTACTTGTATTTGTTTTAAATAAAAGTCAAAACAGGCGTTTGTGTGTGGTTGTAAATAAAACTTTAAATGTATCACATTAGGGTACATCTATACAATACTTTTAGAGGTGTTATAACACACAGTCGGACTAAGTGGGTTAAAGATAGGTATCTGTAAGGATAATCCTGAAACACTTTTTTTCTCCTTTTAAGAAAAATAAACAAAATTCCTAAGACATGTCATTCTTTATTTCTTTTTAAAAAGCCAAATACCAACTTTCATATCTTTTACTTAAAAACTGACGGACTTTCATATAAACTTTCACCCGCTATTCGAGCTTCTTAGGGTGTGATTTTCGTAAAATCCTTTCTTAATGGCTGGATATGTCACTCAATTAACCTACAGTCCAAATTGCATTTAATTAGCTTCAGTGGATTAGGCTCGGCGATGATGAATCAGTCAGTCAGGACAAGTTATTATATGTTTAGAGATATCATTACTAGTATGAGTATGAATCTGTCGACAGTTAAGTTTGCTGAAACTAATTAGTCAAATCTTATTTTTACTAGTAAATAAGATTTAAATTACATTTTAATATATTGCAGATCCAAGTTTTGCAATAAATAGTAGATCGCTTTAGCAAGAAAATACAAATAACAGCATAAACTGTCATAGGGATGGCCAGGATTGAAGCAATATAAATATATGCATATATATGCATTTCCTCAGGGGGGGAGTGGTACCAGAGGAGAGGGGCTCACCACTCCCAACCCCCTGCTTCCCTTAAATCCAGGAGTCAGATTCTAAAGAAATATATACTTAAATACTCACATGTAACTTCATAGTTTGCTTTAGGAGGGAAAGATGAGCTTGGTTGGTTTTCATTATCTGTTTTAGTATAGGAAGCATTTTCAACGCCCCTTTTTTTAATTATTTGCTTAATTGTTACAGGACCTTGGAAGTAGGTGTTGCCACCAAACTGGACGTTTTCTGAGTTAGTAACACATACATTACTTAAAGTCGGAACTTCGGGCGATTTTATTAAACCCGGTACTAAGTTAGGGAGCTTTTGAATAGCTTGAGTTTCACGTTGAATATTGATGGCTCTATCATCTTCACTGGTATCACTGTCACTACTTTCAATTATTTGTAAATCGCCGAGGCTTCCCTGTACCTTAATACCGAGGTCACTGAATTTTTTATCTTGTCTTTGAAAATCTGTTTTTGAAGCCATCTTATAAGTCCACTTTCACATTATCAAACAAATTATTAAGTACACATTCACCATGCTATTAATTTTTTTTTGTAGGTAGTAGCTTAAATAGTATCATTTAAATAACATAATTTTTTGATGATAAAACTTCATGTTTTTACTATGTAAACACGGAAAGTTGGTAGGTACATAACAAGAAACATACCAAGCAAATTCTGCATTTTCTTTTTACTGTATTAACAAATCAAAGCTACCTAACTACTTAGCAACATATAATATTAATTATTTATAGTCATCAACCAGGTTTTTTTAAATAAATAAATAATTTAAAAACAAAAACAATAATGAAAGATCAATTTTTTTTTTAAGTGGCGTTCACATCTTTTTTGTGGTTGTGGTCACTGAGCAAGTAATCACCATAAAGAAACTTGTATGGTATAAATCACTACGTTTTAGTTGTGGTTGGGTTTTTTGGTACAAATCACGTACCTACCTACCTACCAATCAAGACGTCATTTTCTACCATCGAGAAGAATACCCTTTTAAGTTTAATTTTTAATTAAACATTTCCGGTTTTTGACCAAGGAGTTTCCGGGGTACCTATTCTTTTAGTTCATTGAGAGAAGGCAATGGGATCGAACCCATACGGCAATTTTGTACTTTACCATTTCATCTACAAATTCTCAAAAATTAGGATTGGCAACACAAGATTGTTTATCACTCAGAACAATAACTAAACCAGACCTTGTAGATGCTCGCTCTGATACGAGGCGATCTTGGCAAGAGCTATGGGATACTTCCAGGCTTATTAAAGGACGTTACTACGGGAACATTCAACCTTTTATCCCAGCTAAGCCCTGGTTCTTCCGGTTTAAATCAGTTAATAAAGAAACTACCTCCACGATTTGTCGTTTACGCCTCGGCCATGTGTGTACCCCAGTCTTCCTCGCCAAAATACGAGTACGAGATCATTCACTTTGTGAATGTGGGTTGGACGAAGGAATTACAGACCACATTTTTTTAACTGCCCTAAATTTTCCTATTCTTTATATGACGTTTTGCCCCCCTGAAATTCCACGCCCAAGCAATTTTCAAACACTTCTTTGTTACTTAGATTACAATCATATGTCTCTTTTGATAAAATACATACTTAAACATGAAATTAAGTTATAAATATGTCCATATATTATTGTATAATTTATCTATTTTTATTGGTCATTACATCTTTAACGTTTATAAATTCTCTCCTATCCTATAACATCCTCTTTTATATCTGTGTTGTCCTTAACAAGCTAATTAGTTAGTTAATAATTTAGGTTCCAACCACCACGTTTATTTATTTATTTACTTAAAACCAGTTAAAATTATTCAAATCGAACATTCTCCAAATGTAGTATATAATAAAAGCTGTCATTTCGCGAAACAAGGAAAAAAACTATTTCTAGTTGATAAAAAATTATATCTCATTTTTCAGTTACTTCTTTTTTAAGCGAGGTTTTAAACATAATTTAACGTTAGGTGACATAGTAACGAACCTTGTATTTTAAAAACTCATTTTGTGATTTAATTAAAACTGAGTAAAACATCATAACCATCTAATGAAAATATATGTGCACAAAACTTTCAAAATATATATTTCAATAATTAAGAGCGCCAAACCCGATATTTTCAAACGTTTAGTAATCGGTATTTTACCGTAAACAACATAATAAATAGCGTTTATAATTCAGGACAAAATAATAGTCAAAACGAAATTTCAAAATTTGTAACAGAAATTCGTCATTACCATTGCGCTAACGTCAAATATACTTTTTGAAAGATCTACGCGATGTATCTTCCTGTCCCCGCGCACACCACTCTCCTCAGTCGCTTGCACGAAATGTACCACAGCGCACGTCACGGTGAGTGCTCTTTAAATACTTTTTTTGTTACAAATCATATGTCCAGAAAATGGTTGTCACGTATTTCCATCATTACCGGTAAATACGTTTTCTAGGTAACTATAAATTAAGTATAATTGTTAGCATTAGAATTTATTGTGACTCCCAGGACAAATTCACAAAAATGCGGTCACAAAATAGTAGCGCTAACAATTCACGATTTGTTCAAAAAAAATACTACGTTTGTCATTACCATCATCATCATCATTACCGTTTGATTTGTGTTAATGGTAATGACGTTATGTTAATAGGAATGATGAATTAAAAATTTCAAAATTTCGTATTAATAACAATTTGTTCTATTTTACTTAAAATGTTGTAATTGTTTTCATGCTTTAACGTAACCGAAATACCAGCTGAAAGTTGAATCGGTTTTTTTGTGCGTTATCTTTATTTTAATTTGCTTAAAATATTAAATTGTCCGTGCTTGTCTGGATTATAGTATTGTAATAGCCAGCTTTTCTTGTCAGCATTTCGTAGGTGGTGAATCGAGATTATGCGCCAGTGCATCAAAAAAGGCGATTGGCCAGCATCCTGACACTTCCTTTGCATAATTAACAACAAAGTCGCTCTTTTTGCTAAAAGTGGACCTTGATCCAAACCATGGCTTGGATAGGATATGATGATCTCTAACCACCTTTTGGGGGATAATGGTCGTGGGTTTATGCATACATACACTAAACATATTTTAACTTAAAAAATACATCATACAAAATAATATTTTATTTCAGGTAGTTGATGTTTTCAAAAATGAAACTTCAATATTACATAGTACTACATATTGAAACTAATAGAGGTGTGAAAAAAGACAGTGCGGATAAAAATTCCACGAGCAGGATTCGCACCCCATGACATGCCGGGTCAGGTGCACTACCACACTATTTGCGTAAAATTATAAATGTAATGTAAATTATAAGTATAAATGTAATCATAAATATAGCTTGCCTAATTCTTAACTGATGTTTCAATATTTGTAAAAATATTTAGATCGGATGTTGTTGACGTTAGTTGTCGACATTGAATAGGGCTTACAGAGTAATGGCTGATTTACACGTTTTAAGTTGTAAAGTAGGTAACTAAATTTAAACTTAATTTTAAGTGACTTATATTTAAGTATATGTCCATACGTATTTAAGTAATTAGTTTGCTTAGTTCACTCAAGATGGACGATCAACCACGTAATAAAGTCGTAAATTCTGTGCTAAATTTGTTATGAAGTCAAAGATGAAATAATTAGGGAAATAACCATACCCAAAAAACTGGGTGAGAAATTGAATAAATAGAAGAGATCAGTATGGCCAAGGATCAAGTGCCACTTTGTTCGAGGAGCTAGCGAATGAAGATTTAATAACAAGTATATTTTAATGCGTCACGGATGGCAGAAGACTCTTTCATTTACTTGTTATCTAAAGTGGAAAACGAAATACAGAAAAAAGATACTGTAATGCGATGTGCATTAGATGCAAAATTAAAATTACCTATTACAATATATTTTCTCAATACTGGCAATAGTTTTCGCAGTCTATCTCATTTTTGTAGAGTTTCTAAATCGACTAAATATGTTTAATACAATAATCAATAATTAAATACGAACAATAAAATTGAACCCGAGCGCGTCGCTCACTACACTTATGCATTTAACTAATATTGTGCCAGTCCAAACGTGTCAAGTGACAAACCCCGCCCACCAACTTAACCAAAAAATAGACAAAATTCTAAATATCTTGTTTAGTTGTGAGCTAAATTTTAACTTGCAACTTGCTACTAAATTCTGTGTTTACATGCAATTAATCACTTAAAGTTAAGTTAAAATTTAGTTACCTACTTAACAACTTAATACGTGCCATAAGAGTAGATTAATTTCGGCGAGTTGGATTGAGCCATGATAGCATAGTTAAATTAAAGACCGAGATTGTGTTTGTTACGAGATTTGTTGAATTTTAATTTTTGTGTTATTAAACTTTACAAATTTATAAGTAAGTGTTTTATTTACAAGTTAGCAACTACTTATATATGAAAAAAATACATAGGTATGTCTTCTAAAATAGGTATCAGGTACTTAATTATTATTTTTGCCGTAAAAGCTCGTCATTACCAAGCATTCCTAATCATTACCATCCTCAAAAAATCATTGCCATTAGCCTAACGTCATTACCATTTCTCTTATTATTTTTTTAAATCAAATATTATCTAAATTCTTGATTAAAAAAGAGTGCCTTTGTTAAGCAGATCTTACTTAATAGTACTTCTTTCGGTTTTTGAAACTTTGCACGCATTTCAGATTAATTTACAAAAAGGCTTCAAAATAAATCAGAAAAAATCCAAAACGCGAATCCACCCGTTTACACCACTTAAAGTTAAGTTAAAATTTAGTTACCTACTTAACAACTTAATACGTGTAAATCAGTCATAAGAGTAGATTAATTTCGGCGAGTTGGATTGAGCCACGATAGCATAGTTAAATTAAAGGCCGAGATTGTGTTTGTTACGCGATTTGTTGTATTTTAATTTCTGTGTTATTAAACTTTACAAATTTATAAGTAAGTGTTTTATTTACAAGTTAGCAACTACTTAGAAATGAAAAAATACATAGGCTAAGTCCAAATAAAAAGTTGCCATTAGTCTAACGTCATTACCATTTCTCTAATTATTTTTTGAGATCAAATATTATCTAATTTCTTGATTAAATAAGAGTGCCTTTGTTTAGCAGATTTACTTAATAGTACTTCTTTCAATTTTTGAAACTTTGCACGCATTTCAGATTCATTTACAAGAAGACTTCAAAATAACACAGAAAAAATCCAAAACGCGAATCCACCCGGGGAACTAAAGTCTTGTCTGCGGTTTTGTTTTATTTTCAAAAATTATTGTCGAATATGAATGTAAAATAATGGTGGATTATTCTGCCGCACAATTTATGAACGCAGTAAGTTCAACTTACTGTGTTTGTGGTTGTGATATTTAAGATGACATTACGATATATTTTCTCGAAACTGTTCACATGTTATTTACTGCGTTCATAAATTACGCGGCAGTATTAACCAAGTGTTTGTGAGTGTGCATGAGTTTTGGCAAATGAAACAAAACAATACAACGTCACTTTTCAATTCTCTCAAGAAGTCCGCGGTCAACCCGAGGACTTAGTACCCCACATCTTTACTGAGATACTCGAGGGGTTGGGGGTCTATCATTTCTCACTTCTCATTTTTATTATCATTCATCATCATCAACAGAAAAGAAATATTGTTTATTTATGTACCTGGGTCATTTCGCGAAACATGGAAAAAAACTATTTCTAGTTGATTAGAAATTCTATCTCATTTTTCAGTTACTTTTTTTGTTTAAGCGAGGTTTTAAACATAATTTAACGTAAGGTGACACAGTTACGAACCTTGTGTTCTAAAAACTCATTTTCTAATTTAATTAAAACTGAGTAAAACATCATTACCATCTAAAGAAAATATATGTGCACAAAACTTTCAAAATATATATTTCAATAATTATGATCGCCAAACCCGATTTTTTCAAACGTTTAGTAATCTGTATTTTACCGTAAACAACATAATAAATAGCGTTTATAATTCAGAACAGCATAATAGTCAAAACGAAATTTCAAAAGTTTGTAACAGAAATTCGTCATTACCATCGCGCTAACGTCAAATTTACTTTCTTGAAAGATCTACGTGATGTATCTTACTGTCCCCGTGCACACCACTCTCCTCAGTCGCTTGCACGAAATGTACCACAGCGCACGTCACGGTGAGTGCTCTTTAAATACTTTTTTTGTTACAAATCATATGTCCAGGAAATGGTTGTCACGTATTTCCATCATTACCGGTAAATACGTTTTCTAGGTAATTATAAATTAAGTATAATTGTTAGCATTAGAACCTATTGTGACTCCCAGGACAAATTCTCAAAAAGGCGGTCACAAAATAGTAGCGCTAAGAATTCACGATTTGTTCAAAAAAAACACTACGTTTGTCATTACCATCATCATCATTACCGTTTGATTTGTGTTGATGGTAATGACGTTATGTTAATGGGAATGATGAATTCAAAGTTTCAAAATTTCTTATTAGTAGCAATTTGTTATATTTTACTTAAAACGTTGTTTGCTTTCATGCTTTAAAACAGGGATGCACAGACTACGGCCCGCGGGCCGCATGCGGCCCGCCGGTCGAATACTGGTGGCCCGCCGACAGCAAAAATAATACTCTCGTACATTCGAAAATATTGAGTTCTATTCCAGAATAAAACCAATAACAAATGTTCGAACCACCTTCAATGGGTGAAGGCCCACCATCAGTTCATAATTTGCCCGAGTGGCCCCTAGTCTTAATAAGTCTGTGCATCCATGCTTTAAAATAACCGAAATACCAGCTGGAAGTTGAATGGGTTTTTTTGTGCGTTATCTTTATTTTAATTTGTTAAAAATATTAAATTATCCGTGCTTGTCTGGATTATAGTATTATAATAGCCAGCTTTTCTTGTCAGCATTCGTAAGTGGTGAATCGAGATTATGCGCCAGTGCATCAAAAAAGGCGATTGGCCAGCATCCTGACACTTCCTTTGCATAATTAACAACAAGGTCGCTCTATTTGCTAAAAGTGGACATTGATCCAAACCATGGCTTGGATAGGATATGATGATCTCTAACCACCTTTTGGGGAATAATGGTCGTGGGTTTATGCATACATACTCTAAACATATTTTAACTTTAAAAATACATCATACAAAATAATATTTTATTTCAGGTAGTTGCCGTTTTCAAAAATGAAACTTCAATATTACATAGTACTACATATTAAAACTATTCATCATCAGCTTATTTACGTCCCCACTGCTGGGGCACGAGCCTTCCCTATGGATGAATAAGGAGAACGGGCCATAAACCACCACGCGGGCCCAGTGCGGATTGGTGGTTGTTAACGACTGCTAATGCAGCCGGGACCAACGGCTTAACGTGCCTTACGAAGCACGGAGGAGCTCGAGATAATAATTTTTGGTCACCCATCCGATGACCGGCCTTTGCGAATGTTGCTTAACCTCAGCACTCGCAGACCGGGCGCGTTTACCACTGCGCCATCGAGCTCCACCTACTTACTATTGAAACTATTAGATATGTAATAAAAGACAGTGCTGAAAAAATTTCCACGAAGGGAAGTCGCACCCCATGACATGCCGGGTCAGGTGCACTACCACACTATTTGCGTAAAATTATATGTATATGTAATCATAAATATAGCTTGCCTAATTCTTAACTGATCTTTCAATATTTGAAAAATATTTAGATCGGATGTTGATGACGTAGTTGCCGACATTGAATAGGGCTTACAGAGTAATGGCTGATTTACACGTTTTGAGTTGTTAAGTAGGTAACTAAATTTAAACTTAATTTTATGTGGCTTATATTTAAGTATATGTCCATACGTATTTAAGTAATTAGTTTGCTTAGTTCACTCAAGATGGACGATCAACCACGTAATGAAGTCGTAAATTCTGTGCTAAATTTGTTATGAAGTCAAAGATGAAATAATTAGGGAAATAACCATACCCAAAAAACTGGGTGAGAAATTGAATAAATAGAAGAGATCAGTATGGCCAAGGATCAAGTGCCACTTTGTTCGAGGAGCTAGCGAATGAAGATTTAATAACAAGTATATTTTAATGCGTCACGCATGGCAGAAGACTCTTTTATTTACTTGTTATCTAAAGTGGAAAACGAAATACAGAAAAAAGATACTGTAATGCGATGTGCATTAGATGCAAAATTAAAATTACATATTACAATATATTTTCTCAATACTGGCAATAGTTTTCGCAGTCTATCTCATTTTTGTAGAGTTTCTAAATCGAGTAAATATGTTTAATACAATAATCAATAATTTAATACGAACAATAAAATTGAACCCGAGCGCGTCGCTCACTACACTTCTGCATTTAACTAATATTGTGCCAGTCCAAACGTGTCAAGTGACAAGCCCCGCCCACCAACTTAACCGAAAAATAGACAAAATTCTAAATATCTTGTTTAGTTGTTAGCTAAATTTTAACTTGCAACTTGCTACTAAATTCTGTGTTTACATGCAATTAATCACTTAAAGTTAAGTTAAAATTTAGTTACCTACTTAACAACTTAATACGTGCCATAAGAGTAGATTAATTTCGGCGAGTTGGATTGAGCCATGATAGCATAGTTAAATTAAAGACCGAGATTGTGTTTGTTACGAGATTTGTTGAATTTTAATTTTTGTGTTATTAAACTTTACAAATTTATAAGTAAGTGTTTTATTTACAAGTTAGCAACTACTTATATATGAAAAAAATACATAGGTATGTCTTCTAAAATAGGTATCAGGTACTTAATTATTATTTTTGCCGTAAAAGCTCGTCATTACCAATGTAGTGTATGACTCACCGCACCTTTGCATTACATGTCATAGCTAATTGATGAACCAGTATTAAATCATACTTAAGGCACTACAGTCGTTTCACTCAACGCTTCTCCCGGTCCCCACATTGCATGGCGACCCTGCCAGTGCTGCCTATTGGCGGCGCTGGGCCAGATGGTTTTTTAAAATTCTAAAGTTAAAATGTGACTAGTTAAATTAATAAGAACAATGTAATATGGTAAAAAAAGAGACAATGGTGACAAAATAAAATAAAAGACAATATTTTTTTTATATAATAATAATAATAATGAACGATGAGCTATGTGGAAGCTGACTAAATAAATTATCTATTTAAAAATTATCTATGTGAGTGCTTCGGACTGCTTCGGAAATATCAAGATTTTCTAAATATTATAATGAAGAGGTAAACTAGTAAAAGTATAAGAAGACTACAATACTAAGTTCCTGTAAATTGATTGAAAACAAAGAGAACGATTTGGTGCTGCTGCTGTCGAGAGATGACTGCCGAGAGATGTCAGACGAGATGGTGAAAGAAATTGCTGGGTGCTGGGTGAAGCAGGAGTCTGATGTGGACCAGCCGCGTGAATCAGGCCAGTTTTCCGAAAATATTTCTATTTAAAAATTTAATTCCACATATTATTTTGCGTAACAGTTTTATAACTTGAATAATATAAAAGTAACTATTCCAAAATGTACTTATTTAAATTCATTGGTAATATAGTAAGTTTTTTTATAACACGAATAATAAAGTAACATTTTATTTGTAAATGTTTTTTTTTCAAATTAAGTATTGTTTAATTGAATTAATTGAGTAAAAGCACTTAACAATTTGGTTGTAGAAGAATTTATTTAGTACTTACAGCTCACGATAATGTTTTTATGATTATTAGATTATTTTTTATAATGATTATTAGAGATCTCTAATGCTAAATTTATTAAATTTTAATGTGACTTATTTTCCTTTTATTACTATATAGTTTCTCAGACACGTATCTGTCTCTAGTATTTAACTTCTAAATATATCAATCTAATTATCTTATTGTATGTTTTACATTGGAAGTTTTGTGTTGTGCGTTTTTGATATTAGCTATCAAATAAAATAAAATGTAATCGATAGAATACTAAGCACCCTATATGTTTAACACTTGTTGACGATATGACGATAAATTGATATTTTGTGACTTTAAATAATGGTGGCACTATAAGCACATTAAAAGATTTCAATTTGAATGTTTTAAATTGGTATAAAAGGTTCTAAAATACCAAATGTAAACTAACGAAGGTTAAATCATTCAGAATGATAAAGAAAGTAATATTATAGAGAATAACTTTAATTAAAAAGGTCAGAGAAAATAATTGTACTTTTATTGATTTTATTTCTTGAGATTTTTTTTTTATTGCTTTGTATTTCAAGATTAGGTACCTAAAGATTTTAATTGTTTGCTATTGCTACACATAGTATTAATTTAACTGTGAGAGATTAAGAGAGTATAATTGACTTAGTTATTTATTTACTTAGAAGCAAAAGTTCTTTATTGTTGTAACCTATCTTATTTACAGTGTAATTATGTTGCTGATAATATTTTTTTAGCCACGTCTTCAGAACTAAGTAAGTACCAATAATGTGAATTGTACAAGTATAATTTAAAAACGAAAATTACTGTTACAAATAGTTTTCAATTACATAACGTATTTTGTTTTAACCTATTTCTGTTAATCGAAAAGATGTTACAGTTATCCAGTTCATCCAGTAATACAGTTTTCTTTTTAATCAAAAGTTGACAATGGCCGTATCTACTTAGTAATTATAAAAGTTTATTAATTAGCATTTCTCGCTTCATGTCATATTGTAATAAACAGTTTATTCTAAATTATTTAAATCGAAAGTAAAGTAAAAATTAAGTGTAGTTAAATTACTGCTTGAACTTTCGTTATTTTTGGCTTAATTTACGTAGTAATTTGTTAAAAGATTAAACATTCATGTTTTGTTATAGTGTTGAATATTGGTAAAAGAAGTTTGTTGCATAATTGGGATATTTTTTGTAAAATATAAAAAGAAGTGTTAGTAAAAATTTTAGTAATTCTAAATCATTCAAATCATGCACGAGTTCTTAGTATTCAGACAAAGACCACACAATGTTGTAAGTTGGTTTTGTGTTCAGTCAAGTCAGCGTAACGCGCTCGAACTTTACACGTTGCAAATGCTGCAGAACGTTACAATAACAATGTTACAACAAAAATACAACAATCTTGTTCCAGGTAATCATTAGTAAACATTTCATTTTAATACTTCGGAAGCATAAGCTTAAGCCGAATCACAAGATAGCAATTGAAAACCAAGTTAAATTTAAAATGTTGTACGCATTTATAGTAAAATTATTGCAGAAGACCATGAGAATTATTGGTTCTTATGCTGTACCACATTATTGTAAAACAACAATAGACGACTATTTCATACGTAACTTTTATAAGAAATTTTATTTAGATTTGTGTTTTAAATAGTAATACTTAATAAAAAGTATTTGTACACGTTAATGCAAGCGCACATAGCATTACATTTTAGTAGTAAAGGTATCAACTAGATTAAATAGTACTTATCCGATAAATTTATTAAAAACTAAGTACTTAAATAAAATAAATTAATAAATACAATATTTTGCTAGCAATTTCTGATGGAAAAAGGTAGAGTTTCATTCACTGCTCTGCATTAAAAAACTTTTAATTATTTGAGGTGATCTATACAATTCAATTAGGTTAATTAGGTACATTGCATTGATTAGTTAGCTTGTCTTGTATTTAAATTATATTAATAAATAAAAAGGTTTTTTTTTAGTATTTGTTTATGTAGACTATCGAGAAAGATAATCGTTTTAATTTTTTTGACATTTAAACAGAACATGACGTACTTAGGTCAAAATTAGTTTGATTTAAATTATAAATATGAGACATAGTTTATAAACATTGATTTGATTGATTCTGGTTTCTGGTAATTAGTTCAAAAAAAAAAAAAAAAAAAATTTTTGAAAACACTTAAAAAAACTTTTGCTCCGTGGTTCAAACAGAGTGCTAAATATTTCGGATTATTATAGATTATGTTTGGATGCCATCAGTTATTAATTTACACGACTAATAAATAAGGATTGTTATCACATTCCTGTACCAACGGCGGTATGACCGCGCAAGACGATAGATAAAGGTATCATCGCTAAATATGGATGTAGCGAGAGAGGTGTCTATACTAACTCGGAGTGATTTCATAAACAATGCCACCCGGGTTGCCCCCGATTGTTATGAGTTTTAAGGCAAAGACAAATAAGTTGTTTATCTAAAACGGATTATAAGAGAATAAATTATTGGAATATTAGGAGGAAGTAGACCAATTTAGAGTAAAATAAGTATCTAGGCTAGTATTCAGAAGATACAAGGACGAGAAAAATAAGATAAAGATAGGAAGTAGGTGTATTGCCTACACAATCTGTATTAAAAATCTTTTTGTAACAATATGTTGACAATTAGGTACAGATAGGACAGTTTTGGAATGTATAAGTAAGGTATGGAATGTTTTAAGGATAAAAGAGTTTGTGATTAATTAGGTTCTTGAGGATGAAATGCGATTGGACTGATCACCCAAAAGCATTGAAAAATCTTATTTACCTAATTTTTCTTATTTTGGATTGTTGTTATGTAAATGGTTATGAAAGAAATGGACATATAAATAAATGAAAGAGATAAATGAAAGATGATACGGTACACATTAAAAGGTACTATAGGGATCAGGTCCTTCAGGTTTATCTAGATGTGAACGAGATTCCTCTTTGAAAACTGTTGGAGACCAAAAGATGTCTTAATTTATGACCCTATAAAAATGGTACATGGAGGTTCAGATCCTTCCATTCGATCATGGTGTAAATAAAATTTCTCTGTGAGATAAGTTGGAGTCCAATAGAGGCTTAAACCATGACCCCCAAAATAAATGAGTTGTGCGCACAACCCAAACAGGCACTAAGATGCACTGTTTTAAAATATTAATAAATAATAAAATAAAAGTCGACTTTATGTAAATGTACCAAAATAAATAAATAAAAGGGAGCGGCCGCCCCAAATAATAATAAAAAGTACCTAATAAATAATATATATTATATTATAATTATGAAAAGGTGTACCGATGAATGATAATGTGATGACTAGTCTATGAAAGAAATAAAATATAGTACCTACGAGATGAATAAAAGTGTGCACACGATGTAATGTAAAGAGAATAATATGAGTGCAAAATGTAAGGTACCTTACCAAACTATAAAATTACGAAAATGAAAACTACGAGTAAAATGAGAGTTCTCTAAAATACACAAGTACGTCAAGTAGAAGCATTATGTAGGTATGACATTAAAATAAATTAATAAAAAGTAAAGGACTATTGTGAAATATTAAGGGGTTTTTTTTAAAACACATTACTTATTAGGTGAAATGCTAGGAGAATTATAAAGCTCCGTGTTATTTATATTAGAAAATGAAAGACGTCGGAATAGGAGTTTTTATTAAGTGTTTTGAAAATCGTCAACAACTGGGTAAAAAATAAAACTGTCTACAATTCAGGTCTCCTAGTGTAGCCAATAATAGAATTTACGTTTTTCAGTATTAATATTGAGCAATAAAGAAATTTATTATTTTTTGTTTACTAATTATTATTAAATAAACAATGATATTTTTTCTATTATATTATTAAGACAATTGGTTAACTTTTAATTTAAGAAAATATTAGGTTGTTAAAAATAAAGAATAGTTTGTAGTAGTTTAGTAGTTAGTTAGTTTAGTAGCAATGTAAAGAAATAGTAAGCCGAAAAATAGAAAGAACAAGATAGACTTCAGTTTTGTTTCATATTTTTACTTATTTTATATGTTTGTTATGTCATTGTATGTTCTGTGAAAAATTTTTTGGACATTATGTCTCATTGTAATATAAGTACCTACTTAATTACTTATAATATATAATTTTAATGTTGATTCAAAAAATTTTAAAATTAATTAGTATCAAAATGTATTTAATTATATAGATAAAAACAGGTTTGGTAAGAACTGTATTCGATTCGTTTTATAATTTTATAAGTACTTGGGTTTATTTTAAATGTAAATTGTTGGCATCCGGAGATATAAGTATATTTTATGGTAAATCATACCTATAACAACTTTACCTAAAGATTTAGATTATATTCTTTATGGTTTTAATATATATTTTTGGTTATCATATTAAGCGTATATTTTGGTTTGTTAAACTATGTAGTTTTCTATTGTTTCTTTTAATGCAAATTATTATTATGTTGATATGGAAACTTTAGTCAAAGAAAGTAAATAGTATTGTATTGTAATAAACATGAAAATTACTTTTAATTTTAAACTGTGAGTGAGGTATTTATAAAAAAAAATATATATATATTTACTTATATATTTTTTTTTCTAAAAAACGGTGGAGGTGTAGTGTATGACTCACCGCACCTTTGCATTACATGTCATAGCTAATTGATGAACCAGTATTAAATCATACTTAAGGCACTACAGTCGTTTCACTCAACGCTTCTCCCGGTCCCCACATTGCACCAAGCATTCCTAATCATTACCATCCTCAAAAAATCATTGCCATTAGCCTAACGTCATTACCATTTCTCTTATTATTTTTTGAGATCAAATATTATCTAAATTCTTGATTAAAAAAGAGTGCCTTTGTTAAGCAGATCTTACTTAATAGTACTTCTTTCGATTTTTGAAACTTTGCACGCATTTCAGATTAATTTACAAAAAGGCTTCAAAATAAATCAGAAAAAATCCAAAACGCGAATCCACCCACCTATTACTTGTTAGAAAAATTACTTTGACACTGGCTAAATGTGCTAATCGCACAAAGCCATCAACAAAAAAAAAAAATCTGCAGCCCCGCCCGCCCCGCGCTTAGAGCCCCACCCACCCTCCATGCTGCCGGTAGCCCCGTGGCAGCCTTCATTTTGATATTATTACTTTACTGCTAGTGTGTTGTGACATTATTTATACTTCATTATTGCTGTTTTACGGATTTTTATGTTTCTTGATAATGTATACTATTCATGAAGGTGAAATTGTTATTAAAGAAAAGTATGGTTCAAGTCAAAACGAAATATTATATGTTAGGCCACCAGGTAAACAACGTAAAAAGGCATGTAAACAAACAGTAATTACCTAAGTGTAATTTAAACTTTAACTAAGAAATTTCTATTGAACAATTTTCAAATTAAATAGTCACCAAATTCTAACTTACAGATCAATCAAATATAATAATTTTAAATAACAACAGGTTATATGATGTGGCAAATTGGTTCACTAAAATCTTCCTTCCACAAGGATATCCTAATAGTGTTAGCAAAGACTATTTAGCTTACCAAATATGGGACACAGCTCAAGCCTTTTGCAGCACCATAACAGGTCAGTACGTAAAATATTGAAAGGTATATTATTTCTTCAGTCATGTCATGTTATTTACAATGTTGTGTCAGCATTAAATAATTCGGTCAGAGTGTCGCCTTTCTAATTATATGTTTATATATTTATTTAAATATTAACAAAGGAACTTAACGTTAATCATTAATTTGAAACAGTGTGACAAAAAACAATATTGACTTGTCTGCACAATGGCAGTCATCGCCTTACGCTCACATTTATACATAAAGAGATTACAGACATATACACAGTCAAACAATGTGAATATTACTTACTACCCACATCAGGGCTACATATTGCATGTGAATAGGGTTCATACTGATCAGCGCTTTCATATGTTCATACTTTTATTTTTAAACATTTTTTTATAGGTACCTTAGCCACACAGGAAGTTTTGAGAGGTGTTGGAGTGGGAGACACAAGTGCCACACCTTTGGCAGCCACAGCCACATGGGTCATTAAGGATGGCTGCGGTCATATGGGTAGAATCGTATTTGCATTTACTCATGGGTGTGTAAAGTTTGTTCTTTTTTAAAATACATGATGACGATAGTCTTAAAAAATTGTCAGAGAACATTTGGAGCTATAAAAACTTGTAGAAAAACCCAACAAAATAGGGTTCTCAAAAGATTTGAAAGGTTATTATAATAGAAAAAAGACAAAGTGTTGAAAAAATTCCACGAGCAGGATTCAAACGAATGATGACGTAGTTCATTAAATAAGGCTATTTTGGCTTATAAAGTAAAAGTAGATAGTGTTGATTAATTTCGGTGAGTTGGATTGAACCACAATAGCATAGTTGGCAGTGCACCTGACCCGGCATGTCATGGTGTGCTGGTTCGAATCCTGCTTGTGGAATTTTTTCAAATTGTAGTTTGTTCACAACAATATTTGCATAAAATTATATGTAAATAATCATAGGTTATTATAAGTGTTAGCAAATTATTATTATTATTCAGGCAGGCAGTTAAAACAACTGTTCAGTGCCTGTATTCTGCTATACATCACTGGTCTTGTCTTTTATTGAGATTATATTTATTTGTGAAATTAAATGATAAATACTTATTCCGAGCATCTATGACAACTCAACATAATGGCCACTTAAAATTTATATAATGCAATCAAAATGGTCAGGTCACCACTCAGCTTATGCCACATGCCAGTCTGTTTTTAAATTGGTTTAAGTGTTGAGCTGAGACCACTTCTCCCAGGAGCTTGTTCTGCTTGCTTGTTCACCACACAATGGCTCAGAAAATGTTTGTGAAACTGGTATATAATTTAAGGTGATGGCCTCATAGATGGGTATTGTCGTTTTGGATAAATTATTTGTCCCAATTCTGAAGTTCAAAATGTTTGTTTGAAATTCTTTTATGTCTCAATCAGATATCCACTGTCTCTGCAAAAAATAAAAATAAAAAATGTAACAGTTGTATATTTTAAGATATGCGTAATAACATTTTCTATAACAAACCAGATTGAATAATCCAGTACCATGGCTCAGTTTTACAAATTCGTCTTTTCACCATAATTATTGAAACTATTGTTAATGGTTTTATTTTCTTCCTGTTTACTAATGTTATATTATTTCTATTTCATTATAGAACTTATTTAGATGCGTATAGTAAGAAGTGGAGATTATATGCAGATACACTAAATGATGCAGCAATGTGTATAGAAATAGCATTACCATTGTTTAAAAACTACACAACATTTGCTCTGTGTGTCAGCACCATAATGAAAGCTATTGTTGGAGTAGCAGGTAATTGTGTTTTACTTATAGACTGCTGAAGCCTATATATTCGTTTTTAATAAAAACTCATTAACTTTACTAAAGTAATAATTCTTCGTCATCGAGTCCCTCATGCCTGACGGTCGTGACCACCAATAGCAGCAACGCCGACCAGAGCTATCCAGCTTAAGAAATAATTAAAGTATAGTAACTAATAAAAAATAAATATAATAACAGTAACTAAAGTAATAATAAAAGGTGCTAAAAATTTTGTTCCATCCAAACTTAAAACTAGTTTCAAGGCTAGATTAGTGATGGACCCAAATCACAGCAGCTTTGAATCTAGTTTTAAATAGCTGGCAAACAGCTCCGTGAGGCTGGGGCCTTACCATGTTCTTAAAAAACAATATATAATTATATTGTTTGAAAACGAGGTGTATACGCCCGCTACACGCGTCTCATTTTCAGAACCGCAACAATACTGCACAATACTGCTATATGAGCTCATTGTAAGGATGGCCTTGATGGAGGGTGATTGGTGGAGGGTGTTATCTTACCATTATTCTTAGGCCGGTTTATTCCCGCCCGCTCCAAGATTTTGTTCCCAAGCGCTCCAAGAGTAAAATTATATTAATATTATTTTGTAAAATCGTTCCCAAGGGCTCCAAAAGCGTATGCTGAACTTTCGTCGCGCTAAGATCGTTAAATCGAACGGTCCTCAATCAGACAACCGATCTTCCGCGAAGTGTGTCCGATGACAGCAAATTATATGTATGCCACATTCCGCGAAATGTGGCCCTGGCCTTATTCTCCTCTTCACTTTGTTGGATACCACCATTCATGTCATCATCATAAACATCTGTCCTATAGGTGGGGCTACAAGGGCTGCTATGACTCAACACCATGCGATCCGAGGAAATATGGCTGATGTGTCTGCCAAAGATTCCGCCCAAGAAACAGCTGTCAATCTGGTTGCGTCTTTTGCTGCATTATTCATTATAACTGTCTTTGGGTGAGCACTTACATGGCTTGATAATACAGGTGATGTCCCCAGGGTACAGTCGCTGATATTTAAATGCACTCAGCAATGCCTGTTAATGTATTACCTAAGTAATGTAATCAGCTAGTACAGTACTTGTAGTCGACATTTTTTCTAAAGGTATTATAAAAGATACATATACATACATAGTCAAATGTATATTCCTAATTTACATTACATAACACTATTTATATTAAAATGTGTTATTTGATTTTTTTGCAATAACCGACCGCATCTGTGTTCTAGTGAAAACACCATCAACGGTCTTGAACCCAGGTCTTTTGTTTTCGCCCTTTTTTATTTCTAATTAGTTAATAATAAAACTAGTAGGCTTTTCTATAAGCGACATAAACTTATAAATAAATAATTTTAATCTTAAATTTTCTTTCAGGAACTCTCTTACTTTATTTCTGTTTATGATCGTCCTTCACATTGTATTCAATTATTTTGCTGTGCGAGCTGTGTGTTTACGAACATTGAATGAACCAAGATATTTACAAGTTATCGATATGTATTTGAGAAAGGAGATCATTTCAACGCCTTGTGTGATCAATCGAAATGAACCAATATTTTTTTACCAGATGGGACCAAACTTATTAGGTAAAAATAAATTAAATTTGCTTGTGTCTTATTAAGTCATGTCCGACATTTGCTAAAAGTTCACTTGTTTCAGATGTAAAGTTATGTGGATTTAAAATAAAACTAGGGTGCTCCATTGAACATTTGGTTAACCATTATCCTAAAGCTTTATTTTACCAAAATGTGAAACAAGTCTACAGCGCTCGGAAATACATTTTACTGCCTAATATTAATAAGAGAACAATGTACGTGGTGCTTAAAGAAGAAGCCACCACTGACAACATTCTGTGCGCATACTTTCATGCTGTTCTACTGTCTACTATCACGTGTGCTGTGAACGATTACCCACTGGTATGAAATATAACCAAACCTAATATATTTTTAGTATAGTTCAATAAACTAATTTTATGTTGATTCTTTAATAAAAAAATTATTTGAGCTGTACAGAAAATTTAAATAGATATTTCTGTTTTACTGTTAAAGTTATTATTTGTGTCCTACAATATTTGAGAATGTAGTTGTTAATTGTTTATTAGTTTTTATAAAATTTCGTTGGGCCGAGTAGCCGTTACTGTGGCGTCGAGCCTACCTTCCCAATTTGATAAAATAATCAACAAATAGTGAAGTTGAACAATAATACAAGAAATAACAATAATTATATTTTCATTTCAGCCATCATACAAAAGTGACGGCAATCCTCGTCCTTTTGCGCAAGTTTGTCATACTTTACAATCAGCGGAGTGGAGTAGAGAGGTAACAGAGAATCCCGATTCTCTCAGAGGTTTCCTATACGAGCCTACTCATGATCTCATCCTATACGTAGACAAGATCGTCCAAAGGGAATGGCACCAAGTACGCGGCGCTCTTCTTGCTACAGGTTGCGTTCTATTTTCTTCCATATTTTTTTATTGGTATCGATGATCTTTGAGCCTAGCACCAGCTGCTATTCAAAATTCAAAATCATTTATTCAATTTAGGCTACAAGTAGCTATTGAAATCGATACGTAAACGTTGTCATGCTAAAATGTCATAAATCTATGAAATGTCAATTGTTAGTTCAATTTGCGTGCGTTGTGGCGCTGCGCTACAGTCAGCACCAATTTCCATACAACAACATACGTCTTTTACGCATCGACACGAATTCGTTTATGTTATGTAATTTTGGTATATTTATAGATATAAAAAGTTGAAGTTATTATTGCGATGAAACAGCATCAGGTATGGCAAGGCAAGGAGCTCCACGGGCGCTTTTATTGGGCCCTCCACGGACTCGATGTAGACTTTTTAGCGTCCGTATCCTGGCTGCGTTTCGGTGACCTCTTCGGGGAAACTGAAGGTTTTGTCTGTGCAATTATGGACGAAGTTATGCTAACGAATAACTACCTAAATATATTATGGTAGACGGGACGGTTGACATATGTCGGGCATGCCACCGTCCAGGTGAGTCTATCAGACATATTATTTCTGGCTGTTCTCGTCTGGCTAACGGCGAGTAGGTACTTGCACAGGCATAATTAAGTGGCCAGGGTTATCCACCAGCAACTTGCTTTGAAATACAAACTTGTAGATTCGGAGGTACCGTACTACAAGTATGTGCCCGACACAGTTCTCGAAAATGACCATGTCAAGCCGTACTGGGATCGATCTATCATTACCGACAGGACTTGTAGCCAATAAGCGAGACATCGTGGTGATAGATCGATTAGTGTGCCGCACGGTGATTGTCGATATCACCTTTCCCCAAGACGAGAACCTCGTAAAAGCTGAGAAAGAGAAACAAATCAAATATCTCGACTTAGCACATGAGGTTGTCGACATATGGAGTTTGGATTCGGCTGTCACCGTGCCCATTGTTGTTACGGCCAAAGGCCAAGAGCCTCGATCAACATCTCAGGAGGCTCTCGTTAGGCGGCTGGATCAAGGGCCTGATTCAGAAGGCAGTTCTCGATACGGCATGCATTGTGAGGAAGTTCCTGTCTCTGGAGCTTACCACCGGTAGCTTGGATCCTGGTCCCGATGCCGGCGGACCCCTCAATTTTTTTATAATTTTAAATGTTTTGTTTCTTTTGTTTGTAGAAAATATTTAAAAATGTAAATTAATAGGTATGTTGAAAAAAAATAATAAAGGAAATAATAAAAATATATAATGATTCATTAAAAAAAATTGGGTTAAGTACCTTTGACATTGCCATGGCAAACTACGTTGTTTAACTAAATTAATATGTTTTTACAGGATGGGATCTCACTAAACAACTTTTGATGGTTGACGAATGGCGTATGTGTAGCAAGAAGCTGGTATCGGAACAATTACCATCGGAGATGTTTAATTTCAATTCAACCGTGGACGTTGCGAAAATAATGCCCTTTGGCGATGTAATAGACGAAATGAAATCAAGCGAATCAATTTTCAAAAATGCTTATACAATTGAACCTGATGTATCAGCAATACGAGTAGTGGAGCCATCAAAACAATCCGTTCAGTATAACCAAACAAAAAAAGAAAGTAATGTATCTAAAACTTCAACGAATGACGATATATTGTCTGACAAAAAAAACTGTTAAAGCAATAATCAGCATTGATAAATTAATAAGCCCATTCCTAAGGGCGTCCGCTGGGTCACAAGCGGCGCATCGGTTGCCACATGTAAATTCATGGAGCAGGCAGGTATGGCGGGTCGTACACATCAGACTACTACAAACTGTAAAAATGCCTTAATAGAATGTTTTTGTTTTGTTTATATAATTTTAAAGCAAATTTTGTTGTGAAACAAATTACTAAAACAATTTTTTTCAACATTTATGTTTTTGTAATTTGTTTCGCAACAAAATTTGCGTTAAAATTATATAAACAAAACAAAAACATTTTATAAATAGCTTGCCTACTTCCTTAACTGATCTTTAGTATTTGTAAAAATATTATGTTCGGATGTTAATGACGGTAGTTGTTGGCATTAAATGGGCGCCTTTGGCTTTCAAAGTAAAAAGTAAATAGTGTTGAATAATTTCGGCGGGCTGGTTAGAACCACGATAGCTCAAGGTTCAAATCCTGCTCGTGAAATTTTTTTCAACACTTGTGTTTTTGATTTTGCCTTAATAGACTGAACTTTAATTATAAGTCATAAGGTTGAACATTTGGTTGATCTGCAGTCTGTATTTGGCACGCGGCGCGGCCGACGACGAGGCACGCTCGTCCGTTCGCGGGACGGATCACTGATATTGATATGCACTTTGACACATGAAAGCTTTAAAACCGCCATATTTGTCCGCGGAGAGCGCCCGCGCCGTACCCCCGCTTGACGCAGCGGACGCCCTAAGGCTTGTTTCACACGTATCGCAACCACAACACGTGGGCGGCCGCTAATTTGTATGAATGTTAAGTTCACACGGGCCACATTTTGCCGTCATTATTGACCGCGTGTTAGATACCGACTACATCGCAGCCACGTCGCAACCACAACGCAACACCGCGAAATAGCGGCCGGCCATATCGCAAACAGTTTGTTGGTAACACAACGCAACCGCAAGAAGCCGCAGCGACACTATTTACACGTAACCACACTTTTTGTCGCGACGGTGTGGTGTGGTTGTGGTACGTTTGAAACAAGTCTAAGGCGAAGAGTAAGGCACACTAGCGCCACCAATTGATAATAATTGTTATCGTTCACATTTAAGTTTATAAATTGTTATGGTGCCAAATAAAGATTTTATTTATTTGTTTAAGTACCTACTAAGAAACAACAAATTACTTATTTTTATTTAAATATACTTGTTCATGCAATTCTGCAGTACTTAGTAATACAGTGTTCATAGGATTAAGTAAATAAAATATTTAAATTAAAATAGTGAATATTATATTTAAGTGTTTCACTTGAACTGCAAAATAAGCTGTGTACTTAATCTTTAATAATAATTAATAAATTATTTAAAGTATACTCAAGTGGCTTTTCTACTCAATCTTCGAGAATGGCTTTGACGATACCTTCCAAAGTCTTTATTTCTTGACCGGAAATGTTATATAAGTATGTATTTTTAAGTGTTTATCCGTTGTCTAGTAAGTATTTAACGAGTTTCTTTATCTACTGGTTTTCTATAAATTGTGTTCAGATTGTTCATTTCTGAGGGCTTTGCTTTACAGATATCGCAGGAAGCAGCTGAAGTGTCAGAAATATATGAAGAAATTTTGCCATCTATCATTGTCAAGAACAACTCGTGTCATCGAGGCGTCGCGAGAGATGAGTTTTTCCGATGATATATCGATACATCGATAAAAAATAACCAATATCGAAATTCGTATCAAAATCGATATTTTATTTATTTTATATCATCTCATCACGGTTTAACTAAATTCTCTAGAAATCAAAGCCGCAAAAGATTGAAAAAAAAAAACTTGTTGTTTTGTTATGCTGCATTCCATTAATCTAATATGTGGTAGTGAGTGCGTAACTGTCACTGTCAGTGCGTTGCTTCAATCAAGTCATGTCATGTGTGCGTGTGTGCTGCGTATACGCAACGGCCATTTGGCACTTTGATCTAAAGTAGTTATTTCTTTCTTTAAGAGTAAGTAAGAGTGTTGTGTGTGGTGTGTTTGCAAAATCGTCAATTGTTTTGTTTGCTTTTTTATTTGGAATTCGTCCTTCTTGAATCGCGACTTTAAAAAAAACCAGGAGGTTCTCCTTTTTTTTAAAGTCAGTTAAATATTTTACCGATATATCGATATTTTTTCGTGATATATCAAGATCGATATTGATACTTTTAAAATATCGATGTATCGATCATTTTTTTCATTTTCGATATCCCTAGCTGGGTGTGACAGCGACGCGCGAGTCCCGCCCGGCACCCGCGCCCCTCCCTCTTCCGCTCGCGCCCGTGCCCTGTCCTTTCTGTATGTTTTACAATAGGGCTTTTCTATATGTTTTGCGTCGCGACGCTTCTATACGTTTTGTATGAAAGGGACGCGGAAGAGACATTTGTCCGCGCCCCATCTGCGTCTTACGTCTCTTCTGTGTGTCCAGCGCCTAAGTTGATCGTCTGTTTCATTAGCTTCTCAGAAATATAACTGGATATAAACAGCCGGGTCGAACGAACAAAAACAATGGTCGTAAGTGTTTAGCACAGCAAAAAAAAAAGGTGCGGCGTCAAGTGGCGGCTAGAGACTTTTAGTTTTACCTATAATTAATTGAAAAAAGTATTATAAATAATGCCTTTACTACCGGATTTTGATATATTCCAATCAAAAATGCACTAAATGCGAAATGCACATTTATTCTAATTTTAAACTTTGTCAGCACTTGCAAAACGAGTGCAATTTCGGTTGCAATATATAAAAACCGGTAGTTATGTAGCGCATCACTATACCGCTAGCTTGCCGGACGAGCGCGGGACGCAACGCGCGGGCGGCGGACCAGAGCCAGCTTCCAGGCGGCCTGTAGGGAGCTCAGTGTGCTACGGATCGGCCCTTTTTATACGTATCGCGATAAATGACTTCACTCTGACGTTACGTGGAAATAGAGTCCAGACGCGAAGACAACTGGTGCGGGATACAACGCAGCATCAGATTGCATCCGTCACACCTCACTCAGCCGGACAAGACGGCCTGCACGCTATTCCTGGATCCGCTGTTCTCAAATGATGTTTGCCTAGTAGTAGTAAAATAAATAGCCTATATACTGTTCCACTGCTGAATTAAGTCATCGTTGAAGTTGATGGGTATTGACTTAACCATCACAATTACCAAATGCGGGTATCACAAACCCGGGCTATGCATCGAAAAATACGAAATACACTGCCAGACCTGGAAATTGAACCCAGGACCTTTGGATGTCGGTCCGAGCGCTTTCCACTCTGCCACCGAGGCGTTTGCCTATATCTCTAATTACTCGCAGTATACTTTGTTTGTTCACACAATCGTCTTTACCGTTCATCTCCTCGCTAGAGATAGACATTGTAGGTATTATACATCCTTATTTTAATACTAAATCGTTGTAAAGCCTCTTGACTAGGGGGTTGTAAACTATAGAAAAAAACTAGTTTCATATTCATGAAAATAAATAAATACAATTTACTACACCATACCAATTTATTTTAGTATTGTCAAATTATTGAATTGCGATTTTGTAACAGGTATTTAGACGTGGCACCATCAAATATTTAATAAATTATCTCCACACCATATTCAAAACCATACATACCTTCGAACTACTACTAGACAATGTTTGAATAAATATTGATGAATGAAAATAAATAAGCTAACCATATCATATAAACATGTATAAATACTCTCGTAAAAATTCGACACAATCAAAACGTATGGTCTTTATTTGACATAGCTTAACTCAACATAGTGCTTTACATAAATCAAAAATGTAGCTTTATATACATAAATGTAAGTACTTTGGTAACTTGAAACTAAATTAACATCATTTACAGCTACAATTTTCGTTAGAAAAATAATATTAATAAGTACAAGAGAAATTAAGATGAATTATGTATGATAATAATTTGTTTCAAGAATATGAATTATCTAATTAACTAGGCCACTTCTTTAACAGAATCTAAAGTTACAATTGACCTACTGCTAAAATTGATCTAAGTACAATAAACAGGAAAGAATACTGAGTACCTGCATATGGTAATTCACATATGGTGAAAATTTTCTACACAACCGTTTTTTCAACAAGATTGTCCAATGACACCAACATGCATAGCATATTGTCCACCGTAGTAATAACCTAGCATGACCCAACAATATCCATCATTGTTTACTGTTACTTATTTACTGCTACTATACGAGGATTGCAGTTGAAACACACCACACTCTTAGTCAATATGTCAATTTAAATGTAACGAATAGTATTGCAGATGTACAACACATACATTAAACACTAGTATCATCACAGAATTAAGTACACAATGGTATCGACAATGTTATGGTAAATATACCTACACAATTTTTTTTAAATAATATACAATATTACCTATAAAGCAATAAATATAATCTATGTTGCAACAATTTCGCTTAATACTACAAAACAAGAAAATGTTAAAAACGTCGTGTTTTATTACTGTTTTTAGTTCTTATACGAACATTTGACTATTTGTGTTGCGTGTGAATCTAACTGTCGATCATCAATTTATCAATGTAAGGGCACCGCTAGGTATGGAACGCGTTCTATCGCGAGTCCCGAGTGAAGTGTCGACGTGCAGCGGTGCGGCCTACTTGCCGAGCTGTTTGATGAGCATGTCGGTGCTGAGCGACTTGGGCCGCTCGATGGGCAGCCCGAGGGCGCGCGACCAAATCAGCTGGGCGAGCACTCCGAGCGCGCGCGACACGCCGAACATCACAGTGTAGTAGTTCATTTCTTTCAGGCCGTAATACTGGAACGATATTCATTTATTTTAAAGGTAATGTCTAAGATATGGACAAATACAATTAAAGTAATTTGAATATTAATTAAATGAAATATAAAAGAAAAAAGGACATAAATCTGAGAAATAATAGAGAGTAATAATATAAAACAAATATACATCTAGCTATATTTTAAACAGGCCTTTCAGGCCGCAATATTGGAATCATATTTATTTGTTTTAATGGTAGTGTGTCTAATTAAAAAAAGGACTAATTATTTAAAAGAATTTGTATATGACTTATTGGATTAAATAAGAGAAAGGGACATAAATCTGAGATATATAATATAAAGTAATAATATAAAACAACTATACATCTAGCTATATTTTGAACATTTAAGTTAATGTAAAGAAGTTATAAAGGTCCTTAAACGTTTTCTCGTTAAATATATAATTTTGAAAATCAAAACCTCTTTAAATCTGCTGCTACGATATAAATGAATACACTAAATAATATCGATACCAATTCAACTACAAAACATAATATGAATTGAATTAGGCCTTTCAACTTCACCAGACTTTTTAAGGGGCGGCGAAAAACTTTAAGGGCTCCAAGCCATGTCATTGAAACACGGTCAGACGGTTCTAGAGGGAAACAACATGCAAGCGTGTCCCCTTCTCTAACTAGATTCACCGAGGAGTTCGGATCAAAACGAAAAAAACACAAGCAAATGACATTCGGCACTGACCTGTAAGAGGACACCGGAGTGGGAGTCCACGTTGGGCCAGGGGTTTTTGACCTTGCCGAGCTCGGTGAGGATGGGCGGCACCACTTTGTAGACGGCGGCCACCAGCTTGAACAGCGGGTCATTGGGCAGATGCTTCAGGGCGAACTCACGCTGGCACGTGTACCTGTGTACCCACATCACTTTGTTTGTGTATCTTATCTCAAGCCGTGTGAAACGAAACACCGTCAGAGGTTTCTAGAGGGAATGGCATCAAGCACTAGTACGTGTCTCCCCGTTCCCTAATAGATTCTCCGAGGGGTTCGGACCGGAATCGAGAGTGGAACAACCAGAGGGCACCTCTAAAGGCTAGGACCTCGGCTCTGGTTGACAGGGTTGTGGGGGTGGGGAGAACTTCCCAGGTGCATGTAATCTTAATCTATATAATATGTGAAGCGAAAACTTCATGCCGCTTTTTAAGCACATTGTGCGCACGGAGGAATGTGTGAATCGGTATAGTTAAAAGTTTATATGAAAGAGTCCCGTTCATCATAAATTGCGTTACAAGTTCATTGAATAAATATTATACATTTTGTGAATAACGCTCCCAACTGGGAATCGACCTGTGGGTCTGACACCGGCGGTATTAACCACTATATTTATATAGAAGGTTTCACCGAGAAGGTTTAAACGAGATCTAGTAAGTAGTTTTTTTTAATACGTCGTAAAGTACGGAACCCTTTGTGCGCGAGTCCGACTCGCACTTGGCCGGTTTTTATTTTACTATATACTAGATACGACCTTGATAGGTTCATGAAAGAATGGCATGATGTTGCAGGGGTCCAGAAGGTGTAGAAAAAGTGTGGGGAGGCCTTTGCCCAAGAGTTGGACAGTTATGTCTGATATAAAATTATAGTAAATAATAATATAGTAGATAACACCCATTCATTTATGCAGCTATTATTAGCATGTATTTATGCATTTTTGGTAAATCAAATCAAATTGATTACATTACTTGAGCCCAAAATTCTCATTAATAAAAATACCTACCATTCTTCATTTTGCCACTTCATGTGTGTCGTGATATAGCAGACGTTATATTAATTTTAAAGATCATAGCTGGTACTTTGGATTGTCCTGATCTGTTATCTAGAATAAGTTTCAACGTCCCCCGTAGTTTTCGTCGTACTGTACCACTTTTTATCCCTTTTTGTAACACCAACTACCGGGAAAAATGCCTTTATCTGCAGAGCTAGCAGGCGGATCAACACTGTTGCCCAATCTTTAGATTTAGATATTTTCAATGCGAGTGTCCAATCAGTGAGGATATCTCTCGGTGATCGTTTCTTCGAAGTTGCTTGATTAATATTATTATAGTAATTTAGTGTTAGTTATTAGTTATAGTTTTTTATTTTTTTATTTTTGTGTGTGCATTAATTAGTTATTATGGTTAGCTACTCTAAAAAGGCAATAAGCTGTTTGTTGTTAATTTTCTGTTTTACACTACCTTTATCAGTGCGAGTACCTTTATCTTTTAGTAGCTCTTAAGTTCTATTGTAAGTTCTATTTCATTAATATAAAGCTGATGATTTGCCGAATAAAATAAAATAAAATAAAATAAAAATAAAATATCATAGAAGCGGTTAGTAGTAGTCGCAGTAGCATATAATAATAATGATTTTATTTAATTCAGAGAACACAGTTTAACTCTCTGCTGACTGGCTACTCTGCTTTTATGTCATGAATCTGAAATGTCTTTCGGCTATGTAAGTACCTTGCTTTCGTGTCATCTATAGCGAATTGTCTTTCAGCGAAAAGGTCATTGTGATAGAGACCCCACTGCACCCGAGGAAACAGACAGATTGTTATGTGGGAGCCGTTCACTTACCTAGGGTCAGTCTTTCTGAGAACAGCGTGTCCGTAACCAGGCACCACCTGTCCCGACTTCAGGGTCTTCCAGATGAACTCTTTGAGTCCTTCCTCTGTGAAGTCGTCACCGACTTGCTTGCGGAGCTTCTCCAGCCAGACCAGCACCTAGCCATATAAACAATATTATAAGGGGCTATTTATATATTATTATTTAATCAACCAGCACTTATCATCATCATCATCATCAAATCATCAGCTCATTTTATGTCCCCACTCAACAGTGGGGACATAAAATGACCCCAACGGGCACGAGCCTTCCCTATGGATGGATAGGGAGAACGGGCCATATAAACCACCACGCGGGCCCAGTGCGGATTGGTGGTTGTTAACGACTGCTAATTCAGTCGGGACCAACGGCTCAACGTGCCGAAGCACGGAGGAGCTCCAGATGATAAATTTTTGGTCACCCATCCGATAACCCGCCTTTGCGAAAGTTTCTTAACCTCAGCACTTGCAAACCGGGCACGTTAAACCACTGCGCCATCGAGCACTCATCTTAATCTACCATAATGAAACTCAAGAAAAATCCAGCATCCATCCAGTTACTGTCAGTCGTTAACCCTACTGAGTAGCCGTGGTCGCCCCTTAAAACTAGCATATTTTCATCCTTCTGCATCATCTCACCAACCAAATACTGGGGAACGGACCCTAACCCTAAATCGGTCTGTGCGACTGTGACTCTGGCTAGGAAATAATAGGACTTCTGGGATCGGCATATCCGAGGCCAGAAGACTTTAGGCTCTTCGCTCTCAAAGACGTTGCCAAACTTATGACATCCATCTTTACAGAGGAAGATAACGAAAGAAAGAGGAAGATCAGGATGGCCAAGTTTGTGCGCCATATGCAAGGATGGGAACGATGCATATGTCCATAAATTTCCGCTGTGTGATATGGGCAGGTTCCGAAATCGGAGTACATCATCATCAGCTCATTTTATGTCCCCACTGCTGGGGCACGAGCCTTCCCCATGGATGGATAGGGAAAACGGGCCATAAATCACTACGCGAGCCCGGTGTAGGTTCGTGGTTGTTAACGACTGCTAATGCACCCGGGACCAACGGCTTTACACACCGAAACACGGAGGAGCTCGAGATGACACATTTTTGGTCACCCATCCGATAACCCGCCTTTGCGAAAGTTTCTTAACCTCAGCACTCGCAGACCGGAAGCCTTAACCACTTCGCCACCGAGCCACTCAAATCAGAGTAAATGTACCTCACAAATAACTTACCTCCTGGTTAGCCAACCCGTGGAGGGGTCCGGCCAGACCGTTGAGGCCGGCGGCGAACGACAGGTAAGGGTCGCTCAGCGCGGAACCGACCAAGTGTGTGGTGTGGGCTGATACGTTGCCGCCCTCGTGGTCACTGCAAACGGGAACATCACGTTACTTCCAATACAACCAGAGAAACTCTTTAACGCCAGCTAAGTGTACCTACGATCCTATTTAGTTTTAGTATTTTAGCATAGGTTAAACGGATAGATGCTCGAGTTGAATGCGAAAAATCGTGGTACAATAATTCATATGCCAAAGAAATAAAGTTCAATGTCTATTGAGGAAATTTAACAGTTTGTGATAGTAATGCGCAGGCTTTCTGTCATGTAGTGAAGCTTTCTTTTATTTCATTTTGCAGAAGCGCACAGCAGGTGTTGAATGTAGTATGCATGACGTCATCTTCGTTCTTACGGGGTAGATTCAAAGAAGATTTCAAAAGGATTGCTCTATATTTGCTTACCATCACGTGACATGGAGGTCAAGCACTTCACTGTTGTGTTATTTAATACATAACGACATTATTAAAAATACATACCACTGTTCAGGTCCATAAGTCTAGGTAGAAAGTTATTGGATAGTATTTATATAATAATACAATTAGCTGGTAGCTGGTACAGGTAGCTGGAGAGTCCGGAAAGGAGGAGCTCGATGGCGCAGTGGTTAACGCGCCCGGTCTGCGAGTGCTGAGGTTAAGCAACATTCGCAAAGGCCGGTCATCGGATGGGTGACCAAAAATGTTTCATCTCGAGCTCCTCCGTGCTTCGAAAGGCACGTTAAGCCGTTGGTCCCGGCTGCTTTAGCAGTCGTTAACAACCACCAATCCGCACTGAGCCCACGTGGTGGTTTATGGCCTATTCTCCCTATCCATCCATAGGGAAGGCTCGTGCCCCAGCAGTGGGGACATAAATTAGCTGATAATGAATACAATTATTACTCAAAGATGTGCGATATGCAGTTATTATGCAAATGCACAGCTCTTGGCATAGCAACAAAAAGAAAAGATAAGACAAAATATGGCATTAAGAAAAAAAAATTTTTTCTGTAAATTAAGTTTTGATTACATTTGAATATTTATTATTGTATATTTTAGGTGTAATTGAATTAGTTGCAGCACAAAAACGGTCCTTGTGGAGATATTTGGCCTTTGTTCAGCATTGGATGTCTTTTGGCTGAAATGTTGATGGTGGTGATGATATATTATTATCTTAATATCTCTTTAAATATCTGAATAATACAGTAGATGTAACGAAACACTTACTTACGCGAAAGTTGCGCAATTTAACCTTTTCACCGCCAACGTCGGTATACGACGTCAAAGAAAAAAATGTCCCATACGCCACTGTCGGCAACTGACGTCGCAAAAATGCAATGCAAAAATCAGTTCTACTCTACCAATTAGTTTCGATTTTTTTTCAGAACATGAATAAGAAAAGCCTTGTAGATATTTTTTCACCAAAAGTACTAGACATAATGGCATATATTATTCAAAATAAATTAAAAAATAATTTTTCGTAACACATATAGTATATTGCGACCGTCCTCGACGCCAACGTCGGTATATGCCGACACCAACGTCACAGGTAGTGTTGTGCCAATGTGTACAACAAATAGTCGAATTTTTATTATGAATTTGCTTCAGATACGATTATTACGATAAAAATATGAAATAAAATATTTTTTAGTTACATTGCAATATAACAAAGACTGACACATAAGTAAATTCGCCGTAATAAAACTAAAATATTAGTTTTTTATTTGGAAAATCGACACTCTCTGATTAAGTTTTCTCAGCACTATGTTTTCGGTACTTGGTCGTCTGTTGACCGGTACCTAGTCGCCAACGTCGGTATTTCACGTCGCGCTGTGACGTCACACACATCGATGCAAAATAATAAGTGTTGTACATACTTCGATGATCATTATTTTATTTATTTTACTTCGTCTCATATTTTACGTATAAACGTTTAATACATATATTTTTTATTGTATTACATCTTCGTGTTGTTTTTTTTTACATTTTATCACAGTAAAGGAAATGCCAACGCTCTTGTGTTTTTTAACACAGCATTGTCAAGGCTGTAAAATACTTACTTGTATACGTGTATTTTTACTTTTTATTTTTAAGTGCTATTCTAATAGCTGCACTGAAGCTGAATTAAATATTTATAAAATACAGTGAAAACATTTTTTTATAAAAAAAAATTACGTGTATTACCTAACCTATAGCCTTTGAAGTACGCCGCTGGGCCGGTCGTCATTGTTCTTCTTATCAATTTGACGATATTGACTTCTGCAGGACGTGGCATTGAATCGGTAGTAGAGATAAGAGATAAAAGTATTCTTTAAAAAAAAACAGTTTTTCTAAAAACAAGTTATTTCCTTTATACTTCTGTTCTTTACATTATATTAATAATTGACTATTTCCGTCTTCAATTTATACTACTTACTATCAGTGTATAGTATAAGCCACGCATAATGTACTGACAATTACAATTAGTACTGAATTACAAATAGTACATAATTTAGTTACATAGATAATTACCGACAAAAACCGGGTCGGTTTATCTGCAGTAACGTGAGTCACTCGCTAGATCTCATTAACATTTACTTATATTATAATGTTTTTTATAATATAAGTTATATCAAAATTAAAAAACACAATTTGTTAATTGTGTTTTTTAATTTTGATATAAGTTCAATAGGATAACTATTTAGAGTAGATTGCAGCACATACTCCCACATTCTTTGCCATGTACACACGGCGGCAGATCAACCTACCCAAAACTGTCAAACTACAGGTTTGGGGGGTTGATCTGCCGCCGTGTACCTATATTATTGTATGATGGTACATTGTACACAGGCAAATACGTAATTTGCGCATTTTCGCATCGCGAGTTCTTACTTAAGTACATTTGTAAAACGCAAAATTATAATTTATTCCATACGAATCCTTCCGTGTATTTATTTGGCCTACGTGATATTAGCGGAATTGTTTTTGGCAGTAGACACAAAACACGCCAGAAAAAAAACAGTATTTTATTATAAACCAGCGTTGCCAGAATGTTACTTTTGTATCATTTTATGTTACTTTTGACCATCTCATGTTACTTTCATGTTACACGACTAAAAATGTTACTTTAAGAACTTGATAAAAATATAGGTACCTCTAATTAAATATTTTCCAGCATACAAAGATAATCGTAAAACGGAACACAACATAGTTTCATATTGTTTTATGCAGGTGCAAAAAAAGGGTTAGGAAGAACAATAGGCCAGCGCCGAGACGCGGTGTACTTTAATCAATTATTGCGAAAATAGATAAATGGACCCAAATATTTTTATGACTAAACCTTGCTCCGCCTATTGTTTTTTTTTTTGCAGCTGCAATCTTTTACGCATATCATAAAAAAAACAATAAGTCAGCTGCGGCGCGGCGTACTTCTATCAATAAGTACACTAAAAACAATAACTTTCACTTCTTTTAAAATACAAATATTATGAAACCAAATCCTGACGGAAAACAATAAGAAATGTCTTAATTTAAAATATTTCCCTAATTTATACAGTAGTAAAATTTTAGCAGTAAAAGTCACGGGAAATGTAAATAAAGGAAGAAATAAAATAAAATTTATATCTAATAATTTAATCGATGTTCAAGAGTAACATCACTATTGTTAAGGCGCGCGGCATGTTATTTGTAAAGTCTCTCTACGCCAATGTCGGCAGCTCACGTCGACGAGGCGACGGGAAGCTTCAGCTAGCGATGTTCCATTTTCAATCACAGTGGTTTATTGTAAACTTGATTTTATGGGTGTTTTTCAGTTAAAATACACAGTAATTGCTGTGAATTGTAATTTTGTACGAATAGTAATTAGTGAATAAAAATTAATGTAGTAAAATGCATAAAATATGAGAAGGAAAGGGGAAAAAATATATTATCGATTGTTGTCATTGGACATCACTATTTTTGGACCCTTTTTTTGTCGTGGCGTGGGACAATAGATTTTTTCTGCTATGTGTGGAGAAGGAAAGGGGAAAAAATATATTATCGATTGTTGTCATTGGACATCACTATTTTTGGACCCTTTTTTTGTCGTGGCGTGGGACAATAGATTTTTTCTGCTATGTGTGGCGGTGAAAAGGTTAAGGGGAAAGTCAGTCAGTAGAAGTGTTATCATCTGAAACAGTATGATGTTTTCTGTATTTCGGTAACTAACTACAAGTCGTATTTTTTTCGAAAACAAGCGTAAATAATATAATTTATATTCGTGAGCTCATTTTTTATTCAGGTCACATGACCTATACTTAAAATATCCGCACTCGATTCAATATCACCTTATATAAAAAGATAAGTATATGTATGAATAAAATGTAGTAGTTTTTAGCAATGAAAAGTATTAATGGTTTGGATTATTTAGATTTTTGTTGTTATAGACAACACTTACACTCGTGTTTATAAACGAGTAAAAGCTTATACTGAAGCAAAGTAGTAAAATTTCATATTCTTTAGTAAACCGATGAAGTTAGAAACGCCAAAATTTAGAATTCTTAGCCAAGCAATAGTCGCCAATATCTTTACTCAAGCAATTTAGTTAGGTTTCTCAAATAATTCATAAATAGAGGTAAAATGAACCAGAAGTTCCAAGTTGATCAGATGGACAATCAAAACAAGTTCCTGGTTGACTGGATGGAAAATCAAGAGAAGTTCCAAGTTGACCAGATGGCAAATCAAGAGAAGTTTCAGGATTACTAAATGGCAAATTAAAAGAAGTTCCAGGTTGACAAAGTGGAAAATCATAAGAAGTCCCAGGTTGACAAGATGGAAAATCAAAAGAAGTTCTAGGTTGTGAAGATGGAAAATCAATAGCAGTTTCAAGTTGATAAGATGGCAAATCAAAAGAAGTTCCAGGTTGACAAGATGACAAATCAAAAGAAGTTTCAGGTTGACAAGATGGCAAATCAAAAGAAGTTTAAGGTTGACTACATGAAAAATCAATTTTAAAATCTGTAGCAAGCCATTTCTAATTTTTCTTACAGAAACGTTTTAAATATTTTCTTTCTGTTATTATATTGTTTCTCGCATTTACTAGTAAATGTTATAATTTGTTCTTTAATGACCTTATCTTTGACATCTATATTTTCAGGGATACCATTCGGATACAGTGAATTTAAAATAATCAATGTTCGTTCGTCAATATCCAGATCTAGGGGTCATTTGTTTAAACCATGTATACGAGCTTTTTCTACCAAAATGGTAAACATGTCCAGTCCCGTGAGCGTATTCAGATCCGTATTCAAGCCTTGGTCGTCAGAAATAATCGTCGTCGCCACTCGCTGACCAGCATGAGGGTTGGCGCCCTCATGCCTCTCTTGTCGAGGCCCGGAAGGACATCCCCTAACAGAACGGGTCAGTTTCTGCTGAGGCAAAGCAGTGCCATGGGTCTTTGACGGCTCCATGACACCTCACCCCCGCTTCTCCAGATATTATGTATAGGGATTAGGTTTTGGCATTTGCCTAACGAGGCCGGACCCCTTCCCAATCCCACATAATATCCTTCATCAAAGATAAAGCTTAATAAGCTTAAGCAACGTAGTAGTAAAAGAGAAAATGGGTTTCTATGGATTTTTCTCGATTTTTTAGTTTTCTCCAAAACTATTTGAGATAAAAAAGGGAGAGTTTGAATAGGTTTGTTTATAGAATAATATCCTTCCAAACACGACATAAAAGAGAATGACCGTAACTAAGGCCAAATCCCACACTGTGCCTTGTGACAAGCTACAATTGAGGTTATATTCCGTGTGACAGTTTGTATTATGTCTAAAATAATATAAAATTGATGAATTTGATAATAACAATAATACTTTTATTTAAATGAATAAGAAAACTTCTATTCTAATTTAAACGTTACTTGTATATATATAATATATGAAATGAAATTAGATCTTAGTGACATTTCTAAGAACAAAGTAATTGCTAAGTAATGGCTTGTTTATAAATACGGGTGAACAATAAAATTCTTGGATTTAGGTATATAATTAATTAAAGGTATATATTATAGACAAACACAAAATCGTGTTTTTTCAGCAGTTACGCAAAAGCAAGGTCGTGATTCATAAACGTAGGACAGATAATTTGTTTCTGTCGAATGTAATATCGAAAATTCGAGATAAATTGTAGATTGCAGCTATCGTGGAGCAGACACCGTCTTGGCTTATCTCTCTTACGTATTACACAATATCGCAACGTGACAGCTTGCAGCTTATGCGATAAGAGATTAACACGCCGTTCAGTGCGCCACACATGTCATAGCCTTCGTAGATTGTTCAATTAGTAACAGCAAATTGATGTGAATTTGTCCATACTCCGCGTGCACATATGAGTGTCAAGGGCAGAGCCGGCATAACACAATGGCATATAATTCGCACAGCAAGTTGCCATAACACCTATTCAACACATCAAATTAAACGTGAGCATGCTTCTGTAAATGAACGCTATTCAACTGTTAAGTCTACACACGTTACCAGTGACGTAAAGCGAACACAAGAAGACCTTGTTACTATTGCGCTAAGACTCATTTTAGAAATTGTTACAATTAGTTGCGATGTTCTCAGCTTATTACATGACAAGGTAATGCGTTATCTTAAATGCAAAAACGTGACACTAGAAATAGTCTAGCCGAAGGAAAAAATATGTATACGCTGAAGATATATAAACCGAACCTTTTGGAAAGTCTTTTCAGTCTCAAAATATGGCGGGCTGTCTATACATTGATTTATAATCAAATCATACGCATACAAAATTTAATTATGACCTTATTCATTGTCTCTTTTGACTTTTATTTTCTAAGGTCAAAAATATGTAATGAAAACAGACTCCCATAACTGAAAGTGTCAATAATTTATAATACTCAGTAACATAGCACAATAAAATATGTTGATACCTATGATCTAAATTGTAAAAAGTAAAATCCTCAGATTTAAAACTGTTTGGTGAAACTAAGTAACAAGATTTTTACAGTATAAGTATTTTTTCCTTTGATACAACATAAAACATTTTCACAAGAAGAAGCATCTCTGCTTCGTGCTTCCAATGATCTAACGTTAGTCATTCGCAGAGCCGCAAGCTGATAATCAGTATTTAAACATTATAGCAGAACACGGATGTTTATTTGAAGTGGAATAAACATGGCATAATCAAATTATCATTGTCACAAAGTTATGTCTAACAAAATTTGATGTAGCGTTTCTTGTTAATTCAATTAAAGAGGCCGGAGTTAGAGAGGCTTTTGCTTTATCTAACATACAGGTTGAACAGTGTTTCAATGAGTATATAAATACTAAAAAGGCACTGGACGATAGTGGTACACTGTTTGATCAACTGTTAAATTGCGCAAGAGGCTGCCGTAGGCGAGTTGCCAGAACAAAAAGCAGCTGTCCGTTTCAAATCTCTAAAGACATGACGAACATACAAAACACCCTACTTCGTGGTGTTTTTGCACTTTTCGAAACTCACTAGCTGTCTTGAATTTAAAAACGACCAAGTAATATGCGACATTCTTCTTTACCATCGACAACGACATAACGATATAACAATACGATTATAAAGATTATACTACCACTTATTACAAAACGATTGTGAAATATAGTGGGACGGAGGTGTCATAGTACATAAATTGTGGCAGAGGATTGTCGATAGACAGGAAGAACGACCCATATATGTTTGTATTATTGCATGGTTTTATTTAAGAACTTACCGTTAGATAAATTTTTTTGAAAAAAATTACCGGTAACTTCGATCACAAGAAGGATAGCACTCGTAATTGATAACAAGTAACATTGTGACATACACCACATAATATTGTCAATCCAGTTTAAAAATCGCCCGTCACGCTTAAACTTTGCAAAACAACAGAACATCGCATCAGTACGAGCACCAATATGTATACACTTTGACTCTTATAAAATTTTATTAAGAGTTACAATTGTTCACATATTTTTGCTCATGACTGTAAAAAGTCAGGTTACAATAGGCACCTGTGAATGGTCAGGTAGAGCCGCATCAGCTCCGTGAACTCCTTCCCATCGAAGCCGAGCATGGTGCAGTAGTTGGCGGACCAATCGCGGTTGTCGTCGATCGCGCCGATGCCCTTGCCGTCGCGGTACGTGTTGCGGTAGATGGTGGCCGCGATCACCGGCAGCTTGGCGATCAGGTTCATCGAGTCCTCGTATACGTACTGTTGAAAAACGACTCAGTTACCAACAGAATGTTAGACATCATTGAGAAGAAAAGTTTTTTTTTTTTTTCCTATGTGGAAAACAATACATAGGGTCACCTGATGGTAAGCAATCACTGCTACCCGTGGACCCAACACAAAAAAAAGGAAGAGCGTTGCCAGCCTTTGAGGAATGAGTTGAATGAA
Source organism: Eudonia mercurella (assembly GCA_963082485.1). Classification (NCBI taxonomy): domain Eukaryota; kingdom Metazoa; phylum Arthropoda; class Insecta; order Lepidoptera; family Crambidae; genus Eudonia; species Eudonia mercurella. The sequence goes on along the minus strand of OY720022.1, from coordinate 15,688,695 downwards.
TTTTGTTTTTTTTTAAACAATTTTTGGCTTTTACGAGAGTACTGTAGTGGTACTGTATGACATTGTGGAAATTGAAACTTTTACCTGATGTAAAGAACAATGAGCAAAAATGTATGGAACTTGGTCCAAGAGCCTCCACTGATGAGACTTGTGGGAAATGAAAGTACATACTTGTCATATGATTTTTGCAAAATATTATCAAAATCCGTCCCTGGATTTTTTTCATAGTCACGTTAACCTGACATGATTTTTTTAAATTTATTTTTTTAATTCTTATTTATTTACATTTTCTTTTTATGAAAAGAAAATGGTATGCCATTAACCATATTATTTATACATTTTATTTGTTTCCCAATAACAATTCTGCCACATATGTGGTCTTGCTTTGCCTTATACTATTCTTCCTTATCCTTTTATTTACTATATTTACAGTATTTTGGCAATTCCTTCACTATTCTTCTCCTAATTGCTCTCCTTAAGGGTATCTTTACTTATTGTCGTGTCAGTTTTTTGCTGCAGAGTGTATGTGTATCATTATCCGGGGCCTTTTTGGGGTTGAACGAATTCACTGTTTGAATAAGTTCAGTCTCCACGAATGGAGCATCGCAAAGGTCACCTTTGTTTCCCTCATTCGCTTCGTGGGAAAAGTGACGTTGCACTGTTTTGTTTCATTTGCCAACACTCATGCACACTTACGAACTCTTAACGGTTAATAATCCACCATTATTTCATATTAATATTCGACATAACACAAATTTTAGAAAATAAAACAAAACCGCAGACATGACTTCACTTTCTCGCCAAGAAGTATATATTTTATTATGATAAAAAAGGGTTTTTTTTTTAAATAGCCACGCGGACGAAGTTGCGCACAAAATGCAAATATGTAATAAAACCGCACCAACCTCCCAATACTTGGATTTGTGTACACCCTCGGAGTAAGCTTTCGCGAACTGTGACTCGCTGTTGAGTGCGGTGACGGCGGCTGAGAACTGCGACATGGGGTGCAACTTGTTGGGCATGTTGTTCAGCATAGTCACCACGTGAGACGGCAGCTCGGCCCTGCAACACAACAATAGGTTGTCATCTTATCTAAACATGTCATCATCATCATCAGCTCATTTTGTATCCCCACTGCTGGGGCACGAACCTTCCCTATGGATGGATAGTGAGAACGGGCCATAAACCACCACGCGGGCCAGTGCGGATCGGTGGTTGTTAACGACTGCATAAGCAGCCGAGACCAAAGGCTTTACGTGCCTTCCAAGGCACGGAGGAGCTCGAGATGATCAATTTTGGTCACCCATCCAATGACTGACTATAACATAATAATAAAACCTAGTGGTCGAAATAACACGAAGAGTCGTCGTATGTGATATTTTTGATATTTAAAAGTAGGGTAATAGCACCAGTGTTCAACACTTTAAGCCCAGTGTTCAACGCAGTTATCATCGCCAAGAAATAACATTGATTTTAATTTTACGAGATGACAGCTATAAAGCAGGAGGTCTCTACTAAATTGTTGCTGACGACTAAAATAAGTATCTGTCCCCTATTTTATTATTTAAGAAAAAATGTCCATCACGGGTTCCTTTAGAACACTAGTGTCACCACTCTAGTTTCTCCGCGTCGTTTATTCTATTCTCCTTGTATATATGGAACATGATCGCTCGTTGAATCACGCATTATGTTGATGACCAGTAGGGCGTAGACCAGTCGGTCGGCCGCGTTACCGCTGGAGGTACGAAGTTCTAAAAGACCTGGAAAAGCTTCATGTACACAACTGGCAGGAAGCAGTACAGGGGGCCTAGTGTGAGTTTTGTTTACTATCCCTATTCATTCAATTACGTTTACGAAAAAAAAAACTGTATGGCATTGAAGCAGCGCCTCCTTGTGACATATGAGAAGAGTTAAAATTGACATACAAATGCGAATGAAACTCGCACTAGGCACCCAGAATTGGGACCGGTGGCGCCGACTTGTATCAGAGACCAAAGCTCGCTTGGAGCTGTAGCACCAGGATAGTAAGTGGATATAAACAGGCTTATACGATTACTATACATTGTAACTACAACAAGGAAGTTGTGCGGCTGCTACTGATTACGCCTACTTTCGGCAGGCTGCCAAGAAACGCCGTGCCTGCTCTTTAGATCGCAATTCTGAATGTCGAATTGTTCGTTGCGTAACAGAAGTGCCACATTCAACTCTGAAAGCTTCGCTATATTTATAAATATAAGAAAGTTTAATACCACTAGATGTAGAATCAACGTTTTATTTATAAATGCCATTACCTAATTGATTCACCGTTTAATCACACAGTAAGGCCTCCTTCTCGTCGCACAGTAGGTATCGGGGTAAGAATGATTGATGGATATCTTCGTGCAAGACTCATTTTACAGACTCATTCAATACACTATATAGTTATATGTATATACAACCGATGGCTATGCAGATTCATCTTTGCAGATGAAATGTTGTAATAACCTTTGGATAGATGGCACTGTGCCGCTATAAGCACTCAAAAAAAACTAAAATCAGTGACAACATTCAGCGCTTACGTCAGCCTTCCCGGTAGCATAGCGGTCAGTGTAGCCGCCCGGATTGCGGAAGACCCAGGTTCGATTACTGGCTGGGTCGGGTGAGCGTTTATTTTTTTCACTGTATTTTATAAATATTAACGTGTAATTCAGCTTCAGTGCAATATTAACGTATAATTCAGCTTCAGTGCAGCAATTAGCACTTAAAAATAAAAAAAGTAAAATTTACTATAGCATTGTGTTATCAAATTTGTGGTATTTCATCTGCAAATATGAATCTGCATAGCCATCGGTTGCAATAACCTTTGGATAGATGGCACTGTGCCGCTATAAGCACTCAAAAAAAAAACTAAAAAGCAGTGACAAAATTCAGCGCTTACGTCAGCCTTCCCGGTAGCATAGCGGTCAGTGCAGCCGCCCGGATTGCGGAAGACCCAGGTTCGATTACTGGCTGGGTCGGGTGGACGTTTATTTTTTTCACTGTATTTTATAAATATTTAATAATTATGTCTTAGTAACAACACATACAAGTTCTAGATGGGATACACTTTGAACCTTTTCATTTTGACCGCACCTTTTTGTTACACGTTGTATAAGTATATATTTTTTCGTAGTTAGTCGTTAATACCGGATTCTTAAAGTAGGTATACTCTTAGTGCCTTCATAAAGGCCTGCGCAGACGAGGGACTTTTGCCTGCGGACTTTTTTGTCCGTCAAAATAGATCGCTTAAATCTTCATTGACTAACACACACCAGGGACTGTAAGTAACAAATCGAGGCGGACAAAATCCGTGGTTTGTCCGCCGGGGATTGTGCAGTGATTGTGTGTGATCTGCGCAGGCCTTTAACTTGACCGGGTTAAGTCAAGTCTTTAAGTTTAGTGCAAACGGGCGTCAAGTTCTGCGTTTATTAGGAAGTACTTAATTAGGTTGACTGCGACACGCCCTAATCTCGATGAAACATAAGATCCTCACTATATCAACATCATTATCTCTTATATCAATACCATATACGTCAGTATTATTCTACAAACCTGGTTACCGATTAAATTATATATATTTTATGTACTAGATCGCAAGCGATCCCCAGGGTCACCTGATCGAAAGTGATCACCACCGCTTATAGACACAGATAAAAACGACGCAGAAGCGTTCGGCAAGGTATTTGATGAAAGAGTAAGCTTGTTTAATACTGACCTTGACGCCCATTCCTTGGACAGGGCCTTCACTTGAGCATCGGTGGGGATCTCGCCAGTCACCAAGAGCCAGAAGAGACCTTCGGGGAGGGGTTCTTCTCCACCCTTGGCTTTGGGCAGCTTCTGTTGGCACTCGGGGATGGAGAGACCTCTGAATCTGATACCCTCATCGGGGTCCAGCACTGAGGTTTCCCATACCAGACCTTTGATGCCGCGCATGCCACCGTACATCTACGAAACAGCATAATTATTACTAGATAGTTCGTAAATATCTAAAATATATGTAATGAAGAATCTTAAAGATGGAATGGTTCTTCAGATGACAGTTTCTTTGATATTCAAAGTACTGCGAATCGTGACTCAACGATAATAAAATTGATTGATTGATTGATAAAAGTACAAGTACAATGTACATAACAAACAATTGTTTATTAAAGTATTCAAGTAATTTAATGGATAGACTAGGTATACTGTTGGTTGCGTTTATTGGTTGCACACCAGCGTGCGAGGTTGATTGACCTATGTTCTTACGTTTCTCGTTTGATTATGACATTGTTCAAGACTCAAGTTCATGTAACACAACACAATGGCCTAATTATACCCTGTACCACGACATTCGACTCGACTACACTCTTAGAATGACGGCATGTACATAATAATACATATTTAAACGAAAACGTGAGGCAGGTTGGTTTAAGTTAGCAATACTTGATATGAGAAATTTTATAAAAGGTTGAATGTGAAATTCAATAAATAACTATTATACTACTACTATTAATTTAATTGAACTATGTAGGTACATCGTTCAATTAAATGTAGGACGTCAACATATTGAAACATAAGTCTTTATTAAGTAATTAATAACTAATGAAAATTCCGAATTCACCGAATTAACTTGCAATAGGTAGGTAAATATGCAAATGTAAAAGGTCGTCAATATTCGTGAGTCTTGAACAACAACAACGTACCCAAGTTAATTAACTGGAAATACAAAACTATTCATAAAAGTCCCTCTGCAGTGCTCCCAGCCTTCCTACACGGACTATAGCAAAGTTTAGAAACGAGAAGACAAAACCATTAAAACTTATTTTTATGGGAAAAGTTAGAATTTACTTTGAGAAAGATCTCTTCATTTCTTCGATCAATAAATCAGTACTTTATTTGTATTATAAATAGCTTCCTACCTACGCCAGCGGACCGCCCACGATAACTGTATCGCCCGATAAACTGATATTTTGTGATTATCCGATCATTTAAGTAATCATCATCAGTAAATCGGTCAAATCAAATAAAAATAAAAAACATCTTTATTATTTACTAAAAGTCTGTTTTAGGATAATATGTTTGTAGTAACATAGGTAATTCATAGTTTAGTTTGTTTAAGATAATTATTTTAATAGTTTAATTAGCAGTATTAAATTTTTTATACATTTCACTTTTCAGCAATAAAATTGAAATAGTTCAGTATGAGGAAGTCCGAAATTGAACAAGATATGAGGTGGATAAATTCAAAAGTGTTAAAGATACAGAATAGTTATCCGTTGTGATAGGTATAATGACGTGTACTTTATCATATATCGAAAAACTACTAACTATGCAATCATTTTCATATACCTAATCAATCATTTAAAAGACGTAGATTTCTATACTGTCGTCCGGTTTGTTGATGATAAGATTGATACGTCTTAGAAGACTAACTAAAATAAAGTTGTCAAATCGGCAAAGTAAGTTTCGGACCAAAAGACGAATAAACCAAATTTTTATTACGAGTATAATAAAAAAACCTCCACAGACAATAAAATGTATGTAAAATAACTTATTGATTATTCTGAAGTCGTTGTTCTTAATCATGGCAAGGATCAAATTCTAATCGCTAACAGTCTAAAAAAATTGAGTAAAATAAAATTTAAGTTCAACGGTTTTATTAAAAATAAAGATTTTACTTTTTAAGTAAACAACTTAAAAAGGAACTAAAAAGTTAAAAATAATTTAAACCTGATAATAAGAAAAAAAAATTATAAATAAAAGTGTGTTAAATTATAAGTACAATATTTTTCTTTTGCAATCACAATGTTACACGCTTTTATTTAAAAAAAAATCTTATTATCAGGTTTAAATTAATTTTAACTTTTTACTTTTTAGTTCTTTTTTAGTTTTTTTTCTTTTATTTCTTACCTTTTAAATTTTTTTAAATCGTTTTTTTAATAAAACCGTTTAACTTAATAAATTTTTTTACTAAATTTTTTATTTTCATGTTTTTAGGTTTTAATATTGTTACATACTTCTCATTCTTTTTAATTCAATCAGTGCCTTATTATTACAAGGCTTTTTCCTGACAATTTGTTACAATCTAACTCCTCAATACATAATCCTTTCAAAGACTTTACGACGAATCATACGAGCCTAAACTCGATGGGGTTGTGTCGTTTAATTACCGAGTTCCTATGGCCATCTTCCAGCTCCATCACCAGGCCCCGGCCCTGGTTACCATCTAGCACCAAAGTACTCGTCAAGACGGATAAAACGAGTCCAAACTCGATGGGGTTGTGTCGTTTAACTACCGAGCTCCTATGCCACCTTCCGATTCCATCATCAGATCAGCTCCATGTCATAATAATTTTGCATTGTCATCCGATTTACACATGCATTCAAAATTTCAGCAAAGGAGAATGACCAAAACCAGGCTATTCTTTTCTTATGTTGCGTCTACAGCATTTATGCATCAAAAAATTTCTCCTAAATTATGGTATTTAATATTTAAAAATTCAGTATAAAGAATGCGGGGTAACAAAACTATTATAAAAAAATGCTGAACAGCTGATTATTAAAGTGAATATGTTAATAGACCAGAGTCTATTCTATGGTCTACTAAACAATCTTTTCTTGTTTCTAGATAAAACACTGAAGCATTATTTTCTTTGGTCTGGGGCATCCATCGATGTAGGAATAAAATCATCCATGATAAACATCGATTGCCTCGAATAATATTATTGTTTCTATTTTCGATCAAGTTACTCTATTCTACTCAGACTTATCTATTTCTTAAAGATGCATTAGTTAAGTAAATAAGTAAGTATTTAAATAAATTAATAATGAAATATATTACGACCTATATACATTTTAAATAAATAATTCTTGACAAATTAATACAGTTGTCATAATCTCAAAATACCTGCTAAAAATAAAGATAGCTACAAATTCCCGCTTAAAATTGAACTGAATATTTTTCTTCTTAATCCAGAACCAATTTGCTATTGTTTACTACTGATTTCATTAAAGCGCATAATTACGCAAAATTAGCCTAACTTCCATAATAAAATGGTCATTGTCCTTTCAATTACTAGATTTGACCCAAATAAACAGGGCAAGCTAAATAAAACCGTTTAAAAACAATTACTACATTATAGTGATGATGTAACGAATATCAATTTTTAAGCATTAATTTTTAATATTATTTAGGTACATCTCATAATATTTTTTCAGACGTTGATATTCGCAAAATATTTGCATAAATTTTGCGAATGCGAATATACGAATGTTAAAACATGCGAATATTCGTTACATCACTACTACATTACATACCTACCTAGCTATTATATATAATTAATTAAAATATCCTAATGAAATTGTACCTATTTTTTTATGCAAAACATTGAAACTAACAATTAAAGCGTGAACAATTCTCAACAAATTTGACAATGGGTCGCTTTTAGTCTTGAAGTCAAAGAAGCGATGCCATAAAAATGTTATAATAAAACATTTACCGCGACAATGCAAAGAGTTGAAAAGGCTGCACACGCAACTACCTAGAATTTCCTAACAATTTATGTCGCTTTGTACACGTGAAATTATTATAAGATTAAAAAGGTTTTTACAGAACAAAGGGCTGAAAGGCCAACTTCGTAAGTACTGAACAATGCAGAAACTAGTTACGAATCGTAACTAGTTTCTGCATTGTTTCAGTCCTTTCTGTCACGTTGAACACGTGAATGGTCAACCTTTTATTATAAGTTATAACTCCATTATAGAGTTACGAGCTGAAAAAAAAAATATAAGGAAACGTGTAAGCAACAAATATACACACATAGACACAAACTTTCGCATTTATAATATTAGTGTGATTATTAGACACAGCCACGACGACTGACGATGCAATATAGAATCTATATATGTATATAAAAATCAATTGCTGTTCGTTTGTCTCGCTGAAACTCGAGAATGGCTCAAGCTATTTGGCTAATTTTGATTTTGAAATATTTGTGGAAGTTCAAGGAAGGTTTAAACGGTAAGAAACATAAATAATAAATAACGGAAAATACTAAAAACGACAATTTAATTTTCCAATACAAAATGATTTGGTTGTTTTGTTGTCATGGAAATTGTCAAAGCGGTACGAAGTCCGCAGCCGGGTCAGCTAGTATTTTATAAAATCACGCACTTTACTCTGCAAAATACTTGCACCGTTACACATTACTGATGTGTGCCGGATGTAACTCTTTCTACATTGTCATTCGGTTTTCACGTTACGCTTGAGTGCTCCGTGCGTTTTTTATTCGATCACCTTCACTTACAGCCGGTTTCTCGAACGCTGATCATCTTCATAACTAACTAATCAATGATCAAATCTCTAATCAAGTGTAATTTGGGTTGCTTGAACGTTGATTACGTACTTTGATTTTGAATAGAGATTAGTTGACAAGTCTGTCAAAGCATTGAAGTAAATCGCTTGTCAAACATCAAAATGGGTTTCTGGAACGCTAATTAGGCATTTTTCTTTGGTCAAGCGCTTGTCAAATCAACGATCGACTAATCGGTGATTTTGCTCTAATTATCTGAAATAATTACTACATATTAATGTGTTTTGCTAAGTTCTAAACTAGGTACGTCTAGAAATTCAACAGGTTGATATTTCAAAAGTGGTTTTTATTATATTTCACAATACTTATGGTTCGTTTTATCAATAAAAAATATACTTGTAAATTAAAATAACCTCTAATATTTTAGGATGTCGCTTTCGGATGTAACAGTGAGCAACAGCAGTGAATCTGTTGAGGAAAACACACCTGGACCCTCAAGGACGTTTTTGCATTTATTTTCAATTATTGACTATGAGTTAAAATAGTATCTACCAAAAACACAAATGTTGAAAAAATTTCCACGAGCAGGGTTTGAACCTGCACCCTTCTGACATACCGGGTCAGGTGCTCTTCCAATTGAGCTATCGTGGTTATCATCGGATGGGTGACCAAAAATGTATCAACTCGAGCTTCGAAAGGCACGTAAAGCTGTTGGTCTTGGCTGCGCTGCGTTAGCATTCGTCAACAACCACCAATCCGCACTGGACCCGCGTGGTGGTTTATGGAAATTCTCCCTATGGATCCATAGGGAAGGCTAGTGCCACAGCAATGGGTACATAAAATGAGCTGGTAATGCCTTAACGAAATTAGTTAGCCTTAACGGGTTAGAGATAAGATGGCCAATTTCTCAGTTGTTAAGGATTTCGGGTGAACGTGTCGGCCGGCTATATGTATACGTCCGTTTCTTTGGCACGCCCTACAGCCCAAACGGCATGGTGGATTATAACATATGAGGTATCGTTAGATTTGTTTTAACTGTGGGAGTGACATAGGCTATAAAAAATATAAAAAAAATCAGAAAAAATAAAAAAATAACAAAAAAAGTAAAACATTGGCCGGGTTAGCTACTAGTGGTCTTGACCCCAAAAAAACTGTTAGATTGACCACACGATCAAAATTCTTTAAACGAACTACAACATCTACGGAATTTAAAGGAGATGGTTAATTTTTCTATGTACGTAGATGTAGTTAATAATTTTCATTTACAGTAATGTTGGTAGGTGTTTTGTTTTCGGGAATATAAGCAGATTTTATTCTCATGTTTAAAAAACTCAAAGAACTTGTCAGTCAAAAGTACTAGACGTCAAGTTTCGTTTTATATAGTTGTTTTAGCAGTCGGGTTTTTTGTTTTTATAAAATATATTTTTTTATATATATATTAATGCAAGGAACCGGGTGTGAGTACTCCTACATCTAGGCAGCATTTGGCCTCGTCAATGTCCTTTCGTGATCGAATGATGAACATAATAATAATAATAATATAAACTTTATTTTGGACAATGAGTATCCATAAAATGTGTTAGTTAATGTGTTAATATAACTCAAACTACGTAAGCAAAGCGAGCGTAACCGGTTACGCTAGTGGTTATACCTAGTAGGGAATTATACACTATGGCGATGACTGTTTGAAACCATATTTTTTGATTCAAGAATCTGTTTTTTCCCTGTACCACGGAGTAAATGGACTTCTAGGTCAAGTTATCAGCGACCGTCATCGTCATTACGTCAACGATTAAACCATACAAACACAAATTTATACCAATGAATAATTTCATGAACGGAAAGATGCTACGCTGCTGCCTTGATAGGGTCATACTCGAACTTAATGACGATGGCAATTATCATAATGAATTCGTCTTGATAACGAGAGTTGATAGAGTAGTTAACTCTCAACGCTTTTATTAGTTATAATAGGTACTCGTACCTATATAACTAATATATATAACTAATAAGTACCTATCTCGATAGGTATTTTAGGAAACTTAATAGGTACCTACATACTTCGACTTATTTTAAATTATTCCGTTCAACTATGTAAGGACCTACGTGTTTAAGCGATTTATCTTATTTTCGGATGTATATGTAAGTATGTATTTTTATGTGTGTTCGCGCTCATATCCCACATTTATGCATCGATTTTTTTAGAGATCACAATAACATTGTTTGAATAGGCGCAATTTGATTAAAATATAAAGGTTTTGTTTCATAAAGTACAGAAGAGCCCTGAAATCACAACTTAAAACAACAACTTCAACTTAAAAAGTTTCTTAACCTGATTTAAAATGCTTTGAAATGTGATGCATAGTTAAAACATCAGTATAGTCACAGTTTTACGTTCATTCTTTTTATCGTAACCTTGGTCGTCGTCCAATGTCACAGCGTAAACAAAACAAATAAATGATCTACAAAATCAGCTACTCACCATGTCGACGGTGACTTCTCCAACCTTGGTGGCGCCATGTTTCTTGCGGAAATCGCGCACTTTCGCTTGCTCCTTAGGGATCTTCTCTTGGAGAATGCTTTTGAGGTTGGTCTGCTGCGCGCTCAGCCCCCTCAGCAGAATCGATGCCGCCGGGCATGCTTTCTGAGTAATAATAATAATAAATACAATTATAGTTACCGCTACAAAACTTCATCGATTTTAACTTTTACGTCACTATTTCACCAAGTGATACACACAATACGGGGCACCAAACGTAAGTCGATAGATACTTAATAATAAAAAAATCTAGAAAGTAAGTAAGTTTACCCACTTCCTTTATTTGCTCTGTTACTACTGTGCTCATAACGTGCTATTTTAAGCATAGCCATAACAACACAGTTTTATATAGACTTAATTCCAAGGTTATGATTCTAATAGATCCTAACTAGCCCTAGATTTCATTGAACAACTCCTTATTCTACAAGTAATCGTCTAACTAATTATAGGTAGTAGGTACATATGTAGTAGCGTAGTAACTATGCGCGTCACTCATCTAATAGCATATTTATCAAAAATCAAACAGGCCGTTCAAGGTGATCTACGTTTTAAAAATATTCAACAAACTCCGCTTCATTCAAACGAATCAGTTGATTTCAAGCAGTGTGGTTATACACCGCTCGGAACGTTATGGTGAATAGTCCTCATGAGCCTAAACAATGCAATATTATGAGACTTGAAACAACATATTCGTTATGGTTATTGCAATATTGGTAACAAATACAGGTCATATACAGCTAGGCAATCCGTCACTGAAACTACTGCGGAGACCTTGTACTGACACTGAGACCACGAACCACGGATATCAGACTTTTTTGGTTTAAGTTAATACCAGTTTTTTATTGATTGAAAGTAGAAGTTATAATAGCAGCGATGTCGATAGCACAGATTAGTTAATAGTTACTGCGATAGGTGCAATATTCGATAATAGCTGACAGTCAAGTACTACTGACTATTGTAGGAAGGGGTCTTGGATTCTCTTCAAAGAACCTTATTTCAAGAACGACCTATATAAATAAAGTAAAAAAGAGTTGCCTAAATATACAATGTTTAATAAACAATGTTTAACATACGATTGTAATGTAACACATACTTAGGTATATTTTGGGACTACTTCTCTATACAAACTTTAACTATACCAAATATCTCCTCTCTCTCCTCTCTCACCCTCCTCTACGCGCGCAATGTGCTTAAAAAGGGCACAAAGTTTCGCTACACTTATTAAAATATGATGCAAGGCATTTATTATTAATAAACGGCTAAGAACTGAAAAAATTAAAGACCTTTTGAAATTAAAAGAATTAACTCATATACCTAGGTACCTACCTACAATACAAAGTCAAGTGCAATGAATGGAAGAACCGAATAATGTCGTACAAGTTACTAATTGTTATTATAAGCAATATGAGACGAACGGCAGCGTTTTAATTGAAGTCAACTCTATTACAATCAACAGTCGTGTCATTTAACAGATCACAATAATTAGGTATATCAACCTAATGGGATTATCACAAGGGATTGTAGGATATCATTCTAAACTTCTGTTTAGAAGAAAAATTTTATTTGTACTTAGTACTTACCTGAAAATTTTTAAATAAGCAGTACGAATTTGAAGGAAGATAATCAAATTAATCATCTACATATACTACTATAAAAATCTGTAGGCTGTCTGTACATGCAATTTTTCTGACTAATTTTGGGATAAATATTATATTTTATATAAATATTCGTTTTATGACTGACTGACACCAATTCTACGATTTTTGAAATTTTTGTCTGTCTGTCTGTCTCTATGACCTCTTATAACTTATAACTCAAGAACGGCTTGACCTATCTGTAGTAAGAAAAGTAGTAGTTGGTAAACCTAATAATTATTTCATTTGGCATTCAATGATCTTATACTACTATATAAACTGTAAGCTGTCTGTACATGCAATTTTTCTGACAAATTTTGGGATAAAATATTCGTTTTATGATTATGACTGTCTGACACCAATTCTACGATTTTTGAAATTTGTCTGTCTGTCTGTATCATCATCATCGTCATGATTTAGTTTATTCTGTCTGTATGTCCTCTTATAACTCAAGAACGGGTTGACCGATCTTGATGAAAATTTATATGTTGTAAGAACATGAGATTGTGCAAATGATAGGTCATAACGATGTTGGTAAACCTAATAATTATTTTATTTAGCAATCATTGATCTATTATTTTCGCACAGCGACGCGGGCGGGTGACGGCTAGTTATAGATAATAGGTAGGTATGTTACTAATATAGATCAGGAGCGTGCAACGTTTAAATGTTATATAGGTAGGTACCAGATCTTGCAGTAATAAAGCTATTGACTCGGTGTTTATACGTTTATTGCTTTATTAATTTGAACAAGCATCGATCAAGTAAAATAACCATTATTTCAGCCAGATCAAATTCGTACTGCTTCTTTCTAGATTGTTTTAATCAATTGAGTAAGACTTTCTTACACCGACTTTTAAAGAAAACGATGCCTATAATTCCTATACAACCCGTGCAAGTACAGTATACCTACCTAGGTACCTAATGTTACATGCAAACAGAAATTGGACGATTCTATAACAATCCATGAAGAGTTACTTTTCAATAGTTTAAGTTTGTTTTGGGGAGATTCAGTTCCGCTGCTTACGCTCGCTGCAAGAAAAATTAGACAGCTTATGGATGAAAAAACGGCTCAATTAGTTTATTTTAGTTATTTCCACAGTGTTATGTCTTATGGAATCCTTCTGTGGGGTAAAGCGATTATGATAGCGAGTGAGCGGCGCGTGGCAGTGGTGTGACAACGGCGCACTACTACGAATACGCACGCAAACTAATATCTGTACAGAGTAGGCTGGTGATTTAATTAGAGCAATGTTTAATTTCGTAAAATCATAGGCGTTTGGGTAAAAAATAATAAAAGTCTTAATATTTTCATATTCATATTTTTTTATTGAAAAATAAGACAACAGTGGCCCGCGGAATATCAATACAAACATTTTGATGCCTCATGATTGTTTCATTTGTGCTATATTTACTAAGTTTCTGAAGAAATGAGTTTTTAGATATCATTACTTTTACGTATTGTTTACGCAGTTTCTGGGTATCTGTTTGAAATTCCAAGACAACCATGACCTTGTGAAAGGATCAAGCTAACCTACACTAGTCCTTTTAATGTATATGACCTATTCAGCGCCTAGCGCGTTTTTAAGTCACTGATACTTAAAAACACGTAAATTTTCGAAATTCCGCACGGCACACCCTTAATTGTAAATATAGTATGATTTGGTAACGCCATACTTTTCTTTTGTAAATGTCGTTATTTCTATTAAAGCTTCATGCGTCCATTCTTCTCCACAGCTAACAAATAGACGTCCTGAATGGGTAGTAGGTAAAACAAAGTATGGACCATTCAAAAGCACTTTTCGTAAGTTTATTTGAATAAAACAGAGTCGACCTTGCAAAAGGGTTTTCTTAAGTTATTATTTATTGATTTATTTTCTTTAATTAACACGGTTACATAATAATAACGGTTATTGGTTATATATACTATTAATAAAGAGGTAGAGTTTGTGTTTTTGTTTGTTTGTTTTTAATATCTGGAACTACTAGTCAAATTCCAAAATTATTACATCGAAAAGTTTATTTTTAAAATCTTAAATCCATGCGGACGAAGTCGCGGGTACAGTGCTTATTAGTAAATAAAACTCATGGTAACTTCAAAGTAGCCTATGATAATTAATAACAGAATGCTTATCAAACATTCGAGTCAGTAAAGTAAAATCGGCCAATGAGGACACGGCGCATGCCCCGTGAGCTCGAAGTAAAATAAGGTCGGCCTGGTTATTAGCTACTTAGCAAGTATTTACCGAACGGCCAAACGATTAGTTTTCCTTAAAATAAATCTTGAACCTATTAAGAAAAAAATAACTACATATAGATAGCTAACTAGCTAGTAATAGTAAAAAATATAGCTGAAACCTCATACACTCGGATGCTATTATGATAAAATACTTTTAATATAATAATCGAGTATACAGTGGACCGACGATCTGGTGAAGGTCGCGGGAAGCCGCTGGATGCGAGCAGCACAAAAACGGTTGTTGTGGAGATCCTTACGGGCCTTTGTTCAGCAGTGGACGTCTTTTGGCTGAGATGATGATGATGATGATGATGATGATGAATTGAATATATTCCTAATATTGGATTAATAGATATAGAATCGGCTTTAAAGTATATCAAAATTCGTAGCGAAGTTAATTGAAAAAGGATGCCAAGTTTAATGATGTCATACAAAAGTATCTATAATAATATTCGGCGCCACAATAAATAATCTACAGTTCAAATTAGTTTGAAAATAACCTTCGTTTTAATAGATTACGTAACAACACCTGTGTGTCTCAAACTTCATTGTAGAGTTAAGATTAATAATTACCATTAATTTTGAAAGCCCTGTAGATTAGTTGACGAAATTTTTTTAATATTAGACTTTAATATTAGTTTAACCTCATAATTTGGAACATACTATGAGAAATATTACGGGTGTGCATGACACGCACGCTCTACATAGCAATGCGTTTACAAACATTATAATCTTAAAATAAATACTCTTCTGTACAACGATCTAATTAAAAAGTTGCCGGAACTAGATATAAACTTTCAGTCTTCCAACGTTTTTAAAATTTATTAAAGCTAGTGACGTACTTTAGATTGCATTTAGTATTTATTTTTGTTTAAATTTTTTTTTTAAATACTAATTGTTGTTTTAATTGAAATATTTTAATTTTGTGTTTATAATTTAATAGCATTTTGTTTAATTTAAATTTATGTCTTATATAAAAATTTTTTTCAATAATAATGTTTTCGTTAGCATCTAGCTTAGTAAGCAGTTAGCTAAGAGAAAATTGTTTTATTCTTATTTTTTGTAACTTGAAAACACTGTTTCTTATGTCGGTAATCCAATGAATAAATAAATAAATAAATAGGTAAAGTATGTGACATTTTTGTTTGAAGAGGATAATCTCTGGATCTACAAATCAATTCAAAAAATTCTTTCACTGAAAGTAGCTACGATACAATTTAAAGGGAAACATAGGCTATAGTTTCATCATCATCATCATCATCATCAGCTCATTTTTATGTCCCCACTGCTGGGGCACGAGCCTTCCCTATGGATGGATAGGGAGAACGGGCCATAAACCACCACGCGGGCCCAGTGCGGATTGGTGGTTGTTAACGACTGCTAAAGCAGCCGGGACCAACGGCTTAACGTGCCTTCCGAAGCACGGAGGAGCTCGAGATGATAAATTTTTGGTCACCCATCCGATGACCGGCCTTTGCGAAAGTTGCTTAACCTCAGCATTCGCAAACCGGGCGCGTTAACCACTGCGCCATTGAGCTCCTCAATATATATTAGGCTATAGTTTATGTTATTAAAAATAATTTGTTTTTTAAAATCTATGTATTGATTTGTGTACGGAAAAATAGGAAATCAACCCAAACCCAAATCAATCCCGAGACGAAGTCGCGGGCTAAGTGCTAGTCTAAAATATTACTAGCTAAGTATAGCTACAACCATGGAATAATGAACAAAGTCCACGCTACAACTGTAGAATTAAATTATTAGCAGTGGGAACTTTAAATGCTCCTGTATTATGTATATATTTTAATTGTTTATATGTGTCACCCATTTAGTTTACCGGGTGTTATAAACACCTCTAAAAGTATTTTAAAGTTTCTTTTACAACCACACACAAACGCCTGGTCGGTTTAAATGGGTGTGTTTCCTTAATAAGATAAAATAAGTTAAATGATAATGTCAACAACGCAACGGCTAGAGCTTTACGAGATCGTTTTTTTTAAAATACGATATAAATAAAATCAGTATACCTCAAATAATCAATATACCTGCACTATCGTGTAAGCTATTAATAATTTTCATATTTTTAAATATTACTATAAATGCATTGTACTTGTTGCGTCTTACCCGCAGGTCTGGTAAGTAGTTATCCGCGAGTTAAGTGGGGCTAGGATTGCCAACTATTTTTCAGCAAAATTAAGTAAATCTATCACTAACTAGTATGAAAAAAAGGATTTTGAAGAAAAAATAAAGTATTTTCCAAATTTATTTATTTAAAAATTTAGAAATAAGTCAACAGGAGTATTCCGTTCAAACGCACGCATTACGTCGGAAATAAAGTATTTTCCATACTTTATTTTTATTAAAAAGAATAAAGTATGGAGATGGAAAATAACGTAGGATACGTTATTTTAAAGTATGGTTGGCAACCCTAATTGGGGCTTTAAAACGCGGAGTTTGACGGGGCGCTCTTGACTAAAACCCACCGAGTACCATCCTGCGGCAATTCGCGAAAGAGGGGATGCCCGGGATAGTAGCTTAAAACGGTTGAAAGAGGTGGGCGCCAGTAGTAAGTACATATTGCATTTGAATACGATATAAATAGTCAAACGTCAAAGAAACTCTCTTAAAAACATTGCAACACAAACTCTTTGCTTGACTGTATCAGCAGTATCAATGTTCCAAGTTAAAATATTAAGACATTTGTGTAATGTGAATCAAATAAGCAACGGCGGCGCCGGCGCCAGGATTCCACGGTTTAGATTCCCGTTATCTTCGGTTACTAGATTCGTCTTAGGGACGAAACTTCGTACTCACGAAGAACCCGGCTTGGATCTGGTCCGATTTTTCTTTTAGTTATGGAACCTTACTCTGAGTGCGCAATTGCCCCTGCATGGTTTGAAACAGCTTTGTATAGGCTCTACTGTTTTTATTTTTCATACATCGTTTTCGTCATAGGTTGCCAGTTGCAGCAACAAATAGGTCCATTTTATGGTTGCCGCGAATCTACAGAAACTTTTCAAATCCATAGTCAACTGTTAGTGTTTGCCAGTTTAGGGAAACCAGCAACTTGACACAACTAGTTAAAATTTGACAGTTGCTAGTTGCGGCAATTTGAAACTGATTCTATCATAGAGTGCAGCAACTGAAAACGGTTGAAGGTAGACGAGTTTCGGTGATCGAACCTCGCAACTAGAGTTGCTATGTCTGCGCTTCTGAGGAAACTAGGTTAAGGTTTTATGGAAACAGCTAGTTGCGAGTTGCCTGTTGCCGGAATATAGAGATCAAAGTTGCTGCAAAATTGCTGTCTGCGGGGCGCTTTAGCCTTCATTTAACTCCACTCCACTAAAGTCACGGTATCTGGTAAGCGCGACAAAATTGCGTGTTAGAAGCCATACCCGCGCGACCTTGGCTAAAACGAGTCGGTACAGATAACACGTAGTGATCATGTTATGTTCACAAGTTCCACGAGTTTTCTATTTAAACTATTGTCTATCTTTCTTTCAGCTATATTACACATAAAAAATACACATCTAACAATTACCTACTAAAGTTATTATTAAAGTTAACCGTGCTCGCACTTAACAGTCATGTATTACGCGGACATTTGGGCGTGTGCCCGACGCGAGAGTGTGACCCGAGTTTATCTTTAGCCCCGGGACGTAGCAGAGGACGCAAACTTCGAATGTCATTGAGAGCATTCAGCTAAGCAGAGTTCTGATAACGCCGCCGCGCACTACAACGCACAATTCAGATCACATAATGCAATTAAGTACTGAATCATTTCTAAACTATTCAAATTGTACAGTAAAGTAAGCTACAAATGTGCTGTAAACTTTTGCAAACTCACACATTTTAAGTTAATGTAAATTATATTATAACGTGTTGGTGTATTACCTATCTTTGTTTAAATTATGGCCTATCAAGAGCAGTATTGTATGACCTCTACTACAACTTAGTCAATTATTGCAACGGCAGCTCAAAGTGACATCTGTTATCATCACGCAAACTAGCAATACCGTGAGTTACACTGGCATGCCATAGCCATGCCATACAAGGTTACACATACAGCAGATACTTGCCAATCCTATAATATAATTAAATCCAAGCACATCTGAAGAAATAGCATATATGTAAAAGATTAATTACATGAGACAAAGTCAAATATTTTTTATTCAAATAAACTTTAGAAAAGTGCTTTTGAATCGTCCAAACATTTTTACCTACTACCCATTCAGGACTTCTATTTTTTAGCTGTGGAGAAGAATGGGCGCAAGAAACTCCACAGCTTTAATATAAGTAACAACATTTACAAAATTATAGGCCGTTACTAAGCTATAAAAGTTTAAAATTATTTAACAATAATTTAAATTAGAAATACCTGTTGGAGTGGTTGGAGCATTTTAAACCCATGCTGTCTTGTCTTTAATGTAATCAGTCACTTTATAATAAACTTTTTTACAAAGCTTTTCTTTGATGGTGATTTTAAATTTATTAATATCAAGTTTTTGAATTTTACTTGGAACTTTATTGTAAAAACGTACACACGTGTTTAAAGGCCTAAATGAATTATTTACTTTGTGCAGCCTAGTATAAGGTACTGCTAGTTTATTTTTATTTCTAGTATTTATATTGTGAATATCAGTTTTTAGAAAAAGTTTCAATATTTTTATTGGTTTTCGTAAATATATTGTGATGTAATTGTCATTATATTAATATCTTTAAATCTCTCCCTGAGAGAATTACCAGCTTTTAGGTTATAAATTGCTCGAATAGCCCGCTTCTGCAGCACAAATATAGTTTGAATGTCGGCAGCATTGCCCCACAGTAAAATGCCGTACGACATTACGCTATGGAAATAATTAAAGTAAACAAGTCTAGCTGTTTCAATGTCAGTGACCTGACGAATTTTCAATACTGCATAAGCCGCAGAACTAAGTCAACTCGACAATTTATCTATTTGTGGGCCCCACTGTAGCTTTGCATTCAACGAAATGCCTAGAAACACTGTGGTGTTCACAAGGTCCACATTCTTATCCTTAATTTTTACACTGGTTTTTACCTCCTTAACGTTAGGTAATACAAATCTTATACATTTGGTTTTTCGTTAATTTAAAAGCAAATTGTTAACACTAAACCAATGAACTATCTTTGGAGACAGCATTGTTCACATCGCCATCAATCGGCTGTCGTCGTTTCACTATGAATAAAAGTGAGGTACCATCTGCAAACAATACTATCTCATGGTTGTCTTTTACAAAGTAAGGGAAGTCGTTTATATAAATTAAAAATAAGAAAGGACCAAGAATTGAACCCTGTGGAACTCCCATTGTAACCACCGATCCCGGAGATCTTTTACCGTTAACATCAACCCTCTGAACCCTATCACTCAAATATGAGATAAGATTCAGTGATGCATCTCTAAATCCATAGTGGCAGAGCTTCCTGACCAGGATTTCATGTAAAACACAATCAAAGGCCTCGGATAAATCACCAAAAACCCCTAAGGCAATGTGTGAATCCTCCCAGGCATTAAATAGTTGAAGTAAAAGCTCAACACCAGTGTCAGTTATCGAGCGACGCCTAGTGAAACTATATTGTCTAGAATGTAAAAGCTTATTTCTATAAAAATTATGATGATGATAATATGATCAAAGAAAAGAAAGTGGAATAAAGAATTAACAGAATGGTATCCAAGAGATGGAAAGAGGCAACGAGGAAGGCGGTTCGATGGGAAGATTACCTGCCTGCTGTGATGTCAGATCAACAATAACTTTTAATATTTTTTACTTAATTATGTTTTTATGTTTAGCCAGCAAATAAAGGCTATAAAAAATCAAATGACATTTATTTTCGATGCTGTACCTCAAAAAGAAATACTACACCAGTTTGAAAAAACAATTATGTTCTTGCACATTCCAATAAAGCTCTATCATAATCCCTTTTGTAGGTTCTTAGCTAATATTCCCAATCACAACATTTACACGACATAATTGAAATGAATGAATGTACTATTGATATTTTTTGTCATGTATGATTAAAATAAATATGAAGGTCTATTTCTATATTTTTTGTAAAAGCATGATTCAGCCTAAGTTTATATAATTAACATAGTTTTTACAAAAGTTTTAATTATATAACACGTTTTGATAGTTAGGTACCAACTTATAGTATCAAATATAAAATTAACATTTTTTTTCAAATCTTAGTGCTAAGTTAGTTATTTATTTCAGCTCGTAATAATAAAACAATGTAATAGGACAAAACCAACACGTGTAACGTAGATCGCAGGGCGCGAATGACATAAATTAAACATTTTTATCTGATGAAAAGATGTTTAAAAAACTGAAGATTTGGGAAGAAAAGGAAAATGTAAAGCCTACTTTGTTCCTATAACGTTTAAATGAACTTGACATTGTAAAAATATTCATGGTAACGTTATAGAACTTGGGACCACTTCGTAACAATGTCAAAGAAACACGGGGATTACATTTAAAATGAAAAGAGTGATGGGTACTGGCACCTGAATTGAGTAATAAACTACAAAATCGATGTAGAATGGTTCTACAGCCATCCCCAAAATAGTTTTTATTCACATTACATAACTTCAAGACTCAAAATGTAACTAGCTAAGGTTATAATGGTCTACTGAAAATTAATATTAGTAAAAAATATATTTGAATGGATAAGTAAAGATAGTAAGATTTACCTGCAATTCAACTAATCTTGTTGAAGTAATCCTGAAAAGAGCCATTTTTTAAACCCACCGAGCGCTAACTACCACACAACTACACCTGGCTCGCGATCGATCGCATTCGCAAGTGAACATAGATAATAATACTGCAAGTGACTTGAAGTGAAGTATAGGATTAGTAGGAGGGAGAACGGACGGAGGTTTTAGCTCAATCAAGATCTTCCTCTACTGTCAGTTAGGTGTGATTTTGATAGTGTTTTATCACGCCATCACGTGATATTTAAGAAGCCATGTCAACTTGCCTACAATAATTATTTGGGTCCCTGTTTAATAATTATTATAAGAACTACCTACGTTACGTACTACGTAGATATTTAAACTTTGTACTTTCAATATTTGAAAATAAATCATAAAAATGTTGATACTTATAACAATCTTATTTTCATAACTGTATTTCTTGTCAGTTAATGTATATACATTGTATTTTAACTAGTTTTGCTGTTTTTATGTGACTTTTTTTTTTTGGTTTTTTTGCCTCCATCAAGGTGGACCGACGATCTGGTGAAGGTCGCGGGAAGCCGCTGGATGCGAGCAGCACAAAACCGGTCGTTGTGGAGATCCTTGGGGGAGGCCTTTGTCCAGCAGTGGACGTCTTTTGGCTGAGATGATGATGATGATGATGATGTGACTTGGACTTGTTACTTCGCATTATAGCACTGATTGAGTCTTAATGAGTAACACAACAGTAACTAGGTACGCATTAAGTAAAATGCAATGCTGCAAACTAAAAATGGTTAATCATTATTTTTTTACCATGTACTCGGTACACTTACATCGAATCATCAGATTCTGATGATCTAACTGATGACTATTAGTCACTATGTAGATCTGAAAGCCCGTGATGCAGTCCGCCTGATATGTCTAAGAGTGGTTTTTCAATCTTAGAATAGATAGGTGTAGTTTAGTATATCCGTAAGATCCAGATAAATTTTGAGAATCCTAAGCAAAATGACGAGTCAAGGGAAAGCCCAAGACTGTGATCCCCAGTTAATTGAGAGAGATTGAGACTCCTAAGCATAGAGGGTTCTTTGAAGAAGAATTGATCAAATTTTGGTGGCTCCGACAATCATCCGTTTTTAGGTTATGTTTTCAGAAATCATATCTATTCTACATAATCGCACGAATGTATGGAAAAGATGACCATTCCAGACCAATGTTACAACTTATGTGACAGCTACAAATACGTTAAACAACAAATAAAGATAATTGGGACAAAGAATAAGCAATAATTTTTCGTGATAGGGGTAGATGTCTGGGCCCTAAATAGACGTCTAAAATAATTGTTAACCTGGCATTTAGATAAAAAAAAACAGAGCTTCTTACTTATGTCATTTCGTCATGCCAAGTTCCACATTAACCAATTACCATCACCACAATTACTAATAGTTTTTAAAAAAAATGCAGATTTTAAAACAATGGTCATCGACTGTTAAGGGTGACCATTATTTCAATAATTTTAGGATAACTAAGTAAAAGTAAGTACCTCTGCCGCAAACTTTTATTATCATGATCCTAAAATAATAATTATAGCTAGACATCTTAACTCAGTCCTCGCCTGCAGTAGGTACGCGGGGCGGGAGGTACGCCACGAGTACGAGCGTGTTGCGAGGCGGCAAACGGATTTCTAGTTCATTGCGCGTTATACTATGGCAGCCACAGTCAGCAGTGATAGAAAAAACGTAATGAACTAGAAATCCGTTTGCTACGTCGTCGCAAGACGTCAGTAGTCGTGGTCGAGCGGTAAGGTGGTACCACGTGATAATTTTAACAAGATTTATCTGAAGATAAGCAATTAAAAATTTTTTTACTTCACAGCCGTTATTTATTATAGAACATTTGATAAATAAATACAATGGTAATGAACTTGTGTACTATTTATTAAGCAAACTTTATCAAACTAATAAATCAATTACTTGTATCCATATAATATCACTGGAACTTGATTCATCACTTTCGAAGCAGCCATCATCACAATCATCTGAATCACCCGGCACGTTAATTTTTATTAATAATAAATAAAATCAACAACATCATGTATAACGCTGTCATGTTTGCAGTATTCGTCCTTGACTTTAATTATATCATTAATACTTTTCTCCCACTTTTCTACGGAATATCCAGCAAATAATTCCTCCAACATATTTTTTTTTGGTCCAGCCTTGCGATTCTGAAACAAAATCACCGCCGAACTCGATACAGAATTCTCTCAAGACGTGCCTATAACAATGGACTTTGACAGTGTTGTGTCAAAGGGCAGGCAGAGCAGGCAGACAGAGAAGCTTTGGCAGTTTAGAGTCGATACTTTTTTGTGCTAACTGTCCTTTAATATCACCCCAGACCAACTCAATTGGGTTCAGGTTTGGGTAGTATGGAGGCAAACCTTAGAGCATCAAACCAATGCTCTAAGAGGCAAACGCAACACTTCATATCCGTTTCTTTTTAAAAACTCGTCAATTTTGTAAATATCTTCTGTGAAATGGTTTTCAATAATTTGAACAAGTCATCCTTTCTAAGTTTTTCATCAAAAGGCACTTCATGCTGTCGTAGCCAAACTTGCATAGCTGGCTTAGTAGAAGCCGACTATGGCTTTTTCTCTTCTCGAACCGAATGTTAAGCTGCGTTATTCATTACTATGACCGAATTTGGTAGTATGTTAGGCATGAGTTTTATATTTATCCATATACTGAAATTCACGTAATTCATAGAATTGTGATAATCACCTGTTTTACATTTGGATTTAAATATCACAAGTGCTCCGTCTACAAATCTAGTTTGACTTCCACAATGAGCGATGATCAAACGGTCTCCATTATTGATATGAGAAAGCACGCCGTGTTCATCCTTTGATTGCCAACATTTTGAAACGTTATGAGACGTATTAACATAAGTTTCGTCAAGACATAAAATATGTCTTCCTTCTCTACGATATTTTTTAATAGTATGTAGGTATTTCCACCTCCACGATGTTATATTTCACTGATCGATAAGAAGTTTCCTTTTAGAGCCGCATTTCTTAAATTCAAAACCCAGATCATGTATTAATAGCCTTAAATATTCCCTGTAGCACCTATATTTATAATTGCATATCTTCAGATAAATCTTGTTAAAATTATCACGTGTGTACCACCTTACCGCCCCCCGCCCCGCGTACCTACCGCAGGCGAGGAATCAGTTACGCGGTCTAGCTATAGTTCTTTTTATCTTTTTCTTTTTTTAGCGCAGCGTCACTTGGTACAAAATGATAATTTATTTTCCACGGGCTTCACCTAGGTCTTAGAAATAGAAAATCAGGAAGTCCTTATGATAATATTCTATAAGTAAAAAAGATAGATTTGTCACTAGCATCTTGAAGACGTTCCGAACTAAAGAAGGTAATGTAACATTTTAGCCGTAGTCGCCCTTAAACAAAGAGTTACAAAAATCCAGTTTGTGATTTAGTTTTCATCACTTTTTAGTGATACTAAACTACAAATACTAGCTGTCTTCTTATTGCTTTAATTATGCTTTTCCCTTTACATCATTTGACAATGTATTAAAGTATTCGTTGAGATAAAAAATGTGTAGGACTTGTTTTCTGCCGCCATGCTGCCGATGCCGCATGATGATGCAATTAAGAACAAAAATGTTTAATGCATTTATGTGTAACGTGTTTACGTGTCAAACTTTATAGAGTTTGGCAACAAAAGTAGGCAATGGAAAAAAGGTAAATTTTAAAAAGTCCCAGTATTGAAACTTAAAATTACTATGAGGAAAATGGAATAAACAAATTTGATATTTTATAATTAAGACATCTCATCATCATCTTCAGCTCAATTTCATGTCCTAGGTAAGGTAAGGTAAGGTATTATGGTATAGGTAAGGCCCGTGCCCGAACAGCACTTGGGCACGAGGATAACTGGCCAAAAATCACCAAACGGGCCCAGTGTGGATTGGTGGTTGTTAACGATTGCTAGTGCAACCGACCGGGACAAACGACTTTACGTGCCTTTCGGACTAGAGCATCAAACGAAACTTCCGGAGCACGGAGGAGCTCAAGAAGTCGAGATGATGAATTTTTGGTCACCCATCCGAAAAACTTTGCGATAGTTGCTTAACCTTAGTAATCGCAGACCGAGAGCATTGATCACTCACTGCGCCATCGAGCCCCGAAATTCGAGCTGTGCTATCGGTATTCTCGATAATAATGTTTTATTTTATTATATAAATTACAGTTATATCTTTCATCAAAAGATAACTACTAACTCCACTGAATCCTTACTGGCCATTCAACATTTTCCGAATTCCATACAAGTTCAACTGCATTCAAAACAACCGTAATGTTAGGTAGCTGGAGTCTCAATATTTCATGACAATCATAATATACCTAGTTGCCATGCAAAAAGTTTTATATAATAGCAGTATCTACTTTCAGTAGCCAAACTCTAATATCATTCTTCTTTGCCTCAGCCTTAGTTTAAATTTTGACTACCTAAAGATCTCTTTAGGTAGTCAAAATTTAACTGAGGCTGAAGAGAGAAAACTACTAATCTTAGTAATCCTACTGTAGGTATTACGCTTACTACGACGAGACATGCGTGAACCATTTATGTAAACTCGATATTATTTTCTATATCAAATGAAATAATCACTTGTTCACGTATCGATACAAGTAAGTTAGTAAGTATTCAATCACGAGTATATTCGGTTTGATTCGATTTATCGAGACGTCAGTATCGATATATTTCAAGTATTTCCCAGATGGCCTGGCCTAGCCACTGAGCAAGTAATCACTACGTTACCTAGCTAGCCTGGGGCTATGCTACTATCATAGAATACCTACATAATATTAATATTATACTCTGGCAATGGACGGGTCGTTAGGTCGTTGGACTCGTTGGCTGCTAAAAGCTGAAAGCTAATCGATCGATACCGTCCGTCTACCCGTCCGCCCGCCGCGCCGCCCGCCCGTCGCTTGTGGTTTGCGCGCGCAGTACTGCGCAGTCAGTCTGCCTCTTTCCAACTACTTAAATTTTCTCGATTCCTCAGCTCCCTCTGCCACTACTGCTCCACACACATTCTGATTCTGTCCATCGGGTGGGCTTAACGTTTCTAGATCAGTCTGATTCTATTGTATGGTTTAAATAAATTTTTACAAGATGCGTTTAGTTACAACATTTCTGTTACTGTTGCATTTAACATATTTTGTACTTTGTGTTAAACATTTCCGTTTGGGTAGAAGCAAAGGCGGTAATTGCGGCGCGCCTATACTAAGTGATGAAAAACAGCCTTTGCCGTGCCCCAAGTGGTTCAATCAGACGTTGGACCACACCAGCCCATCTAACTTGAAGACTTGGGAGCAGGTTAGTATATTTTTATATTTTCCCATTCTATGCAAGTGTGTAATTTGATAATTTAAATTAATTTATATTGTCTTCAGATATTTTTTGTGCAATTTTTTACTTGAGTTACCAACACAGCTCATCTCATCCATGCTCAAGCTCATCGTGGCTCAGCATAATATATAATAATCTGCGTACCTACCCTAAACTACCCTGTTGTAGGTACCTTCCTTCCCCTTGCAATTTTATTGATTTCCCTCCCCCAACCCTCCCACCCCTCTTGCAACTGGGTGCATGTTCAATAAAATTGTTAGACAGAGACTGCAATGTCTGGCTATGCTTTCTTTTATCACATTGTAATATGTTGTCCTATATATATTCTTTTACTTCTCTTTGTTTGACATGATTTTGGTTTTTGATTTATTTGTGGAGATGTGAACTATTCAAATTTTTTTGGTCAGGTTTTGTCACTGATTAAGACTAAATCATCTGTGAATTTTAGGTGACAAAGTTTCATACCATTTATGCTATTTTCCCAAATATTGCCCCATTCCAAATTTATAAATTAGTTTCTGGTATTGCTGAGAAAAGTTTTGGGGACAAGGGGTTTGGTAAAGAAGAGTAATAGATTTTTTGATTAGCTGCTTTGTTATATGCATTTATCCACGGTAGTAAATCCATGTTTCATCTCTATTGTTTTACTCTACCAATTCCTTTATGGCCTTCCTCCCTCCTCCAGTCTTTTTTCTTTTGTTCGTCCTGTTCCTCAGTTTTTCTTTTGTTTCAATCTTTTTTGTTTTTAAATTTTTTTAACTAGACGCAGAGTTATACTGTTTGGTCTTTTCTCTGTTTTAAGAGTGACCTTCTTTTTCTATTAATTTATGGGCTTTGGTACCAATAATGATCTTGGGTTTCAAAGATTTGTTTGATGATGATTTTGATGATCCATATATTACTTGTTTTCTTTATCATATTTATCTTGTGTTTAATTTTTAGATTAATTTATTTCTGTTTCTTGTTTTGCTGTAAGTGTAAATTTATTTTCTGGTCTTTAGCACATAATAACTCTTCTCACCAAATGGTAAGAAGAGTAATCATCAAATGATGATTGGTGTTGAAGTTTAATTGGTTTAGTTTACAGACGTCTTAGAAAGCTTTTGTGTTGTTAGTCGCTATGTATTCGATTTCAGTCCTATGATCCACCCGATCCATCCAGCCAGGTCCATTTCTTTTTTGGGTCTTTTTAAGTGTAAGATTCACATAATATTATGTTAGATCGTTTTCAAGACCTAGCTTTCTAGCCTCTACCAGATTGTACCATGTCTATTTGTCCATTGAAATCGCACATTACATACCTGTAATTTTTGTGTGATTCTTGGAAAGCTATTATTATTATTTCTGTTGGGGACGTCGCCGGCCGAACGGACGATCCGCCCGCGTTGTTTGCGGGCCATTTCGTCCTTTTCCCCGTTCTCCCCTTCGAGGGGGTTAAGGTTTATCCAGCCCTCACGGCGCCCCGTCAAATCTTTTTGTCTTTTTGGTGAATCTTGCTATCTGCTCCACCTTCAGATCCTTCAGGTCCTCTATGTCTAGTGTATCCGACCCCCATAGCTCCCGTCTTATCCGTGAGTATATAGGGCACTCAGCAAGTAGGTGGAGGCTGGTCTCTTCGCTTTCCGTGCACTCCGGGCATATGGGATCGGTTTTCACTCCTATCACTGTTAGATGTCTGTTCAATCGGCAGTGTCCTGTTATGATCTCTATGACTAGCCTCATGTTCTCTCTGGAGAGTCCCATCAGTTTGCTAGTCTTTTTCTTGTCCATTCCTTTGATGAAGACTTTTGACTGTCTCATGCCCGTCGAGGATCTCCATCTTCGGTTGGTGAAAGCTATGGTCATTGGTTGTAGAAAAGGTATTTAGTGGTCTACTGGTCTTTGCCTTTGTGGTAAAGGTCTTTCTTCTGCCTGTTCAGTTGGTGCATATATATTGTATAACTGACCATTTTTTGTTGGAACCTGGTAGGTAGCTTCATATTAAGGATAGCTCTTCTTTCTGAAATACCTTTGCATTCTACTATATATTTTGCTAAGGATTTTTTGATAATGAAGCTTTACTCCATAGCTTCCTTTTGTTTCACCTTTTAATATACAAACTTCATAAAGAAAGCTATTTTTTTTTTTATAGACTGCCTTTCGTTGTGTGTGTCCCAACAGGCAGTTCGGAAAAGGCAATTTGCTTACAAGGTGCCTTAGTGAGTTTCATTCGCCATTCGATCATGTTAACGAAAACGAGGATTTGTATGGCAAAATGTTAACTCCTCGTATGCCGCCAGGAGGCGCTGCTTCAGTGCCATACTAATTTTCGTTTTCGTAAACGTAATCGAATTAATACGGATAGTAAACAAAACTAGACACCCAGGCGTGTGTACAACGCTAAATTGCTCTTAGCGTTTAGTCGTGACGTTATTCGATATGGAATTCCATATAAATACCGGTTTATTGAGTGTTCCGTAGTCTTTAGATAGGTACCTACTACCGATATTTTTGGGTTATTCCCAGTCGCCCCCACCGGCATCGCCCCCACTGGGGACAAATGGGAATTCGTAAAAAAATATGTCCCAGTTGCCCCCTATGCCTCTTTTGAGGGGGCAACTGGGAGTATAAATTTTAAATTTTAAAACGTCCCAGTCTCCCCCACTTGAGACGCCGTAAAGTATAACTAGATATTATTTCATAATGTTGCTAGAAATGATTAGCCAAATGCATGACATTATGATGAAGTCGCAGATAAAAGACGGAAAAAAGTTAATTCTAAGATTCAAAGGAAAACAAAAACGAACAATGACAACTTCTAATTCTCACAGTAAAAACGAGTTTGATACGAAAAAGCTACACCTATTATACCTACCTAGCTTAAGTAGTAGGTACTTAAAACTTATACCGCCTTCCTTTGTTTGATTTTACCAACCTATAGGTAGATAGTTCGGATCATAGACTATGTATAATATTGGTTCGGATGCAGTTATGTACGCAAGTAATTAGGTAGCGATATTGCGCAGCCGCCATGCCCTCACCTGAGTTCACACCCCCTTCCCTTTTCCCGGGGATGTGCAGTTTGTGCGCAGTTGCAACCAGTGATTGATTCAAACTATTAGTTAATAGGTAGGTAGGTAGGTACTGTAACGCCCAGATGGATCGTTACTTAAGGTACCGGGGGTTTTGTTGAATGAAATGCTTTACTCTTTTAAATGTATGTATTAAACATTGAATTAATAACAATTATAATCCATTCGTAGTCGTGGTCCGTCAAAGAATCCGCGATATTCTTTTTTCTTCATCCTTTTCTTAATTTGGTTTGAACGCAGGCCACGGCGACTGCCAGTAAGCATGCCCGAGCAAGGAGTCTCGGTAGCTACAGTACCTACTTACTTTTGGTTTTCATTGTGCTTAAACAAAGAAATTATTATAAATACTTAGGTATTTTTACCATTTGCGCAATTGCTATGCTATAAAAAAGAAGACGAAACTTACTTAAGGCGAAGGGTAAGGCACACTAGCGCCCGCCGCTAATGGATTTAATTTGATAACTGCTAAACTGGTTTTTTTTGACCTTCCGACACTAGCAAACATCTATTATTTAATAATTGTGCACTACTTTTAGGTTTGTTTTTGTATTCATTCGCTAACACCAAAAGTGGCCATTGTTTGTGAATAAATGCGATAGCCCGTTTTGTGAATAAACCACGGAACAAAAAGTAGTGCACAATTATTAAATAAATACTATGGATGCTTCCCTGTTATCGGACGGTACGCAATGTTTAAAAAAAGATCCGGTCCGTTAGTAATTGTCAAATTATCAATTGGTGGCGCTAGTGTGCCTTACCCTTCGCCTTAATGCTACCTAACAAAAATTTGATGTAAGTAGGTAGGTACTCTCAATTATTATAACTAGCTAGCGTCTACATGACTGCACAAAAAAAGCAGTCACGCATTATAGATTCGGTTCATTCAACCATGCTTTGTTTCACCTTTCAACTAAAACGAATCTACTGATTATCGAGTAGAGAGAGAGGTAGAAAGATATTATGCCTTTTTTTAAATCTAAAAATCTTTCTATGTACTTAAGTATAAAATTTTTGGTTTTGGGTCTAGAAATAATAGTATTAGGTAGGTATAGTAGGTACATATTTAAAAAAAACATGTTCTAAAGCTTCGGTATAGTAGGAAAACAAGAAAGCAGATCAATACTGCTGGGGGGCATGGGCATGCGCTTACGCAGTTAAATATTTGCATAAAGCTATGCACGCACCTGCCCCGGCCACCATTATACAGTCGTATACCTACCTAAGCTTTACAACAGCAAATAAGAGTACAATGCGATAGACCAGAAGTTACAGTTAAAATTAAATACTGGCAGACAAATCGTCAAGCGACCTAAAAATAGTGTAGGTAAGTTAAAATTTTTGATTTTACGGCTACCCTCAACGTGCTTCAACCGCCGCAGCGCATACGCAGACCCTACGCGGTTTTACGTGGAATGAAAGTTCACATGGTTTACAATCTCGTATAGATATAGGTATAAATATGGTTGAAATCAGCTCATCTCAGTGCAACTTTTGGGAAACTCAAGCTGTGAAAAATATACCTAACTCCCGGCACAGTGGTTCAGCATAACATAACTTTACCACAGAATAAATAATAGTACAACTTTACGCCGCGCCGCCGCCGCCGTACTTTTAAAACTGTGTTTCTACTTTACTCTGCATTATATTACCTATGTACCTAAGCGAAATAGTAGGTGAGAGGTTAGGACTAATATTGTTATGGTAGGATCTTAAATTAGTCGCAATGGCATACTGTTTTTGTTGTTCTTTCGTTGCTGTCAATCTTGGATTCATATAGAAGAAGAGGTCGCGGCAATTAATAGCAACAATAAAATCAAACAATATTAATAACTAGTGGACCCGGCGGACTTCGTACCGCTTTGACAGTTTCCATTCATTCCCGTGGGAATATCGGGATAAAAACTATCCTATGTGTTAATCCAGGTTATTAACTATCTGTATGCCGAATTTCATCCAAATCCATTCAGTAGTTTTTACGTGAAAAAGTCTATTCTCTATAATCTATTCTCATTTACTCTATTACAGAGGTATTACGTCAACGAAGAATTCTATGAAGAAAACAATCCTGGTACGGTGTTTCTGATGATCGGGGGCGAAGGACCCATTGACCCGAGGTGGATGGTAGATGGCGAATGGATTAATTACGCGAAGTTCTTCAAAGCATTGTGCTTCAACTTAGAACATCGTTATTATGGCGAAAGTCACCCGACCGAGTAAGGGCCTTGTATTATATATAATCGAGGTTAGGAAAATAATTAAGATTGTATTAGGATCTTGAAAAAAATACACTTGTTTAGCAAAAATACTTATAGTATACCTTATAGTATACCTAGACAGAAATAAAGTCTCGAAAGTTATGGAAATGTTGTAGGAAAACTATGAATTTGAAACAATCAGTAAATAATATATCGAGCATACTTAAGACTTCTTGTTTGCCTTTAATATTTATAAATAAAATAGAGGTCAATAAAGTTCATGATGTTGTTTACTGTTATCAATCTCTTACACATGTCGCAAGCGGATTCGACTATATTATATTTACCCATTTATTGAGTTAAGGTATGGGAAATAAAATGTGAATCTCCATTTGCAGAGACCTAACAACGAAAAATTTGCAATATTTATCTTCGACCCAGGCTTTAGGTGATATTGCTGCTTTTATAATGGCGATGAACGAACGATACAATCTGCCTAAAGATACAAAATGGATTACCTTTGGTGGTTCATACCCTGGTTCGTTGGCAGCCTGGGTTCGAGCCAAGTACCAACATCTAGTGTACGGGTCGGTGTCATCCAGTGGACCACTGCTCGCGAAAGTTAACTTCCTGGGTACCTATCAATTTATTTTTATGTTTATGTAATCAACTCGGGGCCAATGATATAAGTTTCATGTGTTCGTAAAGAAACTTACGAAACATTTGTAAACTATAATGAAATTATACCTATCAATAAACAAGAATAGTTCGCCAAAGTATAAATTATTTGATGCATTTTATGTTTGCTTTAAAATTGGTATTTCTTAATTTTTTTTTTTTATTATATTGGTCACAAATAATCTCTAATGGTAATTATTGTAAATTTTCAGAATATTATAAAGTAGTTGTGACTGCTTTACGTGATAAAACTGGCAAGGATGACTGTGTTAATGAAATCAAGTTAGCTCATAGGCAAATTGCATCATTGCTGCAAGAGCAGCCGGAAATCATTGAAAGGGAGTTCAAGTAAGAATTGCTATTTAAACTATCATAGTCACTTGCGAGTAATTATTAACGGGATTCTTACTATTTTTTATTATTTGTGAGTATCGAGTATATTCGTCTTTGCAAGTAACATTATACATAATCATTAATACATTTGCAGGTTGTGCAAGAATATATCTGAAGCCTCGCCTGATGACATAAAGAACTTCTACAACTCCATAGCTGATGATTTCGCTGATTTAGTTCAATACAACGAAGACAATAGAATTGGAATAGGAGCACATGAGCGTCGAAGGAAGTTCAATATCTACTCGGTAAATAAATAGAAACTCTTGAAATAAAACTACTTTTACGGATCTACATAGGTACTTGCGTTTATTTTATATGTTAACTAGCGGCCGCCCACAGCTTCACCAGCGTGGTTCCCGTTCCCGTAGGAATATCGGGATAAAAACTATCCTGTGTTAATCCAGGTTGTAAACTATCTGTATGCCGAATTTCATCCAAATCCATCCATCCGTGATCCGTTGCAGCGTGAAGAAGCAACAAATATACACACACACATACACACAAACTTTCGCATTTATAATATTAGTGAGATTTTATTTAATGTTTATCCCGACGTTTCGAACACTTTGCAGCACGGACCCCTGTAATAGGGAGACTGAAGTGTTGGTCGTCTCATAATTAGTTGGTAGCTTGTATACCCTCATTTTAATTTAATCACTTGCGTTCCGTTTCACGCAGAAAGAGCTTACAGTATCTTTTGGTCTGGCAGTAATGAATATTTTGTATATTGGGATCCCAGGCCGGTGGTAATATTAATGTATAAATTATCCGCGAGTAAATCCATAAATGTAGTTTTATTACAATGTGTTACAACTCTTTGGGCTAAATAGAAAACACAATGGCTTCACAAATAATGTGTGTTTTGATTGTGTAGGTTTGCAAGGCGTTGACCAAGAGCAAGAAGCCTGCCTACCAAAAGCTTGCGGAGTTCAATCAGTTGATGATGGACAAGAACAATCAGACTTGCCTGGACTACAGTTACGACCACATGATTTCGGAGCTCAGGAATGTTTCATGGGGGCAGGACGAAGGTAGACATTCGTCTGTTTTAGGATGCTAAGCCTCAAAAGGAAAACAGTTTACTTTACTTAAACCAATAATTAATTTACTTATATACCGTTTTGATAATAAGCTGCTTTAATGTAAGGTAATTTAATTTGTGAGTGATCAATGATTTCTCACACTTGGTAAGTAAGTGTAATGCACCCTTTAGTTCCGCCTGTCTTTGGTCTGGCAAAACCTTTCAATGTTTTCGTGTTGCAGCACGCCAATGGATGTACCAGACATGTACCGAATTCGGATTCTATCAAACGTCCTCCGCTGCAGTCGATGTTTTTGGTAATGCATTCACTGTGGACTTTTTCACTCAACAATGCGAAGACGTATTCGGAAAGAAGTAAGTGATGAAGGAATATTGGTTTAACCACAGATTTAAGATATGATTATGGTTTATCATCAGCTCATTTTATGTCCCTACTGCTGGGATACGAGCCTTCACTATGAATTGATAGGCAGAACGGGCCATAAATCACCACGCGGGCCCAGTGCAGGTTGGTGGTTGTTAACGAGTGCTAATGCAGCCGGGACCAACGGCTTTACATGCCTTCCGAAGCACGGAGAAGCTCGAGATGATACATTTTTGGTCATCCATCCGATGACCGGCCTTTGCGAAAGTTGCTTACCTCAGCACTTAGATCGGGCACGTTAACCACTGCGCCATCGAGATCCTCGATTAATGATTATGGTTATATTATAATTTTATATTATTATATTTATTTATATTTACAAAGACAAAGTGCAGAAAAATTCAGCGAGCGGGATTGGAACCCGCACCCCATGACGGATGGATCGGATATTGAAGACGTAATTATCGATTTTGAATAGGGCTCCTTTGGCTTATAGAGAAAGAGTAGATAGTGTTGGTTAATTTCGGCGAGTTTGGCAGAGTCATGATAGCATAGTTGGTAGTGCACCTGACCCGGCATATCATGGGGTGTGGATTCGAATCTCGCTCGTGGAATTTTTCAACACTGCCTTTTTTTCAGATTTAAGTTTTGACTTAGCTGAACTATATTTTATGCCTGCTTTTGTTTAATGTTCTTTTGGTATAATTAAATTTAGGTTCAACGCCGATTTCGTGACTAGAGCTGCCGCATGGACCAACATCGAATACGGTGGACTGAACATCCAGGTGGACCGCGTGGTGTTCGTTCACGGCTCCATCGACCCATGGCACGCTCTGGGAATCACCGAAACCAAAAACAAGAACTCACCTGCTATCTACATTCGCGGTAAGAAATCACAGCGAGGTTCAGTTGCTTTGTTTGTATCGAAAAAAAGAAAAAATAGTAGTATTGTAGTGACTTGCATTACAATGCAGGCATTGTTATGACGATGTGGGTCGAGGCGAAGCAGATATCAATGCCTATTAACTGAAAATAGACACCTAATATACATATTGAGTAGAACATAATTATATCTACTGCAGCAGTCGATGGAGTAAAAGAATTTTGCACGCACCAATATTCATTAATAATTTGTTTCTTTAGTACAGAACAGCGTTTTAATTCCAGCCAGTTCGAAATTGAAATAAAATATTTGATAAGTTACTACTATTCTGTTTGCAAAGTTTCGAAGTAAAAAGTTCGTTAAATTTTTAAATAACAGGTCAGATATGGATTTTGGCCAGCACCTACAGCAATTTCCATTTATTTCGAATCTCGAAGAAGGTTGTCAAAATAATGACCTCATTACCTAGCATGTTCGAGAAATAGTAATATTGTAATGTGTTCCAGGCACTGCCCACTGCGCCGACATGTACCCCCCGGCCGACTCTGACCTAGTCGCGCTGCGCCGGGCCCGCGCCGAGGTCCAGCAGTTGTTAGCAACCTGGGTGGGACTTCCTTGACTCCCTTGGAACGAGTGCTTGGCGCAGATGTTCACGCACCGAACGCCGCGGGACCTCACCGCGGCAGTGTGCCCCAACTGGTACCTCGGGCGGAAACTCATCCTTCTGCTCATTTACTGGACGGGAACTCTCACCTGCCTCGGATCCGTGCGGCACATTTATGAGACCGTAGTCGCTTTGAACGTGGTCAGGATGCGGCTGGACCAGCGGCATCACCCGTATCTTACGTAGATCGACAATGGACGCCTCATGTGAACAGCACATAAATCTCTCTATTGAGAAAACTGTGCCATAGACATTTATCAAGCTCAATGTTGCGTCAATTCAGTGTATGCATTTTAATCATGAGGTGCGCAGTTAACTTTTGCATGCATTTAACTGCGTTTTAGTGTTTAGTTTTAGTAGTAACGTTAAGGTTCTCTCAGGGAGTTATTCCCCAATTAGAATAATTTGTTTTACTTTCTTCATTCTCTCTGTGTTTGCGTTGTATTCTTTTTAGTTCGTTACAAGATAACTCTCTTAAATAAGTTTGTCCAAGATATATGTGCCAATTCGATCATATTTGTTTTAAAATATTTTTTTTACTATGGTAAGTAGGTTTTTAGTTGTGCTTTTTATGAGGAACTCAATATAATAGTTATATACTTAATAATATTTAATCATCAGTGTTAATCACATTACAGTGTCATAATATTAATAGTAATAATGGTATACGTACGAAGGAGCAGTGACTATAAAATATTCAAAGCAAATTTTGCTTTAATGTCTAGTTTTAGTCTTACATGTGAGCAACTCATAACAATATTATAACTATATTATAGTAAAGGATTAATAATAATGCATGTTCAGTGTCTATCAGAAATAAAACTACATACTCATAGGATAAGTCATAATCAATTTTACTCAATATTCCTTAACCATATAACAAGTAGATATAACTCTAAAATATAAACTAATTAAATAAGTTTATTTATTCATAAAGGATCAACAAAATTATACATTTCGATATGATTGATTTTACTCTTATGTTTTATAATTACTTAACATTTACGTTTCACTTTCGCTTAGTCTCTCTATGCCGTCCGTTTGGAAATCCCGGTTGTAAACATTTTAAAGTCTTAATTTTTTTGGTAAATAAATAATATCAAGATGTACTGGATATTTGTCTTTCATTTTCGGCCAATGCTTCCAACTTCTGTCCTTTCAATAAAATGTCCATAAATCTGAAAGGACATTAGGTCATATTATACATTTTATTATTAAGATTTAGTCGGCAAAATAATGATTCTTAAAATGACCGATTCCATAAGAAAAGTCGGGATAAGGTTATATATAAAAGGCCTGTAGGATATGAAAATACCAGTAATTTTACTACGTGGCCAACTAGGAAATCACGACAAAACTCTATCATATATTTGTGGCCATGCCTCCAGCAAGCGTGTGGCTCAGCTTGGCGTGGCCACCATCACCAACTGGAAATCTGACTTTATCGATAATTTGTCGGAATTTGTCGTGAATTCTCAGAATTTGTCGGTCCAACGTTAAAAAGTTATAAGGGGTCCAAGGTAGCCCCGCCAGGATTAGTGGGTGTGGCTCATCTTGGCGTGGCCATCATCACCATCTG
Organism: Eudonia mercurella; assembly: GCA_963082485.1. Taxonomy (NCBI): domain Eukaryota; kingdom Metazoa; phylum Arthropoda; class Insecta; order Lepidoptera; family Crambidae; genus Eudonia; species Eudonia mercurella. The sequence continues at coordinate 15,650,979 of OY720022.1, read as the reverse complement.
GAAATCTGACTTTATAGATAATTTGTCGATAATTTCTCGGAATTTGTTGAAATCTCAGAATTTGACGGTTCACCGTTCAAAAGTTATAAGGAGTTCATGGTTGCCCCGCCAGGATGAGCGCTCATCTTGGCGTGGCCACCTTTATTCTCTGAAACCGAAGATCTGATTACATCGATAATTTGTCGGAATTTGTCGTAAAATCTCAGAATTCGTCGGTCCATAGTTCAAAAGTTATAAGGGGATCAAGGTGGCCCCGCCAGGATGAGCGCTCATCCTGGCGGAGCCACCTTGAACCCCCTATAACTTTTGAACGGTTACCGACAAATTCTGAGATTTCACGACAAATTCCGACAAATCATCTATAAAGTCAGATTTCCAGTTGGTGATGGTGGCCACGCCAAGATGAGCCACACCCAGCAAGCATAATAAAAATATCTCTACTACTACTACTGAACAGACCTATTTAACCCCTAAGGGGGGGGCCGGAAATAAACGTTTTAAAAGATAACTGTGTTTAGGTAACTCTCGAAATATACTTAATTGTTAAAAAAAAACTATTTAAGTCTGGGCACTGAATTATACGAAAGATAAACTAGCATTTGCTTAGAATGCACAAAATCCTCATTGTTTCAGATATAAAAATATACATACATAAAGATCAAATGGCAAAATATCAGATTTTTTTTCTTAATATTTTTGAAAGTTACATCTTTCTTCTTCTTCTTTCTTCTTCAGATTCTCGAAAATAAGGAAGACTTACTAAAAAAAAGAAGGTTGATTTACTAATTACTAAAAAAATCTACCTGGTCTATAACCTTTTCAAAAACGTACAAATCAATAGTATCAATCAACTTTTTTCATTCAGATAATTTACCATGTAAGACCGTTTATTTCTGAAACAATGAGGATTTTAAGCATGCTTGTTCCTATAAACAATTGCTAGTTAATTAAGTAGCTTTCTGAAGAGTATCAATTTGAACATCTAATAAAAAAATCTTGAAAACATTTTTTTTAATGGCAGTAACATGTGTTAACGTCAACTGGGTGCCTAGTGTGAGTTTTATTCGCCATTCGATCACGTTAACGAAAACGAGAATTTGTATGGCAAAATTGTAACTCTTCTCAAGTGTCGCCAGGAGGCGCTACTTTAATGCCATACTAATTTTCGTTTTCGTAAGCGTGATTGAATACAAAACTCACAATGGGCACCATCCTGACGTCTAAGTCCAAAGCGTACACGTCGCGTTTTCAGTTTGGAGTTTTAGCAAACAAGAGTAAATTTGCTTTTAAATCGAGAACAGCAACTCGGCGAATTTGTTTTTTTCCATGTTTATACATATATTATATCGGCAACTTTGTTATTTGGCAATCGTGTGGTGATCAAGACAAAACTCATAAATTGTAGCGATGACTTAATTTCAATAATCTTTGCCCAGCAGTGGGACAGTATATAGGCTATTTTACTATACTTTTTTGTGTTTTTTGGAACTTACAGAGCAAGTAATAACACGATGGCTTGCGTGGTCATTGTGAGGTAGAATATGGAGTTGATGTATTCAGTGTCGAGGGTGGCTTTGTAAAGCTGCGAGTATATCACGGAAGCGAACATCGCCACTGCGTTCTCCATGACGGACAGGAACGCGTACGCCACGCCTGAAAATAAGTATTTACAATAAGTGGAAAGGTTTGAGGAGCTCGATGGCGCAGTGGTTCACGCACTATGTCTGCAAATGCTGAAGTTAAACAACTTTCACAATGGCCGGTCATCGGATGGGTGACCAATATTTTTTTATCAACAACCTGGAAAAAATTAAACAATAAAATTTGAGCAGCCTACATGTTTGGTGATAACTGTTTTTTACACAAGTAATAGGTAGCTGAGAAATTTATATTTTTTAGACAAAAAGGGCGGGCGCGGGCGGCCTGAGAGCGGCGCGAGGGAGGCGGCGGGGGTACAAGCGTGCAACGTGTCAAAGGTTACTATCCGGCACTGCGCTTGCGCTTGTCAATCAATAACAAAACAGGGTTGTACAAAATGTTAACATTAAACTTAAGTAAAAAAATATATGATTTTTTTACCACATTTAATGGTGATATTTAAGCAGTGAAGTCTTTACAGGGTATATGTACGCACCCTTAAATATTATTGCTAATTTTTTTTACAGATTGTAGAGTTCCTCCATTCTTTGGAACTCTCGTAACACCGTTGGTCCCGGCTGCAATCCGTACTGGGCCCGCCGCGTGGTGGGTTATAGCCCATTCTCTATGTGCTGATTCCATCCATAGAGAAGGCTTGTGCTTCAGCAGTGAGGCATAAAAATGGGTTATGAATTCGCACTACCAATACAATCATATTGACTTCATTACATAGTATAAAACAAAGTCGCTTCCCGCTATTTGTCTGTCCTTATGTATATATGTATGCTTAGATCTTTAAAACTACGCAACGGATTTTGATGCGGTTTTTTTAATGCGAAGGGTAAGGCACACTAGCGCCGCTAATGGATTTAATTTGATAACTGCTAAACTGGATTTTTTTTCAAACATTGCGGACCTTCCGGCACTAGGCAAACATCTATTATTTAATAATTGTGCACTACTTTTAGGTTTGTTTTTGTATTCATTCGCTAACACCAACAGTGGCCATTGTTGGTGAATAAATACGATAGCCCGTTTTGTGAATAAACCACGCAACAAAAAGTACTGCACAATTATTAAATAAATACTATGGATGCTTTCCTGTTATTTGACGGTACGCAATGTTTAAAAATGATCCGGTCCGTTAGTAATTGTCAAATTATCAATTGGTGGCGCTAGTGTGCCTTACCCTTCGCCTTAATAGATAGAGTGATTCAAAAGGATAGTTTATAATTTATATGTATAATACATGCACAGAATTGGACCCGGTTCGCAAGCGGACGAAGTCGCGAGCGGGCCGCTAGTATATTTATATTTTACACGTATTCTAAAAACATTCTTTTTTGAGAGTGTGCTGGTTGCCTCAGGCGGCATTTTCAGCTTTACCGGGCTTTTTTGGGGGTGGCGAGAAACTTAAAGGGTTCGGAACAACCCGAGGTCGCCTCTTAAGTCTCGGACCTCGGCTCGGGTTGACCGGGTCGTGGGGGTGGGGAGAAGCGCCGAGGTACATGTCTGTACCTGGTATAGAGCGCATGTGAACCGGCTCGTCGTACCTATAGTATGATAAAATACTGCGATAGGTATAGCACTCCACTCATCGCCGCTATCGATGGTTCTCATCGATAGCGGCGATGACGTACGCTTGTGTCACCCACGTGACTATTGTCATTGGGAGTGCTATACCTGACGCAGTATTTTATTATACTATGGTCGTACCCTTGTTTTACGAGTACCTACGGAGTCTTGGGCCTATACTAGTGTGCATGTTTAGTATATATTCTAAAAATATTCGAGAAATAAATATATTTGAATTTAAATTTGAATTTGAATTCCGTAAATATGTAGTGGCATTCTTCTTCTTCTTTTCGAGTCAGCGGGTTCAGCTATATTTTGTCGGACCAATAAGTAGCCACGGCTATTGCTTCATTATTGGCCTCATACATGTTTTCCAATGTGCAGGTGGCTGGGCACAGAGGACACTGGAGGAGGTGCTCCATAGTCTGTAATGGGGCTCCGCAGTCACAATGCTCCTCTGAAGCTAGTCCCCAGCGGCGCATGTTTTGTCTGCAACGGCCTACTTGGGTTCGGAGTCGGTTGAGTGACTTCCACGTAGGCCATTGCAGATTGTGACCTGGAAGTAGCTTCTTCTTGCGGGGTCACGAAATTTGAAGCGGGGTATCTCATCTTCCACCTTACTACTCGCTCCTCAGCAGGGCTTAATGCTAACGCCTGTGTGTTTCGTAAAAAACAATTAGAGGCGTTTATTGGAGGGTTGGAAGGGTCTAATAACAGTACGGCTTAAGTACGCCTGCTAGGCTACTCTTGACGCAAACTCAATCTCAATACAATTCCAATCCCAAATCTAAAAAATTCAAATGGCACTCCTCAAAGCGATAATAGCGCTACATTGGAATTAAATTGCGTGGAAATTGAGTGAACAAATTATTATCGATATAGGGCGTTCCGAAATTGCGAAACTTATCCCAATATCGATACATATTAATCGCATTGAAATTGTATTGAGATTGAGTTTGCGTCAAGAGTAGCCTAGCTGTATTGTAGTGGTAGTGCGAAATGTTGTGATGATGCTAATCGGCCAACGCAAATATACCTCTCTCCGAAGCGGGCAGCACTTTAGACGTCATAGAGCGTATAAGGGGCGCCACACACGGGCCTAGGGCTGCGACAGTCGCCCCGACGTACATCAGCTTATCAACGGATGCGTGCGCGTAGAACATGTGCCCGCATATGTGGGCCGTCGCGCCTAGCATTATTATCACCTGTTTGACACAAAATAGAGCGTATAATAGATGATTTATATATAGAAATATATGAGTTATAAAGATATTAGATAGATAAGAAGATATTAGTCTATATATAAGATAACATACTATATATGATCAATTGGTAATAGATAAATTATTGTTTTGTAGATTTTATTTGTATTTTTTAATTTCTCAGTAAAAGTTAATGTTCATACATTTTCTGAGTTTCTGGTTCAGTGTCTAAGTGTCTACTTAACTATTTGTATGTACAGAGATTCGATTCCCAGACATATTACACTCGTAAACCCCTACTATGTAGTTCCAGTATAAATAAATGAGCATGTGTAAAGAGGGTTGTAGAAATATTATAAGTTACGACCACTCCGATTTAGAGTTCCCGGGTTCGATTCCCAGCGGAGGGTACTCGGTTTGGCCAGTAGTACGGCTGGTTCAAAGTCCGCCTGACTAGCTACCACCATCTTATCTGAATATGTCACCATAACATCAATGTTTGAAGCATTGTTGTGTTCCGGCAGCTGGAGATAAGCCAGCCAGTACCTCAGTAGTTGAGGATTCCGGGTGATATGCGCTTCCATCTTCGTCAGGAGAAATGAAGACCACGTACTCACATGTAGGTAATAAAAGGAAATAAAAAAACCATTTACTTACAGTGTCCCGCCAATTGAACACCCTCGTCATCAGCGGGATGCCGAACAACATGACCACAACATAAGCGGTGCTCAGGTAAGTCCTGAAGTGGCTGAACGCGGTCGCGTCCCATTTGAACACCAGCGACGTGTACAGATACATTACTGGCCGTTCATCTAAAAAATTACGAATGAATGTTTGAACATTTCATTTGTCACACAGCTATTGAAAAATTATATATCTAACGACCAATGGCCACATGAAAAAACTTTTCCCTTCCTTGCTTTAGGTATAAATGTATCTCATTTGACTAGCAACCCTTTCAATATTAACGTTAGCAAAGTATTGTATGGTGCAACGTTCGTTCAATTACATAATTGATCAACAACGTGTGCAACGCATTGTAAAGACCTAGACCACTTGACCGCCACAGTCGGCTTTAATTGACAATACCTATCTATCTGCACTGTAAGAATGTACGTTTGTGACTTTTTACCATTGAAAATGGTTATCAGATGCAAATCGCCTGAGACGCATTTTTAGCCATAGCTCCGAGGATTTTTAGAGAATCGAGATGAAAATAGTACCAAGAGTTGAGGAATTTATTGAGACACGTGTGTGTGCTTGAATTTTAAAAATCGGCTCGAAACTTTTTTTGAAATTTTGAAAAATTTTAAAAAAAACAGGTTTTTTGGGGGGTGTTTGTATACTAAATTGTAAATATTTCTAAAAAAAACCGACTTAAGAAACAATTAAGAAAAGGGTTCTAGGGTATTAGTTTAGCTACAAAATGGCGAAAAAATGTTGAAAATCGGTTAATAATTGTGACCTGTAGGTGGTCCCTTTAGATTCAGTATTGTAGAAAATCTGGTATTTCCGTATATAAAAAGTGATGTGATGACGGATGCAGGCGAGAAGTGCATTCAAGCTGGAATTGTGTTATTTAAAATAAAAAAAATATTTTTTTCGCGAATTGTTTCTGTATTCATTCATTTGTATTCATTTTCAATCCTCCGAATTTGCGGGGACTGCGAAATCTGTGAATTTTTGTTTGAGTGAAGTAATCTCTGGAATTACTGGTCCAATTCTAACAATTCTTTCACTGATAGAATGCTACATTCTTTGCAGGTATTGCGGGTAAAACAGACGTTATTTTATTTTGATCAAAAAAGATTCTATAATATATACATTTAATATGGGAATCAAAGTATTGAATTTTGTACAAAAAATACGTAATCCACGCAAGGGAGATACACGCAAAATTACGATCGGGAGTCCACAGTCGTGTCTCAGTACTGTCAGTGCTCTGATTTTAAATATAACGACATGATTGTAGACGTTTCATAGCAGAATCGAGGTATGGGGTGCGATTTTTGAACCAGTGACTAATTCTCAGGCTATGTTAATGATATTAGGAGATGCGCCTCCTCACTCTTATTCAAAGTTCAGTGGTAAAAAATTTTAACAAAAAAAAATCTCGAACGGTATTTTAATAATCAAATGTAATAAAAAATTCAAAAACTATTTTTTTTGTCACTTTTAATTTCGAGATCACCGGTGAGATTCATAAATCGCCCCTAGTACATTCTATTGGTATTCAAAAAGCACTTACCTCTTTGGAATGTATAAAAAGCCATAGATATAAGTAGGAACCATAGGAACAGTCTTCGATTCTCACTTCTCCTCTTAGTTAACGTAACAAGAGTTCTCTTTATATTGTTTAAATCGAAAAAGTCGGCCACAGGATTGGTCACTCCTGCTTCCCGCAGCGATTTCTGGGCCGGGCTGGTCTGCCAGTCCAGGAACAGAAGACAGTGCAGCGTGGCGACTACCATGAAGCCAGTGTTGATAGCGAACATCGCCGTGAACGATCGATTTACCACTTTGTTGTATAGCAAGTTACCTGCAATTATTTCTTTTATTTATTTGTATTCAGGAGTCTTAGAACAAAATAGTCAAGTAAACATAATTTATAAATAAATATAGCTATGCTAACAACAAGTCTAACCTATGGGTGGAGACCTTGTTGGTCGTGTTTTTTGTTGTTACCATGCATACCTGATGATGAGTGATGTGATGACATGATCATATAGACTCGTATGTCTTACAAAACGTATTACCTATCAGTAAAAACAATTTCAAAACACAATTATAGTCAGCTGAAAATGAAATTGTCCCGTGAAAATTTAAGAGCTATGATATATTACGACTTTAAAAGTGGATTAACACAAAAACAATGTGGAGACCGGATGATTGCTGCTTTAAGTAATGAAGCACCTTCGAAGACGACAATATACAGGTGGTATTCAGAATTTCAACGTCGCCGTGTATCCCTTACGGACGACGTGCGTGAGGGTCTACCAAAATCGGCAGTCACGCAAGAAAACGTCGATGTTGTGCGTCAGCTGATAAAGGAAGACCGACATGTGTCATATCGGGAGATTCAAGAGTGTTTGGGCATTGGAATGAGTCAGATACAAATTATTTTATAGGAACAATTAGGCGTGCGAAAGTTGTTTTTCCGTTGAAGACTCACTTATAGTCTGATGAGCAGAAAACGACTCGTGTCAATTGGTGTCGCAGAACTTTGAATAAAAGCTCAAATGCAGTTTTTAGCATTGTATCAGGTGACGAGTGTTGGATGTATGCATATGAGCCTCAAAATATAAACCAATCTCGAGTAAGGGTCTACGAAGACGAGCTCAAGCCGACAAAAGTTATTCGTTCTCGCATCAGTACGGCCAAAAAGATGGTGGCTACGTTTGTCTCCAAATCGGGTCACGTGGCTACTATTCCTCTTGAAGATCGTAGAACGGTCAATGCCGATTGGTACACCACTATTTGTTTGCCGAGTATCATTGCTGAACTTCGAAAAAAAAAACCGTAGTCGCCGCATCATCCTTCACCACGACAATGCCAGCCCTCACGCCGCTCGGAAAACAACTGAGTATCTGGACGGTGAAAAAGTCGAATTACTGGACCATCCTCCATACAGCCCCAACTTAAGCCCCAATGACTTTTTCACATTCCCCAAAATTAAGGATAAGTTACGTGGTCAGCGGTTTGAGACGCCGGAAGCGGCAGTGGAGGCTTTAAAAATGATCATTTTGTCGACCCCTATTTCAGACTTCAATAAGTGCATTAACGACTGGTTTGAACGCATGGAAAAGTGCATAAAATATAAATGAGAATGCTTTGAAAAACATTAAAAATACTTTTATTAAATTTAACTGTATATTATTTTCTATTCCCGAAACTTTCAGTTTGCCCCTCATAATTACAATAACAAACGGAGAAAGGTGGGTGTACACGTTAATGCTCGTGACTGTAATAATAATTTATTTATTTCTGGCAGAGCCCATAAAAAAAGTATTACACTAGTAAAGTAAATAGCCTACAACTGTCCCACGGCTGGGCAAAGGCCTCCATTATTGAAATCATGTAATCGCTACAATTGATGGGTAATGGCTTAATCACCACGCTTGCCAAATGTGGGTTAGTGATCACAAACCCGGGCTATGCATCGAAAAATCCGAAACACAGCCCGTCCTGGGATTTGAACTCATCGGGTATCGAGCCAAGCTAGTGTTATAAAAACGTTGTCTGTATGGACATTTATCCACCTTTGCAGTAGTGGCATATTCCACCGATCAACAAATCGCATCGAATAGATAGACGGAGACTACCTACTCGTAAAATACTACGGCTTGAATTCAATCAAGTGGAAGATAAGTATTGACATTGATGTGATATGAGTGCTGAGACAAAAAGTTGGTATCATCGAAACGGGAAAAATAAAATGATCAGTTAACAAAACAGAACGTTTCTTATTGCTTATCATAACATAGTATAGCAGAAGAAGGTATATCTAATAATAATACATATAATTATACTATTCACATATTGTAAATATGTATATATCAGCTATGTTTAGTTTAGTTTATGTTTTATTAAACAAAATAAGATTACACAATCGCGACCAACAGAACAGATAGATGCCTTCGCTTACATTGTAAACGTTCTCGATAAGACGATAAAAAAGATGACGCTTGTAAATTAACTATAATCATCATCATCATCTTTTCAGTCAAAAGACGTCCAGTGCTGGACAAAGGCCTCCCCCAAGGATCTATACAACACTAGCTGACCGGCGGACTTCGTACCGATTTGGCAGTTTCTATGAAAACAAAACAAACAAATCACACCCGTATCCCGTATAAATAATGGTATATCCTTAGAATAATAACGCAGGTATGTCATAATTGGGTAGGTGGAAGGGTTAGGCAATAGGGAATACTATATTGTCAAAACGTAAAATGTTTTTGAATAGACAATGTATGGGAATAGTAAAACGTCTTATTAATCAGGGATGTTTCCCTGATCAATAAGACGTTTTACTTACATAACTTTTTTTGGAAAGAGATAGCTGTTGGCCTTAGATGGCCAGTGGCCTTCACAACGTAACAGGAATATAGGGTCGGCGAAAATCTTAAAGTTCCTGCATCATATAGTGACCGAATATCCTCGGAGTGTTCGGTTTGGATCGGAATCAAGTAACGATGCAGTTTCATGTAATATTGTTTCATATTATAACACATTTTTGTTACTCAAAAGGGGAAACGCTACATCTACTGTAAACTTGACGTTCAATTATCAATATGTCAGACAAGAGCTTAAGAAAATAGCTAGAGATAAAACAAATCAGTGCATACCTATAGCAACGCCTGTGGGCAGAGTTGACAGGTATACCACGTCCAATATACCCACCCTGAGGGTCCTGTTCTTGAGCGAGGATACATCCGCGATGTAGGCGAAGCAGGCCGCGAAGATGGCCAGGTCAGCGCCGGTCAGCGCGCTGGGGAAGGTGGCGGTGTATATCACGTAGTTGAGGGGCCAAGCTGGAACATCATCAAAGGCATTTGATTTAAAGATTTCGGTGTTTTATGTTATCTTGTTAGGATATTCCCCTTAAGTTTCTCGTCACCCCCAAAAAGTCCGGTGATGCTGAAAATGCCGTCTAAGGCAATCAGCACTCTCCAAAAAAAAATAGATCAAAATAATAAATAAGTATGAGAATTATGTAATTAATTATAATTACTATTTATTATTATTGGTTATTTCACGATGTGATGATACCTAATAAAGAGATTCCAATGGGTTCCGACCCACTGCACTTCGTGCACTGCGGCTTGATAAGACAAAACGTTTATTCGGTTGTTATTATTGTAAGTTAAAGGGTCATTTGCGCAAACGACCGACGACGGTCGTCGCAAAAGGCCGGGGTTTACGAAGTAACTATTACCTAATCTGTGCCGGGGTACCCAAGAGAAACTCCAGATCGAGACAAGAGAAGTATATAACTACGTATATCACGTGAATAACAAAACGATAAGTAGATAACCATAAGATACACAAAAGCGTCTCTTCTTTTGTTTGTTACGTAGTTTCACCATAATTTTAATGTTTTCATGTGAATTACGCAACACAATACCTCGCGATCATCGGAACTTTATGCTTCACACCGACAATGAATCTCAATACTACTGCAACTGCATGCGCATGCGCATCACTAACGCTGCTCCATAAAAAAAATATTATTATGATACCTATATGGTTGCATACCTACCTAATAATTTTCTTTTATAAGTACAATAATTAAAAACGTACACGTACGTACAGTGCATTTATTTATCGAATTTCCCTCGATTTTGATAATTGCTCGAAGTTCTCGACAAATTTCGTGTTTCCGCTGTCATCAGATTTCTATCCGTTAGAGTAGATATAGAGAGTTGCCTTTACATTATTTTCTTATCATTAATTTATTTTAGAACCAGGGGAATAGTACATTGTTCACCGAGAGGAGAAAGTGACCGATTACCGTCGAGGGTGTCGTTTGAAGCCCGAGCCGTAGGCGAGGGCTTTAAAACACCCGAGATCGGGAATCGCAGTTTCTCTCGAGTGATACATAGTGCTTTATACTACACCTGATACTTTATCAAATTTACGGTAGAAAGTACGTCATTGCATATCGAACAAATATGCGGGGAGAAAACGCATCTGAGCGGGAGAGAAAAGTGTATGAAAATCCATTTCTTACGTGGTTTTTGCGTTTTCTCCCCGCATATTTGTTCGATATGCAATGACGTACTTTCTACCGTAAATTTGATAAAGTATCAAGGTACTTTCCAAGCAGGTGTAGTATAAATATTATTTGAGTCCACGTTGTTGTGTCATACGTAAATGATTTACGATTTATAGTACGAGTATACAGCTCTATATGGTTCACACGAAAAATCAAAACAAAACAACAATAAAGTACGTTGTTCTGAATTCAAATTATTATACAGTCTCATGATAAAACTAATAATTAATGGACATGGAAATTAATATTCGATTGCATTCGAAAATGCGATGATTATCGAGATATAGAGAAAATAGGGTTATGCCCCGAGGACCCCGATCTCTGTCGACCGTGGCGAATGACCCTGCATTTCGATTCGATTTCGATCGAAATTTGATTAGATTTTTTTTGGTAATTATTTTCTATTATTTTCTGCTTGTACTGTCGACATAAAAAGTGCTTCAGTGTGTAATACTTATTATTTTTTGATATCTGCCATGCCGGCATAATAATGGTTTCAAATATGAATACGTGACATTGTCAAAGTTTTTTTAAAAATGTTTTTAAAGTTGATCATATACCACGCTGAGTTATTAAAAAAATATTGTTGAAAATTAAGACTGGTTTTACATATTTTTAAGAGTTTTTATTATTACCCCTAACACTCATTATTGTGATAATGAAAACCTGTGATTACTTTATCAGACTATTATATTGTGTTACAATATACGATAATTTAAACCATCATTTAGAGCTTATCATTTATTCCTGATCCTTAATGTTAGGTCAATACAAAAACGTTTGACAGTTTTTCTGCTGATGGTATTTTTAAGCAAGATTAATCGGCATTATTAAGAAAACTAGAAAACGGGATCCTCCGCCCAGTTGTCTCGGGGTATTTCCCGAGAACCCCGATCTACCAGTCACCCAGAAAATAGAAGCACTGTAGGTAGTTATTATTGTACAATACAAGCGTCCTAAACAAGGTTTCATCTACAGATAAATTAAAGAGAGGTTCAATATGAAAAAATTAGTTTCTAATTTAGAATGCTGTCCTTAAGATATGACTCGGAGCCTTTGGAGCTATGCTTCAACGGTATGTAGTTCCTTGTACGTTTACTATGTACCTCCGGCTCCACACTTCATGGATAGTAGCGGGCGCATGCGAATCACAACATAAACACTGTGTACTTAGATTATTTACTATGCATGACATACAGTAGCTATTGAATTTCGAAGATTCCAGAATCAAATTTTAAGGTTGATGTCTTCATAATCGATAATGTTGAATTCACAAGTAACAAGCAAGTTAATGGACAGCTCTATCAGAGATTCAGAGCGTCTATAGTGTGAGTTATTTTTGACATTCGATCACGTTAACAAAAACGAGTATTTACTTGACTGTACCTAATCCCTAATAAACTAGTTATGGTATTCGTTTGGAATACAAAATAAATATGAGAGTAAACTAATACCATCGGTATTAGTTTCGTGTTTGTGTGGCAAAATTTTCTTTCGATGCCCGGAGCAAAAAATCAAGCGACGTAAGTACATATGATTTAACAGTGTCGAGTTTAAAAAGAAAATAAAAAAAAATACGTAAGTTTCTTCTTTGCTCCCAATGCTGGGAAAACGCTTAAGTACGTCCATTCACTTGTCTCTTTCCTTTGCCTGCGAACCACCTCAAGGTGCCTAGTGTGAGTTTTGTTACTATTCGCAGTCATTCGATTATGTTTACGAAACCGAAATTTTGTATGGCATTGAAGTGGCGCCACCTGGCGACATACAAGAGTTAAAATTTTGCCATACAAATCTCGTTTTCTTTAACGTGATCGAATGGCGAATGAAACTCGCACTAGGCACCCAGGTGTCTAAGTCATCCCGCCATCTCTTTTCACCATAATAACTTATTTAATTAAAAGATAGTTCTGTACGGTCTCACCACAGTCCATATTTAGCTGACTTAGCGACCTACTTTGGGTCGCGCCTAATTATTGTTTACTTTATTAATATATATTATTTAATGTGGTAGTACGCAAATACGCTTGCACTGAACAGTCTAGCAAAGAGTTACCTACAACTTATTCACTGTATTTACTTGGGAGTTTAAAATAAACAAACCGTTTAACTTTGGTGGTTTCTTTGTCTGCGTGCCACAACTACAACTACTTCAATCAACTAACAGCATCCTCAAGTGTACGCAGTCAAACTGGCTCGTACAAGTTCTATTACTTGGAGAGGCCTATGTCCAGCAGTGGACTAGGCTATGGATAGGCAGATGACGATGATGATAAAGCTATTAATTACTATACAACATGTAACAAAAAGATGTTGCCAAAATGAAAAGATCCAAAGTGTGTCCGATCTAGATATTGTATGTAGGGTTGCCACCTTTTTTCAGGACGAATAAAGTATTTTTCATTTTGTTAGTACAAAAATAAAGTAAGTACATAGCATAAAAAAGAGTATTTATTTATTTGTCCTTAAAAATGTATTTTTTGTTGCTCTTTGCGACATTTAACAAATATTTTGTACCAGTTTATTTAGTCTCATAATTACTCAACCAGTAACGAGCCAATAACAATCAGTTTTTCGTTAATAGAGTATTTTAGAGTACTTTATTGGTGTCGTAGATCATGAAGTACGCCTACATGAGAAAGAGGACAATACTCTATTTTAGAGTACGGGTGGCAACCCTAATTGTATGTGTTGTTACCTACTAAGACATAATTAATAACTTTAATTTGTCATGCAATGGTAAATGAAACATTTATATTAGTGAAGTTATGTGCTTCAGGCGCGCATAAGCAAGCAGCAGTGATCATAAATGTAAGTACACAGAGGTTACTAAACCACTATAGGGGTGAGTGAGACATATTATGGCTGAGACAAGCGCGGATCCAGCACACAAAAATGGCTGTGGGTACGGGGACCCAAAAATCGACCAAGTGAGAGTCGTAATCAAAATTTTTTTGTTTTCTTTCGTTTTTTGTTGTTTTTCTGGATTTGATAAGCTTTTAGCTGTGAATGTGTGCGTTTGTTATGTGCTGCTCTACGTTCAGAATCACACACGCGCATGGTTCATTGCTAGTTTTTTAAGGATTGAATTTATCCGCAGATAAATATAAAGAAACATTTATTGACATGAAACATACAAAACGGATACATATTACATACATATACATTGAAATTCGTCTAGTTTTAAAACACAAATAGCAAAAAAAATATCTTCGATCTCAGTTAAGGTTGTGGGCATGCCTACTGTGCCCACAACGGTGGATCCGCGCTTGGGCTGAGACTTGTTTATTTTGATGTGACGTGACAATATATTTAATTGAAAATTGCATAACAAATTAAAGTTTATAGCCATGTCTTAGTAACTTCTGCATATAAGATCTAAATCGGATACACAGTGGATCTTTTCATTTTGACCATACCTTTCTGTTTCACGTTGTATATGCTCGTACAACTAATAATATAATTTCTTACCTTTCGTTGTATTAAACGTAAGCATTGCCGAAAAGTATAACTTCCCAATGAGTCCAGATAGAAGAATAAACTTTCTCCCGCGTTTATCACTGTATGAGCCTAAGAAGAAGGCCAAAAGGAGTGGCACTATGTGGCTGGCTATGCCATTCCACTGGTGAAACACTGAAGTTGTTACCTGCAATTAGGTCTGAAATAAGATATCAAAATTCGGACACTTCTTTGCAAGAGAGACCTCTATAAAACTCGAAAAATATAAGTAGTAACATATTAGATGAACAGAACTACGCTTTCTGTTTGTCAGTTTTTAGATATCGAGGGCTCTGGCATTTCATGAGGCCAGGGTCAGGTTCATCATGTAACATCATGCATCATGCATTTTGTTTAAATAAGTTAATGTAGCAGTAAAAT
Organism: Eudonia mercurella; assembly: GCA_963082485.1. NCBI lineage: Eukaryota > Metazoa > Arthropoda > Insecta > Lepidoptera > Crambidae > Eudonia > Eudonia mercurella. Next base: position 15,635,910 of record OY720022.1, on the reverse strand, counting down.
ATTATTTATTTAAGTTTACTTTCCTTCATCTAATATTTTAATTTTATGTTTATAATTTAATAGCATTTTGTTTAATTTAAATTTATATCAATATATAAATATTTTTTTTCAATAATAATGTTTTCGTTAGCATCTAGCTTAGTAAGCAGTTAACTAAGAGAAAATTGTTTTATTCTTATTTTTTGTAACTTGGAAACACTGTTTCTTATGTCGGTAATCCAATGAATAAATAAATAAATAAATAGGTAAAGTATGTGACATTTTTGTTGAAGAGGATAATCTCTGGATCTACAAATCAATTCAAAAAATTCTTTCACTGAAAGTAGCTACGATACAATTTTAAGGGAAACATAGGCTATATATAGAGCTGATGATGATGATGATGATGATGAAACATCATCATCATCATCATCATCATCATCATCATCGTCATCTCATTTTTATGTCCCCACTGCTGGGGCACGAGCCTTCCCTATGGATGGATAGGGAGAACGGGCCATAAACCACGACGCGGGCCCAATGCGGATTGGTGGTTATTAACGACTGCTAATGCAGCCGGGACCAACGGCTTTACGTGCCTTCCGAAGCACGGAGGAGCTCGAGATGATAAATTTTTTGGTCACTCATCCGATCACCGGCCTTTGCGAAAGTTCCTTAACCTCAGCACTCGCAGACCGGGCGCGTTAACCACTGCGCCATCGAGCTCCTCCAAGTCAAGCAATAGTGTTTTATAATTTGGCACCAACTTACTTGAACTTCGTTATTTATATCCTCATAGTTACTTATATCGTAACAAATATCTTCACTGTATCCGTGGTCGACAGTGCAGGCACGAAATACATAGAACGTCTGCTCTATAACACTTGTTATCATAAAAGCCATCATGTAAAAAAACATTGTTGGCTCCACTGTTATGTGTTTGTACCATGGTTTATTATTTAATATCTGAAACAATCATAAACATTACATATCATAACAAAACGTAGGTATACGCCTCAATTTATATATTAGGTACGAGTAGCTACTTACAATGAAGTCATTAAATTGATGTTTAATATCTATAATATTATAAAGCTGGAGAGTTTGTTTTTTTTTGTTTGGTTGAACACGCTAATCTCAGGAACTACTGGTTCGAATTGAAAAATTATTTTTGTGTTGAATAGTCCATTTATTGAGGAAGGCTATATTACATCACGCTCTATGACTAATAGGAGTGGAGCAGCAATGAAAAATGTTGCTAAAACGGGAAAAATTAATAATAATGAAGTTAACTACTAGGTACGTATGTATGTATCAATCATTCAAGTTTATTATGTTCAATCACAGATGCATTTCAAATGAGGACACCCAGACTCTAACATTCCATCGCGCAAAAGTCAGGAAGTATGGTAACTCGTTTCTTTAGCGCACCTCCAAAAGATGGAATAGTCTACCAGCACTCATTTTCCCTCATTCCTATGACATGGGGTCCCTCGTGGCATAGGCGCGAATAGGCACCATGTGGGCTAGCAGGGTGAGGGAGAGGGTGACTGATACTGCGTCGTTATCAAGCGTGGCACAAGTTCGAAACGTCAGCTACCCGTCTTCGTCTTTGCGTCTGGACTTCATTTGCACTTAACATCAGGGGGAGAAGAATCATTTGCCGTGCTAGTTATAAAAAAACGCTGCTAAAGTTAGTGTCTTTGACAACAAACTAGATGTATCCTGTATGTCCTGCTCCTGCCGACCTATATTCTGACAATAAAATTTGAATAAACAAACAGTAAAAGTGTAGTACGTAAAAGTAAAAGTAAAGTACTACCTATCTGTAAGATAACAACTAATTTCGATTAAGGTAGAGTTTACAGAACTTCAACTACCTAATTAGCAACTTTTATTTGTTATGTGATGGGTACCTACTTTGGGCTGTGTTTTGGGCATTAAGTACATGTATTAGAAGGAAAACTGGAAGAATGCTCATGAAATGTGTAATATATGAGACATAAGCTTATCATGAGCACTCAGACGAAGGTCATAAAATTATTTTAAGAATAAATAAAACATAGATATGCAGTTATCTAAGATACTAGTAAGACCACATAGAAATAAGAAAGTAGGTAAGTACCTACCTAACATCTGATTCTACACGGTTGAAGCAGACGTTCCACATTTATTAAATGGTTTTATTATTTTTGGAGAGTTGCTTATTGCTTCAAGCGACATTTTCCGGTTCACCAGATACAGAAGGCGGTACTCTTGGACACGCCGCGGATAGTCCGAAGGTTCCTGTCTCTGCAGCCCTAACCACCGGCAGCTTGAGCCCTGCCCCGTTGCCGGCGGCATCCTAGGCTAGGTTTTTATAATATTTTTATGTTTTGTATGTGCTTTTGTATTTTACTTTTATATTAATAATATTATAAGAAACCTAGGCTTAAAAAAAGAGAAATAAAGAGCATAATAATAAAAAAAAATTACGTTAACGTTGTCACAAGCTTTTTTTATCGAGTGATCTTTTTATACATTTTCTACTTGTTTTTCGCTGAAATACATTTTCATTCTGTACATATTTGACCTTATATTGAAAACTATCATTACAAATCAGTTTTGTCTATTGTGAATAAAAAATATGCAGAGTTAGGACACATAATATGACAGAGTTGATTGTCAATCAAAGAAGTGAAAAACACAAAGAAGAAAAATGATCACCCGATGCAAAGCAAATAAATCGGCGGATCTACAACAAAGCGCACGCCCTACAACAACGCCTGTCATGTTTGCTCATTGTTATTCGTCGGGGGATGAGTTCGTGACTCCCCCCGAGACCAGCGAGTCGATCGAGCGACGAGGACGGTCCGCCGCCGTCGCCTTTGTCGCCGCCACCACGCACGCACACGGCACGCTTGGGGCCTGTCCCTCCCTGTCCATCCTGTCCCGCACCCGGCCCTCGCTGTCGGTGGTGTAGTGCGCCGCATGCGATGGACTCAACAAATGAATGAGAACTGCATGCGCGCCTACTATGGGGCCACAGAAGGAGGAACTTGTCTGACTATGTATCGTGATCGGATGCTGCCTTTGTTTCAGATGCTTGCACCAACTGTGACAGTGTCTGTCCAACGACTGTCGGATCAGGTGCGGGCTATCCAGCGACTCAAGATGCTGGACCAGTCTGTGCTTGATCGACTGCGCCAGGAGGTGCTACCTATTCGCACGACCTCTGCCTTAACTGGGGACCTGTTTGTCGCGCCGTCGGCTCTGGAGCCAGTAACAGCCCCGGCACCAGCAACGCCGACAGATCCTGCGGGCTGCGGCTAATGCAGAAGATTGTGTGAATATGAGCGTTAACACCCAGGTAAATGAGCAATTGAGGAGGGCTTTGGAAGACGCAATTATGCAATATCGATCTACACTCGTTTCTAGGCCGCGTCTACCACGTTTACCAACCCATAGACGTAACTTAGCGTTAATGGGAGCTCTAAACGCTTTGCTAGCTCCGTACCGAAGCTAGTCTGTTTCATTCGGGGGAACAATCGCTCCCGAGTCATGCGTTTCGTGAATCAGGCATTTGTTGAGACCGGTAGTAGGCCCCAGAATTATATGGCTAATATCAAGGAACGCATAGACTATCTGAAACAAAAAGTCTAAACCGTATTCGTCGCTACAGAGAGCGTGTAGATATATACCAACAGAATCGCCTCTTTCAAAGTGACCAAAGGAAGGTGTATTGAATTTGGGAGGATACCAACCAACGTGTGAGTGATGCACAACTACTAAATGCTAGCACCATGATTGATTTCTGGCGTAGTATTTGGTCGGTGTCAGTCGCACACACGGAGGGTGATTGGATGAGTGTTGTTTAACGTGCGTGTGAGCCAATCGATACCATGGGTCTATAGTTATAGACCCCGCAGACGTTAGTTGTGCGATTCGTACGGCAGAGGATTGGAAAGTCCTGGGCCGGACGGCTTTCATAACTTCTAGATTAAATGGTTTCGATGCTCACATGAGCGTTTAGCAATACAATTCCAAGAAGCCCTCGAGCTTGGTACCCAGCCAAATTTCTTGACCACTGGTGTCACCTTCCTGCTTCATAAGTCCGGTAGTACCACGGTGCCGAAGAACTACAGACCAATCACGTGCTTGCCTACATTATACAAGCTCCTATCATCCATTCTGAGAAAAAAATAATTAGCACATTGTTGCCAAAAATATTTTGGCTCCAGCTCAGAATGGATGTAGGGTTGGGTCCCGTGGTACTATGGAGCTCCTCCTCATAGACATGACCATATGCCAACAAGTCCGGCGGAACAAAGAGGCTCTCTCCACTGCTTGGATTGACTACGAAAAGGGCTATGATTCGGTGCCTCGTTCATGGCTAGAGAGAATTTTAGAGTTGTATAAAATTGATGCAACTCTAAGATCTTTCTTAAGAACATGCATGAGGCAATGGACCACAGTGCTTCGTCAACCAGGTAGTGTAGATAGCCTCTCTGGCTCGCAGGACTTCATAAGAATAGAGCGAGGCATATTCCAAAGTGACAGTCTGAGTCCTTTGTGGTTCTGACTAGTACTGAATCCTCTCAGCACTTTGTTGAAAGATTCAGGACTAGGCTATCGATTTCGCAGAGAGGGTGAGATCATTTCTCATCTGTTGTACATGGACGACCTAAAGCTGTTTACACCGAAACGCTCTGACTTGGTGGAGTTGTTAAAAATCACTGAGGTTTTTACCAACGCTATCAAGATGGAGTTTGGTGTGGATAAGTGTGCGGTCATGCATGTGCAACGGGGGCAGGTTGTAAATTCTGCAAATTTACAACTTTCTGAGACAATGACTCTTCTCTCTGAAGCCGAAAGCTACAAATACCTTGGTATGTCAGAGTCGGTAGGTATTGTAGTAGGAGATATCAAACAGTTGGTGAAGGAGCGTTTCTTTTGTCGCCTAAGAAAAGTACTTAATAGTCTTTTGTCGGGTGGCAACAGGGCACGCGCCTTTAATGGTTGGGTGATGCCCCTACTGACATACTCCTTTGGCATATTAAGATGGACTGAAACTGAGCTGGACGCCCTGGATAGAAGGTTTCGTCAACTGCATACATCGCATCGCATGCTACACCCGCGTTCGTCGGTTATGAGACTGTACATTCCGCGGAAGTTGAGGGTCATGGTTTTTTGAATGCCAAGAACCTTCACTACCGCGAAGTGTGCAGCCTCAGGGAATATTTCCTTAATCACGAATGCGGGATTCATCGTGATGTTGTAGCAGTTGACAGGAGCCTCACGCCGATCTCCATGGCAAATGAGAACTGGCGCAAGCCAACAGTGCTAAGCACTGAGGACCGCAGGGAAGTATGGAAGAGCAAAGAGTTGCACGGGCGGTTCTATCGGGCCTTAACAGGAACTGATGTAGATCTGCCCGCGTCGGTGAACTGGCTACGCTTCGGTGACCTCTTTGGTGAAACCTAAGGTTTCGTCTGTGCAATTGCTGATGAAGTTATCAAGACGAACAACTACCGGAAGTATATCCTGAAGGACGATACAGTCGCCATATTTCGGGCATGCCGCCGTCCCGGAGAATCTCTTAGGCATATTATTTCCGGTTGTTCTCATCTTGCTAACGGCGAGTATTTGCACAGACGCAACCTAGTAGCCAGGATCATTCACCAGCAACTTACTCTTCAATACGACCTTGTTGAGTCTGAAGTGCCGTACTACAAGTACGCACCGGTGCCCGTTCTTGAAAATGGTCGTGCATTACTCTATTGGGACCGGTCAATCGTCACGGACAGGACTATTTTTGCCAATAAGCCTGATATCGTGGTGGTAGACCGGTCTCAACGTCGGGCGGTGCTCGTTGACATCACCATCCCGCATGATGAGAACTTCGTGAAAGCTGAGAAGGACAAACTCAGCAAGTACCTTGACTTGGCTCACGAGGTGACCACCATGTGGAATGTTGATTCGATGATCATTGTCCTGATAGTCGTTTCAGCGAACAGTCTGATAGCGAAGAACTTCGACCAACACCTCAAGAGGCTCTCGCTCAATGATAGCCCTAACCATCGGCTTCTTGAGCCCTGCCCCGTTGTCGGTGGCACCCTAGGCTAGGTTTTTTTACAATATTTTTATGTTTTGTATGTGCTTTTGTATTTTACTTTTATATTAATAACCAACCTAGGCTAAGAAAAAAAAGAAATAAAGAGAATAATAAGTACCTATTTATTTTAGAATAATTCCATAGACTGTTAGTAATTATTACAATCATAAAGCTGTAGATATAACCGGAGAGGCCTGTTGCTGAAGCAGCCTTGAAATCACTTTGTTTGGTGGCAGGTATTCATAGTTAATAAATCAAGTCTGCCGATAAATGGGTAAACTAAAATAAAATTACCACTATCATTTCGTATTTTGAGAATCTAATAAATATAAAAAAATTCAATTCAAGGTTCAAACATTTTCAACAAAAGCGTGTTTTTTTTATAAAATTTCTGTTTCATGATCATTACAAATATTAATGACATTCAGCACAACAAAAAAATTTTTTTTTTTTTCAATCTTTTATGGGTTTGATTTCTAGCGAATTTAGTTAGATCGATGGTGATGAGATGATATTAAATAAAAAAAATATCAATTTTGATACGAATTTCGATATTGGTTATTTTTTATCGATATCTCGATAAAAATATATCTCTCGCGGCTCCCAGCGTTACGTCCGTGCCTAGTCTTTTCTATGTTTTAAAAAGTCGCGACGGTGTCTCGTCTGCACCCCGTCCGCGCCCTGCCCGCCCGCGTCTTACGTCTTTTTTGTGTCCCGCGCCAAACGTATTGCGGTAAATGTACCTATCTACATAATAAATTGATCTAAGGATAAATGCCATCATCCATTTGTGTCATCCATCAATCACCACTTCAAGAATAATCTTAGTAAATCTTCTTTCTCTCTTCTTCTATAAATGAGACAATTCACCTCAAAAACATTAAGAATTAATTAATTTAAACAGCCATTATAAGCCTAGTTGTTTCTGTTACTTTTAAGAAAGATGTTTACGGTATTTTCTTTCAATTGTCTCAATCTCAATTTTAAAATTAAGATTTGTCCTGTTAAGATTTAGGTTCTTTTATTATATCATTAACTATTTCACTTGAGCCAATAAAACAAAAAATAATGATGTATGTAGGTAATGTAATCTTCTTTCTTTATTATTCAAATTAACTACATTATTTTTTTATTATTAGCCCTCACTGTCCCCACTGCTGGGCAAAGACCTCCCTCTGTTTCCTCTACTTATTGGGGCCCTGAGCTAATTGAGTCTAATTTGGTTAAATATATCCAGTTCGTCCCCCCAGCTCCTTCTCGGTCTACTACATACTTTGCTAAAATTATTCATGTACGTAGACACCCATTGCCATTATTATTAGTATTTAGAAGAACCTTTTTTTGAGGCGCCTCAAACAAAATCCAATCTAATTACTTCCATCTATCAAACCAATTACCTAATTATCAGAGGTCGGAATTAGAGTTATTTATGTACTTGCATTGAAATGTTGATATTATAATGATGTTCCTGGGATTTCTAATGGACAATCTCGTATGGCCAACAATATTACAAATAAATAATAATAAAATCTCAGAGATAGATAAGACAAATAAAACAAAGATAATTAACATACAATTTTTATTAGTATTTACATTAATTCACAAAACAAATTATTAATAGTCGTGTTAAAAATTAATCTCGGGAATTGAGGCATATCCACTTTATTCTTTCGCTGTATGAAATGAAATCAGTGTAAGTACATAATTAACTCTACTTAAAATTCCGACCTCTGTTGTAATATATGTACCATTTATTTACTGTATTCTTTTTTATTCTGAATAAATTGTGGATGGTATGAAGATTGTATTATTATTGCAGTCATTTAATTTTTATTTTTTAATGTCATTGCAAAACTAGCTTTCTTAAAGTTAGGTTGTGCGAGGGCAATTATTATAACTAGTTAATTCGTTTTCTATTATAACATATTTAGGCTTACATTTAAAACCAAATTAATTCAAATTATAGTTTACTCTATAATTTGAATTAATTATTAAAAGTAAAGTTTTAATACTTACAACACTATAAATTTTCCCTTTTCTCTTTAATTCCATATCAATAATTTAACTGGTTAATAATGAGAAATAAACTTTAATTAACTAAGTGGTACCCACTTAGTTAATTACTAGAGGTTAAGCACTTGGAAAGAACGAACTCAAACTCATGTGACAACTTTATGTAAAATTAAATAATGATATCAAAATAACAGTTGGCTTTTTATGCAATCACATGTATTGGCATTTTTCACGACACTCTTACATAATTTTGAATTATTTTGTTAACTAACTAATAATCTCAAGCACGCGTCTTGCTTCGTCAGTAGTCAATTAACATATTTTTGGCGCCAGCTCACAGCGTCCCGCCTGCTCTGCTACTAATTGCTTGTGTCAGTTGCGTCACTGTCACTCACTTCCACAGACAGAGATCACATCAGCCGGGTCACTTCCATAAATCAAAACTTGCCGTATAGAAGTCCACATATGATAGAAGTTTGTTTTTAAATGAAAGAGAAATTAAACTTTATGGCCTTGGACCACAGCATGTTAAAAGTATATATGTATATAATAAATTAATAATGTTACATGCATGAAACTAACTTTATATTAAAGATAATTACACAAATTTAATTAAAAGGTAAAAAAAACACTTAATATATAACAATGAACCTAAAACTAAAAACCTTAAACAATATAATACAATAACTAAAATAAATTATTAAAAGGAGTCTCTTTAGGCAAGGTACCGAAGATACTGGCAGCGTTCCCCCTTTGAATTGCTAGACTAATTCTTTGTCCGAGGTAGCTGCCAGCTCTTCGGTCTCCTGTGATGTCGACTAACCTTTTTGCTATTTCCTTAAAAAGCCTTATAGCGCTAGGACCCCACGGACCAAGGGTCTCGACACCAAAAGGGACAAAATCATATTCGGAGCCTAGACCCCTGTATTTGCATGCATTAGTTTTTTCAGCCGCTTCACAAGCCGCACCAGCTCTGTTGTTGGTTCCATGTAGATGGAAGGGGCCAGCGTGTCTGAACAGGTTGCATCCCATACCAGCACCTGGCCCATCTTCCATGGAATCAAACTCATACCGTCCGGTCTCTTACCAGCGTCTCTTGCAATACCAGTCGGCTCAAGTAGACTTGGCACGTTGACGGTGGCAAGGGACCGGAAATGTAAAATAATAAAAAAGAGCTTTGCCCCTTAATCTATTTTAAATTCAAAATTAATTTAGGTTTAATGATAAATGAAACACAGATAAATATCAAGATTCTTTTAATTTCTTGTTTGCCTGTTATTTAATTAATAAGTAAATAATAATACCTACCATACTTACCATACATTTGTGCTTTAAAGCAGAAATATAAAAAAATTCGGACTTTGCCAAATTGTACAAAAGTAAGATGCAGATGAAATAATTTTCGTACCTGAAATAAAAACAACATTAATAAAATTTTAAGCAGTCTAATTTATAGTTTTCTTTTAACTTATGGCGCCTATATCTACTAATTTATAAAATTGTAATGGTTGCTCACGGAAGGTTCTACCAAATAAAATGTATGACAATGTAGGACTTCAATTAAAAATAGCTTCCTGTAGAAACAGATTCTTATATCATTAATAGAAATTATGATTCTTGTCAAAGCCAAGATAATACTTATTAACTACTTATTAATTATACAGTAAAATTAAATGATTGACATAATATATAAACCTACCAGCTTAGCACCTTTATTGTTTTCTCAACTACATTTTACAGAATGTATAGTCTTCGCGCTGCTGTATAGGGTAAGGTATACATAGTTATGCTGCTGACTTCCTAGAAAAAAAATAATAAGTCTTATTTTGATACATTTATATGTGAAAGTATGTATACAATAAATTATATAGGAATATTGACAAACGAGAACTGTTCTTCATAATAATAATAACCATTTTGCATACAAACTGTATTATGTATTTTGTACTGTGTATACTAGTAGTAGGTAGTTAGTAAAAAAGAAACTTTAGGTTATTATTTAATCTCAGATATATTTTTTTAATTTAATAATATGAATAAAGAACTTTTCCGTAGGTTTTTGATTTATTTATTTATTGGAACACCAACAGCAATATGTACATTATGTATCAAAATAGGTGGAATGGGTACAGGTCTTATACATTTGCCAATTAAAGGTGTACACATCATTCATAGAATACAAAATTTAAAAAAAATATATGATATAGGTATATATGAAATTTAAAATAACAAAATCGACCAAAAAATAAAAACATCAATTAGAATTAAATTACAATCATAAGTTAATATTGAAAACATACAATAAACGGACATCAACAGTTTAATTTTCCAATTTGCACTTTACCTCTCACAGTGTGGAGAGAGTCGTAAAATAAATCTATATCTGTTAATTTATTGATACTATTAAATTCTCTCATCATGCGGGCTATAGGAGCGTTTGATCCTATATTGGTTCTGCAGTAAGGTAGGTAGAATGTTTTTGTGAGTGGATACCTGGGTGTTGCTCTTGGAACAGTGAGTGGCAGCTGAGCTAAAATCTGACTACAATCGATACAAGAATTAACAGTTTTATAAAGAAAAGCAATATCTAGTAGCACCCGTCTGCTGTATAGTGAGGTCATCTTGAAGAAATCCAATCTATGATTGTATGGTGTTCTGTGAGATATCTCTTGGGAGGTAAAAGCGAGATGCCGAGTGAATGCACGTTGAATACATTCGATTCGCTGGGAGTGGGTACTGTAACTTGGGTTCCATACCGAGCTAGCATACTCCAAGTGACTACGTACAAGTGCATTGTACAAAATAATTTTAGTTTTAGAGCTGCGAAATGATTTGCTGTGTCTCTTTAGGAATCCAAGCATTTGTGCTGATTTTTTTACGATTTTATCAATGTGCGTTGTTAATTGTAGTTTACTGTCAATTGTTATACCTAAATCTTCGACTTCATTTACTATATTTAATTGTTCACTATTAAGATGGTACTCAAAAACAAGAGGTTTCTTTTTTCGCGTAAAAGTTATTTGAAGGCATTTCTGGACATTAAGAAACATGTCATTGTCGTGGCACCAATGTGATACATTTAACAAATCGGATTGGAGTAAGGTATTATCCTCGGTAGATGTTATTGTTTTGTAAAGCTTTAAGTCATCTGCATACAAAGAAAATTGACTGTGATGGATTCTGTCTGTTAAGTCGTTTATGAATATGAGAAATAGGATTGGACCTAAATGAGAACCTTGCGGTACTCCTGATTGAGCATAATAAGTATCAGACTCAAAATGGCCCACAGCCACAAACTGTGAACGACTATTTAAATATGAAGAGAACCAACGCAAGAGATTACCGTGTATACCCACTGCCTTAAGTTTTTGCAAAAGGAAACAGTGATTCACTTTATCGAAAGCACTGCTGAAATCTGTATAGATTGCATCCACTTGCAGACCTCTGTCAAGCTTCTGGGATATATCGTTGACAAATGACACCAGATTTGTACTCGTGGAGCGACCCCGCTTAAACCCATGCTGGTGTGGTGTAATATGACTGTCAATGTGGTGATTTAACGAAGGGCATACCAGTGATTCAAAAAGTTTCGAGAAGCAGGACAGTATAGAAATAGGCCTATAATTTCTTACGTCTGCAATGTCTCCTTTTTTGAATACAGGAATAATTCTGGCCTTCTTCCATTCGTCAGGAAACTGCCCTGATTGCAAAGAGCGTTCAAATATAAGGCTAAGGGGAAAATATAGTGCCTTGCGACACCTTTTGACAAAAATGGGTGGAATGTTATCTGGTCCAGCCCCCTTTGCTATGTCGATGTTTTTAATTTTTTCCGCTATTTCTCTTTCACTAAAGTGCAACGATGAAAAAAGTCTGTTCGAGGTAGGTGTCGCGGAAACCGCGGAATCAGCAGGTTGCTTTGACGTATTTATTGTGTACACTGAAGAGAAATATGATGCGAATGACTTTGCGATCTCGAGGCCCGTATTTGCTACATTATTATCGTAGTGAATAGCCGATGGTATTGCAGATCGATGGTTACGCTTACTTTTTATATATGTCCAAAATTTCTTAGGATTTTTTGCAATATCTTTCTCTATGTTTTTCTGATACGTGGCGAAGTCCTTAGCAAGCAATTTCTGACCGCGCTCCCGAAGTAATTGAAATTCGTATTTATCACGTGGGTTTTTATGTTTGTTGTACTTGCGCCTACACCTATTCTTTTCGGCAAGAAGGCGGATTAAAACGGTACTAAACCATGCTGGATATTTGTGTATTTTGTGGTTGCGCTTAGGGACATGATTGTTTATTATGCTTCTTAAAATTGAGTAAAATTTTGATAGCATAATATTGACATCCTGCATGTTATTAAATTCTGCATGCCAGTTAATTTTATTGAGTTCAATTGAAATGTTGTTAAAATCTGCTTTAAAAAAATTTAAATTACATGTGCGTTTTGTGTGTAAAAAAATTGTGTCGGAAAAGCTAAGAGTTAGTTGTAGGGGAGGGTGTTTTAAGTCAATCTTACTGAGAACTTGTAAAGGTTTCTCCACATATGATCCAGGTAAATTGCAAAAGATAAGATCCAGTATTCTACTGTCCTCATTAGTTATATAATTTAATTGCGACAAATTATTTAAAGTAACAAAATCAACAAACTTATAACCTAATTTATTGTTGTAATTTTTAGGTGTTATAAACGAACTGTTATTGTCTCCGGACCAGCTCAAAAACCCCAAATTAAAGTCGCCTAATATAATTGTGTCTTCAATATTGCATAGTACTTTGTTGACATTATCAACGAAAACGGTCAGATGTTCTAGTTTGACCGGTGGAGGCAGATACATAACACAAATAGCAACCTTTTTAATCTTTTTGTCAATTTCCACTTCCATTATAACCCACAAATCCTCATTTTCACTTTCCCAGCTTTGAACTCTTGAAGATGGAATGTCAGAAGAAATTGCCAACAAGACTCCACCACCGTCTTTTTTGGAACCTTTACAACATACACGGTCCCTTCTATATACGGTATAACGAGAGTCAATAAATTCGCTATTCGTTACACCAGAGTTGAGCCAGGTCTCGGTAAAGGCAATAACTTTATAGTTACTTATAAGAATATTATTATACACTTCATTAGTTTTTGTTCTAATTCCTCGAGTATTTTGATAATATATGTCCATTAAAAAAACCGGTTCCGAGTATAGAGTACTAGATAAAAGACACTAAATAAAAATAAAATGAATCAGATAACTTTAAGCTATTTTCCTAAGACAGTCCATATCACGAATGTAGACAGCTTGACTAGACTCATCTTTTCTGACGTACACGCGGCCGTTACGCACCCAAACAAATTTGTATGCGAATTCCTTAGCCCTTTTCCTGGCAGCAGCGTGCAAGGCCTTTCCTGTAGGCGTCAGGTGTTCAGCCACGTATACCTGGCTACTAGCGCCGGCATATCCCAAATGATGAGAGTTCAATTTTTCTTTAGGATTTTTCCTGTTAAAAGTAGAAACAGCTGCGAGAAGAGTATCCCGAAGGCGAGTGGAACGCATTTTCACAACAACAGTGCGGGGTCTGTTACTGGATTTATCCATTTTAGCCACCCGAGTAACATGAAGAATGTCGTTGTCCTGCACGGGACTCGCGACTGTTTTTGCCATTTGCATCACTACGCCACTAAGTATTTCATTTTTATGCTCCGGTATACCGTTGATTTCAACGTTACTATCGCGCATGTGTTGTTCCACCGCAGACAGTCGCAGTACCAGATCTTTGATGGTACTTCGTAGGTCTTCGTTCTCCATTTCTACCTTATTCAAAACTGAAGATTGTTCATCGATTTTTTTTCTGAGCTTCTCATATTCAGTGTTAAAAAACGATAAGGAACTCTGAACACTCAATAAATTATCTTTCAGGTCCTTTAACTCTACTGCGATTGAGTCCCTTATGATCTCTCTTATTGTAATGGAGATATCACGTTTCATATCTTCACTTATCAATGCCATCTCCTGTCTTACTATCCTCTGTATATTGCTATTGTCGCAAGATGTAACGTTTGCACCGCCAGATGGATGACGCTCCATTTTACGACGGAGGGTGACATTAGATAGATTACTTGCAGGTGTCTGATTCTCATCTGAGCTACTTGCAATAGGAGACAATTGACGAATAGGAGTATTCAAGTTCCCTGCCTTAGGTTCCTTGTTTCGGCACATTGAACATATCCAAGTACGTTTAATTTCAGTAGTCATTGTATTAAAACGTTTGCTAGAGATGCCCGTACATGGTACAGGTTGATTAAACAGTTGTTGCACTTCATTGCACTTTAACCTTAGAAATTAATCTAAGACTTTAACTACTTTTCGAAATAGGTATTTTCACTTTTAGGAAATAAACCTACAGAAGTTAAAATCCTTTCGCCTACTAGCAGAACATAAATAACAATGCAGTTACTGTACATTTGGCATAGCTTTAAAAAATTGAGAGATCAACAATAAAAATCACATAAAATATTAGAATTGGAATTTATTGATTTAATATTATTTGACAGTTAGGCGTTGCTAAGCAACAAGAGTTGTAGTAATAAGTAAACGTAGTGTTAAATTCTCTTTGGTAATAAGGGCGGAGGAGAGAGAAAACTGTCATATCGCATATGGGAACCATAGACACTCGGTTGAAATATTTATTCATAGACTACCGGCCGGTTTTACGTCAATTTGGTTTCTTTTACTTTAAGCTACAGCAAAGGGGTAATTGTATACAGCCTACAGATTTTTTCTTTCTTTTTTAAACCTTAATCTTAACAGGTTTTAAGTAATCAATAAAGCTGGATATTTCAATAAATTGATTCTAAAACTCCAAAATAGGTTTTCTGCACGTACCGTCCTTTTAATCAGATGTGATGATTATACATCGTCAAATTATAAAAATTATATAAAGTCTAAGCTGTACTGATAAGATACCTTTGTCTTCTCAAATGTGAAGAGGAAACTTTAAAAAAGGTACTTCTGGGCGGGAAAGTGAAACAGAAAAGATATCGTTTGTCGTTCTCTATGGTAGGTAGTAAACTCAATCTCAATACAATTCCAATCCCAAATCTAAAAAATTCAAATGGCACTATTAAAAGCGATAATAGCGCTACATTGCAATTAAATTGCGTGGAAATTGAGTGAACAAATTATTATCGAGGTGGGGCGTTCCGAAATTGCGAAACTTATCCCAATATCGATACATATTAATCGCATTGGAATTGTATTGAGATTGAGTTTGCGTCAAGAGTAGCCTACCTGATCCCTACTAGTACTAAGTTTGTGTTAGTTTAGGTTTGTAGTGTAGCCAATTTGTTTCTAATTTAATTTCTTAGATTTGTACTTTGCTATTTGTTTTTATAAAAAAAGAGAGTTAACATTTTACCATATTAATGCTCGCGTCGATTGCGATTGCGAGCGGCATGGCTCTGTATTGAGTACTGAAATTAGGAAAAACAAGGTTGAGACTGGTAGACACCATCTCGAGATCTCGACATCAGAACATTATCTAACTCGAGTTACCTACATGCCATAGCATTTGGTTATATGATCTAAGCATAGCATTAGATGATAATGATTCCTCTATTGGTATTTGAAAGAACAACAAAGTGACAATGTCAATCTCGACAGAAATTGCGTTTTTTATTTATCTTATCTTATCGAGGACCTGCTAAGGTTTCCTGAAGTATATCACTATTTACCAGATTTTTAAGAAACTTTTATAAATTAAATGATTTTACTTTACAAGGTACTAATAAAACATTAAACTCCTGGTATACACCGCGAACTATTAGAATGGCAAAAAAGACTAAACGGACAGTAAAGGTAAATAACCAATTAATTGAAGAAAGATTTTTAGTTACAGTACAATACTTGCATTCGAGTACAAACCTTTTTCCTTTCTCAGAGCTTGATAATCGGCTGCAATACACTGATGGTTTTATCACGGTTGCGAAGACATTGGGATATGATTGAAGCCTAAGATTGTAGCCACAAGGAATTATTTGGTGCGGTCTGCCCTTATCGAAGGAAAGGCACTGTACAGGCATCTCTTTAAATAAAAAGCCTTTAACGAGATTCTTTCTAACAAAGAAGAACAGCAGTTATTTTTAAAGCATAGGTTATTAACAGGTAGGCAATATTATGTTTTTAACAATAGGTCTTAGCCTTAGCTATTATTATAGAATGGACTTTTTTTATTGAATAAATAAGGTATTTGGATGAACATTGTTTGTGAGAAATAGCTTTCAAATTAAATATATTCGTATTTGATTAATAATAAACTCTAGTCTATTTACATTAGACTTAATAATAGGCTACATACAATATGGGCCCACAATGTGTGTTGTATATTTCATTCTACTATGATATTTAGCGCCATCTGGCACAGACAAGGGGACAACTATGAATGCAATATGCACAAATGTTTCACTAATTCGTGTCTCATAGATTTATACATAGATGGCGTTAGACTCGCTGATTGCTAGATTCTGTATTAACTGTAGACAGCGCCAGTCCACTAATATATGGGTCTGCGCGCCCGCCACTCAGTTTCTCTTTTACAGCTGCAAGGTTGTTGAACACAATAAATGTACCTTTAATAAGTTACAGGTGTATCATTCGCCCAGTCCTTGTCACAATGTGGGCTATGACCCCCAAGTAACATTTGATTCGGGTCTAGGCTGAAATAAATGCCTTTAGGTATTATAAGAGTCATAAAAAGGTTAATGCTTTATTATCTGGTCATAATAAGTACTTGAAAACGATTAATAAGTCTTAAAACTAATAGTTTATTATTACAACCTGGGAGCTGCTGAGAAGAGTTTAAATTAACGTTATTTTGACTTGCGTTACAAGCGCATATAGTCCCAGGATCATAAAGTTGTCGTAGACTTTTGAGTAAGCCCTGGAAAGGCTAATGTAATGCGAAAGTGAGATCTAAAGGTTTAGTTTTTAACTTTAATACAACTATATATGGTTATGGATTGTTGAAATCGCTAATAAGTTATTTCTAAAACCTATCTTAAACCTTTAGATTGTATTCGAGTTCTAATTTGTTTGACTCGCGTTAGCTGACTGAGTAGCAAAAACCCAAACCATAACTAATTGTTTAGGAGCTGAAGGCATGATTAAAGTACTAAAAGAATAATTTAAATCTTTAGAGGCATTCTCAAAAAATGTAAGTTGTCTCTGCGACTTCAAAGCAGCATTGCGTTGCGATTGTCTTGCAAGATGAACCGGCACAGGCTGATTTAAAAAAAACGGAGTGGAAATTTTAAACGTACTTAAAGTGCGACAAAATTTTGACAGATAGGTACGTTGTCAGCCTTAGCGAAATTTTATTGTAAAGGAAGTTTTTATCAAAAGCGATAAAGCAATTTCATGGTCGACTACCTATACAATTGTTTACAGTAAGCTAGTGGAAAACACTTACAGCTAATACCTACTTACCTCTCTGAAACAACTGGTAGCTTAAAAAATTACACGTTTAATGTTGAATTTAAACAATCGTCCGCTGAACAGATATAATAACGTTTTTTGTTGCTCCATTTTGGCCCAAAGTTCACAGAGACGCGTGAACAAGCGGATGGCACTCGTGCTCGCACTGGTCCCAACCGGTCTGAGATATCGTGTCCTTGAACGGTGTCTGTGTGTATGTTGCTCGAGCGCACATACACAGATGTAGATTGACTTCTGTACCTATTTGTTTTGTGCTATCATCCGCTTGCTTGCTGGGGTGTGGCGGCGCGGCAGCATGCATCTTTTGACATGTTGCGGCGCATGCTGCGGCGGCATTTACAAAATGCAACAATATCTAAGCGAACGGACTTTATATTGTATGATACCAAGGTAGGTAGGTATAATCAGAAAGCATACCGATAGTCCATTTGCAGCTAATATACCTCGGCTACTGTCGAATATCATCGAAAATGTTCGTGCTTGCGGGAAATGATAATGTTTGTCTCTCTCGCACTGTAATCAACTTCTATCTCAAAACCGAAGCTTACTTAGAGCCCGAGGTAGGTATATTCTATTTGCAAATTTAATATACCTACCTACTTGCCTTCACCCGTGATTCTTACCAATTAAAGTATAAAACTATCTGCCAAAGATAAAGCGAGAGTTATGCTTGAATAAATTGTTAGGACCCGGAATATATAAGTACCTACCCATAATTAATAACTTATTTGCACTTTAAGAACAGCCTGTAGCTGTTTGTTTAGCACTTGTTACACCGCCGCCGACCGCACGTCCTCCTACAACTAAAACTTAAAAGCAAGTAACAGTGCTCAACGGTTGTATTCGCGACTAACAAGTCTTAAACTACTCCTGGCGATAACTTTAAAGCTGTGAAAACAACCTTGTCGTTTTAAGTAGCTCCGCGAGATTACCTTTAGCTCTTATTTTGGCAAATACTAGGACCTTTTAGCTTACAGTTCTAAAAAGGTTAATTTTAATACTTTCCCAGTAATATCCCAACGATAGCCATATTTTATTCCTTGAAATAAATAAAAATCGAAACAAAAAGCAATAATTTAATTTAAAAAGGCATAATTAAGTTACAAGTACTATATTATTTAAAATATATATTATTTACATTAATAGAAGTTTTGCTCTAATGCTATTTACCACCAACCAAATAATTTAATAATTTTTATTACAGTAAAATATTTTTAAAAAATTAAATTACGAAAGGCCCGTCTCGTAAACAGCACTATTAACCTAAACTTCACGATAAGGTGCCAGTCGCATTAGGTTTTTAAGTTTTCCAGACTTCACCAATATTTTGTATGAATACAACAATTATTATCTAGACATTTTGAATTTTGGTGAAATGACAGGGAATAGCGCCATTACAAATACGAGACGAGACAAGACGATTGCTATTTCTGTGTAAGTAAAGAAATCTTTCATAGAAACATTTTAAAAGTTCAGATTCCTGGAAAGGCATTTATTCATGTCCATCAAAAAGGTTTTAAGTTATCATAGATTTACATCCAAATCTAATTTAGAACTTAACAGCTACATTTCATGGTTAAATTAACGTTAAATTTAGGTTGTGTAGGTTTTATTTGTCTTCTGTTTATTTAGTTCTAAAGGTTCTGGATTTAAGCTATAGGTTTTGCTGTTGCTCTTAGAAAGGTTCTAAAACGTGGGTCCTTTTTGCACTCAGGAGGTTAATATAAGGTAAATATAACATTATTGAGCGTATTAAGACTTACGAGCAAATTTCCATACAAAAGGTTTAGAACCCTTTCAAAATCTTTCTAAAACCCAAAATGTTACTTGGGCGCCGTTGTTCCTGTGCTGTGATGTTTCGCCATCTATAGGCAGGGCTCGTGCCCCAGCAATGGGAACATAGCCTATATTAAACTGTCCCAGGGCTGGGCAAATGCCTTCATCATTGAAATCAAGTGTTTAATAATTGATGGGTATTGGCTTAATCACGACAACATATGCAATTAATAGAACTTCCGGACATCGAGAAATACAAACAACTTTGCCCGATCTGGGAATTGAAGTCATGACCTCAGGATAATAGGGCCCAGCGCTTTGCTACTCTGCCACCGGTGACATCACAGATTAGTTAAAAGTTACTACGTCTAGACACTTTCCCGTTCCCTCTTCTTGAGGTCTTCTGAGAACTTGAGTTTGCAGATTTCGATGCACTCCACTAGATTTTACGACAAATTTTTTTACGGTCCATGCTATTCGTCCTTGGAATGTTTTGCCCGTGTCTGTAAGACGTACAAAATCTTTACAAGCCTTATTATGACACTTGTCAAAGATCACCTGTTACTAAACTTACTTTAATGTAGGTATATATTTTTGACATATTTATGTGGTTGTGTGAATGAATGTATGTGAATATATATATATATCTGTGTATATTTAAGTATATGTAATATTACCTACTGGCACACTTTTTAGGTTGTCTGGAAGATATTCTCTTTTAGTGTTAAGGCCGCCTTTTGTACGGACGCCTGCACATCAACCTATCCAAAACTGTCACATTTCTGCAATACATTTTCAACCATATGCCATACACGTAAAGTTTAATGTCTATTGAGGAAATTTGAAGTTTGTGGTGGGTGTGGCAGGCGTGTGTACGACTGCTGTTTATTTTATTTTAACGTGTCCGAACTTCAGTTTTTTTGGGTGTGTTTCCAATAACGGTGTTCTGTTCTATTTTATTCTACTTCAATATAAGTTATGCTGATAAGTTTTTTATTACTCTTTGTTTCAGAACGTTTACAATGTCAATTTGGAAGGAGATACCAAATGCGTACTGCCCTGTGAGCAAAACATGCTGCTTTAGCGTAACCCTCAAAGCAGGCACGATAATTATAGCGTTTCTGGGTATTATTCCGAGCCTCCAGTACATGTTGTTGTACGGTATCGGAGAGGAGTTCCTACGGGCGCACGGAATGGGTGCTGAAATGGCCAGTGTTTTAGTGCACATTTACGCTATTCTCGGCATTCTAATGGCCGCTGTGAACATCATATTAATATTCGCAGCGTTTTCGTACGACGAACCGTTGATCTTATTGTATCTGTGGTTTGGTTACTTCTATTTAGTAGTGGATCTTATCCTGGCCCTGATAGTAGGTATAACAGCGATATCAAGCGGAAAATGGGTAATAGGGATATTTTTATTAATTGTGTATTTCTTGTATTGGCTTTGTTTATATTTTTATATATTTCCAGTCGTTAATGGATTCAGAAGAAGTATACACACGGTGGTGATACTAATAACATGATTAAACACGATTTGCAACTAAATTAGTTTTTTAATGGTGAAATTTTTGTAAACTATTTAAGTAGGTAGGTACTCTTTTATTTATATTTTAATAGTAAACTGTGAAAGGTAGTTTTTGTTTTTTATGGCAAGCTTGAAAAACATGAAAGCGAAATAGTACATAAATGTAGGACCTAATTGCTCCGCCACGATCACTGGCGGTTTGCGGCGCGGCGTGCGATTTCTTTATTCATTGCGTTTTTTCTGAGATTGTCATAGTACCTACCTATCACTCGCAATAAACTAAGAAACTCGCTTGCCGCGTCGCAAGACGCTCGTGCTTGTGGCCACCAAGGCCTTAAATTACCCACAATAATAACATCAGCTCATCATGGAGTATCTATGTATAGAGATGCTCCTGACCTTTCCATAAACGAGTGCATTCTTAATATTTCAATGTTCTAAGTGTTTTGTCTATAGGTACATTCGGCTGTGCAATTTTAAAACCTAGCAAGGGACAAATTTTGAAAAAAAAGGGTTTTTGCTAAATGGGACTTTACAGTACTTACAGTATCACGAATTTACAGTGTCAGATACACCAAAAATTGTGTAGAAATGAAAATAAACAGTTCAATAAACCCAGCAAGTCCACATCAAGTAACAAAAACTGCTGCGAAAACCAGTTCAAAAGCTAGTAAGTATAGCACAAGGTTTTTAACTTGTTAATATATGTTGAATTTTGCGCATATATTTTAGTAAGTCGCAGAGTGCAGGCGGAATAAGATGCGTATCGTTTTCTAATTTTTGCAATTGTTTTATTATGTAAAATGTCTAAAAGAAAATTTTATCGTTCGTCATTGATTTTTAATGCCATGAGGGTTAAAGATAAGCTTCGGTAAGTAGTAAGTACAATAAATATATCGTTCTATTATTATTATTTTGCAATATTCACTTTCGGATGTTTTTTTGCTCAGTGCAAATTGGTAAGTGCTAATAACCTGCAGAATATGCAGCAGCTGGGACCAACGGCCTAACGTGCATTGGAAGCATGGAGGAAATCGAGATAACAAATTTCTGGTCACCCATCAGATTATCGGTTTATGCTAGGTTTTAAAATGGTTTTCTAGCCATCAACCATACATCAGAAACAAGTTTACTCTTAGTAAGTGATTTCTAAGGGGCATTATTAAAAATATATGATAAATATTACATTTATATGTATTAAAGCCAAGAATATCCCACAACTTTTAAGCTAACTCCCGTCAACCTGAGCTTTATAATTCAGTCGCGGCACGCTCTTAAAGTAGAGAAGGCGTTTTTTCGCTCTCTTGAAAAAAATGTCTAATGTCCTTTGCTATGTTTTAAAATTGCACAGCCGCACTATAATGTCTATTTAGAATTGTCCAAACTGTGCTGCTAACAAAGCTATATGTAAGTTTTAGCCAAGGAAACAAATTTAGGTAGGTAAATCCTTTTTTATAGCAATATAAGCAATCTTGATCGAGAAAAAGTAAAATTAGATTCGTTGGTAGTTGAATGACGTCACGTGCGTCTATAATCGAAGGTGTCATACGGTCAAAGACATTTAACTACCTATTAAATCTCTTTGCATACGGTACATTTACCTACTTGGGTAGGGCTTCAGGTAGGACTTTAAGAAATCTGATATAATAAAATCGACAAACTTAAAGTTTACTTTAGTGTCAACTAAATGACTAGATCGGCGGCTCCCTAAACTTATTTACATAAACCTTATTAATTTTTACTGCTACGTCGAAGTGTATATTAGTATCCGCGATAGGGCAGCATTAATGTCTTCCTCAGAAGTGGAGGGGAATATTATGTTGTGAAGCACGCCTTGATGGGCCAGCAAGCAGATACTTGGCAACAGCATCATGATGCGCCCCAGGCGAGTCGAATCCTTCGCCGAGCAGTGCCTTTGAAGTAGCAGGAGTGTTTGCTCTTGCAACGTTTCTATCTGTGACGTATCCGGGCTGTCCAATGAATCTACAGGGAAAATCGACACCGTTTTAATAATAAGTACTTATTAAAAAGTATAATAAGTATTTAGTGAGAAACTCGATGAAGCAGTGATCAAAGACCGGTCATCGGATAAGTGACCAAACATAAACGGATCATTCAAGCACGGAGGATCGTGCTTTGGAAGGCATGTAAAGCCGTTCTCGGCTGCATTAGCAGTCGTTAGCAACCACCACTGAGCCCACGCGGTAGATTATGATATGACACTCGTGGGATAAAGGAAGGTTTATAAAAACAATGTGAATTGGTTGATTTTTTTCAGACGTTATTAGGTACGCGTCCGAACAAATGGGCACAACATTTTTATTCGATACGCCCAGATAAATTAATATTATGTAAAATAAACATTATAATTTAATTTAAATTCCCCGTGTGGTGCCGGGGGTAAAGAATTGCACCACCCCATCTCTTCCCGTGGGTGTCGTAGAAAGCGACTATGGGACCATTTCAGAAGATGGGCAGCAGCGTCTCTCTGTGATTATTCTCACCTTACTGCGATCGCCAACCCGCCTGCCAAGCGTGGCGATTATGGCAAATTCCCCTCAAAATTATTTATCCTTCAGGGAGGCCTTTGTCCAGCAGTGGACGTCTTTTTGGCTGAGATGATGATGATGATGATGAAACATTATAATACTTACCCGTGCGAAATAAAAGCGCGGACTTCAACCAGTCGTACTCAGATTTATCTAATCTGCATTGCGATATCCGGTTTAGTAGACTGCTCAATTTTCTCAAGTCATCCTTTAAATTTTTTCGTTTACAATGTATTTGTGTTGACAAAATTCCTGTAAAATAACCTTAGGTTAGGTATTTTCTTTAACAGTTGGGTGCAGACTTTTGTACATAACTAGCTTTTGCTCGCGGCTTTGCTCACGTGCTACACGACTTGTGATTGTTAATAAAAGCCGGATCTGTTAAATGTATCTATAGGGATAATCCTAAAATACTTCATCATTTCTAACCAGGCCAAATTCCGAAATTCATGGATTAAACTTCAAAAATTACAGATTTCCGTACAAACTTTCCTCGACATTTTAAAAAAATGCTAAAACAGTACACACGTCATTATTTATTTTTATCGAAAAATCTAAATATTAATTTAAATATTTTTTTATATTTTGTACTTTAGAAATAACGATTTCTCTATACAAAACCATCATCCATTTTTTACTTCGTTAAAAAAAAAAACAAAATTCCTGAGATACGTTAAGATAAATATTTCTACACTCATTGGAAAAGAAAATTAGAAAAGCGCTGGAGAGACTATATTGCAGTTGAAGGAGATATGTTGATGAATAAAAAATTATTTTATCAAAAAAACTTTGTTTTAGTATTAGGTCTCAGGACTTATTGAACCAAGTGTTATATACTTGTAGATAAATAGAAGATAGATAGAAGAAGATATATTTAACATACACCTGCTCACCTTCGTCAAAGTGAAAAGAGTATTGAGCCGCCGTCAGAATAAAAAGTTCTCTCCAATTGTTTGAGAGCAAACACATTTGTTCAGAGCTCGTCATCTGTACGAACGATGTGATTCCGTGCAACCACTTTACAGACAGCACCAGTATCTTCGCCGCCGGATCATATGTGTCATCTGCAGATATTGACCAATGGTCCTGTGACACTTTGTTAACGTAATTCTCTCCCGCAACTTTTATTCTGGCAGAAGCCAACCGTATTATTTTCTGGCGATCTTTGATATGTTGATCTATATTATCTTTTTGCATTGTGAAATGTGAGTCGTACTTATCATAATTGTGTGGCATTGAGTACATCGGTGGTTCGCTAGTGGGAGAGTGTTGGAGTTGAGCCCTTGAATCTAGGAATGAGGAGCATTAATCTTGTTAGTAAAAATTCCGGCCACATACAAGTATAACAACGAAGAGAAGAAATAGATAAATCAATAAAATCGGGGCAACATTAAAAATATAATAAGATACATTTTGTCGGAATTACATTCGCAATAACTTCAAGTCGCTGTGCTGAACTTAAATGTTCTAAAAATATATATCTATCTATTTAGCCATTACTTTCCCAACGTAGAGCAAAAGCCTCCCCTTCCTCGTCCCTCCAATTATTTTTATCCTGAGCTAGTTCGGGCCAAGTGTGGAATTCTAGCTCATCCAGCCATCTTCATCTAGGCCTTCCACGTTAAACATGTAAGTAAAAAGTACTGGCAATATTAAGTTTTGAACTAAAATGTAGATACCTTCTCTATAGGCATCTTCAATTGAATGTTTCGCTTTATAGGCTTCTTCAGAACTGGAAACTTCATCTTCTTTTATTCTTTCGGGAAGTTGGGAGTCTGGTTTTTCGACGTGCTCTAATGGTGGTGAACATTTCGACGGACTGTCAGTACTCTCTTCTCTATCCGATAGTTCTATAAAATGTAAAGAAATTTTAGATTAAAATTAATAAGTTAAAGTTCCGTAGCCAGAAATCAGTTAAGTATTAGTAGGTATATAGGTATTTCGCAAAGGCATAGCGGATATTAAAATGAAATAGGTTTGATTTAGACATAATATTATTATACATATTCAAAGTAAACATTAGGTTTTGCATAATAAAAAGTTAAAAAAGAATTGCGGCTCAATAGATGGCTTTGCGTACAAATGAAAGCCATTTATCGAACACTTTCAAGATACTTACTACTTGTCGATTGCATCGCTGCTATAGGGCCCTCAGTCGAAATAACAGGTGGATAGAAAATATTTGTCGGGAAATATCCAGGATGTGGCAGCGGATAATGCAAAGAGTTTGAGAAAAGCGGTATCTTGAACGGACTGAGTGAAGTGAGCGAGCCGACCTGGGAGCTCAGAAGTGGATTCAGTTGAGACATATCCGTCGACATTTCAGGAAGCCTCGAAGTGGGGAAGTTTTGGAATGAGGTTTCTAGAAATGGACTGTGTACATTGTGCACGGAGTCGGAAGGGTGTGGGAGGTGGCTGTAGGTGGGGAGAGGAGAGAAGCCGGTAAATGTGAGAGGAGTGGGGGCGGGGAAGAAGGCTTGCTGGCGGCTGAAGTTGTAGCCCAGCTTTTGTAGGGTTAGCTGGTGATGCGCGGCAGCGATCGCCGGCCTAGGCGCTCTCTCGTGCTGTACCGCTGTTAAATGAATCAGTTTTAATATTGGAAGGGCAGTTTTTCTGATGCTAACTAATTAGGGCAAAAATAATGAAAGTTATACTGAGGTATTAAATAAACCTGGGTACTGAACTGTAGTTTACTATATTTTCTATGATTTATTACCATCTAAATTAGATGTTTACTTAAATTACAAAGGTGTAACTAACTATCGTAGGTATGTGTGATGTGTTTTAATTATTATCAACTTTTCTTAAAATTAATGCATTTAGATTTTCGTAAAAATCTTATATTCGTTGGATTGGAAACGTTAAATCATGAGAAGTGAGAAGCCAGCTAATTGAGACACGTAAGATAAAAATTAATTGTAGGTATTGTTACGCAACACAATCTTCCCCCAAGTTATACCGACGGGATGCAAGTGTGTGCAAACACAAGTTAAAATATTACCTATATTTAGGGTGATTTAGGGAAGAGCGAGCGTCCTCCATAAATGTCTAACGACAATTAAGACAGTACCTACCTAGTTGATCTTAGTGGACTTATCTGATGATTAATTTAATAAGCTTAAACCGTATCTAACCTAGATAGAGCGCACTTTTCCGTAATCAACGAAGAAAGAAACATTAAAATAATTTTAGCAACCACTTTTAGAATATTTATGTTCGCGATAAAAGTCATTTCACAGCCCTGGTACAACGCAATCAATTTGGCGTGTCAACAAACACCCATCGACTACAGTGGTGTGAACGGCGGCTGGCGGTGACGGGCTGTTAGAAGTGTTTGCCCTCACACCCCAATATCAACACTGCGAAAGGGTCATGCAGTCATGCTATGCGGCAACGATTGGCACATCAGGCAGGAGTGCTTGAACGTTACATGATTGGACCGGCAGATTTGACTTGGCATGTTTTGTTGTAAGTACGGCAAAGCTGACCCGACCCGAAGCACAACTAGCAAGATGTTGGGTTTTTATCTCACTCATAAGCAAATCAGAGAAGAAAATTAAAAGAAAAAAGCGGAACCTTAAATTAACCACATACTTACTATATGTGTTACAGTCAAAACTCATAACCGGCCAAAAGTATTTTTGACCGATGCCCTTAGTTTGTTCGTCGTGGTGCGTCGTTGTGGCGCGCAAAAATAGGGCTTCTGGCGCTTCGCCGGCAGCCTCGGCTCGCGCGTTATGGTAACACAAAATAAGTATGGCTATAATAAATTACCCATCCTAACCTAACCTAACCTATAATTATAAATATAATCTATAATTATAATCTGTATTATAACTTGTACACCATCACACTAAGAAATGCAGTCAAAAGTATTTTGACCGGTTATGAGTTTTGACTGTAACATATGCATCGAACAACATTAAAAGTTTGTTCCCACTTCTTGGCGGAAAAGTGAAGAGTCATGTCTGCGGTTTTGTTTTATTTTCGAAAATTTGTGTTAGATATATCAAATATTAATGTGAAATAATGGTGGATTATTAACCGTTAAGTGTTGGCAAATGAAACAAAACAGTGCAACGTCACTTTTCTAATTCTCTTAAGAAGTCCGCCCGAGGACTTAGTAAAGCCCCACTGAGATACTCGAGTGGTTGGGGGTATATCATTTCTCACTTCTCATTTCTATTATCATTCATCATCATCATACAGAATTTTTTTTTAATGGCTTTGCACAAGCTAGCCAATGAAAAAGTAATTTTTCTTACAAGTAGTACTTAAATAAACAATATTTCTTTCCTGTATGATGATGAAATGAATGATAATAGAAATGAGAAGTGAGAAATGGTATACCCCCCAGCCCCTCGAGTATCTCAGTAAAAATGTGGGGCTTTACTAAGTCCTCACGCGGACTTCTTGAAAGAATTTGAAAAGTGACGTTGCACTGTTTTGTTTCATTTGCCAACACTCATGCACAGTCACGAACACTTAACGGTTAATAATCCAACATTATTTCACATTAATATTGGACATAACACAAATTTTAGAAAATAAAACAAAACCGCAGACATGACTCTTCATTTTCCCGCCAAGAAGTCTATTATTTATTTTTTGTTAGAAAAATTACTTTGACACTGGTTAAATGTGCTAATCGCACGAAGCTATCAACAAAAAGAAAAAGAAAAGTTTGTTCCGGGCATGGTTCCGGGAAATGGTCATTGCATGTCATTATGGAAAGTGGTTTGACAAGTACCTATGACTAAAAAGGGTATTAGATGAGCTAGATAAAGCTGTTAAAAGTGCCCAGTCTGGCTCTCCTTAGTATCATTACCGTGCCTTAGCTGCGCCCATCATGGAAGGAAGATAACGACATGGTCTAAAATGTAATTTCTCTTAAAATTAAAGAATCTTTAAGTAGTAGATAAAAATCAGATTAGAAAAATATATGATTTTAAAGATTTTCGCTTGAAATGCAAAGCTTTATCGCTGATTCACGGACAAATGGCCGAACAATATATGTGTTAGTTACTTTTTTTTAGCAAAATATTTTTTTGAGTCGGTTTAGAAATTTCGAAGATTTTGATTTGATTGTACGTTGTACGTACAGATATTTAGGTCTTTATCATATTAGCAAGTAACTATAATTTGTATAGTTTTTTTGGAGTTATGCCTGTAATGAGAGTGAGATTTGATAAGTACTGTTTATAAAACTTTGTAGAACAGTGAAAAGTCCATTTCTTACCAAATTTCTGTAATGTTTTTATAGAAATTGCCACGAATTAAAATTTGTTGAGTCATGATTTACAATTTACGTTATGTCCCGCTCAAACGGTAGTGCGAAGCCGTGTGAAAGACGGCGGGCGTGTCGCCTGTCGCCTGTGCCCCGGTAGGGAAGATGACACTGCCCCGCATTTTTCCTCGCCACTTATCGACAATCGCGCACCGCAAATACTCGAGCTGTCGACTAATGGAAAAGACATGCTGCGATGAAGGCATCCAGGATAAATACTTTATCGTTACAAGTGCTCGACCATGTTCCGTATTGATTGAAAATTTGTTGCGGAAGAGTATTGGCACAAATAAAGCACCACATGGAATGGTTTTTACGTAGGTATTCAGCATTTCTTGAGTAGTTATAGTTGCTATCTTTGAGTGTAACAGAAAGGTGTGGAAAGTAAAAATTAATACATCAAAGTGTATCCAATAAAGATCTTGTATGTTAAGACATAATTATTATTATTAACTTTAATTTGTCATGCAATTGTAAATTATTTATTTATTTGAGTGAAGTCATGCGTGTCAGACGCGCATAAGCAAGCAGCAGTGATACAAATGTAAGTACACAGAGGTTACTAAACCACTAGGGCTGTGACTTGTATATTTTGTTGTGACATTCAATATAAATATTGAAAAAAAATTCACAGATTTCGCAGTCCCCGCAAGAATCGGAGAATTGAAAAAGAATACAATTTACGAAAAAAGAAAACATTTTATTTTAAATAACACAATTCCAACTTGAATGCACTTCTCACCTGCATCCTCATCTTTTAACACCATTACCCTCCTTATCGGCCGAAAGTGTGGCTGAAGTTCGTCGGAAACAATGACCCGTGTAGAACAGGGGTTCTGGAAGTTGTATGCGAGTGAGTGTAAGTGCATATGCATGCAGGCCTATCAACATCTACAAGTACGTATTAGATTATGTTAAGTAAGTAGTTGATTAATATACTTAAGTAGATACTGAATGTGCAACTGACTTACTTTTGCCGCCAAATATACGGAATCATGTGCTTCGTAACTTTTCAATTTCATATGCTGTGAAAACCTTCGATTTTTTTTGGTTGATGAGCAGATGAGGCTCTTTTTAATAATGCCACTAATTTAGGATAGGTGTCGATATGACGTGTCTTTTTTATCTTTATTGTTGCTTTTAGCATTGAATACTTACGTACTCCATAGATTGCTTGATTTTTTGGTCTCGGATAATTCAATAAAATATGCCAGCAAAACGTTTTCTGAGAAAGTTTTGGCTCCTTTAGCTAGTCGCCACGTGTTAAACATAGCGTACTGTTTCAAATACTTCTCGCGTGATTGTTGAGGGAGAAAGCTCATTTGCGCATTATTAATAACAGTTTCAGTCAATTCTGTTGGCGTCAAATAAACGTCCTCGTCGCTAGAATCACTCATTTTATGTTTTTCACTTGTTTTCAAGTTTCATGTTTTTAACCAGCTCGTGTTTGATCTGTCCTCATCAGCCTTTCTAGCAGCACTACGAAGAATGGCCGCGCGAAGAGGCACGCCAGGTCACATGTACAGTGACAATATAAATTGTTTTCTATTTTTCATAAACGAGTATAAACCAAGTTTTTACAACTCTGCCAAACCACTAATGCAGTTCATAAGTATTAAAAGGCAAAAATTTGAAAAGCATAATGAAAAGCACAAAGAATAATATCTTAACGCATAATTTCGCACCACTCCTGGAACAACGGGTTTTAACAATATGATCACTGAGCAAGTAATCACTACGTTATAAGTAAAAAGAAAATGGCGCGCGCAAAGCAAATTTAAAAAAAAGTACACCAAGAAGGTTCCGAGTCCGAGTTTTTAACAAATTAAAAAAGGTTGTATGATAAATTCGGCACTATGGAGGTAGAATTACAAAACGACACCACCGGTGGTGTTTTGGTTTAATGCTCTAAGGGTGGTGTCAAGTGGAACGAACGTTTTGAATTCACAATCTTAGTGCACATGTTCTAAATTTAATTTACTATATCCTCTAGCACAGTAGATATTTACTCATGTGCCTCTAGCGGATAAAAACGGCTTTTGCACTCAGAAATCAAAGAGCAAAAATACTCATTCCGAGATGGGGATGATAATTTTTTTTTTTTTTATTTATTTATTACCCAATAATTTCAGTGTTTATTTGATAAGCATCACAAAAACCGTTTGTCGGTTTGTACGGATGCTTAGTGCGTCACAAAAAACATGAGAAGTAACAAAAACAACAACAATAAGTCAACAATCGATTAAAACGGTTAAACGGGTAAACGGATTAAGAACCAACATGTGTTAGTGTAAGTACCTACTTAAATATCTAAGAGATGTGTTGTTGCAAATGTATTGCACTCACCAAGCTAAGCACATCCGTGAATCCGTTAAGTTTGTCACTGCATCCGTTGGCATGTACACGCTCATCACTAATAATGACTTATCTTCTAACACAATTTTAACGGCACATATACGGGGGTAAGTCATTGAACAACAACCACATCACGAAATCACTCCGTCTCCACAATAGTGCTACCCCTCCGTGGGGCCTTCTACGTAACATTCCTGTCGTAGTATCTACCGCTGATACACCTGTGCAGCTGAACTCGTCACTTACTATTAGGGATGGCAACTCGTCTGG
Source organism: Eudonia mercurella (assembly GCA_963082485.1). Lineage (NCBI taxonomy): Eukaryota > Metazoa > Arthropoda > Insecta > Lepidoptera > Crambidae > Eudonia > Eudonia mercurella. The sequence goes on along the minus strand of OY720022.1, from coordinate 15,604,568 downwards.
TAACAACCATGAAATATGAAACATGGTTCCTGCAATGCTATTATATCTGATCTCTTAGATAGGTCACGTATAGCTTCTATAGAACGTTTAACATTCTTGCAATTAAATGTTACAAATTTAAAAATGTTATCATCCATTAACGATTGCTTTCTGTGCCGCCACCCATTAAGGCATCGTCTGAATGTTTACGTTTGTTTTTAAAATTAATAAAACGTCGGAAAATGATTCCCTTAGGCCATAATTTGTCATCCATAAACAAATGTATTTTGTTTTGTGGTACAAAGAATTTAAATGCATTGTATTCGCACTGGCGTCTTATCGACAATTTTTCAAGTTTAACTTTTTATTGAGTTTTTCTTTCGATGTATTTTACTATGTCCGAATCCAAGGCACTCTTTCTTCTTTCATTTGTAATAAACATAGGCAATATTCCATCGGCAGCTCTAAACTTTTCATCGGGGTCTACAACGAAGATACCCGATTTGCCTTTAAAAACGGTTTTATATCTTACGCGTTTTCTTTTGAACAACCGTCCACTCGTCTTTCCGAGTTTAACACTTCGGCATACGATTCATTCTTCCGTGCGCAGATATCTCTTGTATTGTTGACAGCGATAGCGGCGGTGACCGGCTCGGGCGCTAGTTGTGGTGGCTCATGGCACACGGCCGCTCGGGATTTGTCGTCACAACTCGTTTTATCGCCGCACTCGCCGTCGACCGTTTGAATTTGTACTTTAACTTGCGTCGATACTACCCTCCTTATTAAAATTGATATTTCTATACTGTAAATCGCTACTATTGTCTTGATAATCATTAATTGAAAATGGATCGTCCACAAGCGATAGTCCCACTGGGCCACTATCGCGGTAAGAGCCCCTTTTAATATTGATCTTTAACGCTGAGAATGGAGGTGATACTGATGATGTTTGCCCGATACTGAGGCACTTCTTTTTGACTTTCTCCAATTGCTCCGGTAGTTTTTATTTCAGTTTGTAGTAGAACCATATCTTTTCAAAACTTGGAGACGCTCGAAGGTTATAGGTGGTAGTTTCTCTAAATCTGATTACATTATGATTTAATGATTACATTATCACGGTAATGTTATTATTCATCTTATAGATGTTGTTCGCGAGTCGCGACGCGAGAACTACACTTTCCCATTAGGAACCTGTTACCGAAATAAAAAGTATCTCATCATCATCATCATCATCAGCCTATACTAGTCCACTGCTGGACATAGGCCTCTCCAAGTGCACGCCACTGAGCACGATCCGCGGCTACTAGCACGATCCGCGGCTACTTCCGGGCAGCAGCGACACTGGTGCGATTAGCTACGCACTGCGATTGCCAACCCGCATGCCCAGCGTGGCAATTATGGGCAAACCCTCCGAATGGCGACACAAAAGTATATTATGTCCTGTTTAAAATTTCACATTTTTTTTAATGGCTTCGAAATTTCATCTTAATCTAATGCTAATTTTATATAATATAAAATAAAACAATTCTTTACTTTTTAATAATTGATCGCATTATAATAGTTTCGTTTTATTGATCACAGCCGCTGTCACAAAGTTTTAAATTCTTTAATTGATTGTTCTATAATTGAATACCGGTAATAACATATTTCTTGACTTATTTATAATTAGTATATATTATTATTACAATCACCTCCACGGAACAACATAATTTTCATCAAACAGGTAAAAGTCAAAATTTCAAAGAAAACAAATTAAAACTTTTACCTTAACCTCACTAATACTTATTTGTATCTATGCATTGTTTAGGAGAGATATTTATCTAACTTTCTTTTTTAACATATTAGTAAATTAAATGTTTAAATAATTTTAACGCAAATTTTGTTGCGAACAAATTACAAAAACACACATGTTGAAAAAATTTCCACGAGCAGGATTTGAACCTGCATCCTTCTGACATTCCGGGTCAGGTGCTCTTCCAATTGAGCTATCGTGGTTCTAACCAGCCCGCCGAAATTATTCAACACTTTTTACTTTGAAAGCCAAAGGCGCCCATTCAATGTCAACAATCAATACACAACAATCAATCTTAAAGAAATTCGCCAAAAATACTTACTTTTGGTTAATAAAACACAATAGGCCTCTCTGTAAGCGTATTTACCGCGTGGAAGATGACGCAACACTGGGAATCCTGTAAGGACCTGTCGCCCGCATGCCCTACGCCTTGTACCCCTCACGTACCGTGCATAGTTTCGATAATATTCGAGTTGTTACAATACAACCGTACCCAGGCTACCTAACGGCCTATGTTTGCCTAAAATATTTAAAAATATACCCCCAATTCTTAATCGTTAAGGAGATTTACCGTCCATCATCAGCTTACCAACATAAATTGATGACATACCAGACGCAAATACTTGAATAGCTTTAGATAAATATATGAAAACCCATCATACGTGCCTATAAAATTTGGGGGTTGCCCTCGATTTCCTTGGGATCCCATTATCAGATCCTGACTTGATGACCTCAGGAGGATACACTATGGATTAAAAAAAGAATTTTGAAAATCAGTCTACAATTGACAGAGAAATCGATGAACATACATAAAAAATAGAGCGGGACATAGAACCTCCTCTTTTTTTGAAGTCGGTTAAAGATGCCATTGTTACTGCTTTAACACGGAATCAGCACATACCTAATACGAGTATTAGTATTGATTACCTAACAGTAGGTAATAAACTGTGATTATAGTTGTCTAACACCTACAAGTTGTGTATAAGTAATTAAGAACGTTATAGTAACCTTAAGTAAATATAAGTTAGCAAATAAATAGTCTTACCATCTTTTTTCATATTAACCCTGAGGCATTTTGAAAAGCGGCAGGCTTGACATTGGTTCCGGCGAGTGACGTCAACAACGCAACGACCATTTTCCTTGCAGACGTAGTCCAAATTTCTATAAAATACATTTATGCAAGTTATCTCAATACAACTCAACAAAATATTGAAGTCCATCTGGCCATAACATCAATGTTTGTAGCATTATTGTGTTGCGGCAGCTAGAGATAAGATAGTCAGTGCCTTAGTAGTTAAGGATTCCAGGTGCGCTTCCACCTTCTCGGCCTTATCATCACTTCACATCACATCAGTAAAATATAAAAAAAACAGAATTTTGATTCGCCATTCCCAAAACAAGGAGCAGTGGCGTCACCTTGTCGGACGCCAATACTCACTTTGGGTCGCTGAGCCCTCGGCGTAAGTATTTTGATTCGCCATTAGTTATTTTTCTGGGCACCTACTGTTTACGACTGTCAAAAAGTTCAATAAAATATGGAAGGAAATAAGAGCTGCATGATAAAACGTTACGCCGCGGTATTACACACGCAGTATACACGAATATCACGATACTAAGACAGCTGTCCCACCGCCGCGCCGCCCGCCGCCGGCGCCGGCGAGTAGGTAAGCGACGAACTGTCGACTTTTTTCTCGCTAAAGAAACGTACAATAGATATAGATTCTGTGTCAATAAAAAAAGAGATGCAATATATTAATAGTTGATGACTGACTGTTCACACTGCCGGCGAGTACTCGCTTTACTAGTTTACCGCTGTGCGGCCTGTGCGTTATGTGCTATTACTCGCTTGGCGGTCATCACTCGCCGAGCGAACAACCAGTGGTCATTTCTACCTAGAGTGCGGATCTGTAATGAATTCGAACAATTATTTGAACTATCATTGTTGTCTAGTTCAGACGACGACGATGATGTATGTTATAATAGCATTTGTGTAGTGGCAGCAGCAGTTATGAAAAAACGGAAGAAAAAGGAATATTTTGAAAAAAAGAATTTGGATGCTAAATATTAATTATTTCTGAAGAGAATAAAAAGGAAAGTAAAGTAAAGTGTAAAGGAAATTATGATCAACTGTAAGTAGGTACAATATGATAATAATACATAACATAATATAATAATAACGTAGGTACCTAACGAGATGTACGTTTTTCTTAAATATACCGTAACTGTGTTTCTTAAATGTGCGATATCGACGTAATCGATGTGACAAAGTCACGATGATTTTTCTTGTGTAACTGGAACGATAGTCACGGTGATTGAAAAATAACGACTTCGCTCATGTCTACAGGACTAGCCGTCCCCGAGCGAGTAGCGAGTAATCGCCCATCTCGCACAAGAACACTCGCTTATAGCCCAGCGACAAAACTATCGGAACTACAACTAGCTTGTCGCTTCTCGCCAACTCGCTTCTAAGGGTTTATCAGGCTAAGGAAGGACGTGTGGCCCCTGTGAGGAATAATTGAATTGGTAAATGTCAATTGTTGGTCGCCTCATAACTAGTAATCACTCCAACTTTCAGCCCTCTATCTTGAACTGTCACAGAGATAATGTCAAAAATGTATTTTCTTAACATTTTTTTCAAACTCGTATATACATCTTTTAATCTTTTAGCAGCTAAAGCATCGAAATAAAATTACAGCTACATAGTTTAAGTGGGAGCGTTATTAATCTGTGGGAGTATACCCTATAGTTTTATTAATATTTTATACGTAAAAAATAAAAGAAATAAATGTCAATTTATTTTTGACAGCTCATGTGGGTTACTCTTGAAACACAATTGCAATAATCAATTTCCAATCCCAAATCTAAAAAATTCAAATGGCACTCTTAAAAACGATAATAGCGCTACATTGGAATTAAATTGTGTGGAAATTGAGTTAACAAATTATTATCGAGATGGGGCGTTCCGAAATTGCGAAACTTATCCCAAATTCGATACATATTAATCGCATTGGAATTGTATTGAGATTGAGTTTGCGTCAAGAGTAGCCTACCAGATCCAACGAGTTTATATGAAAGTAGTTACTTACAATTATGAAAAAAATCATATAAATTGCTTAGGGCCGCTTGCACGGAAATGTCGAGTTAAATAAATAACTCCGATTTTACTAACTCACGGTTAATTTATTAAATTTTTAACTCGGACTTTGCATTGCATCCATGAAAATAAACCCGGAGTTAACTAAACCGGCAATTCGGTTTTTTTGAAGGTTGGCATCATTTGAGAGTTATTCTCACATTCACCAAACAAAATAGAGCGAATAATGAATGAATTAGGTATGTATACATCTCTCTTTTCCTCTACAGTAAATAGCATAAGTCGGTTTCGCTTGGTCGGATTTCAAATGACCATGCCGTTTTTAGTCGTGTTAGTCTATAATGTCATCGGTGCTTGGTTGTTGCTTTTTCTCGTCTTGTGTATTTTAATTTGTGATAATAAGTGAATTACTTACGGAACTACTTAATTACGGAATCTCTTTACAATGGATACGAAAAAATGTCGTATACGTGGACCAAAAAATAGAAAAAATTTGAAACAATATTCTCTAAAGAATATATAAATAAACATTTTCTTTTTCCATTCGAAAACGTCTATGGTTATAGTGTGTATAGGTGTGAATGGAGTGATTACGATTAGTAATATTTTACAATATAAAAGTATTTTATTTCTTTGCACCGACTGACAACAAACTTACTCTAACCTCACAAATTTGACATTTGGCATAAATAAACACAGAGTTAAGGACTTTAACCCTCCGATTTGGCCGGGTTAATAATTTATCGTTTTAACCTGGGGTTTACTGTTAACCCTTATCAGTGCAAGATTGGACTAGCACCTAACCTTGAGTTAAATATTTTAATTCTAAAATGCGCAAGTGGGCCTTATAGTATTAGTTACTAGCATACGAAAAAAATCAATTGATTATATTTGGTGCAACATACTAAAAAAAATACTATAAGCAATTTATATGATTTTTTTCATAATTGTACTTTCATAAAAACTTGTTGGATCTGAGCTGTCAAAAATAAATTGACAATTATTTCTTTTATTTTTTATGTAAGTATAAAATATTAATAAAACTATAGGGTATACTCCCACTCAAACTACGTAGCTGTAATTTTATTTCGATGCATTAGCTGCTATGGATTAGGAGATACCGAGTTTGAAAAAAAATGTTAAGAAAATACATTTTTGACATTATCTCTGTGACAGTTCAAGATAGAGGGCTGAAAGTTGGAGTGATTACTAGTTATGAGGCGACAAACAATTGACATTTACCAATTTAACTATTCCTCACAGAGGCCACAAGTCCTACCTTAGCCTGCTAAACCCTTCCTAGCTCTACTCGCTACTCGCTTATCGCCGGCGGGCGGCGGTGGGACACCTGCCTAGTATTAACGATTCTGATTCAGAACTTATGAATTAGGCAGCAAAGGATGATTTAAGTAAATATTAAAATTAAATACCTTCTGATGCTCCTCTTGAAGAATCCTCTGCAGCCGTCGCAAGAGGGCACGCCGTAGTGTTTGCCCGACGCCTTGTCGCCGCACACTCGGCATAGGGCTTCAGGCTTGCTCGCGCTCGTCTCCATTGTTTCCTATGTCAAACAGCATTTGCCTCACCTGACAAAGAACAATCCGAGGCACTAGAATAATACATGTTCAGTTCACTAGTCAGACACTTATTAAAAAAACATTTTTAGAACATTTTTTCACACATTCACTCAATGTTGCTCGTTGTTTCTGTGACATACCTACATGGGCGCCCACTACGACAATGCTCAAAAACCGAGAGCCGTAGCCGGCTCAAAGAAGAAATGTATTTCGATGCAAATTCTTGTTTTCGTTAACGTGGCCGAATGGCATATAAAACTCGCACTAGGCATACCGACTTCGTTCAGACAGATGTTTTTTTCACAGCTGGCAATGGCTTTTATATTAAATCTACTGCACTTTAAAATTATGCGCATACAATATTTTTCAACACAATACCTCAATCAAATTATTCGCAAATCCCTAAGAGATGGCGAACTTTGAAAAGATATTGCTGCGTCAGCGATCCAGGGCATTAATAAACGATTGATTATTCAAATGCCTCCTCGTCTGACGCCGCAATATGCGGTGAAAGAACTAACTCTCCTTCGCGTTATGGCGGCACTCGCGAATCGGAATATAATGGAATGATAAAACATGCACATGTCTCTTGACGGCATAATAATATTGTGGGTAGCTAGACAGCTTGCAGGAGATAATGCCAAAGGCAAAGAACCAATAATCGTTGGGGTAAACAAGCTCTTAATTATGGTGATTGATATGGTTTTTGGTCGGTATTTTGTTAAATCCAAGAGATTGAAAACAGTTTCGAATGTGTGCAAGTGTAAAATTAGTTTGTAACAATTCCAAAACATAGGCGCTCCGTATACAGACTTTGACAGACAGAGGAGCTCGATGGCGCAGTGGTTAACGCGCCCGGTCTGCGAGTGCTGAGGTTAAGCAACTTTCGCAAAGGCCGGTCATTGGATGGGTGACCAAAAATTTATCATCTCGAGCTCCTCCGTGCTTCCGAAGGCACGTAAAGCCGTTGGTCCCGGCTGCACTGCATTAGCAGTCGTTAACAATCACCAATCCGCACTGGGCCCGCGTGGTGGTTTACGTCCCGCTCTCCCTATCCATCCATAGGGAAGGCTCTTGCCCCAGCAGTGGGGACATTAAATGAGCTGATGATGATAATGATGATGATGATACAGACTTTAGTTGCAGAAACATCAATTCAGTTGAAGTAACTTTCAACTTTTTTAAAGTTTTCGTACAGGTTGCCAGTTGCAGCAACATACGGTTGCCGCAATTTTAAATAAACTTTTCAAATCGTAGTGTCACAGTTACTTTTCAGACCGCCTTCAAATGTGATGATAACTGATGATGACATGACGACAGACGACTTTAACTAAAATATTTATTCGTTAGCTTACCTACTAGCAACTATACATTTTTAATGTATTGATATTAACGTTGGTCGCGAAATTGATCAAGAATTATGTCGCAAGCTTTGCGTGCTGGCATGATTACTATGTGATTACCCACTGATACTAAGAAAATGAAAAATGCAGTTGTCATATTGTTTATTAACGCAAATCGTTGGTGCACCTTATCATTCAAATCAGTGGTTGATCGGTCGGTAAATCGACTTTATGTGACGCAACGTCATAATTATGTCGCGATAGATTGGAGTAATTTTTACGGTCGTTTATATTATATCAATGTCGGTCGGGGATTGTTAGGAGCAGGTGCTAAAGTTCCCACGACATGAGGAGGGGAAGTCAGTCATACAGCCTCGGAAGTGCGATCGTACAAACACGGAGGCTATTAGCACAAAAAATTAGACCCAGAAGGTAAGCTAATACATACCGCGGTCGAGCAACGCACATAGACCCCTTGCGCAGACACGGATCTCGGAAAAACTCGGAACAGTCCGAGTGCGAGATTCCGTGTCCGTGAGAGATTGTCAAGCGCGCGGCCACCGCTATACCCGTTTTTCTACAATACCAAATCTAAAGGGACCACCTACAGGTCACAATTATTAACCAATTTTCAAAACTTTTTCGCCATTTTGTAGCCAAACTAATACCCTAGGACCATTTTTTTAAATTTTTCTTAAGTCGGTTTTTTTTTAATATTTACTATTTAGTATACAAACACCTCCCATAAAACCCGATTTTTAAAAAAAAAAGTTTCCAGTCGATTTTCAAAATTCAAACGCTCATACGTGTCTCGATAAATTCCTCAACTCTTGGTACTGTTTCCAGCTCAATTCTCCCAAAATCCTCGGAGCTATGGTCAAAAATACATCTCAGGCGATTTGCATCTGATAACCATTTTCAATGGTAAAAACAAAAAAAACAAAAACATTTTCATTACGACTCACACTTTTTTGGGTCGATTTTTGGGTCGCCGTACCCACAGCCATTTGTGCTGGATCTGCGCTTGGGTTCTGTATGTGCGCGTTGCTCGAGCTTACCTTCTGCCGTCTCCTTATTTTGTGCTATTAGTCTTTAATGCAAGACAAGAGGTTCTTACTACGGGCCTTGGTGGTGGAGGGTGACTATTATTATTTAATGCAATATCCTATATCATACCGTAGCTAGGTAAGCAAGTAACCTATCATTACATGAAACGTTTACACAACACTGCTGAACCTAGTATTTATCTGTAGCTACCTAATCGGAATATCGTATCAAAGGCAAGACGGCATAAACGACGATAATACCGTTCCTAATATATTTGAAAAGTCGCCTCTAATTCACACATTGGTTATGACGGCACAAATCGTTTGTGTACATACCTACGAGCGTTAAAATTTATTTTGTTTTTCTCTAAGTCTGGTCATAAAACGTAAAAAAAGCTTAAAATTTCTACTTGTTTTTAGCCGGTTACAATGGTCCTTCCGTCAATAATTAAGATATGCAGTTACCTATCTAATTAACAAGGCTTATCTTTAAAATAATTGATATGTTACTAAAATGGAATCACGACTCTCTTATCAGTACCTATACAATGAAGTTATTTAAAATTTATCCAGAATCAGCGAGAAGAGTTTGGTCTTACGAACTTACGAACTTACGAACCCATATGGCCGAGAGTATAAAACTCCACATAGGTATATATATTATGTAGGTATAGTAAAATAGAGGTAGTTACGTCTACGTATTAGAATGCATTTATATTATTATCTTTAAATCTCTCCCTGAGAGAATTACCAGCTTTTAGGTTATTAACTTGCTCGAATAGCCCGCTTCTGCGGCACAAAGATAGTTTAAATGTCGGCAACATTGCCCCACAGTAAAATGCCGTACGACATTACGCTATGGAAATACTTACATAAGTAAACAAGTCTAGCTGTTTCAATGTCAGTGATCTGACGAATTTTCATTACCTACTGCATAAACCGCAGAGCTCAGTCTACTCGACAATTTATCTATATGTGGGCCCTTGCATCCAACGTTATGCCTAGAAACATTGTGGTGTCCACAAGGTATCTTTCATTTTTACACTGGTTTTTACCTCCTTAACGTTGGGTAATAGAAATCTTATACATTTGGTTTTTCGTTCATTTAATTGCAAATTGTTAACACTAAACCAATGAACTATCTTTGGAGACAGTATTGTTCACATCGCCATCAATCGGCTGTCGTCGTTTCACTTTGAATAAAAGTGAGGTAACAATACTATCTCATGGTTGTCTTTTACAAAGTAAGGCAAGTCGTTAATATAAATTAAAACCAAGAAAGGACCAAGAATTGAACCTGTGGAACTCCCATTGTAACTACAGATCCCGGAGATCTTTACCGTTAACATCAACCCTCTGAACCCTATCACTCAAATATGAGATAAGAAGATTCAGTGATGCATCTCTAAATTCAAAATGTCTAGCTATAGGTATAACACCTAATATAAAACCGGCCAAGTGCGAGTCGGACTCGCGCACGAAGGGTTCCGTACTTTATGATGACGTATTAAAAAAAACTACTTACTAAATCTCGTTCAAACCAATTTTCGGTGGAAGTTTGCATGGTAATATTCATCATATATTTTTTTTAGTTTTATAATTCTCTTATTTTAGAAGTAACAGGGGGGGGGGGGCACACATTTTACCACTTTGGAAGTGTCTCTCGCATAAACTATTCAGTTTAGAAAAAATGATATTAAAAACCTCAATATCATTTTTGAAGACCTATCTATAGATACCCCACACGTATGGGTTTGACGAAAAAAATTGTTGAGTTTCAGTTCTAAGTATGGGGAACCCCCAAAATTTATTGTTTTTTTTCTATTTTTATGTGAAAATCTTAATGCGGTTCACAGAATACATCTAATTACCAAGTTTCAACAGTATAGTTCTTATAGTTTCGGAAAAAAGTGGCTGTGCATACGGACGGACAGACAGACAGACATGACGAATCCATAAGGGTTTCGTTTTTTGCCATTTGGCTACGGAACCCTAAAAACGCCTAAGTATACGCTGCTTCAATGCCATAATCATTTTCATTTTCGTAAACGTAATAGAATGTCAAATTAAACTCACACTAGGCACCCTGGCGACATATGAGAAGAGTTAAAAAAGTGCACAACGCCGCAAAAGAAGTTTTCACTTCAAAATTTTGCCTTACAAATTCTTGTTTTCGTTAACGTGATCGAATGGCGAATGAAAATCGCAGTATTTTTTACAGTTCATTCATCCCTATTTGTAAAAGCTCTTCTCGTATGCCGCCAGGAGGCGTTGCTTCAATGTCATACTAATTTTAGTTTTTGTAAACGTAATCGAATGCATACGGATAGTCATCAAAACTTACACTAGGCACCCAGATAAGAATTGTCCTTTATTCGAAATTTAGATAAGTATTTTAAATTTTCAGTATTTTATACGTACCTATGTAGTGTAAAATTAGGTTTAACCAACTTCAATGAAATAGCTATTCGACATTTTACAATTTCACTGTTTTGAATTTAATTCAAATAAGCATTCAACATTTAAAGATTTTGAGCATGGGCCTTTAATATTTTAATTTAAACCCGTGAAAGTGCAGTGTGTAGAAAAACTAAAAATATGTTTTTTGACAGTTAGCCCCATTAGGTTTCTGTGACCGAGGTTAAAAGTTGACCAATCATGTGTTCAAAGAATGAAACGATGATGAAATTCTTATCACGAAGTTGGGCTTTTAGCACTTTGTTCTGTAAAAACCTTTCAAAATGTTGTTATGATTTCAAGGGTAGAAAGAGATCAGAAATTGAATGGAAACTCTAGGGTACTTAGTTGCATGTGCGACCTTTTCAACCCTTCAAAATCGCGGTTAAGTTTTATAACGTTTTCATAACATCGCTTCGTTGACTACAGACTTTGAAAACTACATATTATTAAATTTGTTAACAAGTGTTTTGTACGCTTTAATTGTTACTTTCAATGTTTTATTTTTTAGTTCGTTTCGGTGCTGCCGGCAGCGTTCCGTTCATAACAAATGGATATTTGTTTTTGCTGGGTGTTAAAAAATAATCAATTTTCATATAGACCGGGTCATCACTACATAGTATAAAACAAAGTCGCTTTCTCTGTCCCTATGTCCCTTTGTGTGCTTAGATCTTTAAAACTACGCAACGGATTTTGATGCGGTTTTTTTTAATAGATAGAGTGATTCAAGAGGAAGGTTTATATGTATAATACATGCATATAGTAGAGCAACACTGATAATATCAGCATTGCAACCGTGCGAAGCCGGGGGCGGGTCGCTAGTATATTATAACTTAGGACGTCATTTTTTAACATCATAGGTGCAATTGAATCGTTAATTTTAATTGACGTCTCTGAGTGTCGCAGTAAGGCACAGTTTAAACAACAGACTATTTTTTCTTTCTTTTATTTCCTACAGTAAAGCACTTGGCCTAATCTTACCTTATCTTAAGTAATGATAACGGTGGAAGCGCACTTCACCCGGAATCCTCAACAACCGTGCATTGGATACAATGATACAACATTGCTATTATGGCGACATCCTTAGTCAAGATGATTGTAGCTAAGTTAGCCAGACAGACTTAAAAGAAGCCGTACTCCAACCAAACCGCGTACAACCATTAACCCCTTGGCTGGGGATCGAACCCAAGACCTATGGGTCTGAGACCGGTCTTAACCGCAAGCCCACCGAGGCGGCATATTTAATGATGCACGACTTATTTGACGTTAATAAATCAGGGATGCCAGCAAGGTACGCTGGTACAAGCGGACATATGGACGTGTTTTCGTAATCGCAGCGGCCGTTCGGCGGGCGGGCGCATGGTGGCGATGGCGTGCCGGCGAGATCACAATTACACCGTATGCGCGGCGGTGGCGGCGGTGGTGGCGCGGTGGGGTCGGCCTCCCGCTCCCCAACAATTGACTTTAGCCGGCAAAGTACTGCATTCCTTCCAAGTCGTTCTTATTATAGACATAATAGTTTCGATGTGTCTGATTTTTGTCCTAAGGTAAATAGAAACTTGAAAGACTAAGGTATAACATAACTTAACTTACGAATATTTAGTACCTATGCTACGTGTTCTAACATTTATTACTTTTACGCGAACATTACACAATGATCGAAATGAGACACTTTTTACGAATCTACTCGCCTTTTTACATATTTACAAAGAGACTCCCTGTGACCACGTAGTACCTACCCTGTAAGGAGTTCAAACGTCACGTCATACGATACGTCAACGATTTAATATGTAAGTATAATAAAACGCGAGTAGGTTACCTACCTTACCTACCTACCCAGTTTTGAAATTTTAGTTGATTTAGTTTTTTGTACAATTATTAATCGTCGTAATTTAAAGAAGTGAACGGAATTAGTTTTAGCTAAAGCGAGGTGTCGCTTTAGCTAAAACTAATTCCGTTGAAGACTCCATGTTTTAAATTTGCGCCCTGAGACTATCCTATATCATTACTATTAATAACAGATGGTAACGGGATAAGCCCACCAGTATTCTCGTCACTGCAAATCGCGTGAAACCGGGATAAGCTGTAGCAAGCAACTAAAGCACTGAAAAGTGAAACTGTAATAGCAGATAATTTCAAGAAAAATTACTCTGCAATGAATCCGCAACGAAGTTAGTTCAGAAAATTATAGAAGTTTTTGGTACCTACTTAGTAAAAAGTATCGGGCATTTCTACATTTGAAATCGAGGCAAGCAAATAAATAGTAAGGCAGTAAAATTCAAATTAACCATGAAATGGACGTCGCATATATCGCATGTGAGTTGTGACCTACTTATTTTATATGTATAGTGAGAGCATCGTTCAAGTGAAGGAGTTACGATGCTACTGATGGTGCTAATTCGGTTATATATGTACATTAGAGTAAAAACTACTAGACACAGGTTAGCTTACCACCAGTACGTTGTCTTCATTCTACCTGTCCGTACCAAGCGATTTGCTAGCTCTTTTCCTAAAGAGTGGAATGCGCTGCCTGCATATGTGTTCCCCGTTCTCTACAACCTAGGCAAGAATGAATAGGCATTTCCCGACTAAGCATGTACCACTTTAGGCCACATCCTGCTCACCAACAGGCTGGTTGGTGGCCAAATGGTTAGCTAATTAGCCAATACGCAAAAAACTAACTAAAAAAACTGCAATAAAACATCACATCGTTTGAAAAAAATGATAATGATATTATAAGTGATGTGGTATGGAGGGAAGAAAACAAAACTCCGACAACCATTTGGGGTGGCTGTTGAGCTCGTGCTTCAACATATTGCCGGAATTATTAAAATGTATTATTAAGTCGGTTGGCGTCGCGTGCCCCGCGGCAAAGGGCGGCGTGCCATATGACATTTGAACTGCGACCTACCATTGGATACCGACGCGACACAACCTGTATAGTTACTGATACGTAATTGTTGCTGGCTATGACGACAATTAACGATTTGTTGTACAAATAAATCTGATGTTATTAGCAATAATTCACCGTTTTAATTCGGTGTTATTACTTAATTAGTATTTTATTGCTTTTTATCGTATCTTACCTATATACAGAGTGTAATCGTGTAACCTATATAAAAGTGTGTCCAGGCGAAAACTTAACTATTACAGATATTAAAAAACATTAAACTGATATCGAAAGTACGTTACCTAATGAGTAAAATGAAAAACTTTTTTAAATCAAACGAAAAGTATCCAAAAAAAAATATTTTATTTTATTTTTTAGGTGAATCAACAGTAACAAAAAAAAGAGTAGCTATGTAGTTATACATCAGAAAACCAATGACTTTAAACATTTTGACATTAAACACTCCCATACATTTAGTATGAGATTAGTAAAAAGGTTTTAGTTTCCTTATTTTTAAAGGTTATTTTCAGCCAGTATTATATATTGAATCAAGGTTTATTACTAATTTGAAGTGGTAAGATAATTAATCAAATCAATTAAATCTGCACGTGTATGTATCTACTTGAAAAATTATTATTATCATATCATACGTAACCATAAAATATGATTAAGGTAAAATGAGTACCTACTAGACCACTTAAAATAAGGAAACTAAGACCTTTCTACTAATCTCATACTAAATGTATGGGAGTGTTTAATGTCAAAATTTTGGATACTTCTCGTTTGATTTTTAAAAGTAATTGATGTCATTTTACTCATTACGTAACGTACTTTCGATATCAGTTTAAAGTTTTTTGATAACTGTAATATGTAGTTACGGAATAATCGCCTGGACACACTTAACGATTAGGTACACCCTGTATAACTATAATTTTAACTTTTACTTATCCACAATGTATGATTCTCTAGTACCTACTTACAGGTAGCAAATTTAACTATTTTAAAAATCTTTTTAAATTAAACCACATTGTTATTAAGCAAAATAAAGAAATCGGGGTTTTTATTTAGCCTATTACTTCTGTTTTTTTTTAAATATTTATAATAGGTAAACACTTTGTACGGTTCTATTGATATGGCCCCAAGTGATCGACACTTTAAGTTTTCGATGCCAAAAAATGACATTTCCAATAAAATTTATTGAAGATGTCAGCTGGAAGTAGGTGGTCTGTATAAATGGATTATGGATTGGTTTTATTAGGGCTGTTTTAAAAGCACGGGGAAATACCTACTCCAGTTGAGAAAGCTAGATTGCATATATGTAGTATATAGTACTTCCATTAAGTAGTGAGTAAAGGACAATATCTTTTAAAATTGTACTTGATATTTGATCCACTTCCACTGCACAGTTGTCCCTTAGGCCATAGATTATGCTCTCAACTTCATATTCGTCTGCAGGAAGCAAGGCAAGAGAATTGATTGGTGTGGGTGAATTCTTATTTAGAATTGCAAGTATATCAGGTCGGCTTGAACTTAACAATTCTTGGGAAAGGTTACGTGCTACGTGGGCAAATAACTTATTAACTTTATTGATGCTGCCCATTGGATGCGCCGTAGAGATCAAACTAGGAGAATAGTCAGTAGCTTTTTTGAAACAGGCAAAAATATCTTAATAACGTCCCATAGCTTCCTCTTATTACCCGCAGCGTTCTCAATTTCTCGTTTATCATGTTTATTTCTTGTTTTTTTTGTGAGAGCTTTACAATAAATACGATATCTTTTGTAAGTAATTTTTAATACCTCATTTTCGGAATCCTTTTTTAGTTTTTTATGTAAGTTGTTTCGATTCCTTAAGCAACGCAAAAGCCCCTTTGACCAGGGTGAAAGTTGTTAAAGAAGTTGTTAATTCTACTTCTTTTAGGAATATAGACAACTTTAGTATGTCGGTCAATTGCAGAAGTTAGGTAGTTGATAAGAAGATCCGCGGCTATATTTGCATCAAAACAATTTAGGATTGAATTAAAGTTGATTGTTTGAATAGTACTATCAAGGCAATAGTAATCAATGCGAATACACGTCTTCTTTATGTAGTCTAGGGGGCGACCAGATTAATATTTAGTGCTACGGAATCGTGGTCAGTGATTGATGATTGCACAGCAAAAATCGTGGCTGCCAATTTAATTTTAATCATCATGGTGGTCCAGACATGTACGACCGTGAGTAAGTAAGGAATGACCCGGGAGAAGGCAGTGGCTCGCCAGCAAATTTAAGTAATCGTTGGAACGATTATCTCTAGTGTTAGGTGCAATATCGATATTTAAATCACCGCATAGAATTATATTTTTATAATTAGCAAATTAAGACAAGAGCAAATCAAGAGAGTTTATAAAGTTATCTACGAGTATGTTAGGATATGACGGAGGCCGGTAAATCCCGATGATGCAGGTGTTATTGTTTAATTCAAGTAAAAGACCTCCTCCTTGCATCGTATTTCTCAATGCTGAGGGTCGTGACCTCCTCCGGTCTGGAATTTGTATCTCACGATGTTCCGCCATTTTTTCCTGTTTGAGGCGACGTGGAGGGCATCGTAAAATTTGGTGTCGAGGGTGGTGCGGATTTGATCAGACCGACTGCGACCTCTTGGTCTTTTGCCGTTGACTTTGCCAGTTATAAGCAGTCTTTCGAGAATTTAAGTAAAAGACAGTTGGCGTCATTAATCTGAGGTTCCTCAAAGAAGCAAACTAGCTGGTTTTTATAATATATTATTACACCTTCTTTTTGCGTATTTTGAGATGTAGTTGCAGCAAAGCTAAAACCGTCAATTACGGGAACAGACTTTCCTGAGCGAAGCCAGCATTCAGTCAGCACTATAATATCCCAGTCCATTGATGATCGTTGTAAGAGAGTACTAAAATTATTAATATTACAGGATATGCTTCTGTTTTGTGAAAGAAGATTCAAAAACCGGTGTTTACTATTATAATCAAAATGGGATTTTACATCTTCAATGTCACATGAAATTGTTTTAGCCACCGATAGGGAGTCCAGACCTAAATTAATATATTCCATGGTATTGTTAACTATTTTTTATTTTTGTGTGTTTTATCAGATTGTGCATGTGTGTATTTAGGTCTGGAGGGTGGCTAATATGGGGTGAGATGGAGGATTTGAATGACGTAAGTTTAAATAAGGTTTTGAAGTTGAGTAAAAGCAATAAGGTTACTGAGATATAATGCACCAGTACTTTAACACGGACGTGTTGAATTAGTGTGTAACGAGTGGGCGTAATTAGATGTCTTTGCGAGGGTGTAACAATGATAGATAGGAAAAATACAATATATACAAGTATTGTTAGGTGTCTGTGCTTATGAATGTAATCAATTGCAATTACTAAGTAATTACATTTAATTAATTCATCTACACAATAATAAATTGATGTGCAGACTTTCAGCTGAACAGATGTTGGTGTTTGAGTGTCTCTGTAACTCAGGGAACAATAGAAAACAAAGAAGTAAAAATTATCATAATATCCTTCATGCACTAATAGGTCAATGTAAGATAACAAGTAACTATTTAATGAATATAAAGAACTAAGTAATCATACAGCCAGCTTAACAAGTTCATCTTCTTCAGTGATATGAGTAGGTGAAGCGCCTTCTTCCTTCCTTATACTCGTACTATAAGGTCACATTTTATCAACTGCAAATATTTTGGGATAAATTCAACAACATATTTAAACAATTTTTTATGAAAAAACCTTAAATTTTTATACGCTAGTTTTCAAGAGAAACGCCAAAAGACATTTCGATTAAAAAGAAAAATAAAGCACTTTCGGTAGTTTCAATTCAAACGAGCTGAAACAGAGAGGCCGCAATGCCTTCACCGCTTACACGTACCCCTAGTTTCATTCAAAAGAGCCAAGACAGGCCGATCTTAAAAATATTACAATTTTTGTGTCAGGAAAAGTAAAAAGAAAACTAGCCTGATTTTTTTTTAATGCTAGGGCCTTATTTCTCTGATATAATTAGATGTTTTGTCAAAATATTTGCAGTTGATTAAAAGTGACCTTATATAAACCTTACCATACGACGTCCAGGCTGAGGCGATTGTTTCATTCTTTACTTGGGCACGCGCTAAATAAAACAATCGTTTAGTTTTATTCGTAAGGCACTCCGAGATAAATATTGGTCGGACGGCCCTAGGCAATTGATGTGGCTGCTTAGTTTCACGGCTATTTCTGTTGAAGGTTATGTAGTTGTTAATTAGGTTTTCCTTACGAATACACGTTGTAAAATCCACAACAACGGTCTCAGGCTTGTATCGAAACACGTCACGGATCTCAGTCTCGTTAATTGGTTTCTCAACCCCCAGCGTAAGGCTCAGCTTCCTTATAATGCCTATAAGAACCTGTTTATTTTCCTCTTTATGTTTAGGACGGTTACGTATCTCCAGCGAGCTGCTACGACTGTTTTTTTTGAGTAAGTCTATTTTGTACTCTAAAGAACATATTTGTTTTCTTTGCTCACAGTTTGCCTGCTCCAAGTCGCTAATTTTTGTAAGTAATCGTTCATTTTCTTTGAAATCTACGCATTGTTTGGAATTATAAATTAAATGTAGCTGTATTTAAGCAGCACTAGACACACGGTGGGTGCTGCTTAGCATTGCCTATATTTAGTCTTTAATGCAACCCCCTTTCCTTCAGTTCCTTCAGCGTGTGTGCAGTGCACCTGGCACTGCACACCATTTGAATATTCTAGTCCAGCGTTAAGTTTGTGTTAAGAAATTTATATTGAAAAATGTTTCATTTTCGGTTTAGGTAAACAATAGAGAAGAGAACAATTGAATAATTTAAATGAAACTACTTTTACGGATATACTTACTCTCGTTTATTTTTGTTTATCTTGAAATTTTTTATTTATTTATTATCGAAGTTTAGAACCCTTTGCAAGGTCCGTGATCACAGGGAGACTAAATCAAATTAATGTGTAAAATAAACGCGAGATCCTTAAAAGTAGTTACATTGCAATGTGTATTGTTCGCGTAAAGTAAAGTAAATAAGTAAATAGCCTATATACTGTTCCACTGCTGGGCAAAAGCCTCCATCATTGAAATCAAAACATCGCTACAATAATTGATGGGTATTGACTTAATCACCCGCTTGCCAGATCATAAACCCGGGCTCATCATCAAAAAATCCGAAACTCACTTTGCCCGACCAGGGAATTGAACCTGGGACCTTTGGGTACTGGGCCGATCACTTTGCCACTCGGCCTTAAATTTTACAAAATTTTTATTTATATTTATAAAATTTAGAAAACAAAAATTAAAGCAATGTTCGAAAATTAACCTTTACTAAGTAGTTGTAGGTAATTATGTAATAGGTTTATCAGTTGTAAATCTAGGTGTGTTTAGGAAGGATTTTCAGGAGTTTTCTTTTATAAGAATAAACTTCTTGATTTAGGCGTGGTTAATTGGTACCCAAAATTTCTTTATTCTATAATAGATAGTGACTGTGCTTTTAATTCTGTTTAACTCTGAAAACAAATCATGGGTCTTACAAACCAACAACGGACAACTCGGACATCGTCGCATAAATCATATGGAAAGGTCTTAGAGCATTAAACCAACCGGAGACGCCACTGTCAGGCGTTCCCCTCTGCCAAAAATATATGACCGCCGATCATATCCGTTATATAAAACTAGTTACAGCGTGTTCCAGCGTCAACCGATCCGTTCCGATCCGATCCGAACCCTTCGGAGAATCTAGTTCACGTTCTATAAAGTTAAAACTGTATTTTTACTATAAATGCTTATTTAATTAATTATAGATCACTACTTATAAATTGTAACTTATTTTGTTTTTACAGATTTTTTTTCAACTTAATTGCATTAACAATTCTCAATACTATGAAACTGTATGTTTATGATCGGTCTACTTCATTAATATATTATATTTACGTCCCGTCACTTATTCCGAAAATAGGAAATTTCAATTTAATTATATTGGCCACACACACTGCAACAGAGTTAGAGCTGCGACAGTACAAAAACAAAATATTGATATCGACTTCATCATAATGTTTATTCTGACTATTAGAGGAAAATAATAATATAGATAAATAAATAAAAAAAAAAAACAAATTATTAGAGATCGAAACATACTTATCTTCATTTGGAAAAAAGGTAGTGGAATATAAAGCGGGCTTCGTAGTATTTTCTACTAAAAAATTAAATGCAGTACATGCATAAAGGGTTTATGTGGGAGCCAAATGACAAAAGTTTAACGTACCAAAAAAGTCGTGGTGGCCTATTGTATGCATCAAAAGAAGTTATTGATTTATGTCGCCTTTGTGAATTAAAGATCCGCAAACACTTAACTGATGACAAACAAATAAAAAAATCTAAATAAAAACCTATTAAACTATTACAACATTATAAGCAGCAAAATAATAGTTAATTTCTGACAGAAATAACAACACCTACACCAAAGAATTTACTTAAAACCTTAAAACTAAAACATTACGTTTTTTATTCCAATTTTTTTTTTTATTATATGGACACTTCGAGTAGCTTTAATGCATTAAAGAACTATGCATCATTCAATATTATAAACCTTGATAGCATTAGGTATATTTCGCTGTTCGTTTGTATGATATCATTCTGGAGTTCGGTACATACCTGCATATTGATATGTTTGTTTTAATTTAAGTCTGTTGCTTTTAAATTCAGCCTTATTTGGAAACTTATATAGAAATAGAAAAATCTCTCGAATAATTGCATTTGGAAATCTGATAAATTAAGACCCTACGTTACCTACAAAAAAGAATTGATCTGCGTTATGGAACCATGAAAGTACTATATATGTTAATCAGTTCAGTGAGAGTCTCGGTTAGATAGGTAGCAAATTATTTTTCCATAATGAAAGAATAAGATTGCAAGTTTTTTTAAAAACAACAATTCTCCTTAGAATGGAATAAAATTATATAGGTAGGTATATTTTGCAGATTTTAACTTATTCTAATTTAATTAATAACTGTCGATTTTAACGACAAAGAAAAGCGTCTACCATAATTAAGTCTTTAATCGCCGCCGACAAACAATAAATTTTCTATTGTGTTTGCGGCAGTCAACGTGTTAACTGAAGAGCCTGATTTAAACAAAAAAAAAATCGTGCACGGACAGGTTATCCCTGTGTGTGAATTTATTAGTGTGCGTCTAGTTTTTGCTACTTAGTGTTTAATAATTTTGTCGTTTGCGTGCGTAGCGACGTCATTGAAAAATGCATCAGTGTGAAACTGTATTTGTGTGCGTTACCTCGTCCCCCGCAGAAAATGACAGACTTTTTTTCATAAAAATTAGTGCGCATGGCCTCTCCATTTGGTTTAATTGGTTTAATGCTCTAAGGGAAAGGTAGAGTAAATATGTTAGGTGAATTATTTTACGCAATTATTGTTGCGAACAAATTACAATTTGAAAAAAGTGTTAAGGCGAAGGGTAAGGCACACTAGCGCCGCTAATGGATTTAATTTGATAACTGCTAAACTGGATTTTTTTTCAAACATTGCGAACCTTCCGACACTAGGCAAACATCTATTATTGAATAATTGTGCACTACTTTTAGGTTTCTTTTTGTATTCATTCGCTAACACCAACATTGGCCATTGTTTGTGAATAAATGCGATAGCCCGTTTTGTAAATAAACCACGCAACAAAAAGTAGTGCACAATTATTAAATATATACTATGGATGCTTTCCTATTGTCGGACGGTACGCAATGTTTAAAAAAAAACGGTCCGTTAGTAATCGTCAAATTATCAATTGGTGGCGCTAGTGTGCCTTAACCTTCGCCTTAAGTAATTTTTTCCTTCCTTTTTCCTACCTTTATGCTTTGGCTTACAATGTAAGAAAAGAAGTGTTGATAAATTTCGGCAAGATGGTCAGAAATACGATAGCATTAGCTGTTGGAATTTTATTTCAAAATGTTGGGTTAAGTTAAGTTAAGTTAAGACGACCTCCTTGGTCGAGTGGCTTCCACACCGGTTTTCATGGTGTCGCTATCTCTGAGGTCCCGGGTTCGATCCCCGGTCGGATCAATTTAGAAATACCTGTTTTTCTATATTGTTTCGGGTCTGGGTGTTTTCTATGTATAATAAGTATGTATTTATGTATATTAAGTATGTTTATCCGTTGTCTAGTTAACCATATAACGAGTTTCTTAAGGAAGCTTTTCTTGGGGCTAGATAATTGGTGTAAGTGTGGGAAACATTTATTTATTATTTTTTTTATTATAAGTTTTAACGTAGAATCTATATGCTATATGATTACGAGTATTGTGTATTCCTATACCTACTACTTAGTAGATTACGTTAAACTCCGTCTAATTCTTTGTTAACTAATAATTATGATCAGCGTCTTTTTATTGTCACATTGTCTAGTCTAGAGTGAACTATTTCAAAACATCTTTACCTACTATAAAAAACGTGTTTTTACACGTTTGGATAGTGATTTTTGTTTCGTAGTGTTATTTTGTCAGCTGATGCCTGAAACCTCTCAACATAACAAACTGTCAATTACACTTTAGGTACCTATATTGACTCTAAGTATAATTTAATGGACCTATCTAATGGTTTTTATGGATTAAATTTCAGTTGAGCATAAACAAATATTAAGTAATATCTTTAGGTATGGGTATAATTTAAACACTCATCAGAAATATTTTTTAGACCCTAAGCCTAAGTACTAAATAAATTCTTAAAACCTATTGCGGGCACCAGCTTCTCACACTTCAGGTCATACATTGACTTTCACCCAAATATGTCCTAGAGTTCAGAAACCTATTGTGTGATGAGAAATAAATTATTTTATTATTATTATTATCTCTTTTATTTATTTTCTTTCTTAAAACTAGATTTTTACAATATTTTAATATAAAAACAATAAAACATTATAAAAACCTAATCCTAGAGTACCACCAGCAGCGGGGCAGGGCCCAAGCTACCGGTGGTCAGGGCTGCAGAGTGAGGAACCTTCTATTATTATTATTATTATTATTATTATTATTATTATTAAATTAAATGACTGTACAAATATTATTTTTGCTTCCCAAAATGGATAAATGCTCACCAAATTTTTACACTATTATTCAAATGATTGAGGATACTAGCTGCCCTATTCCTGTAGGTCAGGTAATAGGTTAGAAATTTAAGACAATCGCGAAGCGCAGCGTACCGATTGTCTTAAATTTCAAGGTTATTTTTATTTTAGACAATAGAAAGCAAAAATTAACAAATTGAAACTCGAGGTATAAAATATTGGTGTTATCTATTTATATATCTATTAGGTGACAAAATAACATATCTGGTCTGAAATGCAGTTAAGTAAAAGGTATTCATATATTTTTATTACATTTAATAAAAATATAAATTGTAACCTTTTTATAATACTTATTTTAGGAAACACAATTTGGTGAGCATTTATCCGTTTTGGTAAGCGTTTCGAATTTTATTGGTAGTAGAATTGATACATTTTTGGTAGGCGTTTAAACACAAGCCTATGTGTATCATATTACTGCAAATTTCGTAGTATTATGTTAAACAAATCAATACCCATCCGATGTAGAACTCTTTCAATAGATCCACTGGTAGGTATGTAGCTAATATCTAGGACTACCTAAGCCTCTATCGTTGAAATCGAGTTATCATTACTATTAATGTGTAACATGGATAGGTATAGTTTACTTGCTTGGCAATTAATTGCCAAACGGGTTGGTGATCTGATCACAAATCCGAGCTAAATGCATCTAAAAATTGGAAACATACATTGCCCGACCTCAAATGGAACCTAGCATCTCCAGATATTGGACCGAGCGCTTTACCATAATGAGTACAATCGTCTCTTATTTATTAAATAAAAAATGAAAAACTTTATAACAGAATGCCGTTTTATAATGCGAGTAGCGCCAGCAAGCCAGTTAAATAAAGATGAAATCAAATAGACCTAATCAACTACTAACACATCGAGTACTTAGTTAAAACATTTACCCAATAATTGACATATAAGAAATTGTATTTTTTTAAATTATTGTGGTAGAAACGGACCATTGCACCGACCATTGCAGGAAAAAGAAGATAGCAGCTACTATTTACATTAATACAAAAACAAGATCCTACGGCTACGAATAAGCTAGCATTTTTAATTTAATACACAGAAAACCGAGGCACTGTTCCTCCAAACAAAAGAAGCGTCATAAAAAAAACTGTAAGAAATGTGAATACTTAAACTCATTCTGTAAGTACCTATACCGTGCCAAAATCCACTCGCTTTCAATATAATAGTTATGCAATGTGTATAAAAATGTACAATAAAATACCTAATGACATAAAACAGTTACAATTTCATATATTTTGCATATCATTAAGAAAATGGCTGCAAGACTTAACATTTTATTCGTTAGAGGACTTTTTCAAAGCTACCTAAGTAAATGGAATTGATGCTTAAGTTAATAATAAGTTATGTTTGCATGCTGTTGAAAACGGTAAAATAGGCTTAAGATATCTAACCTACTTTATTGTAACACAACATTTTATGTACCCGCTACCCTATTATTTTTAGCAAATAAACAATTTGAATTTGAATTCGATTTCTTCAGTGGCAGCGTTGGTTACGATTATTATACGAGTACCTATATAACAATAAAGATATTTTTTTTTGAAAATATAAATCATGGGTAAGATGTTGTGATGAATGTTAAGTGAGCTGCTTGATAGAAAAATAATATGAAAAACTTACCGTTGCCGGGACCGCAGTTCTTCAATCGGTGTTAGAAAATCGTTTGATAAATGGGTAGTGTTCCCCACAGGCGCGGTGCGGTTTGGGTGGGTGAGTATCGACAGGAGGCGGGGCGTCGGCCAACCCCTACACCCCCACAACCCTATTGGCCCAAGCAATGGGCGTGTCCAACTCCTAAATCAATTTTTGTCACAGGTGTCATTTCACGTTTGTTTCTTCGATTCAATCGTCACTTTTCAACAAAACTATTATACTCGTACAATCAGAATTAATTTCAGACAGTGTCTCTATTAATTGTTAGTCTCTGATTGTTTATTTAGGCTATCGAGTATCACTTTTAAGTTAGGTACTTCAAATTGTTCTCCATCGAAATTAGAAAACAGGCAATTCAAAATGAAATCGGTCATAAACTTTTTTCTTACTTTTAAAACTTTTATATCGGGTAATTTTTAAGGTTTAGAATATTGAAAAATGTGTTAGAAAGCAAGTCAAAACTCCTCAACAAAACTGTAACTTACACAACTCAAGATTTGAGGCTTTTGAATTTTGACCAATTGCGGATTAATAAGAGACTCAAAGAGTTAGATACTGAAAAAAACAGACATCACTTCGCGGAAACTGCTCGTATCGTTTGCTTTGGAGCGGACTGCTACCTGCTTAGTAGGACCTTTCAATAAATTCTACACTCAAACATTGGAGCTACATTTGGACAAATAAACGTGTCACGAATTGGTTAAGTAGGTAACTAATTTAGAAAGGTGTTGAAAAAATTTCACGAGCGGGTTCGAACCCGCGCCTTCTGACAATCCTGCCCCCCAACCGCCTAACTCTCTCGCTTTCGATCGCTTTGAAAGCGAGGCCCTCGCCTCGCCTTCTAATATAATATCGAAATATAATATCGAATAATATTGAAAGCTATAGCCTATAGCTTTCGATATTGCTTTCATATTCCTTTCGAAATGTCAAGATGACGCCTCCTCCTCGCCCCTCCTTTAAAGCGATCAAAAGCGAGAGAGTTAGGCGGTCGGCCCGCTGGTCAGGCCGCTTTCGTGGCGTAGGCACTCCAACCCGCCAAAATTTTGTCAACACTATAGGTATCTACTTTACCTAGGTAACTAATGCTACTATGACCACAGAATAAGTAATAAGTAGTATACTTTATTACTCGCCACTCGCTTCTCATTCTGTTTTCAAACTCTTAAATCTTTATACAGAATGTCCCGAGCTTCTGGACAAATATTAGCACTACACGTTCATTAAGGTATTTCTGACCAATATATGAGAAATATTATATAACAATCGGTCTAGTATTAACTGAAAAATCAATGTTTTTTTCTTCAAATAATTACTTTGGAGCAGCCTGCGTGTATTTAGGTAAATGTACCTGTTTAACTGCTCCCACGGCGGACTTTTTGTAGGACCAATTTTTTTACCGAGGTTTTAGCACCTATTTTGTGACCGACTTCTTGTGACGTGTGCGTTGCAACATAGAATTCCATACGTTTCATTTTCACCGACTAAAAAATCGGTCATCTTAGTAATATTAAAATGCACTTAGCATTTTGTTTCATGCTCGATTCTAATATGAAACTGCGATTTTGATACTTAACAGGCGCACACACAAAATCGAAGTGTCAGTAACTTAATGCAATAAATTCCTTTTTCTCTTCTTAATGTGTCTCTCTACCTACCTACTCATTTTATCATTATCAATGATTGATACAGTATGTTATTATTTGTTGTCGTTTAGTAGCCTAGAATTTATTTTAAAAAAAATGATAGGTATTTATATACTCGACCGATTAAAAAAAATACTTAACAGCATTTCTGACAAGTAGCGTTACCTACATGGGTTTTCAATATTTGTCCAGAGCGTAAGGTCATGTTGTATAAGTATATAAAATTTCAAAAGATTTTTGATCATTTGTTTTTATTTAAAGTAGTTAATGGATATTTGGATTGTTCGGATTTGTTGAAGCAAGTAAACTTTCATATAAACTGGCTCGACCGTCACGATACTTACCATTTAAAGCGAGGTGCTCAAAGACCAATCTTGGACATTTCTCTGCTATTAACAGAATGCAAGCACAATATAGTCACTTGTCACGATCGTCTGCAGTTAACATTGACCAGGTAGGCTACTCTTGACGCAAACTCAATCTCAATGCAATTCCAATGCGATTAATATGTATCGATATTGGGATAAGTTTCGCAATTTCGGAACGCCCCATCTCGATAATAATTTGTTCACTCAATTTCCACGCAATTTAATTCCAATGTAGCGCTATTATCGCTTTTAAGAATGCCATTTGAATGTTTTAGATTTGGGATTGGAAATTGATTATTGCAATTGTGTTTCAAGAGTAACCCACCTGTCTGATCCTGCGTACGTACGTTTAGATTCATATTATGTGATTGTCCTTTTTTGTGTTTGTTTGTGATGGAAAGTGTCCTTTTATGATAGGGTATTTTCCAATATATTTGATGCTGTAAGGGAGAAAAGAGCTTGACACTTGCTGAGTTTCTTGCCGGTTCTTCTCAGTACAAGGTCTCCCGCCCAGAGTAGACTTACGAACCGATGGCATAATGACGTTCATAAGAGCTATTTGAAGCCTAAACTGATTAATGATTATTATTTTGAATTTTGAATATTGATAACCGAATTAGGAGATCAATTGCCTGGATGGGCCACAACCACAAGGTGATTGATACAAAATCGGCTTGTGGTTTCTTTAATAGGTAAATCTTGTAGTTCTTAAGTAGTTTGTGTGTGTGAATAATAGTGTGTGCATAGTTCGCTTCTTAATTAGTCTATTTTAGTATGCATGTCGTGGCAACCTCTAATTAAGACAGCGCCTTAGAATGTAACCCAATATCTGTTGTTTTATAAATGTACATGGTGTTTGTTTTGTTGGTTGTCCTTTAAAATGTGTGTTTGTCACTAAAATCCTCCTAAACTGCTGGCTAAAAATCATGACAATCTGTGTCATGATTTTTTGTGTGTGTTTGAGTGGATCTATAGATGCTTTCGATTCGCAATTGGACCCGGTAAGTGGCAATGTGATACAGGTGTTCACTTAAGCAGACTAAGTCGCGAGTGCACATAATAATATCACGTTGGAGTTTTAAATATCTACTTTTTACTAGCACTTCGACCACTTTCGTCGTTCCTCAAATACAGGGCTGCGATTTTTGTTTCGCACGGGTGTTTTGTAATCATAAGCGGTAAAGTGCTAAAATAAAATATTTTTTTGTTGGCCATAGCATATAGCATATAGCATATAGCATAGCAGATAGCACAAAATAAGGAGAGGAGATCCTTATTTGGTGTAGATAGGTAGGTAAGGATAGGGGAGGTCCGGCAAAGCGGACACATTAATCTTTGACGGATTATAGAAAGAGTATCGATAGATATCTAAGTATAAAGCAATGATTTAGTATTTATTATATGTTTACTTATCAATAAAAAATACAAAACAACAATACTTAAAAAAAAACAAATTGAGTCGCTATCTAAGTACAATGCCCATCCCACCGGTTAAAGTGGATAGGACCATAGAGCAAAGTAAGCCCACCGTTTTTACCTAAGGCATAGTGGATACTGTATCCACTTTGCCCATTATGTACTTGAAGAAGTTAACTTTGATGAAGTGAACCAAACTTAAAATCCTAATCCAGAAACAACGTCCCAATAAAACTCACAGTATTTTAACACGAAAAGAGACACTTTAAAGAGTTATTAAAGAATTACGTATCTTGAAATATCGTACGAAATTATCACTTAATTTTTTTTCTAAAACTACTCGTGGCAGTGTTCTAGCTTTGTTTGTCCACGACTGAGGGGGAGAACCTAATGCCACGCGACAGGCGTGCTGGATGGGGCACGCTGACGCCGTTTTTAAATAATCGAGAGGGTATTCGCTTTGCCTTGGCTGTTCGCTTTTCCGGACTTCCCCTATATGCTGCACATTCATTAATTTAGAGTCAAAACAGTCATGATTGACCGACTTCGATCCGATGATACGACTGGTAGGGAGCCCTTGTAATTGACATCATCCTAACTTAACATAGTGCGAAGTGTGTGTGGTTTATAGTACAACACTGATACCTTTCAACAATCGTTTTTTTGTGCACTATTTATATTATATTTATTTATATTTATCGAGTATACATTTTATAGTGTTCGTTTCGAAGTGATATTGCTCTTTAGATAATGCTGGAGAACATTAGCATAAAAAGGTTTTCCGGTCATTAATAAATTCTACATTGTTCCTCAATAAATTAGAGCACACACTTGAAATTGATGTTATAAAAACAAATCTAGAAGTTCATAACATTCTAAATTATCCGTGGCTCATTCATAAATCGATACCTAAATATTTGCCGAAAGATTGGGCATAACTACAGGTCTGAAGAATATGGGCATAACTGTAGGGCTGAAGAATATGGGCATATGGCCAAATGGTCAAGAGACCATGCCCAATTCTTTGGTTGGTATACATTTCATGTTTTCGATAGGTACCTATACTTACTTTAGATTTACGGAATATTTGGCTGGCCTAATTTATCAATATAATCTTGGTTAATGACATGGGGCAATTGTGTTCAAAAATAAAACAATGATATTCATTTGGAACCTATTTATTCCTGAGTTCCGTTTTTTTATAAAACAAATGAGCTAACTTACACTAAGTGTTACACAAAAGTGCATTACATGCGTTATAGGTAGGATGTTAACATAATAAATCATTCGTAATTAACAAGTAGTTACTTGAACGTTAGTAAATCATTACAGATTAATCTACCAGCTTTACATTATTCACAACTAATTCGTTTGTGCTTTGGAAACAACTATATAAAATCAACAGGGTCACGTTAATAATAAAATTAATATTAATTAATAATAACCTATCCCTAATAATAATATTAGCGACTACAATAAAACAGTTCCATTAATTCTGAGTACAAAACATTTAATAGGTAATTAATAATTGTGTGAAAACAAATCGATTATGGGAAATAGATGCGGATATATTAAACTACAACAAGCATTGTCAAGTGAATTATTACGTTTTTGAAAATTTCATTCCATCGTATAAACACCGGTATCGTTATATAATAAGTCAAAACAAGTTTTAGAATATTTATCTGCCTGTTTCCTTCGTTGTTCAAGACTCCCTAAAAAGGCAATGGATTTGTACGAAAGATCTATGTCATACCTATATTTAAGTGCTACAGAATTTATTTTAGTAAAGGAAGAAATTTCTTTTGTACATGATAGCAATTTAAATTAAAAATAATTTTAGTACGAAAGATTTGTTTTTTTTTTGTGATATCTAAAGCTAAATAAAACTTTTGTGTGGGTTATATGGAAATTAAGGAACGGGTAATGAAGTCAAGTATGGTCGATCGATCCGGTGGCAACGCATCGGACTCGCGGGCACAGCTACCCAAAACTTAGGGCATACAGTTATTTAACTAACAAAAAGTAATAATTACATCGATATTATTGCGAAATCCTCTATGCTTCGGAAGGCACGTAAAACCGTGGTCCTGGCTGCATAGCAGTCGTTAACAACCACCAATCCGCTTTGGGCGCGCTTGTAGTTTATGGCCCGTTCTCCATATACATCCATAAGGAAACCGCCCCAGCAGTGGGGATATAAAATGGGCTGGTGATGATGATATTGCAAAATAGAAAAAGTCGTACAAAACAAAGTTGCCACTGAAATAAATCCTCCACAATCCACAATCCACATATCTACATGGTACCAGAAAACAAGTCTCAAAATATTTTTTTGACGCATTATAATAAGGAGTATTCAATGACCCCATACATGTATGTCCTGCTATTCTTAGTAGTTTTTGTTTTTTTATTTATTTATTTAAGAGGAGTTCGATAGCGCATTGTTAACACGCACGGTATACGACTGCTAAAGATAAGCAACTTTCGCAAAGGCTGGTCAAAAGAAAAGCCGACCAAAAATTTATTAGCTCCTTCGTGCTGTAGTAGGCACGTAAAACCGTTGGTCCCGGCTGCATTAGATGTCGTTAAAAACCACCAATTCGCACTGAGCGGTATCTGTAAAATGAGCTGGTGATGAACATTTTTTATTTAACTATTTGCAATTGCTGCAACTTTTTTGCCGCTTTTTCACACACACACAGGTGAGCACACCTTAATATCTTTATGCTTGTTTTTCTGTTTCTATTTAACCCTCTATTATATAATTATGATTATTATGATTTGATTTAATAGGGGTGATTTAGATACCCCTTAATACAAGGGTCTATAAAGGGGTTCGGACATGTTTGTGTGGAAGGTGGTAGGTAAGTATACCCATTTAATTTTATTCAAAGAAGCTGTGCCCCATCGACCTTGTATCTTGTATTGTTTGTATACAGATAGAGAAAACTTGTAGACTAACTGACTATTTTTCTTTAAATTATCTTTATTGCTAGAGATAAAAAATATAACACTTAGTGAAACCCTTTAGTTTCTTAGCTTTGCACATAACGAATAACATAATCTGTCGAGATTACATAGAATTACTAAAAGTCTTTTCTACAAAGCTATATAAAGAAAACATTTATAATACTTACACACAAATGTTTTTTAATATAATGTACGTGCAATAAATTACCGAAAAAGTTTTAAATAAGTACGAATCTTTTCAATTTATGTTGGTAACCATATCGTAAATAGAAAGGAAAAGTCTCAAGACAAACTAAGTTGTTAAGTTCTTGTTGATTAATTTTGTCTTTTCTGTAGGTCTAAAGTGACTTAAATAACCTGAAAATTTTATGATAAATAATGAGGAAATAATATAGTATTAGGGGAAAAGGGAGATTCATTGTTAAATTTTAACAAAAAATTACTTGATATACAAATACAGCTAAAACAGCCAGAAACAACACATTGTCTATTGCGAGTGAAGAAATATTAATTTGCTTGTTTTATATGAGAAGCACTGAAACATTAACAAAACAGTAACATATGCATACAAAATGGTATTAAACATTTCAGAATAAAATTAGAAAATAAAATAAATAAATAAATAGAAACGGGTGGATATGTGAAATCTTAAGTCCCCTATAACGACAAGATTATAACACTATTCAGTCACAGCGCGCGACACGCCTACAATTATAATAACGAGAATAGTATAGAGGCCTACAGGAGTACGTGGTATAAATTTACAAGCACTTTTTTTATATAAGAAGGAGGCAAACGAGCAGGCGGGTCACCTGATGGAGAGTAATCACCGCCGCCCATGGACACCCGCAAAACCAGAGGAATCGCAGACGCGTTGCCGTTACTTGCATAGTTCTCATGTTTCTACATCCTTTTTGATTAAATGTTGTCTGATTTTTTTAGGGTTATAGGGCTTATAAGTAATATGATTATTTTTGATTTGATTAGTCACTATTTGTATAATTGATTATAGTTATTATTGACAAAAACGTTTTAGTGAAATCGGATCCTACACCGCCTTCATAGTTAGCTTGTCAAATTTAAAGTATGCTGCTTGTTAAGAAAGCACGATTTTTAATAAGGTAATATAGGATTATGCCATGACTGAAAATATGCACATTGATAATTTTAAGCTTAACATCACAATAAAGGACTTAGCCAATGAGCTTTTACTCAGAAGTCCAAAAAACGTGCAGACCGACTCTGACTATAAAATTTAGAATTAGTTTTAGTAGAAAACCAAGTCACTGTTACAAATTAAAATTGATTTCACTTTCAATTATTCCCTTGCCTTCGTATTAATATGTTAACGAGTCATTTCATATTTCGGTATCCATTACAAACTTCAACATTAGTTATTCTGTGCTTCAACTTTCAAACCAATAATAACTTATGCGATTTAAAGTCCATTGTGGAAATTCATATCGCATAATTCGCATATGATCAGTTGGACAAACGTTTTTTTAATTTTTTATTAACTGTCAACATCACCGTATTTCCCATAATCATATAAAGTTTCATTAAAATCTGCTTATTGGTTTGAAAGAATTAGAGCTTTGAAGTTTGCTGATACAGAAATGTACAAGTGGCTCTTAAGACGCGTGACAACCAGCGTTTCACCGTTTTATCGCATAGTCGGGTACTAGATGTCTTAAAAAAGATAATTGTTTACGTTGCTTATGCCGTGGAAACTCACATGGAGGGGAATTACACATTTAATAATAAAAAACAAAAAAAATATTTTAAGGATACTTTTTGTGTTAAAAACGCGTGTCTTTAAAAAAATGGTTTGTAAGTGTCGAGGATGAATGAATAAGATAATGCCATCATATTTTGGCGAAAGCATAATGAGAATTCAGCAATGAAAAATAAGGTCATCTGGCCGACCAGATCATCCGATGATCGAGGCATTCCTTGCTGGCATAAACCATACATATTGCAGAAATTGTTATATCTATGCATGTTTTTTGTTTCTACTTTTTATAAAGTATCCTTTGAGTTAAATTTTATAGGTAGGTTCATTTAATATTACGAACTTACAGTATTTCCACTCCATGTTTTTTGTTCTCTCCACTCTGTAAATCCATTCAAGAGCTGGTCCTTATTGTTGATACAGTCGCCATGAGTGATGGACTATCTTAGTCTCGCCAAGCGAAAAACTTCTAAGAAAAATATAAGATATCACTGCTAACAAGATCGATAATAATTATGTATGTATTACAATTTATAATTCGTACTATTTATCATGACAAAATAAGTATCTACCTCTTAATATAGTTTGTTACATATCAAAGGATAGGTTCGATTCTAAAAGTGTTATATTATTTATTACGTACATACATTAACTATTTAGAATATTATTCACGATATCACGGAGTATGTAGTCCCTACAAATAGAACGTTGAGCTTAATATAATTATTCCACGAACCATCACGTGTATCAGACTATTTAGGATTTACAGGTAGATTTGTATCAATTCGTAACTATTCAATATTTGCTTTTCAATTTCTTTAATAATAACGGGGCTTTGTATCGTAGATCTTTATTTAATCATCTATTATTTATGAATGGAGATCTGCTCTGGCCTTTAAATAGTTTATTTCAGAAAAGGGCTGACTTTCCTAAAGGCACTTTACTAAACTTCATTAAGTAAAGTAAAGTGTGCTTAGGATTTAATTTAAAAGGATAAAAACTCGAAAATTTACATGAAATAATTCGATAAAAGCTCTTCTATGCAATTAATGATAAATACATTTTCCATTCTTACAAAGTTGTGGTTACGAATTTAACATTTTGTTCCAATAATTTTAAGTAACTACCTAACTTGCGTGTGGTTGTCACTTCATTCGCTAAATTATTAAAAAGCTCAAACATACGGAAGCATTTTGTTAAAATTGTTCAATGGATCCTTTCTGACATAAATGATTAATTTCTATTAAACTTGCATATTAACAAAGTAATATAGCCGCTCGGGTAATTATAGTTTGCGATTTGATTGAATGATATCAAGTTTAATTATTACGAGTTCTTCCGCATAAACACGCTAAATATTGGATTCTTACCTGAATTGACGTTTTTTTCTCACTTATTAATAGGTGTATTACTTCTAAAAGTCATTACCGGTTGTTAAAATTATTATACACCTTTAAATAGGACTATTTTACTTAGGCTTCAGTAATAACAATGATTATTCATTTTGTCTTTATCGCCCAAATTTTTTTTTATTGACCTCTTTTTTTTGTTCACGGAGTTTTGTTTTATTGTAGCTTTGAAGGGACTTGGTTTTTTTTTCTTTTTAATGTCTGCTATATTTAGCTAGTGAAACAAACACACAACTCTACAATTTTTATAGTGTTAACATTAATAGATGCTATGAAAAGTAAAAAAAACGCTAGTATGAAAAATATAATTTTATAAAAAATCTTCATACAAAACGTCAATTTCATAGGTAAGGACCTAATATTTGGTTCCAATAGGAGGCATAATGGTAGTTTTTATCTGTTACCAACCCGCATTCGAC
The DNA here is from genome assembly GCA_963082485.1 of Eudonia mercurella. Lineage (NCBI taxonomy): Eukaryota > Metazoa > Arthropoda > Insecta > Lepidoptera > Crambidae > Eudonia > Eudonia mercurella. Next base: position 15,569,612 of record OY720022.1, on the reverse strand, counting down.
CAGCTTGGTGGATTACCGCCCAAATCTCCCAATGAGCTATGATCTATCAATAAAGGCCAGAGACCAGCAATAGGACGTTAATATGATACAGTCCATTTTTTTAATGTTATTCGGAAATTTATGAATATCTGTAATCATTTTAATAGTGAAAAATATCATCTCTCTAAATCTCTAAAAAGTAGGTATATCCTGTCTGTAAGTAGTAGCAGAGCATCGAATACCTCTTAAGAAGCCTTCTTTGAAGCAGAAAATGAAGGCTTACATTACATTAGTGCTATTCTTTGTACATTATAGTACTTATATGAGAAACCTATTCGGTGTTGATCTGTGATTAGAACTCTACATACTATCACTATGATTTCCATTTATGCAGACATTGAAAGTAGGTGCTGTCCAGTAATAGGCATTCAACGACATTGGGATATACTCGGTAAACGGTCCGACATGCCATACATATCAACAGTAGCTTGACTTATAATTATATAAATAAATAATTCTAGTAATTCGACGAGACAACTTAGCAACACCTACATTTGATTACGATAATTACATTGACTATCTTAGAACAACTTTGCACAATATGATATATACGTCGACTTGCAGTAGCACAATAAATACTTTTTAATTTAAAATGAGTCAATACGCATAATTCGCTTCAGCCAACCCACAGCCAACTAATTGTTATTTCTGATAAAGATCACATTACGCTATTTTCCAATATCATTTATTATTTGTCTTATTATAACTACTAACGTCGCTAAGTATTTACGTACAACTAATAACCTTTCACTGGTTTCAGGCGCTCGAGGCTCGCACGACTATCTAAGACATTTACATTAGCTAGACAACACAATAGTAAAATGTATGTATATAGCCACCGATGTATGTATCTAACTTGCTAAAATAGTATCATTTCATTACGCTATATTGGCAAGAATTCTATTTGTACTCATGTGCGTGTTATAATGCTTCAAATAATGTTTCAAAAAGAGCTCACATTCTTCTGTGTCAAATGAATTATTAAAAAATCAATTCCTGCAAATGAGAAAGATACTCTACATACTCGCATACTAATAATCGCCATAATTTAAGTCAAATTTAGTTCTACAATAAGTAACCGATAAGTAAATAGCAGGCATTATAATTATTATTGTATGTATACTATCACATCACAATGCGAATTGCTTCGATTATATCACGACGTGTTCAGACATCTAGCGCCTGGGCAGGTATAAAACTAAATTATTTTCTTTACATTATATAAGTACGATACCTATTATTATAGTTAGTCCAATCAAATATAAATTATTACCCTTCATTTACTTAAACTAGTACATTTATTATTTGAGGGTTATCATAATATTCGTAAGGGTTTTACTATGCTACATAAGATTGGCAGCAATCTTAGATACCGAGGTCAAGATGATGCCGAAACCTAATTAATAAAATGGTTCTCAAATAACAAACTCATAGATTGATGAAGGGCCGATCTTTCAATCGTCAAATAACGAGAACCTCGACGAAGAATCACAGGAAACTTAAAGAAAACCATGCAGACTGTGAAACGACCAGGATGAAACCTTCAAAGTAGTTAATGTCATATTAACATACATTATATGTACATTTCATTACTTGTTTTTAACATGTTGTTTTTTATGTACATGTTTCTTGGTTGTGTTAGGATTGGATTCACGTCAGCAGTCGACAACGCGACTACGCGACGACAGACGTCGCGCTTCAATTGGTACAATGACAAATAGTTAAGTTTGTTTTACATTTATTTATTGCCATTATTATTTGACCACTTTTATTGCTTTAATAAATTTAACGCTAAATATACCAATAGGAACATAATATATTGAAAACAGGGTTAGATAAAATTAATTAGCAAAATTTAATTTTATATTTTTTTAAATGTAAAACTACTTATTACTTATTCGCAATGCGATAATTCGTATAATTAAAGACTAAAAACAAAGTACCAAGCAACCAGTTTTATTTGTTCTCAGTTTTTCACAATCTGTTAATTGACTATTCCGTATTTTTGGAGTTTACACTTTGTTGTACCAAGCGAAAAAAAGCGAATATTCAAAAAACTCTCAATGTTCATTTGATCAGAAATCCAAAAAAATATATTTAAATATACATGAGTAAAATAATTTGACGATTGAAAAATCTAGTAATATCTATAACAAAAGGATATCACGCTATAAATAATTAAGTAACGTTAGAAGCAAGTTAAATGGAGAAAAAGGAGATATGTATTTTTTTGTATTACCTTACGGTTGTATATTCTACATTTAACCTTACGGTGGTAATAAACATTAAAAGCATTAAAGGACAATGGACAATTTGTATGGGGCATTGGTGTATTTTTTTTTTTGCGCACGAAATGTTTTTTTTATGTGTAGAGGTCTTCCATACGATCAATATTTAATACGACAGCTTAGCCCTAAACCATTGCCATTCCAAGATAAGAACGAATCTATACCGATTTTACTGACTAAAAAGTAAAAAATTAGCCCTTTTCTTAAGTTTAACATTTGATATTACTTCAGCGAATTTGGTTCTTTTAAATAGACACTATTGGCTGGTGTACAAAACTGGTTGTATTATTTTTCACAAAAACAGGTTTAATTCCAAGAGAGGATTCTTTTTCCCCGACTCTCCTTTGAGTATTTTTCGTTATTTACCCATAGTTTTTGATTTTCGAAAGCAGATCATACAAAACCAGTCGCTCATAACTTGGAATGGTTACGGTTTTAATGGCAAGCTGTCATTTAAAATCATGTGGAAAAACCTCTACGAACACATAGCCTTATTAGTGCGCAGGAATTTAAAAAAGGCACCAATAGAGCCCATTGTCATTTGCAATACAAACATTCAAATATTGCTGGTAATTTAAAAGATCATAATACAATGCATATTGTTATAAATAACACATAAAATCACTAATAAAATAGTGTTTATCTTTGGTAATAAGAACGCTGCGACAGGTCTAGCTAATAATACATAAAATAAGTATAATATAAATAAAAGATACATTTAAACGTTTTGTTTGAGAAATAAACATCAAACACATCTCGTACGTTCCCTAAAATATGGTTGAGGGAAGCGATGGCTGATTCATATTCATACTCGTGAACGGGAGGCTGCATAAACAATTTTTGACTTTTACTAGAGTACTGTAGTGGTACTGTATGACATTGTAGAAATTGAAACTTTTGAACCTGATGTAAATTTTCTAACTTATTATATTTTGTGTGTTTATTTGTAATGGAAAGTGTCCCGCTACGATAGGGCATTTTTAAATATATTAACGCTGCGCTGTAAGAAAGAAACGATACGCCTTTGCCAAGTTTCTTGCCGGTTCTTCTTAGTACAAGGTCTCCCGCCCTGCGTAGACTTACGAACCGATGGCATAGTGACATTCACAAGAGCTACTTGTAGCCTAAACTGAATAAATAACTTTGAATTTGAATTTGTTGTTCGACAAGGAAAAAAATTACGGCTAAGCAGGTACGTGCGTCATCTAAATATAGCCTTTGTTAGAAAAAATGAAAGCAAGCGCAAATGAAGATGTTTTGGCGGATCGCGTCTCGTACCACGACGTGCATCATTACGTTGCTATCTATCTTCTGATGGGTGCCGGAGCGACCGCGGCCGTGGTGGTCGCGTGGCGTCGCCTGTCACTGCCGCTGCCTCAAGCTGAGGCGGTTACCCCGGCTGGCAATGCCTGCCCTCCTAAAGGAGACGGGGTGGTGCTAATGCAGTGAATTAGTGTAGTGTAAGGTTAATTAATCAGTGCTGTGACTGTGTCAAAGTGAAAAAGGTACAAACGAATGTACCAAGTACTAGTGAATCAAAGCATAAAGTTATCTTTATTTTAGCTAATGGAGACGTAGACCTATGTCTGCGTCTCCCAATTTTATAAGACAATTTTCACATTAAGGTTGACATTAAATAAATATTGTTGATCATCTTGTTATTAGCATAAGTCAAATATTGTTCCTCAGCTTGTCACATGTCATTCGATTATCATATCATTCATTAACCCGCCTCCCATTTCAGACCCAGGAACATGTACGAGCAAGCGCGTACAATTGTTGTCTTTTAAGCATTTTTACTTTGATTTAAGTCATTTCAATATCTATCAGTTCGTAATCGATTATCATACTCATCGCGCGCGTACTCTTTCACCACATATCATTTTATCATAAGTATCAATTATATTAATATATCAGTTTAATTTTCTAGCAAAGACTTTCATTCATATCAGATATCACAAAAGATCGTACATTACCCGTACAGAGTATTAATACTAATTAGAATAAAATAATTATAAATATAATATATTTACATAAAAGTTAACATTCTCAAATTACTAGTTAGTACCACACAAACATAAAATAAATTATTTCACCCATAATAATACCAAGTTTAAATTAAAAGAATAGGCCAAGAGGCAAGACTTACAATAAGACAAAGTAAGGCTTACATATTATACAGTAATAAAAAATGTTGTACTTGCTAGGATTGCTTCTTCAAGTTGCACTTAGCTCATCTAATATTACAATTGTTGCGAATTATTACACAAACACTTATATTTAAGCGAATCAATTACCATTACAGCACAGCAGCACTTGGTGTTACATTATATTATTGTTAGCATCGAATATTCGATATTGTACCATATTATTTAAAACTTCATAAGTTCGAATACTATGTTCGAAATTATAGACCCTTTAGGCACAAAGTGCAATATCTACTGCTATCTATTCACACTTATACACACTAGATATACACAAAAAAATGGTGCATAAAAAGGACAAAACTGTTATTATACGAGATGTATAGACAATAAATGTATCAATAAAAATCCATTATATACATTTGAAAAAATTCATTGAAACGTCGATTCGTAAATGCGTTATGCTACGCACAACCAAACCCTCTGTCCCAAACAGGTGGCGCTATCGAACGGATTGCTCACCTTGACTCCTTGCTCACCTATATTTCGGAGAGGAGCTCCGAATAGTAATGAGTTGCACTTAAGTAATCCAGGAGACGTCTTGGTAGAGGCAGCCTGCTGATGAGGTCACGACGTACGTATTTTAATATCACAAATCTGAAAAAAAAACAATTGATTTATTGATTTTTGTTTTTATTTTTACACAATATAAATGAGTTTTTTTTTCTAAAATAATAACAAGGATAAGCGCTCGGCCTTCATCTCACCTGATGAAGGTAAGTGACGATAAGGCTGAAAGTTTGAAGTGCACTTCATCCGGTAACCTCAACCACTAGAGAAGGCGATCAAAATACAAATAAAAAACAGGCCAAGTGCGTGTCGATCTACTCGCAGTGTAGGGTTCTGTAGCCCATCTCAATAATGCGGACTCTGAGAAGAGGGCTTTTATGAACATTTATTTAACGTCAAGACTTCCGGCGGCTCATGAGGTCTCAAATGTTTGTTTTTGGATACGTGAAAAAATTCACGGTAGTTGTAAATAATTATGATGAAGTTTAAAAAGAAAACTACCACCGCTAAGTAGGCTTTACAAGTTTACGAGTAACAGTCGACCAACTTATAAAATGTACTTGGCGCAGTACAAATTCCTCATTGGGAACTACCTAAATATGTGCACATAGGACGATGGTAATTAAAGAAGGAGTTATAAAATCCAACTTCACAGTGAGGTTAGAGATTTTACCTTTGTATATTTTAAAATGGCTTATATACTTAAATGTAGATACTACCGGTTTCACACACCTGACAACATTATTTAGGTAGTTCCCAATGAGGAATTTGTACTGCGCCAAGTACATTTTATAAGTTGGTCGACTGTTACTCGTAAACTTGTAAAGCCTACTTAGCGGTGGTAGTTTTCTTTTTAAACTTCATCATAATTATTTACAACTACCGTGAATTTTTTCACGTATCCAAAAACAAACATTTGGCTGGCAAGGGGAGGACACATGACTAACAAAATTTTGCATTTTAAAGCTTAATAGTTCACAAACGGATGCCTCAATCAAAAAACTGTTTCCACAAACCCGCAATATTTTTGAAATTGCTATCCAACGACACCCCACACAATGGGGTAGACAAGAAAAAAAGTTACATCCCCACTTCACAATCATTCAAAATTGACACAGTGTGTCGAAACATTGAAATGAAACTACTTTTACGGATCTACTCGCATTTATTTTACACATTAATTTGATTTAATGCTTATCCTGACAATTCAAAATCTTTGCAAGGTCCGTGGTCACAGGGAAACCCTAAAAGTAAAAATTAGATTCATTTCAATGTAAAATAGCTGAATCAAGAAGACATATTATATGCTGCAAGCTGCAGCTGCGCTAACCACAAACATTTCTGTACAAGTCATATATAATAGAAAAACATAGACAAGGAGACATCATAGACACCAACCAAGACATTATAAACAAAAAGACATAACAAACAAGTAGACCTCATAGACAACAAGTCATAACAGCCACGTAGCCTCGGGTCGTAGAAGAATACCAGTGGTTTGCCTATACATTATACATATACCTATATAGTATGTGTCTAGGCAAAATTATCGCTGAGCTATGGCTCTTTTGCTCTGCCACAGCACACACAACAGTTTTTATGCGCGTTTTTATTTTATTGTGTGCAGTAGGTATTATCTTATTGTTTAATTTTTTTTATATATATTTTGTTTTTTATTTATTTTATGATGGTGTGTGTGATGAAACTGATGAATTACCAAATAAAGCTTTTATGTATCATATTGAAGGCGTCACCTGCACATATGCTGCAAGCTCTGCACGCGCTTGAACCTGGAGACCGGGTAGAGCAGCTGCACGCGCACCGGGCCGAGCACCGGCCGCAGGTTCAGGAAGAACAGGTAGCGCCCGCTGCGGGACGTCTCCACCGCGTTCTCTATGAACTCCACAATCGTTTGCGCCTTGAACATCGTACAACCGCCAAAACAAAAATTACCTGCAACAAACAATCGAGGTTTACAACACTGTACCCTAGGTGCCTGGCCTAGTGTGAGTTTTGTTCACTATCCGTATTCATTCGTGTGGGGTCGTCATCATCATCATGATGACGACGAAATGGGTCGTAGCGCGACGTAACTAGAGCCTAGTAAGCATTTAGTTACATTGTGTGTGGCACGTACGTCTTGCCACTAGTCATCCTGCGTCATCCAATTGGCTAACCCGTGTAATTATGATCCAGCACAAATAAATGCGGTTGACATAAATTGGTTTAGGTACTTTCTGTCCTCGTAATTCAACAATCTTCTGATGAGTGACCTAACCTACACAGACGCCTCCTAATAGTAGCGCCATTACTCAACATTACGTTTACGAATACCGAAAATTAGTAAGGCATTGAAGCAGCGCCTCCTATATCTCCTCGATATACGAGAAGAGTTGAAATTTTGTCATACAAATTCTCGTTTTCGTAATCGTGATCAAATTGCGAACGAAACTCGCACTAAGCTATTCAAACGCTCATTAAACATATTTTAATTAAGAAAGCTTATTATAATTTTGGTTAGTTTTAAAATAAATTTCAATACGATAAAATTATAATTAAATAAAAAAAACGTATTTTCTGCCGACAGTATTAATTTCGTGTTTTGGATTTGGTCAGGAATAGAGATGAAAATAACCAAAGTGACTGAATTTGACTGACTGTCAATTACGGTCACATTGGTCAAAAACGGTCATTTACTGTCAAAAAGGGTCATATATGGTCAATATGATCTTTAGTGTTTTTTAATATTTATTTTGAATAAAAATGTAAAAAAAGCGTCTACTTTGTCGGTTGACAAAATGTCAAAGACGCAGCGACCGCACCGCGCCGCGTCACGCGCAGTTGATACTTGTCACGACTTGCACCACCGCAATATGAGTAAACAAAGAGTAAATTGAATTTTCTTTACTTAAATATACTACTTTTTTGGAAACGTGACATAAACATCATAGAAACGTACACCTCTATGAACACAGAATAACAATTTTGTTTTTTTAAATAAACTGAAATCGTGTCGCGATGTTGGCGGAATTGGCAGTAATGTAAATAGTTGAGACTAGTTATATTTAGTCACTTTAACAGTTAGAATTATTAATATGTTTAAGTCAATTTGATTGAATTTGACAATAAATGACCGGTCAAATACGGTTTTTGACAATCGTGACTGGTCAGATTCAGTCATTTTACATCTCTAGTCAGAAATAGATATTATAATAAATTTATTAGTTTTAAAAAATGGTATTCGTTAGGAATACAAAATAAATATGAATAAAAAGAAATAACAATGGTATTAGATTGTGGTATTCGATGGGAATAGATCACTTTCATTAAAGTATATTAATTGCTGGTAATATACTATATTTTAAATGGAAAGTGAACATTTAAGAAGTGTTTAGGAAAACAGTAAGTCTTGGTACAAGTATGAAGGAGGTAAGCAAATTTCAAATTCGTTACAATTTAAAATATACCTACTTAAGTCATAAACAACCCTAGCGATAAAAACAGAGTATACAGATAAATCACGGATAACACTCATGACCGTGCCCAAGCAGTCAGGCTTGGAGACTATTTGTTTGATTGTCTTCTATTTTATACACAATCAACAGGACAACAATTAAATTTTCAACAATTAAGATCGATATTTTGAACAAAACTGTGAAATAACATCTTTAACACATTAAAAAATTTAAAGACAAATAAATAATAATTAATTAAACTATTTAATTTATAGAAATAAATTAGTACTCACCCTGATCATGTTCTATCCTAACATGTCTAAGTCCATTCAATTTGAACGTCAAAGTGAAAATGTAGTGGTCATCACTGCTATCGCGCACAATAAACGAGCCGTCGGGCTCATTAGAAAGTATTTTCTCCGCTGCTTCCACTGAAATGGGGCCCCAATACCAGCCATACTAAAAAACGGGAAAAATGTTTAGCATTATCCGATAACTCAGCAATAAGATTACCTAAATGTGACTTTATACAGACTTACATCTTTCACTTTTTGTAAGGAAGTAGCGAAATCCGTAACTTGGTCATCCTCATTTGTAGAGCGGCGCGAAGTGTGGGGTGTTTGTGGCAGCGGAGGCAGGGCGCGCCGAACGGCAGCGGGAGGAGAACTCTCCTTGTTGCCACTTACTTTCTCGACTTCCACCGAACTGTCGACCACCGGCTGCCGTCGCCAACGAAACAAATTACAAAAACTCTGTTTCAAATTAATGGACAAGATTCTTACGGGATTCACCTTTGCCTTCGGACACTGATTCGACTTTATAACAGCCTTATCGTTCTTATCTATTCCAATTATATCTTTCGGTATGTTTTCTTTGTGTTTCTTATTCTTTGCATTCATTCCGAAGGAGTTTTTGCTAGGCTTCTTATGGTTGTTATTTGTCTCCATAGCTTTACTTAACTCATTACTCTCTTTTAATAATACAGAGGTAGTGGTCTCCCTGTTGCAGTATCGCGCGTGTATTCCGACATTAGTTTTTATTGTACTATTCTTTTTATTAATTGTATTTCTGCACTCTGAATCGCTAGAACTAGAATATAATGTATGTAAGTATTTCCTCATTTCACGAAGAGTCAGCTGCAGAGAATCAGTATCAGAGTCAGTGGCACACTTTTTAATAGAAGAACTGGGCAAACTGTGTCTTTTCGTTTTTGAATCTTTGCTTCTCGTTGTTTCTTTTAATTTGGGAGATCTCTCTATTGGACAGTTGCTGCCGATACTCAAAGGTGTACTTTTCCCACGTTTCTTGTTATTTCTTGGGAGGCGCTTTCCTTTATTTCTTACATTACTTCGATTAGGCCGAACCATATCAATGGGAACTGCGTATATATCGCTATCGAAGGGGACATTGTACATGTCCGTTATATCTGATGTTTTGGCAGATAGAGTGTCGTGTGAAATCGCTTGCGTTATAAAACTAGAATCATCTGCTTGAAACTGAGTTACGAGGGAATTGTGACTACTGGATAATCGTGAAGAGAGAGAATTCCTCGAGGATGGTCTAGTCGCGCGACATGGACTCAGGTGAAGCAATCTCGGACTTGCGAATCGATGATTCAAGCACTGCCGACGTTCGTACAATGACTCAGGCTTCAACTTTCTTGCGTATAAAGGCGATACATGGCGAGTAGACATCGGAATTTCTAAACTAGTCAATTTAATCTTATTTGTTGATTCATTGGTATAAATAACAGATGGAGGCACAAACACAGCCGTAAGTTTGTCAACATTAACAGGACTGTCCTGAAATAGAAAGATGAATAAAAAATATTAAATTCAAAATACGCAACAAACATTTTACTGAGCTGAGTAGACTAGTAGTAGACAATTTGACAAAAAAATAATCGTTTACAAGATAATGATTAAAGATGTCTCATATGTCCTATTACCATTTCCATATGAATGGTCACTCAATGCACGACTTGACTTTCCCCTCAATCAACCGATAACACTAGAACAAATAACTTGGCAAGCTAAGCATTCGTCAATATAGACAAGCAGCCAAAAATAGAATCACTTTTTCTTTAGGTGCAATTCGAAGTTGTTGTCCAATTTTCATTGAATCCAATGAGCTATTGGCCCAAATTGTAGCTAATCAAAATTATATATATCCAAAATAAAGTAACTTCGGCAGTTTAAAGTATATTCACTATATTTCATTATTCTTAATACTAAAAATTCTTCATAATCATCTTTAGATACTTTCAATAATCTTTCTAAAATCCCATTAATTATTCCTATAATCTTGCTAGTTTTAACAAATTAATGCAGTTTTTGTATGTATAAAGATGCAAATATGATGTACAAAACAACAAGAATTACTATATCTAAAATCATGTATGAGGTGATTGACCATCTCAAAGTAAAACCCTTAAAGTCGATCCATCATCATGATCCAACTACTAGATTTTGCTCAAAAATACAAAAAAATGCGTTTAATTATAATAGCTTGTTTAATTAACATACCTGGAACTCTGGTGGTGGTTCAATAGTAGTGACAATTGTTTTGGCGGGACCTTTTTTTACCGTATTGAAAAAATCTCCGCACATGCGCTCTGATGCCTCCGCAGACTCACAAAATGACAGAGACCTTTCATCGTAATCGCTTTCCTGTAACTAAAAATAAAACAAACTTTTAATTTTAGAACAGTATATGCAAATCAAACAAAAACATTAACTCACTTCAAACAATACACCTCAAAAATTGGTTATAAAAATAATAGGAAAATCACAGTCAGTAAAAATAATAGCAAAATCAGGAAATTCTAAGGAAGAATAATGTATGACGTAATTATATTTAAATTCAAAATAAAGACAGATTTATTTTTAAGCTTTAAAAAACCAAATTCCGCACAGCACAAAACATCCAAATAAAAATCAATAAAATAGTGTAGTGTTTTTGATAGAAATGGCCGAGTTCCTATGTATGTATATTCTGTGTTCACCTGTAGAGGAACAGCAGTTGATTTTGAAAATATCGAACTACTTTATTTAGTATACGGTTGTTACAGAAATGCACTTTAAGCTCACAAACATCTTCAGTTGCAGTAAGTGTAAGTTATTCTTCAACTACAATTGAATTGCATATTATGTTTTATTAAATGTTTTTAAAAATGTAGTGTTTTTTTGTAAACTATTGAAATAACTAAATTTAAAATAAAAAAAATTCAACAACATATAACCACATGACAGTGTCTATGTGTTTAGCTCTTTAGGTTGTTAAAAGATCATCATCAGCTTCTAACATAGTTTAACTGATACAATAAAACAGAGATGGACATCAAGAAGAGGAGATGTGAGGCTTAGCCGCGTTAGTGTACCCAACAAAGCCAAGCAGTGAGGTGTGTGAGCCTATAGCTGATCTAAGCTGTATGCAGAAAGCAATACTGCTTACATCTCCGGTTTGATTGTAACAAACAAACATGACAACTACAACAATGGTTAGTGCTGTAGCCATAAATATCTGCAGCTCATAGACAACATTTTCCTCTAAAAATGTTTTGTTTGTTTGTTATTATTATTAACTCCTCTCTCACCTTGAACCCTATTCACATAAGGCAAGCATAGGTATGCTAGACAAATCTTTTTAGTTGTTTATCTCGTCCCTCCTCTCTTCTCTGCCCATCTCTGCTTAGTTCAATACTGGGCCTCAATGTAAGTGAGTACTGTAGTGTGTACTTAGACAATCCTACTAGGATATAAAATAAGAACAACAGTTGCACTTTGCTTTGTGTATATTAATAATACACTTAAATATTACATTAGGTTAAACCGATCTCGGAGCACCTCGGCTTTGAGCTGGGCTGTCTCGCTCCTGTCTATCAACTGTGTCAAACCATTGCAAACCTTTTTAATTTTACATGCTCGATGATTCAAATATTTATCCAGACTAAAGAAGCTGACATACAAATGCAATAAACTAACTTTTACTATGAGCTGCATATAACCTCCTTACATTATAATCTTCTTACAGTAATCATTTCTAAATTCTGACCATTTAGCTCATCTATTAGTATTAATAATCAAACATATTTCAATGCTATTATAACAATCTGCAAGCATAATATCAGAACTAGCATAATTGCTTCATGTATACATACATTTAAAACTAAACGACTTGCTACAAGAACATCAAAAAAAGACAACAAAATCAAAGCAAAAATAAAAAAGCTCACAAAAGTAGCTTAACTTAGGTCTCGATTTTTTAAATTAAACAATGCTCTGTTTAAGGCATGGGCTTCATACAACAATATTGTTACTGAAACACAAGTTATTATTATTTCTGGTGGGGACGTCGCCGGCCGAATGGACGATCCACCCGCGTTTTCTGTGGGCCATTTCGTCCTTTTGCCCGTTCTCCCCCTTGAGGGACTTAAGGTTGATCCAGCCTTCACGGCGCCCAGTCGAATCTTTTTGTCTTTTTGGTAAATCTTGCTATCTGCTCCACCTTCAGATTCTTCAGATCCTCTATATATCCTGTATATTCGGATGGGGGTCGGCCCCCATAGCTTCCGTCTTATCCGAGTACATAGGGCACTCAGCAAGTAGGTGGAGGCTGGTCTCTTCACTTTCCGTGCACTCCGGGCATATGGGGTCGGTTTTCACTCCTATTACTGTCAGATGTCTGTTCAGTCGACAGTGTCCTGTTATGATCTCTATGCCTAGCCTCATGTTCTCTCTGGAGAGTTCCATCAGTTTGCTAGTCTTTTTCTTAACTTTCCATTCCCTTGATGAAGATCTTCGACTGTCTTATGCCCGTCGAGGACCTCCATCTTCAGTTGGTTTCTGCTGTGTGTGTAGTGCCGTCAGTTTTTATGCTCCAGTTTTCTCTTGTTCCACAAACACAAACACAAGTTACACAAGAACAAATTAAATTTGCTAAAAAATTAAAAATAAAATTTCTAAATAAAAGAATAGCATCATAGTTTTAAATGGAAAATAATTGAAAAATTTAAGTTTTTATTAACCCACTTGGTCCGGCTAAGTGTTAATATATATAATAACACCCCTAAAAGTATTATACAGATATACCCTAATATAATACTAGTTTCATTTACAATAACACACAAATGCCTGGTCGCCTGGTCAGACTAAATGGGTTAAATAAAACTATGAAAATGTTTAGTTAATCTTAAATAGGTCTATCACAAAGTAGGTAATAATAGTTCATTATTTTTAATTTTGTAACTCGCTAAACTTTACAATAGCTTTTCTAGCGCACAAGAATCAATTACATTAGAGGATGCACAAGACTATTAAATTACATATTTAAATACTTAGGTTTATTTATAATTTATCTTAGTTTAATATAAATATCATGAATAAAATTTCGAAAATTACACAGGTGTGGATATTTAAAGCACATATTACAGCTAGACTTAGTTCTTTAACATGACACCAAATTAAATATAAATCCTGTATTTGTAAATGAAAAGAAAAAGTTATTATCTCAATAGAACAAACTGTAGATATAGTACACTATAGTGATAAAGTATAGGACCAGTCAATCAAGAGATTCAGAGGCCTATAAATGACCGCGTACATATAGATTTATAAAAAAAATTAGTATAATCAGGTTACATAATAATACATTGTTTACTCATCTTACCTCGGAGGCGATGTGCTGCCATCCACTAGCAGAATCACTCGAAAACGAACCACTTGTAATCAGCAAGCCACTATCTTCACTTAACGGCGGTGCTTCAGATTGTGTGGAAAATGAAGGCGGGGACTCCATCACCACGGTAAAATATATACTACCCAATTCCTTAACAGTAACATAAAATACACGTTATATGCCTGATCTTAGTAAAAAGAAACGAAGCGACTGATTCTGATACTAAATTATTTTGCTAATTTCCATAGAGTAGGGAAGAAGAGTTTATAAGAAATAAAGAAAGTTACAATAGTACCTATATTTACCAATCATAAAAGTCGATTAAGTTAAGACAACATAATAGACTATTTTGATTGGTCTACAATCTGTCAGAAGCAAGACTACGGGTTACTGGACGTCAAGTCAAGCATAAACATAGGGTGGAAATAGACAGACAGACAGTGGCTCGCAGTTAGCTTAAAGTCATATATACTTTTGGCAGAGGGGGACGCCTGACAGTGGCGTCTCCGGCTGGTTTAATGGTTTAATGCTCTAAGATAAAAGGTCTTGTAAGCAATCACAAAGCGCTTACAAGCTGTAGGCTTGATGCAAGCAAGCTTGATTATGGACCATCGTCATTTATGCATTAGGATTCTCTAAGTCTCACTTCTCATTTCTTATATCATTCATCATCATCATAAAGGGTTATAGTATATAATAATTTAAGTATTACTTTTTAGAAGTATTACTTTGACACTGGCTAAATGTGCTAATCGCACAAAGCCATCAACTGAAATGAAATAAAAAAAAAGCTCGCTGGCGTTCTCTTTGTTTGTTTAAACATCATAAAAAACACCTATTTCATTCTCTTTGGCAGAAGCAAATTACATTAGATCTAATTATCAAATTCCTATTTCCAAAACACTAGTTTAAAAATTTTGCAACTTTATTATTTAATAATAAAAACTAGAACAATTTCAGTAATAGAAGATCTAACGATATTGTTCAAAATGTTTTTTACATCTCGCTTTAGCTCAGCAGGTTAATTTTAAATGTCAAATATTTGATGTTTGTGTGTTGATTTGTTTTATTTTTTGAAACATTTGTAATAAATGTATATAAATCTTCTTGGCAATAATTTAAGTATTTAACAGTTGATCAAGACGTAATGGCGGACTCACAAGTTGCAAATATTGTGAACGAAATACTGGTTTGTATATTAGCACTTCTTGATATTTACATTTGTATTTATTAATACATTATAGTTTGCTTTTTTATTTATGATATTTAGTCCACCGTGTTATTTTTAGAGGGTGGAAACAGTGGAGGAGGCATTTAGCTGCTTTTTGGTGCATAAACCAGAACAGGAAAATGAGCAGTTATCAATGTATCAATCAAAACTTTGTGCTGTCATGACCACTTTGAGTGCAGACATGCAAGAGTCTGCTATTCGGCAGTACCTTACTCTTACAGCGGTATTAACAAATAGATATAAAATGAAGCAGTTATTAACTCTCCTTGAAAACTTAGTAAATACCAACATTCTGCAGGCACGGTGAGTACCTACTCATATTAATTTGACATTGAATGGTTATATAAAAATTGGTTTGGTATTCAATTCATAGCTAAGTATTTATCAACATTCATACTAGAACTACCAAACCACCATACTTACTTATTCATAATGTTTTAATTTGTATTTTTTCACATATATACACACAAGATTCATATAATTGCTTAGCTGTTTAAGGGGGTGCCGCGTGGAATCTCGAAAATTTACGTGTTTTTAAGTCACTGATGCTAGGCGCTAAACAGGTCATATACATTAATAGGACTAGTGTAAACCTACACTAGTCCTTTTAATGTATATACAAGCTAACCAGCTTGATCCTTTCACAAGCCATGGTTGTCTTGGAATTTGAAACAAATACCCAGAAACTGCATGATATCTAAAAACTTATTTCTTCAGGAACTTTGTAAATATAGCACATATGAAACAATGATCCGACATCAAAATGTTTGTATTGATATTCTGCAGGCCACTGTTGTCTTATTTTTCAATAAAAAAATATGAATATGAAAATATTAAGACTTTTATTATTTTTTACCCAAACGCCTATGATTTTACGAAAGTAAACATTGCTCTAATTAAATCACCAGCCTACTCTGTACAGATATTAGTGTGTGTGCGTATTCGTAGTCGTGCGCCGTTGTCACACCACAGCCACGCGCCGCTCGCTCGCTATCATAAAGAAACTTTAAACTCGCAGTTGTGCGTCCTCGCTGCACCCCTTAACTTTCCTGTTTCGTTTTAACCTCTTACTGTCACCTTATATTGCTTAGAGAAATTTAGGGGTTAGCACTGAAAATTGGCATTACTTACCTAATATCTCCTTAATTTTTTTATTTATGTATTCTAAAATGGAGAGGAGCTTGGCTGTCATTTGAGCTTGCATACTTCAATTTGAGTCTACAACTCTTGGGGTGTTTATAAGTGCATTTGCCACTGCTGAACACACTTTGAACAACAGAAACTATCAATTGTAATAATAAATTTCTGTTTCAGCATGCTCTGTGATTGTATTCTAACTAGTGAAAAACTTTGTTATCAAAATGCAGACTACTGGATAGAATGTTTTAATTTGATAAGAAGAATTATCGGTGGTGTTGATTACAAAGGTGTCAGAGAAATTATGAAAGTAAGTATTATTGTTTGTTATATTTTAAATTAGTGCCCATCTACCTATAGGCATACCAAAGATAGACCAAATTTTGAGTACACAAAAATGATAGGCATAAGATGCATAGAAGTACAGTAGGCAAGAGAAGTGGGTCTTAATAGTAGTAAATAACATTAAAAGTCAGGGGAGTTGATGTATAAATGTGTGTTTAACACTTCCTACCTGCCCCCTAATTGTCTAGATTCTTCTGGCTATCATAATAATTTTCTTTCAACAGATCATTCACATACATAAAGCGCTATTTACTAATATCACAATTGATGCTTTGCCTTAACAACTTAAACTGTGTCACTGCTTTTGTGGTAACATCACTTGGGATCAGAGCTAGAGTTCCTGGGTTCTGTTTATGTTGGTGATACACATTGGGCTCTATTTTATTGATGATAGGATTTGTTTTAAGTCTGCCTTCCTAGCTATCATCATTTTATCTAAGTTTGCCACTATGACAACATATCAGCAGTGTTGCATACTGCCAGTTAATAGGTGATAATACCAGTTCCTCAGTGGTTGAGGATTTCAGGTAAAGAGTTTTAACCTTCAGCATATCATCATTTGAAACAAGAATATAACAAAAATGTATTGTCTAGTCACCAGTCTTTTTGGCAAAAAAGTTTAAAAGAATAAATAATCGATTTTTGCTTTCTTTAAAGTGGCCACCAAATAAATAACTGAAACCACCTGCAATCAGACGCAACACTATGAGCAGTCTGTTATATAATTATTTGGTTGTAGGCGAGTGTATTTTGTGTCTGTGTATTCTGTATAAATAATAATTACTATATTACAGTACAAATACCATTATAAAGATACTAAAAACTAAAAAAATATGTAATAATTTAAACTATATTTTTAAAAGTAAATTATTAAGAAATTTTGTGGATAAAAATTAATGTTACCTGTACACCCAGGTGCCATATGGAATAACCTGTTCTTTATTTGTTAAAAAGTTACCAAAAATTCAAACTATGATTTGCTTTGCATTGCCTATTGCTTTGAGGCTAGGTTGCAATGTTTGTGACCAAACAGTTGTGAGGCCATAATGCGATAATGCACTTGTGCCTTTAATTATGTCATATGTAGAGCATTTATTTCTTTAAACATGCCTTATGTCCTGGTGCCTCCCAGTCTATTTTGGTCAGACGGAAGGAGACCAGATGGCCTTTCACTAATAACACAGAGGGGTCATGCTTGCTGTGGGATGCGACGTCCGTGAGTACATTTTCAGCTTCGCATTTAAAATATACTCTTCGTTACACTGGTGCAGTTGAGGAATCGGCTAAAGAAGTATGCAAAATACTCACTGCACCAGTTTTCAGTCTATGTATGAGTTTTTGGGTGTGTGGTGCTCAAAGGCCAAATCAGATCTGGGCAGACGTTTGGGGGATAAAAGCTTAGATACCTATTGGTTCATATCTGGTTCAAACAACCATAGTAGCCAATCAACGCGGAAGTCGTGCTAATGTGTATTTTATGTTATGACCAGATATGTACTAGAGTAGACATTCAGATTATAATTAGTTTGTATTTGTAGTTGTCATTTTTTTGTTACTGCTTGTTTGTCTGTATATATAAATATGTGTAAATTGAGCCCTCAAATAGTTAATGTTATATGTATATTAAAAGTAGAGCAGGTAAGTATTTACTCAAAAAAAGTATTGTTATATAAACTTTTTAATGCTTATACAAATTACTGTTTAACATATCGTGATCTAATTTCTTTTTAGGGTTGCAGAGAAAAAGTATTTACACTACCAGTAAAACTTAACTCGAGTACAATGGCTCAATTGAAAGCTTTGTATAATGTGATTGAATACATTTTTGATCGCAATGCATCGTTACTGCCTGCTTATTTTATAGTTACTGAAATTCATAAAGATTATCCAGAAAATAATCACTGGCCACATTGGCAACTGGCAAAACTCTTGACAAGTTTTGTAGAAAGTTTCAAACCTTGTGCCCAAATGGTGTCTATTATCGGTCACTCACACATGCTGCCTGTTGTTGAATTTTCTGGTTATGCAGATCATCTTGTTAATCCGTGGCGACTAGATCCTATTACATTGAAGTTTTCTCTAAGGGGAAATTTACCTTACGATGATGAACTTTTGAAACCTCAAATAGCCTTATTGAGACATGTTCTCCAACAACCTTATTCGAGAGACATGATGTGTTCTATGCTAGGTCTTCAAAAACAACACAAGCAGCGTTGTATAGCATTAGAAGATCAGTTGGTAGAACTGATGATTTTACCGATGGAGAAAAGTGAGCAAGAAAATGAGGATGATGAGATGTCTTCTACCCATTGGTGTTGGCTCCATTTATCATCACAAGTTATATACCTGATACTAATTGGGTTTGCTTCGTTTCCAAACATTGTTATGGGTCTCCATAACAAACTTATCGGACATGATATGAAAAAGGGAAGAGATCATCTAATGTGGGTGCTTCTGCAGTTTATCTCAGGAAGTATACAGCGCAATCCCTTATCAAATTTCCTACCCATTATAAAGCTATATGAACTGCTCTATCCCGAAAAAGACCCGTTGCCTGTGCCTGATTGCACTAAAGCGCATTGTACTCATCAAATGGCGGTCGTATGCATTTGGGCGCATTTATTAAAGAAAGCTGAAACTGAACACAAGACAATGACGATTCCTCAGAATTTGAAAGTACAATATGAGTATGTATAAACATGATTGTGCTTTTATTTGAGCCTGTTCATTGATGTTTGTTTAATGCTTTCTTAACATTTTTTAATAGGTTTCTTCAACATCTAATGACTTCCAACAATACACCAACGATAATGGGCTCTGATTACCGCATAGCGCTTCTTTGTAATGCGTATTCAACTAACCAGGAGTACTACGCTAGGCCCATGGGGATCATGATAGAAAGTCTTTTTGGAAGCCAGAAAGCTCTGCCTAATGGAAACCCTGCCACGCCCTTGCCCACGGTGCCTTTGTCGATGTGTATTTTGGACAGTTTGACGTTACATTGCAAAATGTCGCTGATACACTCCATCGTGACCCATGTGGCAAAGCTAGCACAGAATAAAACCAATATGCCAGGAAGTAGCATGATGTCTCCAGCACTAGTGGAGACATATAGCAGGCTGCTAGTTTACACAGAAATTGAATCACTTGGGATTAAAGGATTTATAAGTAACTATCACACATCTCTACAATTTACCTGTAATTGTTAACACATTGTTTAATGAGTAGGTAATGATATGATGCTTTTTTTTATTATTTTTCAGATCAACTATTGCCGAATGTGTTCAAGTCTCACGCATGGGGGATCCTACACAATCTACTAGACATGTTCTCATATAGAATTCATCATATACAGTCGGGCTACAGAGTAACACTTCTGTCGAACATCCACTCGTTGGTGGCGTACCCCCAGGCCAATCAGACACAATTGCAATTGTGGTGAGTTGCCACTTTCTTAACACTTGTAGAGTGTCGCTGCAGAGAACGTATTGGAACCGTATCGCGTTTACTTTAAAAGCTTTTAGGTGAACACTTTGGTATAACATGGAAGCGCTGTAATAGAAAATATTGTTCTCCGTCAGGACACCACACACCATTATATACCTATATAATGTCAACGACGCATTATTTGTATTACGTGACCTTACCTGAAATGTCGGGAATATTTTTATTTACTTACTAGCTGACCCGGCTTACTTCGTACCACTTTGACAGTTTCTATGACAACAAAACGAACAAATCGTGGAACATTTTCTATTGGAAAATTTAATTGTACAAAAAAAATGTTAAGGGTGGACCACCCTTATCACTTAGGGGTACGAAAAATAGATTAGGGCCGATTATCAGACCTATCGAATATACATATAAACTTTCATAAAAATCGCTCAAGCCGTTCGGAGTAGTATAGCAACTAACTTGTGACACGAGAATTTTATATTATAGATATATGCATAGATAATATTTGTAATAACAGTCAACGTTAACGGTTTCAATTGTTTCGAATGTTAAATTTATTTAAAGGTTCGTTATATATATTTCTTAAAACTAAATGTTTGATACGATATCATTACAGTTTTGAAAGCACGGCGCTACGTCTAATTACTGGATTAGGAAGTTCCGGAGTGCAGCTGCAAATGTCAAAAGTGGTATCAGAGCCGAAGTCTTTGGTATCGTCAGAAAGCGAAGAACTGAACCGTGTCTTGGTCCTCACGCTAGCTCGCGGCATCTACATGACAGGCGCAGGTAATTTATAAAATAACATGCAACTGTTTCTTTTACATTACATATTATATTAATTCTTTTTATACCTCTAAGCTACCTGTATTACCTCTAACAAGAGATGAATGACTGCTGGAATTATGAATTAAAGTAGTTAGCTAGTTAATAGACATCAGCTGTGCGCAGGACAATAAAGAAATCAAAATGTGTAATGAATTTATTATAAAGGCGAAATAAAAAAGGTTTGCTATTAAAATATAAAAATTGTTTCAACCAAGCTATGAATAATGTCCAATATGTATGCAATATGCAATGTGGACAGGCCTCCTTCAAGGTGGACCGACGATCTGGTTGGTGAAAGTCTTAGGTAGCCGCTGGATGCGCGCAGCACAAAACGGGTCGCTGTGTAGATCCTTGGTAGAGGCCTTTGTCCAACAGGATGTCTTTTGGCTGAGATGATGATGATGTATGCAATAAACACAAGAAAATTACTGTTTTGTGTTTTATGTTTAAGTTTTATTAATCCCTCATTTATTACTTGGGCACAGCAAGCGCACGCCGATAAGTTGCTAATGCGATTTTAATAATTATTTATATTAATTTATTATCCTAACTAATATTATAAATGCGAAAGTAAAAGTGCCTGTCTGTGTGTCTGTCTACTACGTTTTCAAGCTTAAACCACTGAACCAATTTTGATGAACTTTGGTACAGAAATAGATTGGGCCTCGGAAAAGGACGTAGGTTACCATTTGTCGCAAATATAAAACTTGAATGGGGTGAAGGCCGATGACTCCAAGCTAATAAATAATTATTGTAAAGTATGAATGTTTTCTTTTATGTTCTACAATCGCGTTAAGGGGTTGAATGGATTTGGTAGATCCTGAATTAACACTATATACTTTTTATACCGGAATCTTATTCCCTCGGGAGTTAGAAGTTTGTTACAGATCAGAGTTCACACTGGCGAAGCAAGGCGAAGCTTGTAAATATATAATTAGTTTGATGGTATTATACTCTTTAATTTTTGATACGTTGCGAACCGCATGTGGCTTTTGTCGAATGTAGCACTTATAATAAGGAGAAAATTATGTAACTTTGTACGATTATTTTATGATGAAAGCGCTACTCAATTATTTACCTACTCAAATTATCTAGTATACTTACATTATTATCTATATATTAATTCGTGAAGCGAAAACTTCGTGCCCTTAAGCACACATTGCGACCAGAGGAGTGTGAGATTTGGTATAGTTAAAATTTATATAAAGAAGTTGCCAAAGAAAAATGTATGTATGTATGTATCATAAAAATCTTCAAAGTAAATACAATATGCGAATAATTTAAATCTTATTACCAACCACATACGTATTAGTCTGCTTTTTAATTTTTCAAGGACACGGGCTGAGGCTTTTAAGCCAAAATATTAAACACTAAATAAAAAATACTGTCCAATTGAGACCACGGGGCGACCACTAGTAATTACTAACTACTAATAACTGAATTACTAGCATGTATTTTGCAACTTTGTGCATTAAGGAAATGAAATGTAAAAACTTACATACGTAGTTACATGCTACTAAACCGAAATATTATTGGATACTCACAATCACTTTTTAAATTATCTTACGATAGAATAATAACCAATTATTATTCTAACGTAAGGTAATTTAAAAAGTTATATGGTTATAAATATGTCTATTATAGAATTAAAAATGCTGAGCTTTTGTGAAAGGTTTTTCTCCATATTATAAATACTATGGTTTAAATAGCATTCCGTGTTTTCGTTTAGCAAAGCTATTTTTGTCAGGACATTCAAGCTTAATAAACGAATAAGTTTGCTGAATTAAAAATACATACTATTTTGATTGCATTTTTGTATGCTCATTACTGTTCCTCTATTAGTGATAGTATGAAACCTTTTTAGCCCAATCAACGGGGCTTTTGTAACCTGAAAAATTCCTCTGCCTCTGAAATTTGGCATGTGATGAAGTTAGGTAATACAGATTACAGATGTACAATAATCCAACAAAATTTGTAATGAGAAGTTAGGTATTTTTTTACCAAAACATGAAAATCGCTTATAATAACTCTCTGTGAATATTTCCCCAGGCTGAAATTCTTTCTGTTTACGTACGTATCTACTAGATAGAATAAGTATGTCAAAGAATCCAACATTTTTTCCATTTCAGAGAAACCCAAATTTAACTTTTAAAATTTTCCACTATAACTTGTACTGAATATGTTTTTATAAACTTAGAACAGAATAGAATATACTTTATTTGCTTTTGATTGGGGTACATTATAGTTGTTATTATAATATGGCCCCTCCCATTCAGCCAACAATGGTGGCATGCAAATTATTATTAAATTTAACAAATTAAAAAAGTAAATTTCATTTCAAATAAAAAAAAATCCAACAATTTTCGAACCTTTAGTATTTTTTACGAAATTATTATGTTCGCTGCTTTATCTTGACCGCTCGGAGCTGCTTTGCCCGCACTTGCCACGCAATTTTTTATTTTATACGCACAGCACAGAGCACAAACAATACACAACGTTGTACAACGGGGCGCTAAGAAATTAGCTTTTAAAAGGAATATTTATTAATGCCTTTCAAATAAACGTTTGATACTTGTACAATATGCAAAAAAGGTCAACAAGTAGGTACCTATAATAATGTTTAGAAAGACACCTACTAAAGAGATTACCTTCTAACTGAGAAAAATGTTTCGTTAAAAAAGGTTACTTGTCTTCTCCTAACAATGTAGGGTAGGTACGCCAGTTCGTCGACTACCGCGACATTCGCGTCGCGACAGCTTCTTGTAAAACGTTAACATGGTGATTTCAAATTTAAATTTTGAAATTACTGTGTTTCAAAATGTACTGAAGTAAGCAAAGCATCTTTGTTTAGTTATCCAATAGATTTTCCTTTTTAAATATATTTTTTAAAATTTTTGTTTAACTACTGGGTGGCGTAAAAGTCACGACGGGGTTGCTTTTTTAATTTTAATATGACTGTAGGTACGTTTTGTAAAATGAAAAATCTGAACCAAAATAATAATATTTGTGGTTATACTACCTACTCGATTATTGATGTTAGTTACATACCTACCTGCAGCCTGTTTAGTAATTTAACATGATTGTAGCCACGTGTTATATCGGAAAAATTTAAACGAAATAAAAATAGTGTAATTATTTATACCTATTATTTAGTATTTTATTTAAAAATACCTACCATTGTCTTTAAACTCTTGAAACTCTAATAACGGTGGTCGGCCACCAAACAAAAATGCGTGGCAAAGCAGCTCCGAGCGGTCAAGTAAAGGTCAAATCTCTTTAGTAGGTGTCTTTCTTAACATTATTATATACTGTTGACCTTTTTTGCATATTGTACAAGTATCAAAAGTTTATTTGAAATATTCTTTTTAAAAGCTAATTTCTTAGCGCCCCGTTGTACAACGTCGTGTATTCTCTGTACTTTGTGCTGTGCATATAAGATAAAAAATTACGTGGCAAGTGCGGGCAAAGCAGCTCCGAGCGGTCAAGATAAATCAGCGAACATAATAATTTCGTAAAAAATACTAAAGGTTCGACAACAACTATAATGTACCAATCAAAAGCAAATAAAGTATATTCTATTCTATTCTATTCTAAGTTATGTATTTAATGATATAAAAACATATTCAGTAGAAGTTATAGTGGAAGATGTTAAAAGTTAAATTTGGGTTTCTCTGAAATGGAAAAAATGTTGGATTCTTTGACATACTTATTCTAACTAGTACAGTCAAGGGCATAAATATATATACGTTCCCAAGACGTCAAAAATATCTATACAGTTGATTAGCCAGAAATATCTGTACGGTAAACCGGTCAAAAATATGTGATCATTTTATTTGTGAAAAAGATCTAGACATTTACATGGCCATAAATAAATGTATAGTGTCAGTCAAATATATGTAGGCAAATAAGAAGTCATAAATATCTATACACGCAACTCTCACATACATAAGAACAAAACCCAAGCCAATAATATCTATACAGTCAAGGGTAATAATATCTATACACGCAACTCTCACATACATAAGAACAAAACCCAAGCCGAAAATATCTAGACAGTCAAGAGCATTAATATCTATATATGCAACTCGCACATACATAAGAACAAAACCCAAGCCAAAAATATCTATACAGTCAAGGGCATTAATATGTATACACGGACCTTATTGCCAGTGGTATAAAGGTGTCTAGATATTTTTGACAGAATTTCAGCCTGAGGAAATATTTACAGAGAGTTATAAGTGATTTTCATGTTTTGGTAAAAATACCTTCTTGTAACAAATTTTGTTGGATTATTGTTGAGGCAGAGGAATTTTTCGGAAGTCTCCATATTTCTTCGACTATTTATTCCCATCTGTCACTCTAGGGGGGATAATACCTGTCCAACGGACCTGGCGTTGCCCCCCCCCCCCCCCCGTAGGGCTGCTGACTTGGCAGCTTTCTGGTCGGAAAGAATATGACGGCGTCGATGTAGCTGACACAAAAAGGGGGATAGAATGCAGGACAGATGGGAATAATAGAGTGGTAGACTGGTTAGGCACAAACTTTTTACATCTTACAAGAAGTTGAATTGACAAACTTTTTACTTTTACTTTTACTGTCACAACAATTTTAAAAAAAAAGGTATTGCATTAGAATGGCTAGTTAGCCATAACCATAACCATAGTTAACCATACTCAATTGACGGAACCATAACCATAGTTATGGTTCCGTCAATTGAGTGTTTATTAAAAACTTTTTTATGCAATTCAAATCAAATCAAATCATTTATTGCATATCACATTTCAATAAAAGCTTGTGCTTAAACGCCTACCTAAAATGTATCAATTCTACTACCAATACAATTCGAAACGCCTACCAAAACGGATAAATGCTCACCAAATTGTGTTTCCTAAAATATTATAAAAAGGATACAATTTATATTTTTATTAAATCAATTTTTATTAATAATAAATAATACTTTTTTATTCATGTATTTCCGCATAGTAATGCCTGATTTTACACATAAGTTTTCTAATGTTGGCGCAGGCAGCGACGGCGGCGCGGTGAAGGAGCTCCTCACCGCCATAATGACCAATACGCCACACATGTGGTCGCAGCACACGCTGCAGTGCTTCCCGCCGGTGCTCGTCGAGTTCTTCGCGCAGGTATGTAGTTAATGATCACCTTCATTCAACATCGTCATCATCATCAGCTCATTTTAAGTCCCCACTGCTGGGGCACGAGCCTTCCCTATGGATAGATAGGGAGAACATGCCATAAACTACCACGCGAGCCCAGTGCCGATTGGTGGTTGTTAATGACTGCTAATGTAGCTGTGCCCAAAGGCAACGGCATTACGTGCCTTCCGAAAGATGGAGGACATTATAGTTTGACAATGACTACTGAATGGCGACAAGCCTGATGACATGATGACTCAGGGTGTCCGCTGTGTCAAGCAGCGTGTTGTTTCATGTAAATTTATAGAGCAGAGCTGCGTTTTGCGGTCGCTAGTCGCACTCGGCGCTGCCGACGGGGCACGCTCGTCCGCTCGCGGGACGGATCATTGATATGCACTTTGACACAAAACGGCTTCAAAACCGTCATATTTGTCCGCAACAGAGCACGGCACGGGCGCCCGCTTGACGCAGCGGACGCCTTTACCTTATTATTATTATGTCTGGTGGGGACGTCGCCGGCCGAACGGACGATCCGCCCGCGTTTTCTGCGGGCCATTTCGTCCTTTTCCCCGTTCTCCCCTTTGAGGGAGTTAAGGTTTAAATGTTCAAATAATTTTTAAAACGCAAATTTTGTTGCGAACAAATTATAAAAACACATTGTTGAAAAAATTTCCACGAGCAGGATTTGAACCTGCACCCTTCTGACATTCCGGGTCAGGTGCTCTTCCAATTGAGCTATCGTGGTTCTAACCAGCCCGCCGAAATTATTCAACACTTTTTACTTTGAAAGCCAAAGGCGCTTATTCAATGTCAACAACTACCGTCACTACCGTTTTTTTTTTTTTTTTTTGTAGTTAAGGTTTATCCAGCCTTCACGGCGCCCCGTCAAATCTTTTTGTCTTTTTGGTAAATCTTGCTATCTGCTCCACCTTCAGATCCTTCGGTTCTATATGTCTAGTGTATCCGACCCCCATAGCTCCCGTCTTATCCGTGAGTATATGAGTGCGAGTAGGTGGAGGCTGGTCTCTTCACTTTCCGTACGCTCCGGGCATGTGGGGTCGGTTTTCACTCCTATCACTGTCAGATGTCTGTTCAGTCGACAGTGTCCTGTCTCTATGACTAGCCTCATGTTCTCTCTGGAGAGTCCCATCAGTTTGCTAGTCTTTTTCTTGTCCATTCCCTTGATGAAGACCTTCGACTGTCTCATGCCCGTCGAGGACCTCCATCTTCGGTTGGTTTCTGCTGTAATACTATGGCTGATTACTCCCTTGGTGATGTTGTGGGCTATTGGCAACCGGGGTTCCGGTCCCACCAAGCTTTCCTCTGCTCCCTTTTAAGCTAGTTCGTCGGCCTGTTCGTTTCCCGTGTTTTCCTCGTATCCTGGGACCCACGCTATCGGCAGGTCCGCTCTTTCGGCCAGCCTTTTCAGTAATTCCTTGCATTCTTTGACGATTGCTGATGTCGTCTCTTCTCTGCCTAGTGCTTTTAGCGCCGCTTGGCTGTCGCTGTAGATGACCATTTTTCCTGTAATATTAAGGTGTTCGGCCATCTCAGCGCTTGCGATTATTGCGTTACGACTTTACCTTACTATGAGCTCTTAAATCAGTACTCATCATCATTACCATTATCATTAAAAGGCCTATGATTCGGTGCCTCATTCATGGCTGGAGAGAATTTTAGAGTTGTATAAAATTGATGCAACTCTAAGATCTTTCATAAGCACATGCATGAGGCAGTGGACCACAGTGCTTCGTCAACCAGGTAGTGTAGATAGTCTCTCTGGCTCGCAGGACCTCAAGGATAGAGCGAGGCATATTCCAGGGTGACAGTCTGAGTCCTTTGTGGTTCTGCCTAGCACTGAATTCACTCAGCACTTTGTTGAAGGATTCAGGACTAGGCTATCCACTTCGCAGAGAGGGTGAGATCATTTCTCACCTGTTGTACATGGACGACCTAAAGCTGTTTACACCGAAACGCCCTGACTTGGTGGAGTTGTTAAAAATCACTGAGGTGTTTAGCAACGCTATCAAGATGAAGTTTGGTTGTAAATTTTTCAAGGTTGTAAATTCGGCAAGTTTACAACTTTCTGAGACAATGACTCTTAGATCTCTCTCTGAAGCCGAAACCTACAAATATCTTGGTATGTCAGAGTCTTTAGGTATTGCAGTAGGAGATATCAAACAGTTGGTGAAGGATCGTTTCTTTTGTCGCCTAATAAAGTACTTAATAGTCTTTTGTCGGGTGGCAATAGGGCGCGCGCCTTCAATGGTTGGGTGATGCCCCTACTGACATACTCCTTTGGCATGTTAAGATGGTCTCAGACTGAGCTGGATGCCCTGGATAGAAGGTTTCATCAACTGCTTACATCGCATCGCATGCTACACCCGCGTTCGTCGGTTATGAGACTATACATTCCGCGGAAGTGGGGTGGTCGTGGTTTTTTGAATGCCAAGAACCTTCACAACCGCGAAAGGTGCAGCCTCAGGGAATATTTCCTTAATCACGAGTGCGGGATGCATCGTGATGTTGTAATAGTTGACAGGAGCCTCACGCCGCTCTCCATGGCAAATGAGAACTGGCGCAAGCCAACGGTGCTAAGCACTGAGGACCGGAAGTATGGAAGAGCAAAGAGTTGCAAGGGCGGTTCTGTCGGGCCTTAACTGGAACTGATGTAGACCTGCTCGCGTCGGTGAACTGGCTACGCTTCGGTGACCTCTTTCTTTCTCTCATCACAAACAGAACTATTGTTGCCAATAAGCCTGATATCGTGGTGGTAGACCGGTCTCAACGTCGGGCGGTGCTTGTTGACATCACCATCCCGCATGACGAGAACCTCGTGAGCTGAGAAGGACAAACTTAGCAAGTACCTTGACTTGGCTCAAGAGGTGACCTGGCGGCCACCTGTGGAATGTTGATTGGACGATCATTGTTCCGATAGTCGTTTCAGCGAACGGTCTGATAGCGAAGAGCCTCGACCAACACCTTAACAGGCTCTTGCTTGATGGTTGGATCAAGGGTCAGATTCAGAAAGCAGTACTGCTTGACACGGCACGTATTGTCAGTTGAATTCTCACTCTGCAGCCCTGACCACCGGTAGCTTGGGCCCTGTACCGCTGCTGGTGGTAAAAATCTAGTTAAGAAAGAAAATAAATAAAGGAGATAATAATATTACAACAGTATCACTGTAATGTTATTGCAGTTGGGCAAACGAGACTCAAGTATATACACCATTACACGCGACTCGCTTTCACAACATTTTTATTATATGATGATTAATGATAACGTAATGAGTAGTGATAGATAAATGATATACCCTCCGACCCTTGAGTATGTACAGATGTGGGGCTTTACTGAGAGCTCACGCGGACTTCTTGAGATAATGTGAAAAGTGATGTTGCACTGTTTTGTTTTATTTACTAACACCCATGCACGTTAACAAAACCTTAACGATTAATAATCCACCATCACTTCACATTATTATTCGACATAACACTAATTTTAAAAAATAAAACAAAACCGCTGACATTTCCGCCAAGAAGTCAAAAGCGCTTTCATTATTATCCTTTTGATACTATTGATTACCATCAGACGAAATGAGTTTTTTTACGCTTTCAGAATCCAGCGCCCAAAGAGAACAAACAGCTGCTGAAGAAGTCCGTTGACGAGGAGTACCGCAAATGGACGTCGATGGCGAACGACGCGGACATCATATCGCACTTCTCGGTGCCCGGCACGCCGCTCTTTCTCTGCCTGCTATGGAAGATGATCTTCGAGACCAATAGGATCAATCCTATTGCTTTCAAGTAACTATTATATTATTTTATTTTTTATTATGCCACAGCCTTAGACCAGCCTCACTTTGGATGCGTTTTCATACGAACTTGACTCGCACGAACACGTACGAATACGCACGATACTACACTACTATGGGATGCGCGGATAGTTCCCACGCCTCAAATCCCAAATTTGGATTTTTAACGCTTTTGTACGAATAATCGTCATCGGATATAGAAAAATGTATGCCACCGGTCAAACGTCACTGTCACTACTAGCTTTTCTACTGAGAAAATGCAATCAGTGTTCGCGTACAACTCGTACGTTCAATATCGTATGTTTACATACGAGTAAAATTCGTACTAAAACGCATCCATAGTGCGGCTGGCCTTAGCCGTTTTATATTACTAACGATTAAATAATAGGGTAGTAAAATAGTTTGTGTTTTTTAATCGGCCACGCAGACAAACTTACATATTTTGCCCGACGATAATCCCAAAAATAAAAGCGATTGATATAGTCGATAGACTGCCCAACTAGCAAAGTACCCTTACAAACAAAAGCTTGTAAGAGCTATGGTCTCATAAAAGGATTAGATGTGTTATAATTAAGAGACAAACCCTTATAAAAGCATGTTGTAAGTCTATTTAAGCTGTAAGAGCATTAATACTTGTAACATGTTCTTAGAGTCGTATGTAAGAAAATCTTATACAATATTAACCAAACCAGTGGTGTTATAAGCGCACTTAATAAGTCCTATTACACTTGATTCTTAATTAACACTTCTAAATACATTTGTAAGTGACTTTACTAAGTGTTCTGTTAGACTGTGACTTATATTACTCTTACAGTATTAAACCTTTTCACCGCCAACAACTTCTATAGAAGTTCGAGATTTTCGAACGTGAACACAATATGTACATGATTCGTCGATTGGTTATTTTAAGTATAGACCAACAAAACTCTGTAATGTAAAAAAAAGCATAGACAACCATTTCCCTTAAGAAATTTATCGTGCCACGAGCGCCAAAGACTTGATATGAAGTCAACGGGCTACGTTATGAAATTAATAGTGAAGTGCCTATTATAATTATCTCTAGCAAGTATATGCATGTCTTTTTGTCTCTGATAACGGCTACTCATTTTTCTTACTAAAAATGTTCATAAAATAAAACTAACTACTATTATAATATATCAATGTTTATTTATATTTGTAAATTTAAATACAAACTTAAATTTACACATCTATCTTTTTATTATCGATATGACGTTACCGCCATCCTTACTTTCGTACTATAGAATGTGTTATACATTTATACGTTGGCGTACAGCGCGACATCGCGTTTAGGATAGTTGGGCGGTGAAAAGGTTAAAGTGTGATTTAAGACCGACTAAAGAGTAGTAGTACGTTAACTGTCTTACAAACGACTTGGCAATATGGCAATATGGCCTCGTAGATGAGTTTAATTGACTTATCGAGGGCTATATAAGCTTAAATAAGAATACTGGACTTATACTACTCTGATAAAGGATTTATAAGTCAAAGTTGACGGTAATGGCGACATTTTGATATATTTCACAAACAATTAAATTTATTTAAAATGTGAAGGCATATTTTTGAAAAGGCCCGTAAAGATATTGTTATTAAAATTTCAAAACAATCGAGAAAAACTACTTTGCCAACTAAACCGTATATAGTGTGTGACAAATCCAGGAGTAAGAAAATATACACACTAGCGTTTTGTATTATACACAATTAATACATAATACTTACGTTTTTGGTGAGCTTTGTATTATTTTTAAAAAACGTTCAAAGCATTTTTATGTATAGGTTATTTGCCCTCAAATCACACTATTGTAAGTCACTTGTAAGTTGGTTTGTTCTTATAAAAGCATGAACAAGAGTTTTGTAAGATTGAAAATATACTTCTCAAGACCGATATAAGGCAATTGATAGGATGAATCGGCTTATAAAGTGCGCCCAAATCCACACTTACGTCAGCTTTTAAGTAAGATATAAGACTGTAAAAAGAAAAGTATGGTCTTGGGATATTTGTAAGATTAAATTTTGCTAGTTGGGTGGTTAGATGATAGTAGTTAGTCACGCGCGAATTTCAATCAAACCCTATAGGGCGGCGCGGGCGCTTACTAACAGGTAACCATAGCAACGTCATAATTCAGGAGCTCAGTTGTTGTTGGCCATCTTCTTTTAACACTTTCCACTCCACACTAGCAGTATCACAACTGTTAGGCTAAGCGTATGCTGAGACGCAGGCGACGCAGCTCCGCGCAGCGCAGAGCAGAGCAGATTTGTAATGCACGGATGTGCTGAGAGCTGCGTACACTGCGGCGCAGGCACGTGCGGCGCAGACATGTGTCTGTCTGTCCTGCTCTGCGCCTCGTTGTAGTGCTGGCACAGATTTCTGCGCGACGACGCGTGGGTGTCGACGCCTTTTTTTACCATTTTATTATAATTTTGTAACAATGACAGAATAAATAATAGAACTCTCTCGATAGTACAAATTATACATTAGTAGAACGTTTTTTCGTATGCTTTGCCAAACTGTAAAGTAGCAACAACTCACATTATCAGATTCTGACATTGACATTGACAACTCATGTGTCCGTGCTGTGTCACTTACCTGCGTCGCAGCATGCGTTCGCGGCCTATTTCTGTCCCAACTGCCCTGCCTCGCAAAATCTGCACTGTGCTGTGCTGCGTCACCTGCGTCTCAGCATACGCTTAGCCTTACCGATTAAAACTTTGGGTAAGGATAAATTTAACACCTCCTCTTTGATTTTGTAACGACCAGAGATGTTGTTAACGAGCACATTTGCCCGTTGCCCCAGGATCCTGGAGCGAATCGGGGCGCGCGCGCTTTCCGCCCACCTGCGCAAGTTCTGCGACTACCTAGTGTTCGAGGTGACCAACCCGGCGGGCGGCCCGCACATCAACAAGTGCGTGGACGCGATCAACGACATCATCTGGAAGTACAACATCGTCACCATCGACAGGCTCGTGCTGTGCTTGGTGAGGCTCTTCTCATTATTTTATACTAGCTGACCCGGCGGACTTCGTACCGCATTTTTTTTTAAATATTTAAATATAGCCTATGTTACTTAGCTCTAATGTAGCATTCTAATGGTGAAAGAATTAATCACTCATTTGAGTAAGCAGTGTAAAACAAAAAAATGGAATTTCCTCCTAGCCCACGTATTTTCTTCTTCCTAAAACATCATCAACATGGGGTCCTTTAAACAGGATGTGAAGAAGCAACTTGCGGGTCGGCAAGGTAAGAACGGCTAGTGAGGAACAATCCTCCTCGCATCTGGACTCTGCTTTTGCTTCTGCATCAGGCAGAGCAAACTAAATTGGCGTCCGTTCTATAAAAAAGAATTACTTATACTGACGCCAAACAGCTTTGTTTTACACTGCTGTGTTCCGGATAAAGAGAACTGAATCCTCTGAAGTTTTATTTTTTTTTTCTTTTAGCTGATGGCTTCGTGCTATTAGCACATTTAGCCAATGTCAAAGTAATTTTTCTAACAAGTAATACTTAAATAAACAATATTTTTTTCCTGTAGGATGATGATGAATGATAATAGAAATGAGAAGTGAGAAATGATACACCCCCCAATCCCTCGAGT
This sequence comes from Eudonia mercurella, assembly GCA_963082485.1. NCBI lineage: Eukaryota > Metazoa > Arthropoda > Insecta > Lepidoptera > Crambidae > Eudonia > Eudonia mercurella. The sequence goes on along the minus strand of OY720022.1, from coordinate 15,535,868 downwards.
ATCTCAAGCAAAGATGTGGGGCTTTACTAAGTCCCGGCATATCATGGGGTGCGGGTTCGAATAACGCTCGTGAAAATTTATTGTTTTTCAAACTATTTCAGCGATTTAAATTAAAATATGACATAATAAAATTGAAACTCACTAATTTACATTGAGTCAATTAATTGGGTTATGATAACATATGTAACCCAATTAATTGACTCATAAGCAAGCATAAGCTTATAAACCCAATCACCCAAGTCTTTTTTTTGGTGAGATTTTGCTGATTTTCTCAGACGGAATTTTCAGCAGCACCGGGCTTTTTTGGGGGCAGTGAGAAATTTAAGGGTTCCTCAAGCCGTGTGAATCGAAGCACCGTCAGAGGTTTTCTAGAGGGAACTGCATCACGCACTAGTGCGTTTCTCCGTGCCCTACTATATTCTCCGAAGGGATCGGATCGGATCGGGTCACCCAAACCCTACACTGTCTTTGTGGAAGACCCAACCCTTCCTATGCGCTATGAGACGACTTAACTATATTATTTATTTAAATGGATCAATTTAAAATGATCACAAACACTATCGTGTTTGTGATCATTTTAGGAACCTATCCTATTATAGGTATCCTATAGGTATGATGATAATCATACTCAGTAATGCGATATTCAAATGTCAATTACGTAACGCATTCAAATATTCCCATAGGTACTTCGCCCCAACCCAGACGCCAATGAGAGCCAAGTGTGCCTGTACATCATTCAGCTGCTCCTGCTGAAAGGCTCTGAACTGAGGAACAGAGCACAGGACTTCGTCAAGGAGAACTCGCCCGAGCATTGGAAACAAAACAACTGGTAATATTCCTTTACTATATCATCGCCAGCTCAATTTATGTCTCACTGCTGGGGCACGAGCCTTCCCTATGGATCGATAAGGAGTACGGGCCTTAAACCACCACGCGGGCGACTCCAGTGCGGATTGAAGGTTGTTAACAACTGCTAGTGCACGGAGGAGTTTGAGATGATAATTTTGGTCACCCATCCGATGACCGGCTTTTGCGAAAGTTGCTTAACCTTAGAGATCGCAGACCGGCCATCGAGCTCCTAATTATATAACACAAAAAATACTCTGTTTCTTTCTTTCTGTGTTGAAGTAGTTGATGTTGTTCTACATTGACCTAGCATTGCAAAAGTTAAGCAACCTTTGCAGTGCTTGGTCACTGGGTTACCAAATTAAAATATCTTGAGCTACACCTTGTTTTAAAAGACACGCTAAACCATTAGTGACGGTTGTTGTCATGAGGTAGCCGTCGTTATAACCCACTAATCCGGATAGTCCAGCGTGGTGGGATATGGCCCAATCTATTTATGTGCTATCTATCGTACATGTAAAAATTTCTCGCCCAGCAGTGGCACGTTTATAAGCCGATAATTATGATGTTTTCTTATTGTTTGTTTGTTACAAAAGATAAACGTAATATTAATTATAAAATCCCCCGACCACAAATAACTTGAAAACGAAGACATTATAATATTAGATTGTTTGCGCCAGATTAGTACAAAGAGATACCAGCCGACAACGCAAGCGTCAGAAAAGAAAAATTAATACAAGTAAATGCGTCTTCTTCTTAGCATTCCTCTCTCAGCGAAGGTTGGACGACATCATAGCCATCCCTGTTCACAATAGAAAACGACTTAACTTTAGCAACGTTTAGTATTGTTAGCAAGATTTGGAGCTTCGGCATGCTGGCATGGCTTAAGAACTGTAAAGTAAAGTAAAGTTGAAGATGCGTAAAAAGTGTTTTATTTTAATGTGTCGTGTTGCTTAAACTTATAAAAAGTATGATATTAATGGCCAGTAACAATTATAGTAATATCTGTCACTTATTATAGTTTAACCTCTTTCCAGGTACGACAAACACATGGCGTTCCACAGGAAATATCCGGAAAAGTTTGCACCAGAAGAGTCGAACAGCACTTACGGAGGGCCCATACCTGTTTATCTGAGCAACGTGTGCCTCAGGTTCATTCCCGTCTTGGACATCGTAGTGCACAGGCACTTGGAGATACCGCAAGTCAGTAAAAACTTGGAGCAGCTGTTAGAGCATCTCGGCTACCTTTACAAGTTCCATGGTAAGTAACATGCGACACTGTGATACTTATATTTAGAATTAGATTGAACAGCCTTTTCTTATCTTCCAGTCAAATCTTACTTGATTACCTATAAGAAATTGCTAATATATTTTTTTTCAATATTTGCTTTCATTATAAATATAATGTTAAACAGGGTTTACACAGTACATATTAAATCCTACATGCTAGATTTGATTTTGCTTTTAACTTTGATTTTGTTAAATATTTTTACTTTTCATTTTTAAGTGCCAATTGCTGCACTGAAGCCGAATCAAATACTTATAAAATAACCGTTGGATAGTTAGTTAGCACTGTGCCGCTAAAAGCACTCAAAAATTAAAAACCTGTGTAATAATTCAGCGCTTACGTCAGTCTTCCCGGTAGCACAATGGTCAGTGTAGCCGCCCGGATTACGGAAGACCCAGGTTCGATTCCTGGCTGAGTCGGGTAGGCATTTAATTTTGTCACTGTATTTTATAAGTATTTGTTAAGGCGAAGGGTAAGGCACACTAGCGCCGCTAATGGATTTAATTTGATAACTGCTAAACTGGATTTTTTTTTCAAAAATTGCGGACACTAGACAAACATCTTTTATTTAATAATTGTGCACTACTATGAATGCTTAACTGTTGTCGGACGGTACGCAATGTTTAAAAAAAGATCCGGTCCGTTAGTAATTGTTAAATTATCAATTGGTGGCGCTAGTGTGCCTTACCCTTCGCCTTAAATATGTCAATTTTAATGTTGTTCGAATGTTTGTTATTTCTTAGTGTCTCTTATTGACATATACAAAAAAAAATCATTGACCTATTAATATACTACTCAAAACAAAATAAGGGCCACGAGGTATTTTGTCTGTACCATGAAAATAACAAAACCAATATTAATTTTTTTGGCTCCATAACGAAAACTAATGTTGTTTTTACCGTGTAGACCAATAAATTTATTCCAATAATAATGATTAAAAAGTTTATTTGCTTTTGAAAGAAAAAACACATTTAAGGTTAAAAATAAAAACAATGTAAAGTTACTAAAAACAAAAGAAAATACTCTATGCTCATCTTTTAGTAACGGGTATGCCCCCCTCGTTTCGTTACGCACTCCTGAAGCCTGGAGTGCATGCTCTCAATCAAATGCCTGACATTTTCCATTGGAATCTCTTCCCAGGCTCTTTTAACAGCGTTGATGAGTTGCTGTTGGTTGTGGATTTCCTGATCACCGTCTCTAACTCTTCGTTTCAACTGATCCCACATGTGCTCTATTGGATTTAAGTCCGGACTGTTCGCCGGCCACGGCAAGACTTGAATTTGAGACGCTTCCAGTACAAACCGAGTCGCTTGAGCCGTGTGTGCACGAGCATTGTCTTGCATCAAGATGAATCCAGGACCCGCTCGCTGGGCAAATGGGATCACATGTGGTCTGACGACTTCCTCAATATACCGCTGAGCAGTAACAGTACCCTCATTTAAAATAGCGAGCTCAGTTTTGCCGTGTAAGCTTATCCCGCCCCAAATCATTACATTTGGACCACCAAAACGATCGACTTCATGGATGCAGGCTTCTGAAAATCTCTCGCCGCGTCTTCTCCATACTCTAATACGCCGATCGTCGTTAAAAAATTTAACTTTGCATTCGTCTGTGAAGAGCACCATGCCCCATTGGTTTATGCCCCAGTCCAAATGTTGACGGGAAAATCTTAAACGATTTGCACGATGATTTCTGTTTAATGGAATACGGACAACTCGCCTTCTTGATGCCTGCTGGTCTTCATGCAATCGATTACGAATAGTTTGGTCACTGACACGAGTACCCGTTGTGAGCCGTAAACGATTTTGCAGCTTGCGGGCCGTCGTTGTGCGATCTCGGCGCGCACTTAATCGAATGTAACGATCCTCTTGAGCTGTTGTAATGCGAACTCTGCCCGAACCAGGTCTTCTTCTAACACTGCCGGTCTCTTGGAAACGATTCCATAGATTTTGAATAGCTCTTCGAGAAAATCCCAATTGCAAACCCACAGATCGCTGCGAATGACCTTCTTCAATCATTGTAACGGCTCTGGTTGCTGTCAGCGAGTCCATATGACGCCTGCGTGCTTGTGGCATATTGCAAAAAATGTTTCTGACTCGAGATATCAATGAACTCTGATAATTTCTAATAAACCAAGAAGCTAAGGAAAGCAAAACGTCAAAGAAAATGCAATCAAAATTTTCAAAAATAATTTTAAATCAAATTTTATTTAAAATTGTTGCCAGCATTAGATGAATACTACAATATTAAAAAGTTTAGGTATCAAAGAGTTTGTATACTCAATATTTTACTACTTTCAATATGTAAATGTTTAATAATTTACACCAAAATGAAAAAATACCTTGTGGCCCTTATTTTGTTTTGAGTAGTATATATTATAAAGAAACGTTCAAAATTCAAATGCTATTTGATTTAATATTAAAAGTAGATGTACAATAGCGAACACTTCTTAGTGTATTTAATTTTCATTCATTTCCACTACAATAAAAAAAACCGTTTATAAAAATGTCACAATCACAACTAACTTCGTAGATCGACCAGTGACATTCCTGTACAACACACTGCATTACTACGAGTCGAAGCTCCGTGATAAGCCGCTGCTTAAGCGGAAGCTAGTGAATGCGGTGCTGGGGTCTTTAAAAGAAGTGCGACCTTCTGGCTGGGCAACCACGGAAGCGTTCCAAGGGTATCTGGGCAAGACGGACGCGGATGCCACTGGCTGGGCACCGGATCTCAACTATTACCTGAGCCTGATCAATAGGATGGTGGACAGTATCCTTTTCATTATTATAATTTACAAGCTGACCCGGCAAACATCAAAAAATAGAAAAAAAATTGCTGAGGGCCAGTGTTAGTCATGTTTGACATACGATCACGTTAACGAAAACGAGAATTAGTATGGATTGAAGCAGCGCTTCCTGGCACGAGAAGAGTTTGATTTTGCCATAGAAATTTTCGTTTTCGTATACGTAATCGAATGAATACGGATAATAAACAAATCTCATACTAGCACTAGGCACTCACAATAGGGATACCGTAATCATCTAGCGGTATGAAATATAAATATATACACCAAACATTCATAAAAATCGGTCGAGTCGTTTCGGAGGAGTGCGACCACAAACACCGTGACACGTGATTTTTACATAATAAAGATTTATTTATAAAATAGGTACACTCATAGATTACAATTAATTACACTAATACAGTACATTACAATAATACAGATTAGTCTAGACAGTACCCTCAAATAGAGTACAGTACCCTCATTTTAACGAGTGCTTATCTATACTAATATTATAATGAGGAAGATTTGTATTTTTGTATGTATGTATGTTTGCAACGAATAAACTCAAAAACTACTGGACTGATTTAAAAAATTGTTTCACCATTAGAATGCTACATTAGCGCTGAGTAACATAGGCTATATTAAGAAAAAAAAGAAATGCGATACAAAGTCCGCCGGGTCAGCTAGTAAAAAATACACTAAAATCTAACATAAGCGCATCAATTTTATTTAGACATTTAATGGGACAATAATAATTGCAAAAATATAGATATTGTTAACACACTTCACTTATAATATATATGTATGTCTTATTTTTACCCTACAATACATATCACGCGACAACAGTATGTACGTATGTTTGAGTCACTCCTCGTTCAAATCTAGCTATTTACATCAAATTAACAGAAAACAGCAAAAAGTAATAACTCAAAAAGGTCTACAATTAGATTAACCTTTGTAAGGACCATAAAGTTAATATACCAACGGCATAGAGCAACAAAGGGCTGAGCGAGCGAGATGTCACCAGCAGCAACACTATGTGATAAAAAGAAATGCGTGATGCGACGTAACAGAACTATTTTTGGCAACTGTTTGACAGTTCGTCAGCACTTATCCGCATGCTGAGAATTTGAGCTCTGTGGATTTTTCTGATTTTACGTGAAATCGTAGATATTTTTGAGAAATAGTGCTTCAGAAACATGGTGACATGTTCATTATTGATTGTTGTATAACACAGCGACATAACCCCGAAACATGTTCATTTCACAGGTAAATTATTCCAAATCGACACCCCCTTGACCTTGGATTTATTTTTGCCAATGTGCTTCGAATTTTAAGCGCTAAGTGTGATAATTCTCTTCTATAAACATTTATTTATGTAAGAAGCAAAGATCGAATACACATAATGCAGAATTTACAAATATTTTGTGTAAAGAAATAATTTTCTTTTTACACTAGGGCTGCATCAAGATATCGATATTTCGTGTCCACTGTCTATCACGCGGTAAACGAATATGTGTTACTGATGTTAAAGTACCTATATGATGTTTAGATATGAATCACCTAGGAATGTTTTCCCATTTAAGATATTTAGGCAATCCATCTTACGAAACGAAATTGAAAAATGTATCAAAGCTAACTTTGAGAAATTACTTAAGAGCGTTTACGCCGCACACTAGCGCCGCCAATGAAAAAAAACATATCTAGTAATTAGAGATAGAAAATCAAATTATGCTCAACAAACTATTTGAATGAAGTAATTTAGCTTCTTCTCCTCTTAGATATGTTTTTTTTTCATTGGCGACGCTAGTGTGCGGCGTAAACGCTCTTAAACAAAATAATATTTTTCCGAGGGCAATGAGAAATGTTAAATAAATTATTTAAAATATCTTCTGAGTTTTTCAACAATTTTAGTTTCAACCATGCAAAATTCCATCCCATCCTATTTTAGTTCTCCTAATACTGTTACTAATTAATATTATCGATATCGACATTAATGTAAAAAGCGACATGACATATGTACATGACTGACACGCATTCATAAACAATTTTATACACACAAATGTCATCCTATTTCGGTTTCGTTTTTTGACAGCTCGTGTTTGTTGCTCTATTCCGTTGGTATATTAACTTTATGGTAAATACTAAGTTCACATTTTGTTCTTAGCTCTGTAAGTTACTACTTTTGATCAACTCCATCTTGAAAATGAACGCGCTGTATGTAGGTACCTCTACATATTATACACGTACCTGGGCGCTATTCCACAGGACCCGGTCAAGCCGAGCCGAGGTCCTAGCCTTTAGAGACGCTCTCGGGTTGTACTGTACCGCTCTCGATCCGATCCGAACATCCCCTCTAGAAACCATCGGACAATGATTCGATCACACGACTGGTGAAGCTGTAAAGGCCATAAGCAAACGGACTCCAAAACGTCTCAACGTTCTATGACTTCCTTAATCACAAAACAGCAATGACCGGAGTACCACACTTCCCCACAACAGACTGGAGATTCAACGAATACCCGAATCCGTCGGCGCACGCTCTCTACGTCACATGCGTTGAGCTCATGACGCTGCCTCTAACGCCGAACATAGTCGGCAACAATCTCCTGGACGTCGTCACAAAAGGTTTCGTCGTCATACCGGCAACGAAAATTCAGCTCTGGATCAACGCGATAGGGTTGATAATGGCTGCGTTGCCGGATCCCTACTGGACGGTTTTGCATGACCGCATACTGGAGTTGATATGCCATAGCGATATGACTGAGTGGCCTTATCCCCACACGCCTTTCCAACTGTTCAATTTGACGACGACGAAGGATGCTATGTTGGAGAACAGGTACAGTCTGACGCTGGCGCTGGCGCATGCGGTTTGGTACCACGCCGGCTCGGGGCAGATTATGCAGGTTTTACTGTGAGTATTCTGTTGTTCATTTATATTTAAAATTTGCGTTGCGATATCCCAAACATAATTAGAGCCTTGAAATTTGTATGAGATACCGAAATATGAAAAAAATAAGTTAATTGCTCTAATAACAAAAATCATGAATTCGAGACATTTCATATCAAATGTGTAACAAAGTATATTCAATTATACTTTTTAGTACTGTTAGTTAAACTTTTATATGATATATTAAAACTTGCTACGAGTATAAGCGTGTCTCAAAAGGTCAATACTTAGTTTTCGCTACCACGCTAAGAGCCTTATATACGAGTTTCTAGAAATTGAGTTTTTTAAACTAGATTTTTTTTACCATATCTAACAACTGAAACTAGATGCAGAAAAACACTTTTTTGATATTGCTTGAGAAATAATTTTATTCATGCAAAATTTGTCAGTTTGAATGGTTTACGACTTAAGTGATTTAATTAGGTAGTTGACTGGATTACGTGACTAAATTTATATGTTTAATGTTCAGGAATTAATTATTGTTGTTCTCAACGTCCACTATTTATAACAATGTCCGTCAACTGCGTTCCAGCTTCGTCAAGGAGAAGTTGGCACCCGAGATCCACACCGAGGTTCAGCTGCTGTTCCTCTGCCACCTGGTGGGGCCGTTCCTGCAGCGGTACTCGGACATATCCCGGGCGGTGATGGACATCACTATCACGCTGTACGAGCTGCTCGCGCACATTGACAAAGCGCAGACGCATCTTAACTACATCGACCCTATATGCGACTTGTTGTATCCTTTACATCAACATCATTATCATCATCTCAGCCAAAAGACGTACACTGCTGGACAAAGGCCCCCCCCCCCAAGGATCTCCACACTGACCGTTTTGTGGACCTCATATCCAGCTACTTCCTTTATATACAAATAGATAATTATTGCCAATACTGTGTACAAATTGTGCAGATGATAATGCATAATAATATTCGTCGGTGGATGTGCGAGCTACGTAAGAGCACTTTGTATAAGCCGCTTATCTTCTTTTACACAATTTTATAGCAACATGGAAAAATGTAAATCATGGTCATAAAAATATATTATTCCGACTGAATTTGTTTGCTATATTTGTGTAAAAGTAGATACGCAGTTTAACTGCTCTCACGCGGTCGCACACGACTAACGATTTAAAAAAGGTGATGTAATGTAACTAATTAAAACATAAATGTAAAGGTAACAATGATACTAAACTACAAAATTAATACATTTATTTTTTGCATTCAGTGCCCTTTGCCTATTTTTAATTGATGGCTATAAGGATATCAAAATAATGCTGACAAAAACAAAAATGTTGAAAAAATTTCCACAAGCACGATTTTTTTAACATTTGTGTTTTTGTAATTTGTTTGCAACAAAATTTGCGTTAAAAGTTATTTGAACATTTTATAATGCTGACACTTAGCCATCATTCATGAAAAAATAGGATTATTTTAATTTAATATTTATATGACCCGGGATAGGGACCAGTGGAAAAGTAGAGGGGAGCTCTTTGCCCAGCAGTGGGACACAAAGGCTATGGAAAAAAATTGTCCTTTTGATATAAACTTAAACGTTAGAAAGTCAATTTGTTTGCCCGAAATTAACAAAACTTAGAGAGTACGACTTGGAAGAGTATTGGTCTTGAGAATATATTCTTAAAAGTTAGACGTTGGCACGTTCTAAACTTAAGACTCGCCAACCCGAATTGGGTCAGCGTGATACCTTAACTAGAGACGCCTCCACATCAGGCTATCCAAAACTGTCAAGGTACTCCAATAAATGTTCAACCATAATACATAGACTTAAGGCTCAAAGCCTATTTAGGAATTGAAGTGAAACAACTTTTACGGATCTACTCGCGTTTATTTTATACATTACTTTTTAATGTTTATCCTGACGTTTCGAACCCTTTGCAGGGTCCGTGGTCACAGGGAGAATGAGGTGTTGGTCGTCTCATAATTAGTTAGTAGCTTGTATACCCTCCTTTAAATTTAATCAGGTGCGTTCCGTTTTACGCAGAAAGAGCTTACAGTATCTTTTGGTCTGGCAGTATGGTGTTGAGGCTAGGATTTAATATTTTGTATGATGGTATCCCAGGCTGGTAGTAGATTCCAACCATCTTCTCTATTGAAATTAGGATGTTTTTTTATTTCAATAGTCTCGCGTATCATCATAGGGATGAATCGTTGTTCTCTAACGAGTATTTGTGGTTTATCAAATCTGATGTAATGGTTGGGCCCCTCTAGGGCATGTGGGCATGTAAATGAGGGTATACAAGCTACTAACTAATTATGAGACGACCAACACCTCAGTCTCCCTGTGACCACGGACTCTGTAAAGGGTTCGAAACGTCAGGATAACCATTAAAAAGTAATGTGTAAAATAAACGCGAGTAGATCCGTAAAAGTTGTTTCACTTCAATGTGCAGTGTTCGCGTAAACTTTAGAAAACAATAACTATTTAGGGAATTTGGTAGTTTGTGATAGTCTGATGTGCAGGCGTGTGCACCCCAGCAGTGGGACGTTTATAGGCTGATGATGTTAAAACTTATGACAAGAAGAAGCTAACGTGATTTCCTGAACACACACTCAGGTACCACATAAAGTACATGTTCGTCGGCGACACTTTGAAAAACGAGGTAGAAGGCGTGATCCGCAAGCTGCGACCCGCGTTGCAGATGCGGCTACGATTCATCACGCATTTGAACGTGGAGCAAATCAACACGGCCTAGCAGCAGGACTACTACAGCTACACGCCTTCCAGCTCTAGCTCGAGCTCGGAGTGACATATAGCTGTAGTTGTAGTTAAGCTGGTGCTGATTTCATGATGAACAGTCTTATACGCGTAGTGAACCTCACGGTGTATGGTCAGCAAGGTCGAAGCAGGCTAAATAGTCAAAAAGAACATCACATTTAATTTTGATATAATATGTATGACATAAGTCTCTTTTTTATTGTATCATAATTTTGGACTGTCAAAAACATATTCTAACCTTATGAGGTTACCGTTATGACGGTAAGGTTGGCTGTTCTTATTTTTAACTTATGTTGTATCGATCAGTTCAATGCTGACTGTACTAAATGATCATAATCATTGATTACAATCTATCGATACATGATCGGTGGACGTAATTGCTGATTATTCGCGAAATTTTATGATTTAGAACCGTTAAAACCTCACTGCAAACGCGGGCGTTTGATATTAATGACCGGGTGTGATATGTTATAGATTTTTCGATAGGGAATAATATTGTAGAGGGAAAATATGACTTAAAATATTACACTAAAAACATGTCGATTTTACATTGCGTCTGCGCATGAAAACGTTTTATTACTTCTAGTATATCCTGATCGCCGATGTCGTGATGTTATATATATATAACACGACGTGGGTTGTTTAAAATTCTTTTACTTTTACAATATTTAACATTGTTTCTTAGTATATTTTTGATGCAAGTTCCCTATTTAGCTTGTACCCCCACGAGAGGGTTAGTGTCAACGCTAAAAGAATTGTGTTAGCAACAATTACTGTTTTTGCAAAATCATATCTCTTGGTTAATTAGAAATAATTAACAGTTTTAGCAATCTAAAGCACACAAATGAAAAACATGACATTGTTTCAAATTTGACTTTAGACGACTATAGAGCCTCGGATGCACTAGGGGACAAAATGTCCCCCAACATGTCCCGCAACGTTTTACGTGACGCGGGACATGTTACTTGCTCTGGCTCCCATAGCGAGCGCACATGCGCTGATGGGACACATCATGTCCCGCGTCAGTGTCTCGCCGTTTGGCGCTGAATGTAGACGTGTGCGCAACGTGTCCCTAAACATGTCAATAGTGTGGGGAAATGAAACGGTATTTAAATTGATGACATTCGCATAAAATTTGCAAATGATCCGTCAGATAACCGAAGATCACTATATTGAATATTTACTCTTGTTTCTTCTCGTTCTATTAAGTAATTACGCATCCACCACCTTTTCTTTCGTTTACGTTTCTCTCCCGAAATAAGTATGTACCTACGCAGCACTGATCGCCACAATCTCCTCGTGCGACATTTCTGTAAACACTGACTTGGTGTGGCCTGCAAAATGTTCCGCGGCATAGTCTCTCGGGATATTCACGTAGTTGTCGAGCAACATGTTCCGCTACATGTCGCTCCGTTTGTCCCTTAGCGTATCCGAGTTTCGCGCAAACAATCCGGTTGTTTTAGAGACCCACAGTGGAAGATTTGATACATTCGCAAATCATAACATACCTTAGTGCCGCACTCAGATAAGTATTATATTAACATGTTAAATTAGAATCTTTGATTTTTCATTGTAAAAATGACGTCCTTTTTTAGGTTTATCATGGCTAGCTCCGTGTGATGGTCCTAGCGGCGCAAAAAGTGAAAACTATTTGTTACATTTACTATCTAAATTTAAATATCTTATTTATACATATTGTATGGTTTTTTGTTGATATACTATTTGACTATGGATAACCGATATCTTCAGTTACCTATTTTTGATAATATGAAGATGTTGTGCATCCATAATTATTGTAACTGATTTTTTAATCTCATCGGTGATCTTGAAATAAATAATGACAAAAAAATTATGTGAGCATTATTGGCACCGGTTCGAAAATCGCATGCCGGTCTATATATAAGGTTATATATAGACCGGCCGATATATATATAAGGTTATATATATGAACAAATTTATTATAAGCTAATTGGTAATTTGCATTGGTAACTTCAAAACTTTGTGTACTATATTGTATACCTGCCTTTATTTTGTTAGTAGTATAATTCACTGTAAAGGGTGGACACACCAAATGTTGTTGCAGTCCGTGTGCGTTGCAGGCGCAGTGTGAGAACTAGTAAAGTATGAAATTACATATGAAATGAAACTCCACATAGCATGCAGTCCGGATGCCTTGCAGTAGCCACACCTCACGCAAAAGTCGACAACCGATCCGAGCCAAACCCCCTCGGAGAATCTAGTAGGGCACGGAAACACGAGTTGCCGTTCCCTCCAGAAAACTTTCATACAAACTTTCACCCCCTATTTGACCCGCTTAGGGTATGATTTCCGTAAAATCCTTTTTTAGTGGCTGGTTACGTCACTCAATTAACCTTCAGTCCTAATTTCATCTAATTAGCTTCTGCGGTTTCGGCTCGGTGATGAGGAATCAGTCAGTCAGGACAAGTCATTATATGTATAAAGATCATTGGTGCGGGCCAGCTGAGTGATTTCACACGCTTCCTTAGTGGACTACTGTAGCTGCATTTGGTGTGCTCTAGCCAATTTCAAGCAAAATATAGCAATTGTTTTTCTATATTCGGATTTTGATGCAAACCGCTTAGTAAAAGTTTCCTATCTTTCTTAATATATATAGTGTTTTACTTAGCAGTTTGCGTTAAAACATTTTATTTATAATGAAACGCGAATGTTTATGAGTATAAAAATGAAACTGTCGTAACATACTGTTAGTTAAATCATAAATAGAAACATCACATACGTACATATTAAGATTAACTTGTTAGAGAATAGATGCAATTTTGAGTAACCACATTCCTACTATTTTGTCTCCCTCAGATAAACGCTTATTCCCATGTAGAAATCGCGGATGTAACTTAAAGATCATGTTATTTGTTTTAAATTGCACGTTCACATAAGTATATTTTGTAAATGTAATAATATAATGTAATGTAAGATATACTTTGATATTATGAAAAGCGAGGAGGGCGTCAAGTTCCTTTTGCAAAAAGCACTTGAAGCATGGCGGGCCTACGCTTTTAGAAAAACTTGAATGAGCATTTCCACACTTTAATCCGAACGACAGCGTTGTATAGCAAGGTTTTGTAGGTGTGAAACATTCAAAATCTTTTACTTTATTTAAGTAATGAGATAACGATCCAATGATATATTTGAGTGTTGCCATATTGTTGTGCAGTTAACACGTGACGCGCACGAATTGACGCTTCGAAATATTTGCGTTACAAAACCAAATTCGAATCACGTAATGATAAATCTTAAATTAAGTAGATTAGTAAATTTACTTTCTGTATTATGGGCGTATCAATTCCACGTTTTTTTTTAAATCCATGACACTAGTTAAAATGTTTTGTCTCTATTTAAACTACCATGGTCACTTGCCAACCATTGGTAAGGGAGTCGAGCGCAAAAAACGACTAAGGAAGAGGGTAGATTTTATTTGCTCATAAGTAATAAGCATGGTAAAAATCCCGTTAATTATTACCCTAATATTTTGTCTCGTTCTTTGGAACGGAGAAGGACAAAACACAATCCGGTAAAATAGATTTTTTGGATGGACTTTTCACATATTTTTTAATGATTTGTAGTATCTAAGTCTTATCCTAGTATATAATTATTATTATTACAAAATTATTGTTGTAATTGTTACATGTAAAATGTATATTTTGCGTGGAAGTAGATAAAATTATATTATGCATGGCTCTGAAATAGTTTACAAATATTGTATTAATAATTGTGAGCGAGTCTCATTATGGTATAGTGTTAACACAGCAATATGACAGCATTGTTATGCTCTTAGAATTCCACAACTGTATACCCAATGCAATAATGAAAATCACAACCTATAATATAGGTACTATATTTTTTATCATAAAATATATAAATTATAATATTTGCTCATATTGTTAGATTTGTCAGTGATATATAAAAGTTCCGTAAGTGGTGATTGGTGGGTGACGCACTACAGTAACATAAAAGCAATAGACACGCCTGAAATAAAGATTCTTGAATAGAGAATATAGGTATTTAAATTACAATGTTAAAATCATATTAAGAAATAATAATAATTTATGGTGAGCCAGTAACAGTAGAATTTACAAGTAAGTTTGCTATTTCGAAGTTTGGGAGACAAGACCGATAAGTTCGTAAATTCAATTATCTAAAGTAAAGGCTAGAATTGTTTTGTTGGAATGGTATGAACATAATGTAATTTATTTTATTGGCATAGTAAAAAATCATTAAATAATTCTAGGCTCAATTATTAAAATTGAAACTGAAAGTAACCCTACAAATAAGAAACTATTTTAATTACGAGTATTTGTAAATATAAATAGATAAGACTAAGATTTATAGTTTGTAATTGTAATAATTATGATTAATGTTTGTTCTTCGTTTTTAATGAAATCATAAATTGGTTGTGACCACAGTTGTGACTATTTTGTCATGTCATTGTTTGTCACAATGATAATATAGGAATAATTTAATTTGAGGTCGTATAGTTAGAACATTAAGAAGTAAGTTATTTAAAAAAATTAGGAATATTTATTAATTAATTTGAAGCCGCTTAATAACTAGGTTTCGGACTAATGTTGTGCAATATTTGCACAGCGCAGCATTCGTTTGCAGAGATAGCTGTGGACCAGAGTAGCCATATGTAATACATTTTCTTCAATTTTCCTTTTGATTATTGCTATAAAATATATTTTTTTAAAGTGGCAAAAGTATCTTACTTATAAAGGCATTTAAGGTTGTTTGTTAAACAACGAAATTAAAATATAGGTAGGTACTTATGAAACGCGTTTTCAGCCAACGGACATTAATAATAATACATTCTTTTTAAAATAAATGTTATGTTATGAAATGATATTTGTCTTGTTAATATTTTTACCTAACCTAACCTACACGAGTAAGTAAGTAAGTAAGTAACCCAACCAGCAAAAGTTAGTTGTATAGAAGACCATAGAACGTTTTGTAAAAACTAATCGGTGGTCAAATAAACGGCCATATAAGGTGCACCTACAAAGAAAGTGGCGCAATTATATCTCCATTCAGTGTTAAAGTACAACTGTAGTGGTATCAGGGATGACCATTTCGGCCTATTACAGTTGATGTAACAGTAACGCAATCTCTATTTGATGACATACAAGCACCACCGCAACGCTACTACAGTACCTTTTTGTACTGTAAAAGAGTTCATGATTACATTACTTCACTAATATTCATCATTCATTCATTTTACATTCGTTCACGCCGCTGCCAGTGTCTCAGTAAAGAAAAGAAAAAAATAATTATAATAAAAAGGGAATACGAGGATATCGTGAAAGTAAGATATTATTTATAATTAAATTATTCATCTCTTACGGGGAAAATGACGTGCGACTGTAATTTTACTGATAAACTATGTACGGGTTTACGACAATATTTGAATGCCCCTCTCGAATTATTGAGCTTTTACTAAAACAATTACGAATTTTTAGTCATAAACATACTTCCAGCTTCCTGAACTCTAATATAGCACTTGTTATGACAGATCACAACCACCATTACTTGAAATTAGGGTTCCTTCTGAGCTTGTCCTTGTGCCTTAAATGTGATGAATATTTTTTATTAAACTTATAAAAATACCATGTCAGAAAATATGGGTATATAAATCAGCTCTATTATTTATTAATACTCTGAGTTTGTGTGATAAAGTTGCTGATTTTCCTTAATAGAATATTATTGAGCTTTGGAAACAAAAAGTGTTTTTTTTTTCTTTTTCAGTGCAATATTAAGCAAAATGGTTGTCATTAATTATCGATAAGTTTTTAACGTGGGACGACTTAAAGCTACTTGCGGTAGCAGAATGGCCGTGGGAAATCACACATTTGAAAATCATCAATCATCACATCTGAAATACTGTCACACCTGGAATCATTGTCCATTTTTAAATAATTCTCCATTTCGTCATTAACGTAAAACGTATTTTGTACGGAACCATTTTCTATAATTGAGTCTTCAACTTGGTTTTGACTTTGACGACGTTGCTGTTTCCTCATATTGTCTTTTCACTTCTCGTCTATAAGTCCCACTGCGTTTGAATCTTTTCCATAATTCTAAATTCATTTTTCGTAATTTATAGACATATTGGTTACGCTGCGCTGAATCAAAATGTTAATTACCTAATATTGTTGTAGAAGAGCGATAGAAATGCCTTTACAAAACTAAATTATCATTTAAAAGCATTGCTAGCCTACCTTTATAGACAGTAATTATGTTTTAAAAGAGAAAGGATCTCCGTTATAGTATTATTGTGTAATAGAGGGACTATAACAGTTTTTAAAAAACAGTCCTGTTCTAAAAAAGTGTCTTTGTGATAAGTTTATCACTACGACTATAACGACCGTTAACACACCTTTATATGACAATTTGAGCTACATAAATGTAATTTGAAACTCAGCTATATCACCAAATAACTCTGTTGTAGACTTTTTGTGCCCAATATAGTACTATGTACTGTAAGGACGATCTAAAAACCCACAATATCACAATATCGGCCTATTCTTGAGTTTTCATCTCTACTATAACGAAAGACTCATTATAGTTCGTTCAGCACCTTTATTACGTAAATCAGGCGCATTAGAGCGACAGTAAACACTGTTATAAAGTTCTATCGTTGTATACTAGTCACATTGGAGGTTGCTATAACGCCTGACTATAACAGCTATACAAAGTCGCGAAGTAAACCTTTACATCAATTCCTAATAGGTCGTTTTTGCTGTATAAACTTATAGAGCAAAAATGTATTGTCGAACACTTTTACACAACAATCGATCACCGCCAAAAACCTTTATACATCGTTTACCTAGCTTTTTTGAGATATAAGGTTTGGTTATAGGGCAAAATTGCTGGTTGGGAAGTAAGTAAATAGGTATTTAGGTAAAGAAGAATAGTTCAACGGTCAACACGATCTTCCATCCCTCCAACTACCGAAACTTTATTTTTATTCCCTGTGAAATTATTTTGCGAATACGTATTCTGTACTAATATAATGGTTAAGTGTACCCACTAAAACACTAGTATGCCCTTGCCGCAATTTGAGGCTGGACTGCAGGGGTGCGGTATCTGCATCTCACCGGTGCCGGTGATCTGAAATACAAACAACAACAACGTCAATCAACGTGTTGAAAATTCCGAAAGAAACAAATTGTTTTTTTGGCGAAAGAAACGTTCGTTCGTTTTTTACCGTTCTATTTGTTTGTTACATTGAAATAAATCAGAAAAAAACCTTAGGAAAAAACGGGTTTTATTGAAATTTTCGCCGTTTTTTCGAAAAATAAAAAAAGAACTTTTTTTATATTACGGGTAATCACAGTGCCTTGATCTCACCTGATGTTAAGTGATGATAAGGCCAATGATGGAAGCGTACTTCACCCGGGATCCTCAACTTTTGAGGCACTGACTATCTTATTTGTAGCTGCCGGAACACAACAATGCTACAAACATCCCAACTAGCAAGTAAATGTCATATAATGGTCGAGACAACGTATCTTATTCAGCATTTTAGCTTATAATATGTTATATAAACTTAATGAAAACGTGTATATAACGCAATTTGGGCCCATTTTCAGCATTTCAGACACATAATCGTCGTGTAAAGGTAATGTAATAAGCTGAATGCTGAATGTAATTGTCGTCGGAGTAACTGTTACAAGCTTAATTTGCACTATATCTGTAACTTAATATGACTTTTATATGTCATGTTTGTACTAAAAAGGCGATCTAGGATACAACACAGCCGAAAGACTTTAAAGTGAAAAATAATGTTAAATTCTGATTGTGCGTCTTGTGAAAAAATCTTTTAGTATCTTATATACTAAGACTTCACAAGAGCCATTTATTCACAGCCATGTTAATAAATAACTTGCACCGAATGTAGGTTCGAAAATTCTACCACAGGTTTGCAATTTATTGCAAAGGTCAGTTTTTTGATGAAGTATACAAGGTTTTATCATAAATATTTAACGCCCCCCATTAATTCTTAGTTATATAAATATGATATTAAATATTATTTTATAAATATCCATTTCTACGCAATTTTTTCTGCATATAATAGCTTCTTATGTCACTAATTAGAGGTTTTAGCGCCATGATACTATGCCGGTTATATTTTAGGGTTCCTTAGACCTTCTGGAAAGGTTTTCTACAACATTAACAATTGATATTTTCTTTTCACTATTCTCTTGTATCCATTTCTTTTTTTCAAATTTTTCCATTTATTCCAGTTTATTCTTGATAGATTCAAGCTGCACTCACCATTTAAACAAATCAATGTGAGAAGTGTAACAGACACAATTATGTGACATATTAGGATTGTAATAGTTGTATAAATGCAACATATATAGCTAAGTTATTATGTTATATAGCAGTATAATAGCAACGATGTTGCTTTTACTCGACTAAGTCAAATTGTCATAAGAATGATATATAATGCGCTGCTACCCAAAGAAATAGTCACATAAAAGACGTATACCAGAAGCTTACCTTCTCAGCAAAATTATACATGACATTATATATTTTTTTATACCTTTCATATTAATTAATCTTATTTCCACCATTTCACATTCTATATTATTTTATATTATGCATTTCCTTCGTATATATAAAATAAAACAAGAAAAAAACAATGTTGTCGTACGTGATGAACTTAATAAAATAAAAGTAAAATTATAAACGTGTTTTATTCAGAGAACCATTACACCACAGACAAAAATGTACAGTACGGTATTATTACTTCCCGAGATTATCATTTAATTGTCACTATTCCGGTTGAAATTTTAATAGTTACGTCTGCGAAAACTATTAGTCAGCTGGGTGCGGGCAGGAAAGTTCTGTCAGCTGGACCCTGAAAGATACTGTGCATTGCTCGAATAATCTGTATCTTTACTGCGTCTTTCCACCGCTACACATGCAGCTGATTGTTGTTTTCGTACTCTCACAATTTAAACAATCGTCTAGTTAAATTTCATCCGGCGTACTATAACTTAGTTGATACTATACTAAATCAGACCCTGAGCTGATGCTCAGTATGATTTAAACTATTTATGAAAAAAGTTTCAGGCGGCGTACTATTACTTTTTTTTTTACCACTTTCGGAACCTCCCACACCCACACCCACCCCTGAGCTTGGACTCATTGTATTGCTCTTGATAAGCACTTTGATCACAGGTGGTGCCTAGGGTCTATGACTGAGCCGGAAGCTGGTCACAGAAACTCCACAATTAATGTAAATTGCTCGTTAGATTGGTCTTCACATGCAATGGTTAAGGGTCTGATGACGACTGACAGATAGTCAAGAGTGACTGATGCCAGGGTGCCTAGTGTGAGTTTCATTTGCCACTCGATCACGTTAACGAAAACGAAAATTAGTATGGCAGCAGCGCCTCCTGGCGATATACGACAAGAGCTAACATTTTCGTTTTCGTTTTCGTAATCGAATGAATACGAAAAAAGTCATCAAACGATTCCGCAACAGGCGACTTAGGTCTTTGACGAAATGGGCAACGTCGCATTGGTCTGCAATCGAAATAATGGAAAGGGTAAAATCATTGGTATATAAATCTTATTTACAAATACAAATACAAATAATTTATTTTTTCAAAAATTTGTTAGGTACATAGTATGCACTAAAATTAAGTACAACAAATTAAGAACAATAAAACAAAAACTAATGCAGTGATATTGTAACAATACAGGAAGCATAACTCGTGGGTCCTACACCAGGAGAGCCCCGTATCGTGGGCACCCACTAAAGTTTATGCGACAGACAGAAATATAATCAGAAAATATAAACACGAAGGCGTGGTTACGTATGTATGTGTGTACGTGTGTGTGGGGGTGTGTGTGTGTGAGGGGGTGTGTGCGTGTGTACTCGTGTGTATGTGTGTGTACATGTGATTTGTAAGTAGGCTAGACTAGATTAAACTCATTTTATATTATGTTCTTTAAAAGGTTCTCAGTCTGGTGGTAAGACATAGACAACAACCGGGAGGAAATTAATTTTTTGGCTTGTTTAACTGTGAGAGCTTTAATGTCGCATTGTTTAGCTACACAGTTGTAAACGTGTGGCAACATGTATGTAGGGAGTCTTTGTGCAAAAGCGGATTTCACAGCGACAGTTGAAATCTTAAACACTCTTTTTTTACATAAATCCAGATATTCAGGGGAGTTTAAGACCTTTCGGTGTGTTTTCAGGCAAGATCTGAGTATGTAAAGCTGGCGAACACTTAAAACTTTTGCCTTCTCGAACAGCGCTTTTGTTGGATAGAGGTATGGTTTGTTATACATTGCCTTTAGGACTGCACGCTGAGCTCTTTGCAGCGATAGCAGGGCAGTGACACCAGAACCACCCCAGACTGGAATACAGTAGCTAAGAAGAGATTCCCCCAGACTTGTGTACACCAATCGGAGAGTCTCTGAGACTGCTGAACACCTAAGTAGCTTCATCACGAAGATTAATTTCCTGATGCGAGCAGTAGCAGCCTCAATGTGCATTTTAAAAGAGAGGTTTTCATCCAAGACTACCCCCAGATATCTAATGTTTGTTGCCCTGTCAATAATCTGGCATGAGCACTTGCAACGATCACACTCGGAGTGCAAACGGAGTTTGAATGGAAAATGAGGTGCTAATGATTTGGTTTTGTGGAAACATATGTATTTTGATTTGGAAGCGTTCAGGGTCAATAGATTCCTGTCGAGCCAGCCCTTGAGAAGGTTCATCTCCTGTTCAGCTTTTATAAGTGCTCCTTCCCAGGTTTCATCATGGAACAGAACAACCGTATCGTCCGCATAATATACAGCTTCAGTGTTCTGAGCCAGTGCATCATGTATGTCATTTAAAAAGACGGTAAACAGGGTTGGGCCCAGAACACTGCCCTGCGGGACACCAAATTGTACAGGAAGCTCATTACTGACAATCTCGTCCAGTATAGTGCATTGACGCCTACCAATAAGGTAGCTTCGAAACCATTCCAGCGGCAGACCGCGGATACCTATATTTTCTAGCTTTTTTAGCAGTAGTTGCACTGGAACGGTATCAAAGGCTTTTGCTAAGTCTAGGAACACGCCAATACATTTGCGGCTCCTGTCCAGTTGATCTGAGACGAATTCGGCCAGAGTATTCACAGCATTCTCTGTAGATATCCCGTGTCTAAAGCCAAATTGCTTAGGTGTTAACAGTTTATTTTCCTCTAGGTAGCTTTGCAAACGTT
This sequence comes from Eudonia mercurella, assembly GCA_963082485.1. Taxonomy (NCBI): domain Eukaryota; kingdom Metazoa; phylum Arthropoda; class Insecta; order Lepidoptera; family Crambidae; genus Eudonia; species Eudonia mercurella. Next base: position 15,513,998 of record OY720022.1, on the reverse strand, counting down.
TGTTGACGATTTTTCTAATATCTTAGAGAAAATGCCTAAGAGAGAAATGGGTCGGTAGTTTTCTGGGATCTTCTTGGAACCACTCTTATGGATAGGCACAACCATGGACCTCTTCCAGTTACCAGGAAAGGTGCCAGTGCTTATACTGAGGTTGAGGACATGTGTCAGAGGGTAAATTATTTCTGATCTAACAGCCTTTAGTAGTCTAGGACTAATGCTATCAATGCCAGCTGCATCGTCATTTTTAATTGCATTATTATGCGATCGATCTCAAATTCATCAGTTGGTTGCAAGAAAAATGAGAAAGAGGCAGGTGAATCCAGATTTGTTTGGCTTAGTAGGTCCTCCCGTGTACAATGTTGTTGTGAGAGAAGTTGTTTCGCTAAACGCTCACCGACATCCGCAAAATACTCATAACAGTAGTTTGCGGAGTCAAGAATTCCTGGCTTGGCCTTGGCAAGCTCGATGGCGGAATCACACTTGGTTTTTGCATTACTTATTCTTCTGATCGCTTTCCAGAGTCCCTTGGGGTTGTTTTTGTAATTGGCAAGTTCAATAGATTCGTACTCAGATTTAAGACGACGCAAAAGATCTCTGAGGTAGTTTCTGTATCTTTTATAGATTAGTGCCTTTGTGTCATCATTTGGATTTCTTCGGCAATCAAGATGGAGCCTGTCCTTATGCCTAGTACATCTTAAGAGACCGGGTGTCATCCAAGGTTTCAAGATACATTTTGAGCGACTAATAGGTTTTTTTGTAGTATGTTCCAATCCATTAGCGGCGCTAGTGTGCCTTACCCTTCGCCTTAAGCAGTAATGTTTATTTATGTATGCTGTACAGTCTAAAGCATCTTTAAAAAGGCATTGGGAAGCGATTGAGTTATAAAACTAAGGCATCGTCGGTAGCTAAGCATGCGAAATCGTTTTTTGAATGGCTAATCTGGCCAAGTCGAGCAAAAAAGCGTCACGGCCGTACCATCCTTTTCTCGAAGCAATTCAGACCATTTTCGACCCCCTGTAACTTCGTTGTGAATAAAACTAGAAGACTGAAATTTTCAGTAACCATGCAGGCATTGTAAAGACACGTATATTTCAAATTTCATTCAATTTGAACCAGTATTTTAAGAATAATAAGGGGTAAATTTCTTAATTTTGTCACTCACTGACTGACTCACCGATCATCAAAATTCTAAGGCACTTCTAGCAAACCTAGAAGCTTCAAATTTGGAATATAAGTAGTGTTTGGTGTATGAATCAAGGAAAAACTAAAATATTTTGCAATTTCGGTCCAGTTTTCTAGATACACCAACTGCATAAATAGCTTTGTAATCCCATATAAATGTATAGGATTACAAAGTTACATGTGCAGTTAATGAATCCACTGATTCATGTATAATATAATGGAATAATAAGTTCAGTAAAATTTTTCAATATTGGCTTTATTCGTAACGATGTTTTAATTTATATATTTTACGGCAATTATTATAATTGCGTGCGAAGCCGCGGGTTTAAGCTAGTCCCATATAAATATAGGCGCATGGTAGTGCCCCTGCCAAATCGAAAGGAAAAAAGTAGAACTGTCTCTACAAAATACAAATAGAAATGAGCCTGAAAACACGTGTAAATTCAATCGCCTGAAAACACATGTAAATTCAATTATTTAGTGCGATGGCCAAGTCTCAATATATTTATATAAAACATTAAAGAATGTTATGGACCACGATCGTGGTCTTAGAGACTGGACGTATTAAGACAGAAAGTCGCTTAAGTAGAGACTGAATAAATTAATAACCGACTTGGTATTACATGGATCTCACAACTTTTTACCGCAGAACAACTGAGTTGCGAGACTTGGTTTTTTTTGACAAGTATTGTTTTTGATGGGTAAAACTTGCAGTACACACGACTGCACAGAACCTAACAGGAACTGTCAAATTTCCTTAATAGACTTTGAACTTTTTGCCTTCACATTAAGGTTGAAAATGTATCACTACATAGTATAAAATAAAGTCGCTTACCTAGTGCCTAGTGTGACTTTTGTTTGCTATCCGTATTCATTCGATTACGTTTACGAAAACGAAAATATGGCTAAACTTTAATTCGTCTCGTACGTCGCCAGGTGGCGCTGCTTCAATGCAATACTAATTTTCGTTTTCGTTAACGTGTTCGCATGTCAAATGTAACTTACACTAGGCATCCTGTTCTGCCGAATGCATGTAACAAGCCTGAGTGAGCACTTGATCATAACATAATGTCAACAAACAAAGCTAAAAAGATTTGCGCACTCCTACGCGCTTTTCAATTAACGACGATGTCTATTGTCTGCCCGATTTGACATTGAAATGAAAAAGACATGTACATTTTGACGGAATCCCGTCTTCTTAGGTAAGTTAAAATGTGGCTACTTTTGAAACAATGTAACGTTCTTTGAAGTGGTCTTTGACATGTGGTTTTACGTTATGATTATGATACTAGAGATAATCACACTAGAGACGTCTAGAACGCTATGGATACTCATTTTAGCAGCTACATAAGACACCCGATACACAAATAACCCCATTCCAAAGAACACGGTACAAAGTTCTCATTTCGGCAGAATGCAGATAATTAGTTCTAGGCTGCTTCAACAACAGGCCTGTCCAGTTATGTCTACAGCTTCATGGTTTTCATACAAACCATGACACCATGCGTCGTCTATCACAGACCACTGTGATATGAAGATACAATTTGGTAATTAAAACATTTATTTGGTTCTCGTAAAATATTTATATTATTGGCATAACACCCCACCCACCCATAATGTTACTTGTATTTCTTTAATAAAAAAATTAAATATCTTAAAATATTTAAAAAAAAGATATACTATATTAATTAATTAATAATTGACTAATACAGAGTTGTTATATTGTAGTCATAGATTTTAGTTAATAAATGTTTACTTGCATGATATAAGTAATGTAAGCAATGTGTTGGCGACTGGCTAGTTTGAACCTTGTTTTTGTATATTTTCTTTATGGTTTGTTTTTACATTTTTTGTATTTTGATCGTTGTCGTGCTGTGTCAGCCACGATCTGTCTGTTCAACAACTGATGTCTCTATTTTGCACTGCAGTTTGTAAGTAACTTTATTATTAAATACGTCGAAATTAATACCACCATCGTCTTTTTCCATTTCGTAGTTATACAGTCCACACGCTCGCCAATATTTTGGTCCATTCATCGCCTAAATTTTACCATCCCATCTAGCACTTTTCTAACATAATCATTACGATGGTAGTTACACGTAGCCAAACTAGGTCAGTTGTGAACACTGCGGCACCAGACCCAGCTGAATCGCATCGCGAAGAGAGTACTCCGGTCTCTCTCCGCGACTGTGATCAGCCAACGCCGTGTGGGAGCGGCACTAACCGAGCGGCCACCGCGACTGAGGACTCGCAACCTGAGGGAGGTATCAGAACCGTTGCTCACCAGCAAAAAACAAGTGTACTCCCTACGAGCTCCGGTGTCGAAACCAGGCCACTCAACAAAGGCCAGTCCAGACACAGTGCTTCGCACTCGCGCGCTTCTTCTATACTCGCACAAAAACTGGCCATTGAGGCCGAAATTCAGCGACGGCGCGTCGAGCGTGAAAGCGAGTTAGTAGAACGTGAGCGTACACGTGAACGTGAACGTGAACAGCGTGAGCGCGAACGTGAACGTGAACTTGCGCTTCTACAACAAGAAGCAGACGAGTTAGAGCTGCGTGCGAAACTTGCCTCCCTGGAGGAACTTTCCGGTAAGTCGTGCAGTATCTCTTCTCGTAGTTCTCATAAAGAACGCGTCAAAAAATGGGTGGGTAATCAAAACATACCTAGCCCTCAACTTGACCCACGCCCTCAGGCACCGACATATAACGTTCACGCACCGAATGTGAACGTCCCGACTTCTGCGCCAGCTGTCATTCAACCTGACTCTATTTTACAACTAGCACAGGCCATTTCTTCACTGCCCGACCGTCAGAAAAGGCTTCAGCTAGTTACTTTTTCAGGCAACATTAATGAATGGCTAGCTTTTAAGAGTTCTTACGAGCGAACTAAAACCTTTTTTTCCTCCGCAGAGAATTTAGCCCGCCTTACCACCAGTGTCCGCGGTGCGGCCCAGGTGGCTATTTCTTCTGTTTTGTGTGAAGCACAGGATCCCGAGGAGGTGATGGCTGCTTTAGAGCAGAACTTCGCGCGGCCAGAGCTGTTGGTCGCACAGGAGATCGCCGGTCTTCGGAGTTTAAAGATAAGTAGCCCAGAACATTTAAACACTTTGGCTAACAAACTTAGGAACTGTGTTGCTACCATAAAATGGCTTAAGCAAACAGAGTATCTGTCCTCGATTGAACTACTTCGCACGGTGCTTTTAAAGCTTAGCGAGCACACCAGATATCGTTTTACTGACTATGCTGCCACACACAGGCCTTTTGAGCCTACAATTACTAAACTAGAGCTACTTTCTAGGTTTTTGATCATTGAAGCGGAGCGACAACTTAACTACAACTTTCTGGTTGACGTGTCGCCAAATTCATCACCTATTAAGGCCCAAAGCTTTTTAAATAGTAAGACCCCGAATTCTCTGAATGTCCACGCCACTAATTCTAAGGACAAAGCCACTCAGTGTACGTATTGCAAACAAGGCACACACACAGTAAAAATGTGCAAGACATTTCTACGTCTAACTGTCGAAGACAGATGGCGTTGGGTGCGAGAAACCAAAACTTGTTATAGGTGCCTGAAATCTAACCCGCATACATGGAACGACTGCCGAGCGAAGCGTTGCGGCGTCAATAACTGTACCAGGCGACATCACGCCCTTTTACACGGCGATACATCAATGCAAAACGATAAAAATAAAGCCTCCACTAATATTCCCAATTCATTCCAGGAAGCAACACATAACATGGTTGAGCCTCATCAAGCTGTTGAGTCTCATCAAGCTGGCGACGTCGTGGCTACTACATGCGGTTTACCTGCAACGGACGTCCGAGGATTACTCAAGATCCTACCAGTCACCTTGGAGGGACCGCGCGGCACCATCGACACCTTTGCGCTTCTTGATGAGGGCAGTACCGCCACACTTATCGACGGCGACATAGCTACACGTATCGGGGCAGAGATCACCGGCCGACAACAACTTACTGTCACAGGCGTGGGTGGTATGTCCCTGGATACTGAGGTATGCTACGTAAACTTTCACATACGCGGGCGCGACTTACCTGAACATCACTTAATCCAAAGCGCACGCAGCATCACCTCTCTTCGCCTTAGTCCTCAAACTATAGATATGGACGCAATTTCGAGATACAGCCATCTTTTAGACCTGTCTCATATGCTGACATACCAGAACGCCGTGCCAACTGTGCTTATTGGAGCCGCAGATTGGTATTTGTCTTTGAGCCGTGAGACGCGCGTAGGTAGGAAGAACGAACCTGTAGCGTCAAGAACACTCTTAGGTTGGGTTCTACACGGTGCCATTTCTACAAGTTCTAGGCCTGTTGACTTTACTTATACTTATGCCGAAACCGACCACGCATCACCTGACAATTCTCTTGAGGCGCTGATAAAGACACAATACGAAATAGATTCTTTAGGCATCCATAAGCATGTGACCAGGCAAAACAGTGATGATGCACGAGCGGTAAGTTTAGTAGAATCTTCAGCTCGGAGATTAAGTACTGGGCGTTTCGAGGTAGGCTTGCCCTGGAAAAGAGAGGCGACAAATAACGTGCCTAACAGTTACCCGCAAGCCTTATCTCGCCTTAAGTCTCTCGAAAAGCAGTTGGCTGAAGATGAAACATTTGCAACAGCATATAAAGGTTTTATAGACGGTGTTGTTCAAAAGGGATACGCTGAAGAATGTGAATTATCTTCGTATCACGAAAATTATGTAAAATCCTCGATTGGCGAGTCTGTAAGGTGGTACTTACCACATTTTGGTGTATTCCATCCACAGAAACGCAAATTGAGGGTAGTGCATGATGCTGCAGCTACTACCAGGGGTGTCAGCTTAAACAATATGCTGCTGCAGGGCCCTGACTTACTACAATCGTTATTGAATATTTTATTTCGTTTTAGAGAGGGGCCTATTGCTTTTAATGCCGACATTAGGGAAATGCTTCCTCAAATAAAAATAAAAGAAGGTGATCGTGATGCACTTAGGTTTTTATGGCGCAACGGCAATTCTAAAGATGCAGTAAAAGAGTACAGGATGTCATCTTTAATTTTTGGTGCGATTTCTAGCCCTTTTATAGCCGTGTATATTAAAAATAAGAACGCCAAAGAGTTTGAGGGTAAGTATCCCGCGGCCACTCACGCGATTATCTATGACCATTATATGGACGACTATATCGGAAGCGAGTTCAACCTTGATAATGCCAGTCGTTTGGCTTCCGAAATAGTCACAGTCCACAAGTCGGGTGGCTTCGAGATGCGTTCCTGGGTGTCAAATGTGCCAGAGGCACTTGCACTGGTACCCAAAGAGCTCCATAGCGTTTCAGGATCCGATATTGACTTACCTCCTGATCATGACGTGGGCGCATTAGGTGTAAAGTGGAACCCTTTTAACGACACCTTAGGTTTCCGAACAGGCCACAAATTCACGAGCGCACAGTCGCAACTGACTAAACGAAGTTTACTCTCTAGCGTAATGAGTATTTATCCCTTAGGCTTGCTCATGCCAGTAGTCATTCAAGGAAGGATTTTGGTTCAAAAGCTTTGGATGGAGGGTACTGATTGGGATTCACCAATTCCCTCAAAATACGAGTCCGAATGCAAATCCTGGTTTGAACAACTCGCATCAGCTGCCAGTCTACGTATACCACGGTGGTACGTGGGCAAACCAGACCTGTGTGACACTCAACTTCATGTCATAGCTGATGGGGGGGAACAAGCCTATGCTTGCGTTGCGTATTGGCGCTACACTTTCATTGATGGCTCAGTCAGCCTCGCTTTAATTGGCAGCAAGGCACGTGTTGCCCCCCTGAAGCCGCTTTCCATTCCACGTCTCGAATTACAAGGTGCTCTTATCGCGACGCGTTTTGCACAAAGTATTTTGAGTGGGCACCGGTCACAACCTACCGCCGTGGTTTACTGGACTGACTCCACTACAGTTTTAAAATGGATCCGCAGCGATGCGCGTACGTTCAAAGCGTTTGTTGCACACAGGTTAGGCGAAATTTTGGAATTTACGAATCCATCAAGTTGGAGATGGCTTCCTAGCAAACTTAATATCGCTGACGACGCTACAAAGCCAAAATGTTTAGACTTCACTTCATCACACAGATGGTTCACTGGGCCTATGTTCTTGCTCAACCATTCTAAAGAATGGCCACGCGAACCAGACTGCACTACCTACGAAGTTTCACAAATTTCTGAGTTAAAACCAGAGTTCGTGGGGCTTCTAAGTACACTCACTCCATTACTTGCACCACCGCTCCCAGATCCATCTCGTTTTAGCAGTTGGGTACGATTGTTAAGGGCATCTGCTCGCGTTGTCTAGGCCGTTAGAATATTTGTGTCTAAATCTCGTTCACCGCATTTGCTTGCCAGGTTTGCTAACGATACTGCGTCCCCTTCGCAACTTTTAACCGAAGACATATTCCGTGCAGAGAAGATGCTATTTCTAAGAATTCAAATGGACAGCTTTGTAGAAGAACTAAAGATGCTGAGAGCCTCACAACCAGTGCCTAAAAGTAGCAGAATAGCCGCGCTTGCCCCGATTCTTGACGAAGACGGCTTGGTAAGATTAGACTCACGCATAGAATCTGTACCTGAGGTGAAAGAGAGTGTTAAGTCGCCAATTATTCTGGACGGCCGTCATCGAATTGTGCATCTGATAATCCTACACAAACACTACGAAGCTGGCCATGGCAACCATGAGATGGTGTTAAACGAAATGCGACAACGTTTTTGGATTATAAGAGCACGAACAACTATTCGCAGCGTTGTCAAGGAATGTTTACCTTGCAGAAGGCAGAAGGGCCGCCTGTTGACACCAACCACAGGGGATTTACCGTTTGAACGCCTTGACCATCACAAGCGACCTTTTACGCATGTTGGATTACATTACTTTGGCCCCGTAGAAGTGGCAGTGGGTCGGCGACGGGAAAAAAGGTACGTGGCTCTATACACCTGCCTAGTCACGAGAGCCATACATCTGGAGATAGCTGCATCACTGTCGTCAGATTCAGCAATCATGAGCCTTAGACGCTTGATAGCTCGGCGAGGAACTCCGTCAACGATATTTTCCGATAATGGAACCAACTTCATCGGCGCTAATCGCGAGCTTGCATCGCTCTACAATGAAGATGTTGAGAATTTTGTGACAAGCCGCAAAATATCATGGCGGTTCATACCACCCGCCTCTCCGTTTATGGGAGGCAATTGGGAACATATGGTGCGATCAGTAAAGACAGCCCTGCGCGCTACTTTAAAAGATAGAGCCCCACGCGAGGAAGTTTTTAACACGTTACTGATCGAGGCTGAGTCCATAGTTAATTCCAGACCTCTCACATACGTAACAAACTCACCAGAGGCCCCAGAAGCTTTGACGCCCTTTCATTTTATCCTCGGCTCTGCATCGGTGGCTCCATGGCCAGTCAAGCTCTCAGACCAAGACCTGCTACGCAGATGTGACTGGAGGCATGCTCTCAGGCTGGCGGATCACTTTTGGAAAAGGTGGCTCACAGAATACCTGCCAACGTTGATTCCACGTGGGCGCAGCAGGAAAGACATTAATGTTAGCGAAGGTGACGTAGTCCTTATCGCGGACAATGCTTTGCCAAGGGGTCTTTGGCTTCTTGGCAGGGTAGTCAAAACTTTTAGGGGACCTGACGGGCTGGTGCGCGTCGTAGACGTGGCCACTAAAGGAGGCACACTGCGCCGACCAGTCCGCAAGCTCCTACCGCTTGTAGCCGAACCCCAGCCAGTTGCCACCAGGGTTTAGTGTTCCACTAGGGGCCCGGAATGTTGGCGACTGGCTAGTTTGAACCTTGTTTTTGTATATTTTCTTTATGGTTTGTTTTTACATTTTTTGTATTTTGATCGTTGTCGTGCTGTGTCAGCCACGATCTGTCTGTTCAACAACTGATGTCTCTATTTTGCACTGCAGTTTGTAAGTAACTTTATTATTAAATACGTCGAAATTAATACCACCATCGTCTTTTTCCATTTCGTAGTTATACAGTCCACACGCTCGCCAATACAATGTATGTGCATGCTGTTGTATGATTGCAGTTTGGATTAATTAAATTAAGGCTGATATTGATTTTGTACTATTTGAATTTAAGTAATAAATAATGATGCATTGGTATATGCGTTTTTTATTTTATTATAAAGTTTCATCATCATCTCATTTTTATGTCCCCACTGCAGGGGCACGAGCCTTCCCTATGGATGGATAGGGAGAACGGGCCATAAACCACCACGCGGGCCCAGTGCGGATTGGTGGTTGTTAACGACTGCTAATGCAGCCGGGACCAGCGGCTTAACGTGCCTTCCGAAGCACGGAGAAGCTCGAGATGATAATTTTTTGGTCACCCATCCGATGACCGGCCTTTGCGAAAGTTGCTTAACCTTAGCACTCGCAGACCTGGCGCGTTAACCACTGCGCCATCGAGCTCCTTGTTATAAAGTTTATTGTTAAGTTTCTATTTCTTTGTTTTTTTCTGTTTAGGATGAGACTATTACTACCAAAAACTTAGACTATGGAAGGTTTTTTAAAGCCTTAAACTCCCAGAGAAGTTTTATCGACTGGTGCTTAACTCCCTTGGAAGACCTTAAACCGTCTGTGGGCCAAGGTTGGTTGGTCCAAGGAGGACCTTTGCAGATAGGGTGCCTTACAGGCACAAATGAATGCTAGTGTGGAGCCTCTCCGCAGTCGATGCAACACTTGCTCATCACAAGCTTATATACGTCCCCACTGCTGGAACACGAGCCTTCCCTGTGGATGGATAGGGAGAACGTGCCAAAAACCACCACGCGGGTCCAATGCGGATTAGTGGTTGTTAGCAACTGCTAACAATAAAAATAAAATACTTTAATTTCAGACCATAGTCCATATTCAGAATTACCAATTCAAATACAATAAAATTACATTACATTATTATATTAAATTAGATAAGTAACATTATAATTAAAATCCATTAAATAAATAAAATAAAGTAGAGTACGTTAGTAATAATAGACTTACAACTATGTTAGTAACTTAATAACAAACTGAACGCAAACATCCGGACCCGGAGACTCACTGGCTTACATGTAAAACATGCAGTTCAGTGAACGTCCGGAAGACAGCTGCATCCATCCTGTCAGCTATCATCTTATGCCCTACGTCTTGCACTATAAGCGATTTAATAGAGGAGGACTTTGGTTTGTTGGTGTTCAGGGCTATTGACGTGGTAGCTTTCTAGTCCGGACGAATATGATGATGTCGATGTCGCTGGCACGATAAAAATAC